>WOFM01000429.1:1216865-1944090 GCA_011428145.1 Ericerus pela
TTTCACTGATATTTTTTATTTTTTTTAAAGAATTTGAAAATATGTTTACTGAAAATCATGTCCGGTACCCTATTAGTCCTTTTGCAGAAAAAATCTTTCAACTGATACAAAATTTCCTGGTATGACTAAAAATTTGAGATTGTACATAAGATATTATATCTGTCTTTAAACTGTCACTGGCTGAAGTTAGATAATTTCTAAATAAAACAACAGCTTCTGCAGTATTTGCTCTAGCAAATGAGTTTGATAAATGCAGTTTTAGGCAAGGATGTATATGCTTGATCGTAAGAGGGTGTCCAAATATTCACAACCTTCTTTTCGGACCACTACCCGCGCAACAATACCATTTCCCCCAAATTTATTTAGGTCAAGCTTTTTTGTCGGAGCCAAAGTGGGACCAGACCCCCAGGACCCCCATTATATACCCCTTGATTGAAGGAAAGCAACAAATGTCAGAAATGTTTGAAAAATGGCTTTAAGGCCTATATTCACAAACGTCACTTTAACTAACCTCCCTTCACTTTAACTTCACTTAAAAATGACTTCTGGCACGATTTTGTATGTATTTAAGATAGTGCTAACATTTTATTTTTTCATTAAAACTCTCTCATAAGAAATACAATGTTCCCACATTTTTAAGTACAAAATTATGCGAAAAACTTTTTTAAAGTGGAATTTAAGTGAAGGGAGGTCAAAGTGATGTTTGTGAATATGGGCCTAAATCTTATTATTCTAAATGTCACGGAGCCACACTCGGCCTTGTAACGAAGAATTTAACTTTCCTTAATTTTAGAAATGATCGATTAATCGATTAATCGACTTACTGCGCGATAATAGATTATTAGAAAATCAATCACTCGATTTTTTTCAATTAATCGCTCATCATGGCATCAATAAATAAAATTATCGTTATTAATTTTTTGAATATAAAATCAGTGGTTTACCTGTTGAGGGGTGAAGTCAGAATTTCTTCGGGAGGAGGGAGCAAACAAATTTAATAATATTTTTTTGAAAATTTTAAAAATTTGGGAAACTTTGCATATGTGGAACCCGCTGTCGCATATTTATGGCTTACCGAAATTTTTTCTAAATTTGAAAAATGAAGAAGTGACAAAAAAAAAAGTCATGGCAAATCGCCTCCTTTGTTCACTTAGGCTACGCTCTTGCACCTGTTAATCGCATAATATCATTGAAATACAAACCTAACCTAATATTTTCCCCGATCAACGTGTAATTTTCCGATTTTCCAATCAGCGTTTTCAGTACATTTCATTCGCGTGACGTCCAACTTAAGTTTAAAAACTCTAGCGCAGCAAGCCTTTCTAGAAAAAGTAGGTTTTGAGAAAAAAGAATTATAAATTTTGATGCTCGCACATTAATCGACCGTAAGTTCATAGGCGTAAATGGTATGTTATGATTGTATGAAATTTGTTAGCTGCTGACGAAATATTAGACAATGTGAACTTTAAAAACATTATTTCTTGAAATGAAAAATTAATTATGATAATAAAGTATGGTATATAATCATATAATTTCAAATAAAATCAAAGAAATATAATAAATTTATTAAAAAAAAAAGAGGAAAAAAAAGCTTTACAGGAAGTACCGTCTGGTCAATCCGCACCAAAATTGGTATTATGCTGCAATAAATTATGGTAATGAATATTTGTTTCAAATTTCGTACATATATTTCCAAAATTCCGCATTTTGAGACCAATATAAAAACAAAAGTAGCGGTACGGAAAGTACGGTTTGGCCGATCTGCGTCAAAATTGGTAACGTACTATACAAGAACTTGTAATAAATATTTAATCAGAATTTTGCGGATATACAGGGTTATTCATTTCATCACGTACCATAAGGAAAATACATTATGGTGCGTGATGAAATGAGTGAGCTATGTTACAGCCATATAAATGGGATCAAATCATACACCATATTAGATACAAAAATAAAACAAACATACATGAGCAAAAGAGTGTAATTGTGATTTATGAGATATAAAATTACAGAAATTGTTCAAAATGACTACCTTCTACTAAGACACAATAACCTAGGTGATCGATAAATTCAGCTTACACATACTCTAATTAGGCAAAGGAAATATTGGACCAACAATCATTTATGGCAATGCAGAGTCCTTCTACAATGGAATATGGTCCACATTTGCGTACTGCAGATGACATTTGACCCC
The DNA here is from genome assembly GCA_011428145.1 of Ericerus pela. Lineage (NCBI taxonomy): Eukaryota > Metazoa > Arthropoda > Insecta > Hemiptera > Coccidae > Ericerus > Ericerus pela. The sequence goes on from WOFM01000429.1 coordinate 1,219,060, forward strand.
ACAAAAAATACCCAATATCGCACCAAGCATAATAATGTGATTTTCTATAGAAAACCTACTTAAAAATAGTAAACTTTACTCTGTTCTGTAATATTTGTACTTCTTCAGTGTGGGAAGCTAAATTAAAAAGTACCTTTAATTGAACGATACAGTTTCACTTTTCACTGACGTTTCTGTTTCTCGCATTTCAGCCATCAACATAATTGGAGTGACGATATTTACCTTGGGAGCGTTGGCAGTGCTTTTCATATTGTATATGTACGTAGACACTCTCAAACACATAATGAAATATGCTCCTCCGTTGGCAAAAACCCATTCAGCTTTTGTCCTTAGCGTGTATCCGGTAAGTACCCGCCTGTAATTTTCTTTCTGTAATCAGTTTAATAAATCGTTAAGCCGTCCCCCCCGGGCCCCTCATTATCGTCTGACCTTGCCATAAGGATGTGAGCCCTATTGGAGAAATTTAATTCGACTTGTGTACGTATACTTACTTAGTTTACTCGACCTTATGGGAGTGGATATGTGTTCGTTTAATGTTGACCAGGCACCAACGAACCCGAACCGATGATTATTTCGTCTGTGGGGTTAGCTTTCTCTGTCTGTCTGGCCTTAATTTATATCTTTCTTTTCTCTCTTTCTCTATACCGATTTTCCGTTCCCATATTTTTGTATCTTTCTATGGCTGCCATCGACCGATTAATAATTACTTTGTGGCGACGTATTTACAGAGATGAATGGATAAACCCAGAGAAATAATTGTTGTGGTAGGTTATTCAAGTTCGTCTTTAGGTTTTTACGTATATTAGCGGATGATTCGCTATGACTTGCTTTTTCCCTTCGTATTTCATAAAAACGTTCGTAGTCAGTGGGGCAGCCAAAGGTACCATGCCCGTTTATCCAAACATTACTCAGTGGTCAACCTTTTTTAGGTTGTTATAGTAGATATTTGTTAAGAGGAAGGTAGGATATGGATATGATGTTGGGGTATAGACGATTAGAGAGGCAGAAAACTGGAATTAGGATTTGGCCCCTTCCTTTATAGAAAATTCTAGGTCCACCACTGCTTTTAGCGATGTGAACTAAGGTCGAATGGTGGGCATTTTAATGTGAGTTGTGCGCTAATATTTTTTAAAAACCAAAAAAGTCAGAGTAAAAATGACAAACAAGCGCGCATGACAATGCTCAGGGCCGGATTTACAGCTTGGGCGCAACAAAATTTTTACGCCACGCCTCCAAAAAGAAGAGCCCATTTACTATTTTAATTTTTTATGGTATATTCGAATTTCCATTTTTACGCCTTATGGCGCCCCTATAAAAATACGGCGCCTGTTACAGTCGTACCTATTACACCGCCCTGAATGCGGGTCTAATAGTACTTTCATCGACGTTCAGATGTTGAATTTTTGCGAAATCTTCCACAAAGATTTGTACCATCCTCTCATTGCTCGTTCCTCTACGAGGCACATTCTGGGGAGAGGTCGGATCAATGTGAAGAGTAGCTATGCTCCGTGCTTATTTGTATCGTATGTGATTAGGGTGGTGGGAAGGGGGCTGTGCTATTAACGATGGACGAGAGAAAGTCAAGCATACCTTATGCTTGCCACCACACATAACCAAGTTCTTCAGGTTGTTCTGGGCTTTAGAGAGAAATTCGGGGTCAGGGGGAATAAACTGACAGACTCTGTCAGTGCCAGTAGCAGAATTTACCTCTAAGAGAGGGTTATAAATTGAGAAAACGATTTCGCGAATGGAGCGAACAGAAAATTTTTTTTAGGTGTTTTTTATGTTTTAGAAAATATGTATATTAGTGGCTTTTTTTTGCCTTTGGGAATTTGACATCCGAAAACCCCTATGGATCAGCTATGACGCTCTCTTTTTAAGCATTTACTTGAAAATTATTATTTATTCCAAAATTTTGACTCTTCTGGGCTCGGTACCTCTGTTACCCTTTCCGCCTCCCTCTCTGAGGCCCTGAGGCTATTAGGTCATCTCAACAGAATGTGTCAAATCTGGATTTAAATGAGCGGTAACTGTACGAGACGGTATAAGCCTGAATTTTTGCGAGTAGTACTCCAATAGATGATACATACTTTGCAGAAGAAGACTGCAAACCCAATCAGTGATAGGGACTTTCAAATCTGTGGTAGGAAACAGCCGGGGTTTGAATCTAGTTTCTTGGCTCCTTACAGAATTACACAAATGAACCTGTTATCATCGATAACGGGGTGTCAAAATTTCCCCCTACCATCCACCAATGCGACTCAATGCCCTTAAATGCCTGATATGGAAAAATTCATACATGAAATAATGCTAATTCCTTATTTGGTGTTTGGTTGGCAATGCAGCCTAGTAAGCTACTTTTCTTGTCCCACCTGTAATGGCCAAAACAGGTGGTAATGTACCTAATTAGAACCACTTTCAGTGTTACACCATACACGAGATATTACACACTGGATAAGCATTAATACCTCTATAATAATTAAATGTTTGATTTGTCATCCTCAATATTGTGGAACTTAACGTATTAGAGAAACTCAATAATATTTTAGGAACACAAGTTTGAATTAACACTTTTAATAAAATAATAAATTGTACAACAGTACATCAATTACTAGGTTAATAAATATACATATGGGTCACAACCCTTTAGACAAGACTGTCTGTTCACTAGTTACTCTACAAGAGAGGTTCTAGGTACTGAGAAGTTACTGTCTAGGAACTGTGTCTTATTCCTTCAAATCAAGGGTTTATATAGTCATTAGGAGTATGTAAGTGTATGTGTCGGATAGGCTAAGTAGGTAGGGTGTTGTTATTATAGGGTTGTGCTGACTTGCAGTATACTCGAGGGACAGGCACAATTAGGTCATGAATATACAGACACTATATCTATATTCATAAAATCAAATATGGGTAAGTTAGTGGTTGTTTATAAAGAGTTATAGGATGTTTTATTGTTGATGAATACCTACGTTTTTGGTATTAGAAAATGAGTAGACGAATATGTTCCTCATTTCTAAAAATAGATGAAAATATACGTTACACCACCTATTTTTAGGTGGCCAAATCTTACAAATAGTGAAATTCCATTCCCTCCTTTTAATTGTTTACCGTTTATTAAGTGAAGAATAAGTATGTTCATCCTATTCGTAGTGTCACCGTTTTATTCTCCTCATTTTCCACTTGCACAAGAACGTAGCAAAAGCCTTTTTAAAGTGAGAAAAAAAACGAAATTTGCCAACTGAAATTTTCAAAATTTCCAGTTGCTAAAAAAAAGGTCATCAACTGGCATGATTTTCTAACTAGTATAGTATAAAATTGCTAATTTTTCCTACTTCAAAATTTCCAACTACCTACCACAAAATTTTAAAGTTTCCTTAAAAAAAGGTCATTAAATTCCACGATTTTTCAATCATACATGCTACTAGTCAGTTTTTGAATCTCTAAAAATATTTTTTGGGGTTCTACCCCATCCTCCCTTAGCTACGTCCCTATCCTCGTGTCAGTTGCGTTAAAATTAAACCAGTCAGTTTCTCGGATGTTAAAGCTAATGCCGTTAAATATGAGTTCAGCACTCCAGCTCCATGGTCCGATGGGTTAATGGTTGCATTAGCAAATTTAATTCGGTTTGGAAGAGTAAATATTAATATGTCTATAATTGCCAGGGATAAAGACGGACAGTTCTCACTGCTGGCTTTAAATGCATTTCAAATTGTTATTTGAAGCGCGTTATCTGTCTGTAGTGCGTAAAATGCCATTTGCACCCACAGACTCCGCAATGCCACATTATTGATGTCTTACCCAACTAAGTGCGGTCAGTCAGTGGAAATATTTGATGCCAGTGTGATGTCTGCAGAGAAAAATTGTAAGTGGTACGAATGCGGTGCAATAGGCTGTGCAATCTTAGGAGCTAAGAGTCACTCATAGCAAGTGTTTGCACCTCTGAGGATGGAACTCGATGAGCACTATGTCGTAGGTTTGTTAATCCGCGACAACATAATCAATTTCACACTCACATTAAGTCAATCGAAAAATCAGCGCAGCATCGTGGAAAAGTAGAACCAATTATTCACAGACAATCAACATTTACGAGCTCGAGGGCATGACGACGGTACTCTGTCACTATTTCTCGATAAGCCAGCAAAAACATTCATTTGGGTAAATGTGACGTAGCCTGTGTACGTATAAAAGCGAGTGAGAATTTTCAAAGAAAAATATTCAAAGCTCGTTAATATCGGTGGTCAATGAATCATTCCAATGAAGATATAGGCTATGTTAAATTATCCGAACTGACAACAAGAATAATTTAAAAACAAGAAAAACTTCTGTAGTTCAAACTTTATGAGATTGAGTTATTATTGTCGTACAAATTATGGATTACGTATGCTGATTTTTTGATCGCGCGAAAATTAGAATCATTATTTGTGACCTACAAGTGCAAAAAGAAGGTGATTTTGATACGAGTGTAAATTAGGCGAAACGAGTGCTGCAAATCACACGAGTATCAATCACATACTTTGCACGTGAGTCACACAAAATTTTTTGGAACACCTCTTCCCTCCAAAAGAAAAAGAAGTTGAACATTTGTTTGTTTTAGAGCCAAATAATAATGGATAATTTTACTTTTTTTTTTAACCAAAAATTTTTCGCACCCGTCACCCCACCAACTCTAGAAAAATTTTTCAAGAAATCTTTTTGAACCAAGTACCTACGTAATTATTTAATTTAATTATTGTACTTTAGATAAAACAGCAAAATACTTAGAAAGTAGTCGAGCTGTGCAAGAAAGTGATTGAGCCGTGCAAGAAAGTCGACTAGAAAGTGCACATACGCCCACCTATATTTTTTTACGTTGTATTATAATTTGCTCCTTTTTAAGGGATATTTAAAATGTACTTTCGCAACACCTACCGATAAACTACATTTGTATACTTACCTTGACAATGTATAAAGCACGCAATTTTAGAACCATTTAGAACTTATAAAGTTCTTACTTTATACATACATTTTTACTTTTTACAGACGGGTCATTAGAAGCACATAGCCTACGTCATCATTTTCTTTAATTATATTTTTATTTGTTTTTTTCATAAAAGTTTCTCTGCCATAGAGATTCAAACTACTGACATCTGAGTTAGCAAGTCAGCGCCATAACCACTACAGCAGAAGATCTAGATTAGTACAAAAGGGTGATAGTTTGCAGTTATATGTTTGCCAATTCCCAAAATATTTATTTATCTCAATTTTTTTAGTTTTATAGTTTTATTTTTTAGGGGGAGGGGTGTTGCAAAAAGTAGTGACACAATGTATATAGTAGGTGATTAAAACTCGTGTGATTTGTATCACACGCGGATCAAAATCACTTACTTTATACTCTTGTGTCGCATGTAATTACTATTTTCAGTTAGGTGTTGCAAAAAAACTATTGTCAAAAGTAAGTACCTATTGTGGAATACCTTGTCGTGAGAGATATTCTCACCAGAAGGAAATTTTACAGAATTTAAGCGTGTTCAGCCACTTCGTACATAAGTACGAGTAAGCCAAAACCAAGGCAAACACTGGCGATTTTAGAGCCGGTTCAGGCAGTTTATATACGGCTTATTTACACGCACACAAACACACGTATGTAAGATAATACGTACGTTGGTGAGAACAGCCAGGTCAAATCATCCCTTATCGAGATAAGAGATGGTTGGCCGGTTCGTGTACAAATTGTGACATCATCTTATTGGGTCACGATTCAGTACTCGTACATTACCTGCCAGTACATGCAGGTAATTACGATTGAACGTATTTTGTGTGTTTAACATCGCAAGAATGATTATTTGCCTGCTCTTTGGGGCGGCAACTGTCGTCGAGGGGTCCGAGCCCCTATACCTCGTACGGGAGAGTCCCCACACCTATATTTAGGAATGTATTTTCTTGCAAACTCGGTTGATAATTCTTCGTACACACGCCCACTTTTTTAAATTGGTTATAATGTATATCTACTTACTTATAATGGCATATATTCGTTATTTGAAGAATATAAATATAAATTGTGTGAAGTAGACTGAAATGAATTTTAGAGTCGTAGTCATCTGAGATACTAATAGCTTGTAAGAGAGAATCAGTTCAGTCAAATTTCGGCGGATTCAAATATTAGGTATACGTTTTCACTGGTTAATGTTTGTGAAATTTTTAACATTTAGAACAATGCTGGAAACCATTGGCATACATAATCAATCGCTGGGTTTTTCTCCAACTGCTGGACGTATTTCATGCTTTAATTTAAGGTCTTTTTTTCCATCATATTGTGGCGATCGAATATTTTGTAGCCTTGAATTATTATTGCATTTCACAACTGCTCTCGTATATTTACGACCAGAGTCAATTTATTTTATATTTAACCGATTTTATACCGCCTTTCATCGTTTGTGAGAAAATCATCTACAACGTGATGACAAAATTTTGTTTTCTCTAATTCAAGTAAACTTTTTAACGAACATTGTATATCGTAGGCTTGGCTGGTGTTAGTAACTTTTAGTTGTTAATTATTATTCTATTTTAGATAAGTTAAAACAATTATTGCTTTACTTGAAATTTTAGTGCTGGACCAGGGGGCTGTTTAAATTTCACGTGACTGTACGTCATGTGAAAAACTTTGATAAATTAGTTTCTCTAATGTAGAAATAAAACTTCAAGTGAAGGTAGCATTTAGTTGTCAAAGGTCATCGAATATAACACAGCTATTGGTCATTTAAGGATTTCTTTTTTATTTCTTTTCAGTAATTAATGACGAATGGATTTGTCATCTATTTTTATCTCGTTTTAATGCAAATATTATTTACTAAAAATGTATTGAAGTTTTTTGTCAAAGATCTTGGAAAACGTTGAGAATTTTATCCCAATAGTTCGTTGCACATTTTTAACGCTGCCATTGTAAATATTCTGTGGGCCTTATTTTGTGGCAACTATTATATAGTCGACTTTTGCTGCATGAGAACAAGATTTTATAACTCTATAATTTTTCTTTTATCTCATAAAGTTGATTGAGTTGTTGTTGCTTTTTTTTAAAAAAGATGTTTTAGTGAAAAAAAATTTTTTCAGCTAATTTTGTGACCTTCGAGGTTGACCACCACCGAAGATGATGAAAAGTATTCAATAAATACCTTCTATATCTAATTGTGGGCTAAAATTAGACCGTGCGATATTAAGAATTTTATTGAATTTGGTGACTTGAAGGCCAGAAAAAACCCATTTCATATTTTTAACGCTTGAATTACTTTCAGGAGTTATCTACTAGAAAATATTTGAATTCAGTGATGCGAGGGAATAATAACTGAATTCTTAATATTGATCGCGGATTAAAACTGAAAAAAATAAAAATGCAAAAACTAATTTAGCCAGTCAAGTAGGTATAATTACCTACATATAATTGCTAACATAAATTTATGCCACTTTTTGAACTCAGAATCTGTTAGCAGATCCAAAATAGTCTTTTGAAGAAAGAATTTTCCCAAAAACCGACATCCTTAGATATTAATATTGTTTTATTTGAAAAATTCGATGTTACTTATTTCTCTTATAACTGAATTTATCTTTTTTTTTTTCAAATGCCTTGCTGTGTAGACTATATTTTGTGCCTTCAACCCAGCACCCATTCGTTATGCCTTATCAGACAAAATCTTAGGGAGAAAATTTCCTTTGACCCTTATTTTTAACCTGGTTTTTCTTGAAAACCAATGAATTTTTCACTGAAATGATATAGGAGAGACCTAAATACCACAGAACCCATGTATCGTGAATAAAACTGATTTCTGTTTAATTTTTGGACAAACTCGTCCCATAACATAACATTATGTAATCATACACCACGTAATGTTACATTTGTCTGATATTGTCATCCATTTTGTAGTTCAAAAGTCATTACAAGGTTTCTCGGGATTTTGAAAAAAGTAAAAATCTGATAAGTCACAAAAAATGTGACATTGCCAAAATAAATTTAGAGAGCTTTTCAAATTTGGGATTGTCTTTCAAAAAAGTTTAATACAGTAAAACCTCATTTAATAGACTACTCTCAATAGTGGTTACCTTTCGTCTCAGACAAAATATGTTTGGTCCCAGCAAGAATGTATGTAAAGTAAGGCATTATATACCTCCCAATTATAGCAGCCCGAATTTTTACAGCAAGGGTTGTTAACAATTTTTTACTTATTTGATCGATGTAAAATTTTAAAATCCTAATAATTTTGTTTTAAATTGACCTATTTCTTTGACGCTGTGGCCGATTATATTTCAAAACCCCCTCCTAAAATCAGCCTTGCCGAAAGTAAAACCTCCAAGAGATAAATTAGCAAAATTGACTCGAAGGCAAATTTCCCATACTTATGCCTACCTACAGCTCTTAGCCTTTAGTCAAACAAAAATTCTAAATGTGGCCGGGCTTGATAGCTTCTTTTTGTATACGTGTGTACACATACACATACACACACACACACACACACACACACAGACACACATACGTACATATATGTATGATATTATGTTATAGTTTACGTTGTTTCTTGTCTCTGTAAGGTGATAAGAAATGACACAGCGCGTTTGGTGCCAGTCTGTGACATCACTGAGATCCTTATCAGGTGATTTGTCGTGGCCCTTATAATGTTCTTACCTGTACGTACGTACAGGTATGAATATACAAACATACATGTGTTTATTCTTTTAACATCATAGAGACAAAATATGCCAGCCTTTCGGTGGTGACTGTCATCGAGGGGTATGAGCCCCTGTTTCTCAGAATAGTATTTTCCACATATTCCCACTTGAAAATGGATATGTACACTGTTTGGTCTGTTGGCGCCTGCTCTCACATTCGGAGACTTTATATTGGGAGACCATTGCTGATTCACATCTTGACAATACTCGGTGGTGTTCCCATAGGGTATTCGCCATATAAACTCATGGTTTTGTTGAAAAATTATGGGCATACATGCCGACAGTAGGTTTTGTTTTATTTGCCACGCGCTGTCGACACCAGGTGCATATTTGTGTCAAAAATAGCCATTACTCGGTTCACCAACGCCATTACTACAGAAATTGATCTGACGCGTCTCGTATTTTTTCCTTAAAATACGCCAAAAATCCGTCCATCGGGTGTGAAAATCAACGTAATTCCATCGATACCCGCGCGCTTTTATCATTTGCGCCATTTATCACATAAGCATAATAAAAAAAAAAAAAAAAAGTGGGTACGCATAGGAAGAAGAAGAAGAAGAAGAAGAGAAAATACGGTCGTTCGCTAACGCGCGTTCTTTTTTTAATACCTATACACATATTTTGTTATATAAATTTCAGGTTGTAGCGATAGCGACGTATTGTGCAATCGTGGTACCACGTGCTCATTTATTGGCCGAAGCGATGACCCAAGGCATATTCATGGCTTCGTTGTACCAATTATTTTGCCTTCTTGTGGCGTACTGCGGCGGCGAAGCGGAGCTCATAAAAAGGGTGAAACCAGATTCGTTGGTCCTGAGAGTTCCACCGTGCTGCTGTTGGCCCTGCTGTTTCTGCTTACCCTTACTACCTATAAATAAGTAAGCGCCGAATACGAAATTCCTGGTTCCGTGGAAACGTTATACAATCTACCCACAATCCAACGTAACATTATTATGTAGGCCGCAAACTGCGTATAAACGCTAAATTAAATAAAATACCCACTGTCGCGTGTGTGTTGCAGGACAAACATGAAAAGACTGAGATTATTGGTGCTGCAGTTGCCCGTGGTCCAGGGACTAGTGTATATGGTATTACTGGTCATGTGGGCTGAGGAAGAAGTGAGTGGCCATGCATTATATTGACAATTCGAATCTATATACGTGTATGTATACGAGCAGTAATTCCTCCAACGGCTGTTCCCTTATGACTAAATAATTTGTAATTGTACGAGGAAAAAAAAATGGCTGTTAGGATATTATTTATTCATACATACTCGAACGAAAATAGTGACTGTATTCTCAATTTAATCAAATGAAGGTTTTAGAAGAGGATATCGACATGTTAAATACATCAGTCGTGAAAAAATAGCTGACATCCAGTGCCCTCTCAATGCAGTTATATCGTCCCAACGATAGCACCTTTATTCGTGGATAAAATCATTTTGATCAGGTTTTGACAAAAACGTTGAAAATATCCAAAAAATGAGTTTTTAACGTTTTTTACGTTGAGTAGTCAAATATTTAATTTTTTTTTTTTTTTTTACAGCAAAAACCTCCTCAAAAGTAGAAAAATTGTTCGTTCCATACAGGTGCTTCATGAAAAGCTCTCTGAATTTTATCAGCAGCAAGCACAAAACAAGACAAATAGAAAATGTTCAATAAATGTGCAACCAGTTCTCTATGTTTCTATGTTTGAGGAATAAAATATACGAAAGTCATGACATTAATAAATTTTCTTCGAAATCTTTATTTGACCATCGAAACGTAGTATTGGCTAGGAAGAAAAAAAAGCTTCTTTTCACGTTTGCTCTATCTTTTAAATGTATTAACATCCGAGCATTTGTGCGGATGTACACATCTATACGCGTGCTTTGCGCGGGCTTGCCTAATGTGCGTACGTGCTTAGTTGTGTACATACCTTTGTACAGAAAATGTGCCAGAAGTTTTCAAAGTTTTGCTAACAAGTCAGGTTTTTGAAAACCGAATATAACCGACTGCTTATAGATGGCGCACAATTATCGAATTCTGTTTTTGGCTGCTGTTCGTAAAAATACGTCGAATAATACGGGCCAAATATAAGAACGATACTTAAGTAACGAATTCTTACAGTTTTTCCATTGTAAATTTATTGTATCGATACATAAACATATACCTATAGGTATAACTTTGTTAAAATAGGTAATTTTTAAGTCACTATATCGATACTTGAGTATTGCTCTAGCATTTGTGCCTAAAAACATGAAGAAAAATATGAACGAACTAATCACAGCACACTACCTAAAGTTCTGTTTGTGATTGGTCCGTTCGTTTGAAAATACAAAAAAGGCCTGAATTTCAAATTAGTACATTAGAAATTGGCTACAACAGATTCCAAGGAACTGTGAAATTTTTTTTGTTGTAGTCAGTAGCTGGCTACAATGAACAGATTGCTGTAATTGGGTTGTAGCGGATATTTGGTCCTATAAAATAACGATGGTTGCAAGTTGATCAGCACCAATCGTCAGCCGTACATATGAGGACATCGTTTTTTGCATTCACTGGCCATATAAATCCAATTATTGTATACTGATTAAATCATACATGATAATTTGTAGAAACACAAAAGTGACCACTGGAAAAATATTGGGATTGGATGGAAAAAGTTGTTTGTTATATGAAAGAAATTAAGACAACGCAGGTGAATTAATTTGTTGTTGCCAGTTTTGTTGATTCCCTTAGCAAAAAATCTGTTTGTAGTAGTTGGATTTGTTGTAGCCAATTTTTCTTAACATAAAAGTAAATGGAGTTCTGCCGGGTTCTGCCGGGACCAGATATTTTGTGTGTTGTAGCCAGTTGTTTGCTGTAGCCGGTGTTCGTTATAATGATTTCCACTGTATTGTGGGGCTTGTGCAAATCAGTGTGGGTGATAGATCAATCAAGGCGATCTAGATCGCAATCTACAGATATACTGCAATCTGTAGATCAATCTTACAAGGCAATCTAGATCGCGATCTAATTTATTGGATCATTTCCTGATTTTTCAGATCGCTTCCTTATTTCCTTCAGATCACCTTTTCCTATCATGTAAGAATTGAAAAATGAAAAAAAAAAAGGACAAAATTAAAATTAGAACCATAAGTTTGAGTCAATTATTAGTTTATTTTTATTATTATATGATTTTATTATCTGATTTGAGTATTTAAGTTATTACAAACGATCTAATTTGAAGATCTAAAGATGTAAAATATCTGAAAAATGGCGGTCTAGATCTCAAAATTAGATAATTTTTTTAAATTGATCTAATGATTTAAGATCACGATTTTTCGATTTATTGATCTGTCGATCGGATTTTAGAAGATCTGTGCTCCACACTGGTGTAAATCAGATTCAAGATTTTTTTTTTTAAAGTCATTCGTTTGAAAAAAGACAAACAGCTGGTGTTGGAATCGGTTTTGTAGGTTGACTATTGATTGCTATAGAGGCACACAAAATTTTGTTGGAATTCCATAAACCTGGTCGAACACATTACTTTCTTTATACACAGTCGATAAAAACTCGTAGGTAAACTGTACAGGTACCTACTACCCACTAGCCTAATTTTTCAAATTGATGATAATGTTAACCAAGTTAGAGTAAAAGTGAAGAGAATATTTTTTGTTCTCTGTGGCGAGTACTATGGGTATACAAAAACAAATGACAATTATTCTGAAGTAAGTTTGTTTCGTAATCATTGAGAATAAGACATTATTTTGTTGATTGAACGTTTTTTATTGGTTTTAAGATGCACTATTATCTGTTGAAGTTCGGTGGATTCTCTGGAAACACCTTCTATTAGTAAAAATTTTTTCCTAACAATGTACAGCTAAGCAACAGTACACACTACGCAGCATAATTTGTTGTTGGATACTTACTTATTTACTCGTAAAACGATGAAACTGTAAATTAAGGCATTTTAATTTTTCAGCGTCGTTCAACGTGTAAATGAAAAATCTTGGTTATAAAAAAAAAATGATATTTTGAGTTTGTAATGTACTTCTAATTAGAAAAAAAAAATCTTAAAAGTTCTTTTTAGTCTGTTTAAAAAGGTGGAAAAACTATTAAAAAAATTTTAGAAATTTTACCATTTGTAATTTACCATTAAATTTCTTGTTTTTACATACCTCATGCGCAAAAAAAAATCTAAAGTTTTATAGAAAGAACGCAGTAGAATTAAGTTCAAAAGAATTTATTTTATTTAGCAAAAATTCAAATAGAACATAATTGATATATTAGGATAACTATTTGTACACTGCTAACTCGCCATTCAAATGTATGAACTATGAAGTTCGTATAGTACAGACTTGAAAATAATTGAACAAAAGTTCAAGGTGATGAAGTAACCCGAAGTAAAAATTTTTTCGAAGAACTTTGTTGATAAAATATTCTAATAAACATTCGAATTGATACGAAAACAAAAAAAGCAAATTGATATTTGAAACACGATTTGAAATTGAAATTCAATTTTTTCCTCATCGTATAATACGGCCAAAGCATTACTCATAAAGTCATGCATGAAACTTAACTCATCGTAGTATTCGTTTCTTGCATATGAGACCAATATTTCAATTCTCCTTAACGTCTTAAAAAACATTTTTTGCATACTCAATCCTTATTTATCGAGTGGTTTATCTTTAAAAAGTGATCACGTTTAAATTATTTTGATCGTAATTTCAAATTCGATATTTTCGGTGGAAAAAAATGATAACTTTGAGTAGCCAATATCCAACTTGATCAATACAAAAACAAAAACCTTCACCTTATTTCAGATAAAAATATATTATGCATTTGAAATGCTCCAGAAATTCTCAAATTTAATCCTTCTCTATTGGCACTATATTGAATATCTATAAAGGTTGAAAAAATATGAAAATTACTTGTATGAATTTTGTTAAAATTTTTTTATACCAATTAAATGGGTAACTGGTAACTGATTAATTAGTTAATACGAGTAAATAATTAGTCGTGTTCATTGGGTGGGTGGTGGTGGTAAAAGGTCTTCCTCTTTCTAAAAACAAGTATCAATTATCAACGAGTCTATATGTATTGTAGTAGTAGATTTTCGTTACGAAGGGTGGTGCTCGGGTTTATGGGTATGGATGACGAGGGAGGCGTAAAAATTGAATTGGATCCGCCACTCTGGTCTTCTTTGTTTTCTCTGGAAAAGGGTGATAAATTTTTCTGATCTGTCATCCTAGCTAATTTCAGCAAAATTGTCGAATGTTAGAAGTAAATTTTATTTTGGAAATTTTTCATTCGTCAGTGTTGAATGGTTGTGTGCTAACCAAAATTCAGGTGTTCCAAAATTTTATTCAACTTTCATAATGAGTTATCAATTTTCATTGCGCCTTCGGTTTTGCTGGTGGGCAATGAGAAAATTCGAAATACAGTGGAAATTGCTTATTGGGGACACTGGATAAAGGAGACAACCGCTTAATTGGGACAAATCTGGAAAGTCCCAAAACAAATTATGTAAGACTATAGTAAGTTAGAACGCTTATTGGGAACAATGTATTCGTTTATTGGGACAAAATAAGTCAATAGACAAGGAAGAATTGCCTTTGAACTGTTATTGAAAGTGATGATAATCTTATTTCAGTTCATTGGCGATGGTATATATTAGTCTTTGCAATTATTACTCTTCCTATCTTTCATAATTTCATGTTGTCTTGAGCCTATGAATTTCAGTTTAGATAAAAGTACCTTTTATTATCCTCTGTCAACTAAAACCTCGTTATCTTTTCTTTTTTTTTTTTTTTTTAGTCATAAGTGTATGTAGGTATGTATAATATAATTATTCAATAGTTTAACTGTTCTTAATGCGACTGTACCAGAAGTCCAAAACTGAAATTAACCACTATTATTATTATTATTATTATTATTATTATTATTGTTATTATTATTGTTATTATTATTATTATTATTGTTATTATTATTGTTATTATTGTTATTATTATTATTATTATTATTATTATTATTATTATTATTATTATTATTATTTATTTTTTCATTTGAACTCTCGACATCGCTTATTAGGGACAAAAAGGGTACCGCCCAATATGTCCCTATTAAGAAATTCCCACTGTATTTTTGATTTCGTATTCAATTTATTGTTGATAACAATATTTTTAAAATTGATCAAAACTAATATTGCTTCAACAAGCGGTTGGTACATTTTTGCTAAAATTTCTGAATTCAAAAATTAATTTCACCGATTCCTACTCTATGAAGATTGGTGCACATAGGTACAATATTTTGTCTTTTTATTTTATTCAGTTTGTAGTCGCTTGAACTCTCCTCACATTGAATTTTTTTCAATTACCTATATTTAAAACTATTTTCCAAACAAAATTATACTTAAGCTTTTGAAGAAATGTTTGTAAATACCATTAACTTTATTGTTTTTTCTCGAATCTCGCAGAGCTTGTATCAAGTCAATTACGTGTACATGCAACCGTTGATCATTATATCGATACTCTGTGGCATTTGGGGAATGATAATGACGATGACCATGCTCAGCGATGTGCTCAAAGAACACAATATACGCGGAAAATTTTTCGTTTTGCAACTAGTGCTGTTGCTGGCTAAACTGCAGGGCTTGCTTGCCAGATTTGCTGTGTGGAGCGATATGTTACCGTGTAAGATACCGATTACGCCCACCGTGTATGCCAATTGTAAGTGCTACAGTTTTATTCTCACTTTCTTGTCCTCTTATCGAATTATTTACGCAAACAATTAACGAAAGTGAGAGTCATTATTTTTTCCGGCCATTGGTCTAATGTATAACCTAAATGCTTCAATTATATGAAGTAAGAAATATTCCTGGAGCTTGCTGTGATATGTTTTTATTTTATTATAGGTGCCTACTTAATTGCGGAAATGTTTCTATAATGTCATTTATCTCTACAATGCGATGTTTTGTCTTTAACTTTTCATTTCCGTTCTCTTTAGTGGATGGAAGTAATATGTGTTTAATCGGAAGAATGCGTTTTCGCACTTCAACAGTTTACAACGAACTGTCACCAGAGATCTCGATGAACGTGTGCCTGAAAACTATACTATATGATTTAATTTATTTGGATGGGAATGAGGAGATAAAAAAGCAGACAGTGAAAATCTGGATGTGTCAGTGTGCGAGTCGTCACGTTATGTTAATTTGGCATATGTCGCAAGGAAAAAAAAATTGTTGCTGCATTTTGATTGTAAAAAATTGACCTAAGTTGGGAAAATTTAACGAACGATTAAAATAATAAACAATACCTATATTTTGTTGAAATTGAGGTAGCTGAATAACTGCCAATTTCTCTGTGTACACACTCGAGAGACTTGATAAAAACTATCGTTATTATTTTATTTTTTTACTAAAACTTTTTTTTTTAAGTTAATGAAAATTCTTTCAAATATTGAAGGATAGGTAGAATAATGTTTTTATTGGTCTGCGAATTTTTATAAGCAATAATTTTTCAAGACATCACGTATACAGTGTTCACTTACATATAAATTCAGTCATATTTTTCTGAAAATATTGATTATATCAGCGAAAAAAACAAAAATATGTCTCATAAAAACGATGCTCATCATCTATGTCCTATAAAATAACAAAGTTGATGTGCATTGTGCACATTGTGAGTGCAGGTTTAAAGCGTATGTTTCTAAACATGCACACTATGCTAAATCGATAGCTTTTTAAAAATTATAAAATACGAAACTTTGTTTTTTCCGATGTAATAAATATTTTCGAAGAAATATGAGTGGGTTCATGTTAATGGGACACCGTGTGTACTAATTGTACGTTGCAACATGTATCGATGCCGTTTATAAAATTTTATTGACCATTATGTGTTCGGGAAATCAGAAACCAGTATATTCTACTGAAATTTATTACTTTTAAAAATATCGTTGACAAATTCCGTACACGTAAATATGAATTTTAGCTGAAATTTTAATCAATTTGAGGAATTAGTTTATTGATTATGGGTAATGTACTTACTCATTTCATTAAAATTCAAGCATAAAGAAAGCCTAAAATTTATCTTGGAGTAAAAATTAATAGAATTTTCAAATCGGACATGTTTTGAATTTAAAGATAAACAACAAAAAAATAGTTTTTTAAAACACAATATGTTTTTGATAATCTCGATTCTTTTATTATGGGAGGAAGAAGAAACTGATCAGTTACTTGTGAAAGCTATTTCAGAGAAGGATTTGAAATGTGGAAACGATAAGTTGGGAATGGGAAATCGAATTTTTTAAAATTGTGATGGATGAAATGAGGTTGTTTATCGCTGTAAAATATAATCAGAATAATACTAGTGTAGTTCCTAAATGTTTTCCTAAGTATGGTTGCGATCATTCTGCAGTACGATATTCACTCAATTTAGCCTACAGTGTTTTTTAAATCCGACGTATAATTTATTTACCACGGTTGGAAATAGAAAATATTTTTATGTCTACGTACCACGAAATTAGTATTTCACGTTCTAACTTATCAGTAGATTCAATTTTTGTTTTTTATTTGAATTATGACAAATTTTTATCAAAATAAACAATTTTTTGCCATTCTATTGACCTTCAAGTTAGCAGTAAGAAAGTGAGAAACAAAAACATCTCTAAAATGCCATGGAAGATGTAATTGTAATATCCTAGAATTATTTTAATAGTATATCAAGGTTCAAAAGTGAGCGATTACATGTGAGGGAGTATGCAAAACGAGCGCAGCGAGTGAGCAATTCTTGAGTCATGTAAACTCACTTTTGAATCTTGTTGAGAAAGATAATTTTATGTAATAAATGATCAGAAAGCAACGAAACGTTAAATTCTATTATAATGATGAGTCTTTCTTAAAAATTATAAAAAACAGAATAATATATCAATCTCCTCATTGTGGCAGATTTAACGTTTCATTTAGAAAATATAACCCCTACCTCGATGTAAACTGAACATACTTTCATGTAAAAATGTGTTTTACGTTTTTACATGGAGGTGCGTTCACTTTATATTGAGATTATATTCATCAATGATATGAATGTGAGCTATTTTTGGCATCCTCTTCTTTTCGCTCGAAAAATACCAGCTTAAACATTGCCTTTCTGATCGTGCATTATATAAATTAATTTACAACTCGAAGAAATGTATATGCTATTATAAAATTTTTTCTTCGGAATAAGTGTTTGGTCGATCATTGAGAATCAAGCGAAAATGTAGGAAAGTATTTTTTCACTACCATTTCGGTTTTGCAAGTAGCCTACACATTTTATTTTCGGTATGGTAGGCTAAATTAAAGTTATTTTTGAAAAATAAGTTTTTTTTACCCATACAAGTAGTGAAACTAAAAAAAAAAAAACTAGCGCAGCAAGCGACGCTTTAAAATGTACATTTTCCTACCAAAAAAAATTAAATAAGTAATTGAATATTTGATGAAATAGAATTTAGTGAAACTTGATAAATGATCACTTGTAAAAAACAGTAATAGTGCTTTGTTGATTGCTTTCTTCCCACTCTAGAATTTATCCTCTCTTGGCAATAATTTAAAATTTTTTCCATCATTTTTACACGAGAAGTTTTAAGTTGGTTAAAAACATATTTTT
The DNA here is from genome assembly GCA_011428145.1 of Ericerus pela. Taxonomy (NCBI): domain Eukaryota; kingdom Metazoa; phylum Arthropoda; class Insecta; order Hemiptera; family Coccidae; genus Ericerus; species Ericerus pela. The sequence continues at coordinate 1,237,355 of WOFM01000429.1, forward strand.
TAATTTATTGGTATAAAATATAATTCGATGAAATTAAATACAATGAAAAAATGAAAATTATTGGAAAGAATGAAGTATAATATGTTACGAAGTTACAAAACACGTACATAAGTTATTAAATGATTGTTTGACAAATTAAATAAAAGGAAGCTTGTTTATTACCAGCTTCTTTGGTTCATCTAGACTTTCTATTCTTTTCTTAGCAATATTTAAAAATTTTTTCAAATCACCTTCACACTAAACCATTAAGCCGGTTAGAAACAAAATTTTGCAGAATGATGAAATACATATATCCAATGTCTGTACCAAATTTCGTGATCATTGGTTAAAAATTACGTATTTTAGAACGATTTAAGCCCCCAAAATTATACATAATAAGACGTAATAATCGAACTATTGGGCCGATCGGGACTAAAAACAATTGAAATTTGTCCTTGCGTAGATCCAAATAAGTGAACCAAATTTCAAGACTACAGTACAACCGAAATGTGTATAATTATATAGATAAGAATTTCAGCTAATAGTGCCAACTTTTTTCTAGAATCATGAGAAGAAAAACGAGCCTATCCTCACCCCTTAGTCTCAATACATAATCGATTTTAATACGTAAATTTTCTTCGAAAACCTACATAAAAAGTACAGTCTTGGTGAAAATGAAATTTAGCGATATTTCATTTCATGGAAAATGAAATTTTTGTTTTTTCGCGATTAGGATTTCCTCATAACTCGCAATTCTTGAAATCAAAATATTTGAGTACTAATATAACCCTAGTCGCTTAATTCTTTCGCTCACCGGTAGGTTTTTACGTCCACGTCTACCCGACTTGGTCTTTTAGTCATTTCTCAAATCCTAATATAACCAGTGAAATATGTTTTCAGTGATTTACAATTCATCGATGCTGTGGGAAATGATAGTTCTCGGCTATGTGGCTAGTAAATTGTACAAACAGCCAGTATCTGATTTATCCAACGCCAAATCACCAACTACTAAAATTCATATATGCACTGTTATTCCGTGTTCGCATCCAACTTACGTAGAAAAAAATAATAACCAAACAATCAGGTACTAGTATGTGACGAATTCCACTCCGGAACGCAATGAAATCAAACGTTGAACAAAATAAAGAATATTTGATTACCATCCTACAATGTTACCGCGTTTCAATATGATAATGGCATTTTATTGTATTTATACTAAATAATTTGTAAACATGTGAATTATTTGTCTCTGTAAATATATTTGTACTATTTTTAATGCACGAGTTTGAATCATTTTCGACCCTCAGTAAATCATTCATGTTCTTCGTCAATCAGGATTCTCATCTCGTTCTAGAATTCATTCAGAAAATAGGTAGTTGAGACATTCACTGATAGTGATACGTAATGAAAAGTAAATATTAAAATTATGTACAAGTAGTTTCATGAAATTCATCATTGAAGAAAGCAATCACGATTTTAAAAAGATTATTTCGATACCAAAAATAAACAAATTTTTTGTAGATGTATTTTTGTAGAAATACGTACCGGATAAAAAAAAGTTAAAATTGTACAGAAAGAACATTTTCAAATACCACAATTACGCTTATCAGATATCCTCTTCTGAATCTGATTCTTCTTCAAGAGCAGCTTTCGCCGATTTTTCTGCTTCTTCTTGGACATTTTGTGGAACTTTAACGTGCAAACCATGGGTATGTTTTCCAACCCAACTGAGTTCTAATTCAAATTGTTTATCTTTAAGTTCGTCGTGAACTAAATAAATTCTGAAAATAAATGAAGAGTTGAAAAGATGTTAATTAAACGATAGTTACAAAAAAAAAGATTTGATTCATCTTCAGGAAAATGCAAAACTCCAAATACAAATTACGACTGGAAAAAGTAATAAAGGAATTTGAAAAATCGTTATCCAACTTATCGAGGTATAACTCGAACAAAACTTTCGTTTTCAAAAACAAAATAATGAATTTGAGATCCTTCTCATTTGGAAAACATATTTTTTATTAAATTTTTGGTCGACCAACGGTTGTAGATCGACTGATATACAACTGAGAGAATCGCATTTTACACAAAAACAGTAACAAAAGTACATAATAAGATGATACATACATTCGGGCTGCTTCTTTAACCAATTCTTGACAAGTCATATCACCTATTTTCAGTTTTTCAATTTCAGTTTTAGCGGCTTGTTTAGCTTTACCAATGGCGCAACCCAAGTAACCCTACAAATAAAAAGATATACAACTAAAAATGGTTGAACTGTATCCGAATCCATTCGAAAACAATGACACGTACATATGAAATGCCAGATGGGTCGATCATGTACATTTGTGGACCGTCATCAGGATCGTAAGTGCCTAAAATTAAACTACTTCCAAACGGACGCACAGCACTGTACAATGTGTACGCGTGAATATACATACTGACACGATCATTCAAGTATTTTACAGGAATTGGATTCCCGTACTGCTGTCGATAACTTGCAGCTTCGGATCTCGCATTTTCAGCAAGCTGCCTAGCATCGGCGATTAAACCACCCACAGCCTTAAATCAAACAGTCGTATTCAAGTAAAACTTTTTACCGACTATATCTAGGCAAAGTGATTTCGAAAAGTGATACTTACCATACCGATGTGCTTGTCAACTGTAAATATCCTATTGTTTGTACCGGGCTCATATAGTTTGGAGGTTACTAATTTTTCTACGGCAAATACAACTCCATCTTTACCCCTCAACGCTATGGCAGTCCTGTAAAAGAGACGACAAATGACAAACCCTCATAAAACAAACATCAAAAATGCTGATTCACAGTGAAACTGACCCACTATTTTCTACAGCTTTCTGAGCGTATTCCACTTGGAATACCCGGCCATCGGGAGAAAACTGCGAAGCTGATAAATCGTACTGAACATTTCAGGACAAATACAAACAATAATTAGTTATACAATCAAAATAATCAATGAACTATGAGGAGCCGGTACATGGCATCAGTTGTGAAAAATAATGATTTGGAACGATGATTTGATGAAAATTTAATTCAACAAATTGGTTTCCAGAACGATATGATTAAACATTTTGCAGCGAAATAATCCACTTCTTCGAACGATGTATACATAAATAAAACAACGATGCCATAAAGTCATAAATACAATTCGATACATTGGGAAATTAGGAAAAAATATTCTTACCCCGGTGCCGATGGAACTCATATTATCGATTAATTAAAAGCAAAATATTTGAAACAGATTTTATACGAATCTAAAATTAAAGAAGTATAATTAATTAATATCGCGGAAACAAAACATAAAACTCGCATATTAATCATGAATTCATTTTTCATGACTGTTCAAAATTTTATTTGTGATGCATTGCGCAAAAAAGGCCCTTATGGTGAATAATTAAATTTTGTTATTTGTTGGGATACGATTCCCTCACTACCTCACGAACACACAACTGTACATTAATCAACACTGCGTGTAACCAATAACATTTATTCTCTTTACATGTGGCGACACTGATCGCCAGCATAATATTTTTTCCGCCACTGCTCAACGGAGAATGTTCTCCGCTCGTCAGTCGTTGTACTAAAGTCGTAAATAAACCTTTTTTATTGATAAATGTCCGTGCTTCATTTTCGTTGGATGAAAAGATCGAAACTCACCTCAACATGGTAGCCAGAGCTGCGGACCAACGGAAATAAGTACGAAAAAGCAAAGTGCGTTTATAATAACCGTGAAGTTAATTGAAAAAGTGAAAATTTAAGTGTCATGAAAAAGTAAAAGTTCGTTTTGTGTAAAACCTCCGCGCAAAGTGGATGGAAAGTTAAAAATTCGAAAGTATAAAGTTCGTGTCCAGTGATCGAAAGAAGCATCCTGGAAGAACAGAAAAGCGGTGAATCAAATGTATAAAAGGTAAAAAATAAAATTGATGAAAACATCAGTGAAATCGTGGGCACCGAGCAAAACGTCGAAGTCAAAAGTTTGGCGCAAGCAGATCAGGTACGAGAGGACCCTGTGGTTTGGAAAACCGGCTTGCAGAGTCAAAAACGGCTGGCAACTGTTCGTGCTGTGTTCCGGAGAAGAAGTTTAAATCAAAAGAATTAGAAAATCTGAAAGCTGCAGAGTCAGTAGTCGAAGTCAACATCGAAGCAGAGGACCCAGGAAGCAGAAAATTACGAAAACCGAGTAAAGATAAGTAAAAATTTAGAATAATTAATTAATAATCGGTGTGATTTTTGCCCTAAAATTGGTTATAAAAGTTCAAAAATTCGTTAAAGTAAAGTAAAAAGTTCGAAATATTTTCCTGTTGACTCTCAACCAAAATTAGAGGAAAGTCGAAACTTGAAAGATTCATTGGTAACCTTTCAGGCTTTATCTCGTTGGTCGAAATTGGTCGAAATAGGAAAATATTTAGTGAAAAAGACACACTTCGAACAACAATAGAAAATTATTAAACATCTTTAGTGTTGAGTGACAGTTTATTCCTGTCAGAAATTTTGTATAAAGCTTTTCAATTCGACAATAGATAACAAATTATTTTCCTTTCAGATTCAACTTATTGTATTTTTGTTGAATAATTTTGTATTGGAAATTAATCTACGTTTTAACCTGTTCAGCAGAATTACTTTTCGATCCGGAACTAGACCAAAAGACTTAGAATATTTCGAATCAAAAACACTTTGGCGGTAAAAGTAAAAAGAATCTTCGAATCAAAGACGAATTGAAAACAACGGCGGAGAGATCGACTCATCGTCAGCGGCAGATAGCGTGAGATTTATTTAGAAAACGTATATTAATTATTAAGATTTATAAAATAATATTTTGACTTTGCATTCCCAATCGAGCGGTTGAGACCGTGTTTGCATAATCGTGCGGCTAAGACCGTGTTACCCCCTAGTATTAAGCTCTCGTGTTTCTGAGGTAGGGAAAATAAGCCCCGAACATAATAATTGAACAAGATGTCACGTTTTGACTCAAAAAAGGTCTTCGATGGAAGAAATTATGACGCTTGGAGGACCATGATGGTCTCCACACTTTACGCGGAAGGCTTGTACCCGATAATGCATGATACTGAAACGGAAGTACTCTTTTTGGGATTAGATTTGAATAATTTTTTAAACCCCGAGTCTAGTAACGCTAACCCTGCAACCCGAATGACATATTTCCGAAATCAGGAAAAGGGAAAGGCTCTCATATATCAAGGCTTGAACAACGAATTAATAGAAAGGGTAAAAGATCTGAAAACGATAAACCAAATTTTGAAAGTACTTGACGAGAGATATAAAAGCTGCACCCAAGTCACGTACATCAACGCCAAACAGACATTCCAAAGATTAAAATTTCATAGCGATGGGAACATGAGAAGTTACTTGGATGTTTTCTCGAGGGCAGCCCAAAAAATAAGGGATTGCGGGAAGAATCTGGACAGACAGGAAGAGATAGAACAACTCCTAATCTCGTTAAACATGGACTACGATATGACAAGGCTGGAGTTTAATACATTAAGTCAGGATCAGAAAACTATTGAGACACTCCATGCCATGTTAATCGAAAGGTCGGACAGGCTGTACGACGAAAAAAAGCATAAATATAATAATAATAAATTTAGAAATTCCACAAATAATAATAAAAACCAAAGATTTCAGTATGGAGGAAATTACAACAGGTATAATTATTCTAATGGAAGTCAGAATTTAGAGCAGGGAAACGTAAAATATAATAATAATCAAAAGAAAGAAACATCAAATAATAATAATAGTTACGAAAATAAAAAATATGAAAACAGTCAAAATCATAACACTTTGCCAAGTTCAAATACGATAGTCTGTTTTAAGTGCCATGGCAAAGGGCACATAGCCAAGGTATGTCCGTCAAATAAAGAGGGTGCAATACCCCAAAATAAATTGGATGGTCCTGCACAGAATACAAGATACGGACGAAATAACACCAATAATAATAATAACAAAAATAAAAAAGAAAATGACGTTCAATGGTCAATGATGATCAGATACAGAAATCAGGAATCTAATAATAATAATAAATTAATAAATTTAATAACGTCAAATGACACAAAAAAAGAGGCAGATGTAAATTACGTTCCCTTGACCAAAAGAATAATGCTAGACGGTGGAGCAGTTGCTCATGTTATATCAGACCTGTCGAAACTGTCCAACCCAACAATGCTCGAAAAACCAATTGAACTGGAATGTGCCATCCAAGATACTCTCTTAATAGCAACCCATATAGGGACCATGTTCATTAGAGTAGAAAACTCCGAAAGAGAACAAAAAGTAATAAGGCTAAAAAATGTACACTATGTCCCATCATTAAACGTAGACCTGATGTCAGGAATAAAAATAACAGAAAATAGGGCACTGGGAATAGACCAAAATTTCTCGGCGGCACATATATACGTCAGAGGAACAAACGAAGTACTCTTCTCAGCCCCAAAAATAAAGGGGGTATACATGGTCAAATACGAGATAGTGCCGGAATCCACAGTCAATCTAATAGAGGATGAAAATGAAATAAATAGAGTATGTCCTTATAAAAATGAATCGAATAAATTGGCATGTATGCCCAACATAAATTCCCAAGACGAATGGATGGAATATGAAATAGAAGAGGAGATAGTTGAAGAAAGTCAGGAGGAAAGTGAAAACAACAGGGAAAATGAAACTAATAATGTCGAGAACAATAATATAATAGTAAGTCAAAATAACAATAAAACGAATGATCAAACCCAAAATAGGGAAATAAACGAGGAGAAAGTAGAAACGGAAGAAAACATAAACACAATTAATAATAATAACGCAGTAGACTATGAAACTGCAAATAATAATCAAGAATCGACCGAATATAAAGGGGATTCAAAAATAGAAAAAAATATGATATGGCACAGAAGATTGGGACACCTTTCGGGAAAAAACTTAAAATTTTTAACCAAAGTATCGAGAGGTATTCCAAATGGAATAACATTCCGAGATGATGAGTTCAGTTTGTGCGAGATATGCGTAAAGGCAAATTCAAAAAGACTAGGGCACAATAGTGTAAGATCTCGCCCTGATAGAAAATTGGAACTCATTTCATCGGATACGATGGGCCCATTTTCACCGGGTATATATGGTGAGAAGTATGTACTGATATTTGTAGACCACGCCACGAAATACACCTTCGTCTCCACCATAGAGAAAAAATCAATGGTGTGTGAGGAATTTAAAAAATTATACATGAAACTCAAAACAAAATTTCCGGATTATCCCATTGCCACACTAAGATGTGACAATGCAAAAGAATATTTAGATGCTCACATGAAAACTTTTTGCGAGGAAAACGGCGTAAGTCTCGAGCCTGTGGTTCCGTACTCACCAGAGCTAAATGCAATGGCTGAGAGACAGAACCAAACAATAATGGCTAGAACGAGAGCCATGCTGTTTGACTCCGAATTAGATTTTAAATTTTGGTCACTGGCAGTTCTAACGGCGGTATATGTCATAAATAGGAGCCCAACTAGGGCAAATAAAGAAAATAAAACCCCTTTCGAAATGCTTTACGGCACAAAGCCGGATCTATCAAACATGAGAGTTTTCGGGTCTCTGGCCTATAGACATATTCCCATGGAAGTTCGCCAACAACAAGCTACGAAAAATAAAAAGAAGAAAACAAATCCTGAACACCCAAAACTCACACAAAGGGCAGACAAGGGGGTATTTGTGGGATATACAAGTAGTGGTTACTGCATAAGAGACCCAATAAATGACAAATCACATGTAACTTGCGATGTCAGATTCGATGAAATGAGGAACATAATAAACATTGATAGAACCAATAATAATAATATAACAGAAAAACCCCTAATATTAAACGTATGTAAACAAAGAGACAGGTATTATATAGAGGACCACATCCCTCAAAAATGGGAGGATGTGGAAAACAACCAATTTAAAACGGATTGGCAAAAAGCTATAGCAGACGAGATGAAATCAATGTCTGATATGGGTGTATGGGAGGTCGTTCCCAAGGAAAAAAATGTGAGATTGGTAGATACCAAGTGGTGCTTTACCACGAAACCCGATAACCAAGGCATCCATAGGCCAAAAGCTAGATTGGTTGCAAGGGGTTTTAAGGACCTAACTCATTACTCCTTAACCGAAACGTACGCCCCGGTGATACAGTATTGGCTAATAAGATGGACATTATCCGTCACAAATAAATACAATTTAAATGTCACACAATTTGACATAAAAACGGCCTTTCTTAATTCCGAAATAAAGTACCCTATATATATATCTAATCCAAAAGGGTGCCAACTAGGGGAAAATAACTGCTTAAGACTGATTAAGTCAATATATGGACTAAAGACGTCTTCCAAAAGCTGGTACGACTTATTAAATTCGACAATAATACAAGCTGGATTTCTTCAATCGAAAATAGACAGATGTCTATACACAAAACAAAACAAAAATGGTGCATTGGCACTTCTAATAGTATACGTGGATGACATGTTGTTGGCTAGCAACCACGACGAGTGGACACGGAACTTAATAGATGCTTTTAACAAAAATTTTACATTGAAAATAGAAATGAATCCAACCTTTTTTGTCAGGTTTGAAATAAGTCGAGATATCCCGAGGAAACAAATAACCTTAACACAACATAGGTATATAGATAAAATTTTACGCAAATTTGGTATGACGGAGTGTAATCCGACAACCACACCTATGGAAACAGGCCTCAAAATAAGTAAGCCAACTAATGGTACAGACGACACCGAATATAGGGCAATGATAGGGAATTTGCTATATGTAGCGAGACTGACCCGCCCGGACATTGCGTTCGCCGTCAATTATTTGTCACGTTTTCAAAAATCCTCTAACAATGAAACAAAAAATTATGTCCGCCGCATTATTAGGTACCTGAAAACAACAAGAGAATTTTCTCTTGTTTTTCACTCTGACCAAACTAAAATTAAAGCATTTGTCGATGCGTCGTATGCACCCGACGTAGACGATTCACCCATAAGCATAGAAAACCTGGAGAAAGGGTGCTCCACTACAGGCTATATGATTTTCGCAAACGGAGACTTGTTAAACTGGGCCGTTCACCGGCAAAACTTAGTTGCAACCTCGTCAACTGCAGCTGAACTAATTGCGTTGAATGACGCACTTGACGACATATACGTGATCTGGAGACTCACTGAGAGCGTTTTTTCTGTAACCGACTCAGTGCAGGTGTACGAGGATAACATATCCGCATCATGCATTGCATCTGGGGGAGGCCAGAAACGTTCCAGGTCTTTAGCGATCAAATGCTACGCAGTATTGGAAGCATTCCAAAATAAGTTAATTACGTTCAACGATATTAGGTCGTCCGATCAAGTCGCAGATATCTTAACGAAGGCACTTGATCGGAAAACGTACCAAAATATTGTCACGAAGATACTCCGAACAAGTCAACCTTTCGGCCAATAGTCTTAATTGACTCAACCCGCAAATTTTTTGTTTTTGGTTTTGGACTGCGGATGGGCGTCGGTCTTTTAGCGCCTATCGTAAACCGAGCGGTCCATATGTTGTTTCACCACTCATTTCACAATTTTCAATAGGTTCCCCGTCGCTGCTCTGCCTCTCTTATTGGCATCAGCATTCCCAAATACACACCATTGATTCCAACAATAGCAAATTTATATCAAAATACACAATTAGTTATAAGGACACATACATAATAACATTATCTCTATACAGCTGACGATGAGGAGACATTAATCTCTCCGACGTGTTTTTTTTTATATATAAACGTTAAGTCGAAAAATCACACAATAGTTATAAGATGTGACACTAGAACATAAGGTTCAACATATACCTCATGTTAATATTTACACGATCTATTTAAGATATGAACGCATTAACATTTATTAGATAATAACATACTAGTCAACGACACACAAATTTTTTTTAATAAATTCAAATTTATTTTTACCATTTTTTAATAGCAACTTTATGTGACAATTACATGTAAGAATTTTGACTGCTTTTGCTTATTTATTTTTTAGTTTTTTTTGTTTGATACATGCAATATGTAACACCTATTCGTTTATATGTTCGTTCGTCCGTTTTGAATCGCAGGGGGGTGTTGGGATACGATTCCCTCACTACCTCACGAACACACAACTGTACATTAATCAACACTGCGTGTAACCAATAACATTTATTCTCTTTACATGTGGCGACACTGATCGCCAGCATAATATTTTTTCCGCCACTGCTCAACGGAGAATGTTCTCCGCTCGTCAGTCGTTGTACTAAAGTCGTAAATAAACCTTTTTTATTGATAAATGTCCGTGCTTCATTTTCGTTGGATGAAAAGATCGAAACTCACCTCAACATTATTTACACTTGTTGTAATGCAAATCCAACCTCATTTCCTTCTTCATCATCATCATCATCATTACAATTCTATATATATATGTGATATATTCATTCAACTTAAGAATGCTTCTCCTACCTTTTACTAACCTATAATGCTGTGCTTCGCCATTTCATATTTTAGTTGTGAAATATATTTAAGTCTGCTAATAAATGTCGTAATATAATAAAGTCTCAAGTTCTTTCGATCGTCATTCTGCACGCCTCACATCAACACTAAATGATGTGAGGTAGAGTAAGTGAGGACCAAAAAAGAACTTGAAACTTTTATTCACTACAGAATTTATTCGCAGACTGAAAAAACATTTTGTTGTAATCCCATCTGACCTCCTTCTTCATCATCATCACCACTACACTATATATATATATATATATATGTCATATGTTCCACTCTGTTCACAAATTACTTCCCCTGCTTTTCACTTACCGATAATGCTGTGCTTTGCCATTTCGTATTTATTGTTCTACACTCCACCTGCACTTGCTTACTAACCTTTGGAGCAACTACTTTCAACAACATAAACTAACACTTTCAGGTTGTGCGAAAAAACACGACTTTTTTCATTCGTTCACCTGAGAACGCTGAAACTCATTTCCCACTCAAACTTTAATCTCGTAATGGAGAAAGATCGTTTATCTTCCTCAAATCTGTAACTTATACTTTCGATGATTGCATTATAGTATCTCTAACTAATCTGTTTCTTTCCTTGGAAGTCAACCTCACTTCATGGTAGGCAGAGATGCGATTCTCAAACAGTTAGTACAGAGTGATACTTAATCTTTCAGTTTAATTTTTTACTATAGTACCCTAAGTTCAAAGGAACTGTAAGTATTTTTTTTTGTTAAAAAGTTAATTTTTTTTCGAAGTGTAATTTAATTTATGAGCTGATAACTCAGTGAATTTTTTTATTGTTTAATTTTTCAAAAAATTCATCGAAAATTATTCGAAGTCAAATTGAATTACGTTGGCGCCAAAATACATTAACGCCATTTTTATTCATCTTCCGAAAAATACTGGATCGTCATTTTGCGGTAAGGTGAACCAAAAAAGGATTTTCGCCGTGGGATTACAGAAAACTTTGGACCTGGATTGTCTGTTACAGTAAGGTAAACTCATAACCAAATTTAAATCAAAGTCACAAAATTTGTAGAAATTTCGAAAAATATTTTCAGTAATCAAGCTTTGGACTTGATAGAATCTTTCAAGAAAATTTTGAGAGAGAAAATCCACTTTAAAAATACGTAAAATTACGAAAATTAAAACATATAATATAACACTAATAAACAGGATATTTTCATAATTGAACAAATTTCATGATTTAACAATTCACTGTCACAAAAGAATAAAATCCTTTGTCATATTGGACAAGTTTACTTGTGAATTTTCATGTCACAAAATTCTTTTGTTCAAAATATTAATGCAAAAACGTGAAACTTTCTAAAATAAAATATTATAGATAGCTTTCAAAAATAATTTTCAATAGATCCTTTGTAATACAAACACAGAAGGATTCCAAACCAAACAAGATTTTTTTCAAGTTCATTTTTGAAATATATTTTCATTTCAAATATATTTTTTCTTTTTCTCATACTTTATGATACAACATATACACGAATAATATTACAAAAAACAAATAATTTAAATAAAAATAATTGTCTATTAAAATAAAATAAATTTTCTTCTTTTCAAAAAATAAAATAAAATATTTTTTTTGAATAAAATTTTTTTGAAAAATGAATTTTTTTAATTTTTTTTCCAAAATTGAGTTATTTGAATTAAGCACATTACCTAGTACTCCAGAAAACATGAATACAGCAAGTGAAAGAACCCATATCCCATCCCCTAAAGGAGGAACAAGCTCTGGAAGTACACACCCTCAAGTACATTATGTCATGCCAGCTGATAAAACCATACATCCGATACAAGGTCCAAGTGAAAAAATATTTGATGGTCAATATTACTTAGACTGGAAACGTATGATCATAGCTCCAATAAGGGATGTTTTTGGTCCCCATCCTGAACTAAAAATTTACATTGAAAATATGGATAACCTACAATATAGACCAACTTCAAATTCAGCCAAAGCATACTTTAAAAAACAACAATGCGCAAAGGCATTTATTATGGAACGTATGACATATAATGTATGAAAACAAATTAGGGAGTGCAAAACAGTAGACCAAATCTTTGAAAAATTAGATATAACATATGGTTCTAAAACAAAAATAGTTGCAAATATGGCTAAATGAAAATGGTCTGCTTTTTGTTTTATACCTGGTGGATATATAAGAGTTTTTTTAAACAAATGGGACATTTTAGTATAGGAAGTTCGTGATGCGGGAAAGGAAGTATCTAAGGAAGAGGAATTGTAAAATCTCCAATTTGCATTAGGATACGAACAAACTATAGCTAAAATGCAATTTGATAATCTCCCTGAAAATAAGAAAAATTTGGAAATTTTTAAACAAATATTAAAGGAAGACGGAGATCAAATAATGAGAGATAAACAAATTAAATTAAAATATCAATCGTCTAATAAAAAATTTGATAATAATGGAAATAAATCAAGAAATAATAATTCAAATTATAATAATAATAGGGATAATAGATGGAATAGAAATAATAATCATAGACGAAATAATAATGGAAATGGAAATAATAATAATTGTTATAAAAATAATAATCCAAGAAACGAAAATAATAATCAGAATAACGAAAATAATTACAATAAAAATTCTAATAATAATAGAAATAATAACCAATCACCTAGAAAAAATAATAAAGAAGAAGGATGCTTCATATGTAATCAAACAGGACATTATAAAAATAAATGCCCTGATTACAAACTTCAAAACAAAGAACAAATTAAAGAAAAACCAAAAATTAAAGATAAAAAAGAAGAAGAAAGACCAATAAAATTATCATACATGGTCGAAAAATATAATAATAATGAAGATTGGCTTTTAAAAAAATTAATTAAACACAATACAAAAAATGAAAATTATATACCTTTAAAAAAAAATGTTACTTGTTGGGGGGTTGGGTGGAAGTCCATCTCACATCAAATATAGAAAAATTAATTAACATAACAAAATTTAAAATACCTGTTGTGGAATACCTTGTCGTGAGAGATATTCTCTCCAGAAGGAAATTCTACAGAATTTAAGCATGTTCAGCCACTTCGTACACAAGTACGGGTAATCCAGAACCAGACCAAACACTGGCGATTTTAGAGCCAATTGGGGTGGTTTATATACGGCTTATTTACACGCACATAAACACACGTACGTAAGAGAATACGTACGTTGGTGAGGACAGCCAGGTCGCATCATCCCCTATTGAGATAAGAGATAGCTAGCCGGTTTGTGTACAAATCGTGACATCATCTTATTGTGTCACAATTCGGTACTTGTACATTACCTGCAAGTACATACAGGTAATTACGATCAAACGAGTTTTGTGTGTTTAACGTCACAAGGACGATTATTTGCCTGCCAACTGTCGTTGAGGGGTCCAAGCCCCTTTACCTCATACCAGTGAGTCCACACAGCTACTCCCCCCCAGTTTTTGCGCCGCAAAAATGATCAAATTGCGCAGACCCGGGGGGACTTGCGGGTTTATGAGCACCTCTTCTGGTCTGCCTCCCACTTGGCCAGTGCACTTCCAACTGCAGCGCCAACGCATTTGTACAATTGTCGCCTTGCGTCATCACGTGCCTGCTTCTCCCCTACGCCTAGGTGGATGATTTTTTGTATAGGCGTATGGTTGGTGGCGGGAGTGAGGGGGCAGCGGTCGTTTGAAGAGTGGCTTTCTCAGCATCGGGGAGTTTGACGTCTCCGATGCTAAGGTGGCCATCTTTGCCTTTTCGTTTGCTGCCTGCTTGGCTGTGAAAAGGAACTTCATTGGCTCCCTGGTCTCTGCGGGTTTTGGCTCCGATCTCGGGAATTCCGGAATCGGGGTTGATTCGGGCGGTGACTGCGGAGGAGAGACTATCGGGGAAGCGGAGTCGTCATCTCCGCTAGGACTTTGTCTACAGGAGGAGCTGTGTCCATGAGCAGCTCCTCCTCTATCCAATCCAGCTCTGTCTTCTGCTTGGTCTTCCACTGAGTTAGTGAAAACTCAGCAGTTTTCTGGGTGATTTGGGAGGTGGTGGATTTCAGGATGGTATTGAGTGGCAGCGACATTAGAATAGGTTATTTGAGGAAAAGGAACCAAAAATATTACTTCAGAAAACACGTCCAAGATTTATGGCAGTTCTGAAACATTTTTTCCTTAAGTCCGATGTCAACTTTGCTGGTCTCAAGTCCGTAAGCTGGAAGGTTTTGACCATTCACAGTATGGAGATAGTATTTTGGAGGAAGTACTTTTTGGTTTTTATTTACTGGCAATATACTCAAGTCTGCACCTGAGTCTATCAAGTACCATCTCCTATTTGTCCTGTCCTTTATGAACAGGCGGCATGAGTGTTTTTCTGAGGGGTCTTCGGCCACATAGATGGCCCCTTGTTCTAGTTTGACGCCTCCTTGGTATAGGATTTGCCCCACCATCTGCATCTGTTGTTACATTTGGTGGCCTCTGCGCCAAACCGGTTATGGAAAAAGCAACTTTTATCATCCCAATTTTGAGACTGGTTTTTGGGAGATGATGTTCTTGAGGGAGTTGAGCTCTGACCTCACATCAAATATAGAAAAATTAATTAACATAACAAAATTTAAAATACCTGTTGTGGAATACCTTGTCGTGAGAGATATTCTCTCCAGAAGGAAATTCTACAGAATTTAAGCGTGTTCAGCTACTTCGTACACAAGTATGGGTAAGCCAGAACCAGACCAAACACTGGCAATTTTAGAGCCGATTCGGGTGGTTTATATACGGTTTATTTACACGCACACAAACACACGTACATAAGAGAATACGTACGTTGGTGAGGACAGCCAGGTCACATCATCCCCTATCGAGATAAGAGATGGCTGGCTGGTTCGTGTACAAATTGTGACATCATCTTATTGTGTCATGATTCGGTACTCGTACATTACCTGCAAGTACATACAGGTAATTACGATCAAACGAGTTTTGTGTGTTTAACGTCACAAGGACAATTATTTGCCTGCCCTTTGGGGTGGCAACTGTTGTCAAGGGGTCTGAGCCCCTTTACCTAATACCAGTGAGTCCCCACACCTGTCGAATTACAATGTGCACTTAAAGACACATATTTAAATGCCACACATATGGGAAATATGAGAATATTAATCGAAAATGAAAACCAAATTCAAACAGCTATCGAATTATTAGAAGTCCATTATGTACCAGATTTGTCATTAGATATTATGTCAGGAATTAAGGTGACAGAATCTGGAATATTACATATAGACCAGGGAAAAGAGAAAATACAAACATATTTCATAGAAACTGGAGACATTTTGTTTACTTCTTATAAAATTGATGGTGTCTTTCAAGTAAATTATGATTATATAAATATACCAAAAAAATGCATGCCCGTCACATAAAATCAAAATGATGACAAATGGGATTTTTTTTCTGTGGAATTGGAAATAGAAGAAGAGGAAGAAGAACCCAATAATAATAATTTAGAATAAATTAATGAAATTAATAAAAACACAGAAAATAATAATAATGATGATGATAATAATAATAATAAAAAAATTTTTTTTCAGATAATTCATTAGAAATAATTCAAAATAATACAAATAATCATAAAAAAATGATTTGGCATAGACAATTAGGCCATTTAAATGGAAAATATATGCGATATTTACACAAAGTCACAACAGGCATTCCTAAAACAATAAATTTTAGAGATGATGATTTCATTAATTATGAAGTTTTCAAAATGGCTGATAGTCAACGTTTAGGTCATAATAATGTTAGAAACAAACCTCAAAGGAGATTATAAATTATATCTTACGACATTATGGGACCATTTACACCCACAATAGCCAATCAAAAATACATATTAACATTCATCGATAACTATAGCAAATACACTTTCGTGATACCAATTTCAAATAAAAGTCAGGTATTCACCGAATTTAAAAATATTTTTTTCTCAATGAAAAATAAATTCCCCGAAACACCAATAAGTCAAATAAGATGTGACAATGCAAAGGAATATTAGTAAAATTTTGTGAGGATAATGGAGTACAAATAGAAAATGTGGTTCCTTAATCACCGGAACTGAATGCCAAAATCAAACACTTATGAAACGAGTAAGAAGTTTACTAATTGATGGATATCTAGATATTAAGTATTGGGCACATACAATAGCTACAGTCGCATACTTAATAAATAGATCACCAACAAGGGTAAACTTAGAATATAAAACTCCATATGAAGTCTTTTTTGGTAAAAAACCAAATTTAGATAATTTAAAAATTTTTGGATCCTTAGTATACAGACATATTCCACTCGAAGTTCGGCAACAAAATGCAACTAGGTCAAAAAATAAAAATGAACAAAAAATTGATCTAAAACTTGCACCAAGGGGAGAAAAAGGAATACTTATGGGATATACCACCACGGGATACAGCATCAGAGATCCTTTTTCAAATAAATTTAATATATCATGTGATGCAAAATTTGATGAAAATAAAAATATATCAAATCTTAAAAATTGTGAACAAGAACTGGTACTCAAACCAACAAACTTTGTAAAAAATATAATTAATATAAACACATTTAACATCACAAAAACAATAGATATTAGGTGAATCGAAGATTTTGTACCAACATGCTATAAAGAAGTTAAAAATAATCCATTTAGAAAAGAATGGATGAAGGCTATTGAGGATGAATTTATTTTCCTGGGGGAAATGGACGTCTGGGAGGAAGTAGATTACGATAAATCACTCAAAACTATTGATACAAGATGGGTTTTTGTAACAAAACCAAATGATGAAGGATACCACCAACCAAAAGCAAGATTAGTTGCTAGGGGTTTTAAAGATAGAAGGGAATATGAATTAGGACAATTATTCGCCCCTGTTATTCCAATTTGGTTAATAAGATGGTTCCTATCGATAGTCAATAAATATGATTTAGAAATGGTTCAATATGATGTAAAAACAGCATATTTAAATTCCCCAGCAATTGTCCCTATATACTTAAAACCCCCAGAAGGTCTATTAATGGAAAGTAATAAATTATTAAAACTGAAAAAATCAATATATGGCCTAAAAAAAAATCAAAATCATGGTATAATTTAATAAATGAATATATTTTAAAAATGAACTTTGAAAGATCAAAAGCAGATAAATGCTTATATTTTAAAAAATGTAATGAAAAAATAATTTTTATGATCACTTATGTTGATGACATATTAATAGCTTCTAATACCCCAGAATGGATTAAAAATGTAAATGATTAATTCAAAAAGAGATTTACTATGAAAATAATTGATAACCCAAGATTTTATTTAGGATTCGAAATAATAAGGGATAGAAAAGAAAATACAATAACATTAATACAATCAAGATACATAGAAAAAATTCTAAAAAAATATAATCAAAATGAATCAAATTTTATAAACACTCCCATACAGACATCTTTAAAAATTGAAGAAGATAAAAACTGCACAGACGATTCAGAATATCATTCAATGATTGGAGCTCTGTTATATTTGGCTAGAATAACAAGAGCCGATATTTCCTTTGCAATAAATTTATTCTCAAGATTTCAAACGAAATCAAACTCAAAATTAAAAAATCACGTCAGACGAATATTTAAATTTGTGATTATAACAAAATAATTTTCAATTAAATTTACCTCAGACAGTAAGGGCATACACTCATTTGTAGATGCCTCATATGCCCCAGATGTTAAGATCACAAAATCAAAATTTCAAATTTAAATTTAGGAAAGTCTATCTCAGGTTTTTTAATATACTTAAATGGAGATTTAATTAAGTGGAATGTAAGAAGGCAAACAATCGTAGCCACAAGCTCAACTGCCGCTGAAATAATTGCAGTATTTGATGCTTTAGACGATATACAGGTAACTTTCCTATTACAAAAAGAAATATTCCAAGAAAATGACCCAGTATAAATTTTTGAAGATAATATATCAGCTCTTAGAATAATGTCTGGAGGAGCTCAAAGAAGAGCAAGAGCTTTAATGATAAAATGTTATGCCATCACACAGTCAGTAGAGGACAAAGAAATTGAATTTAAAACTGTTGGTATGAATTCACAATTAGCAGATATGCTAACTAAAAGTCTTGACAAACAGAAATTCAGAAATTTAGTCGATAAAATATTAACAACATCAAATCTCTCACAGTAAAATTTTCAAACTTCAAATATTTATATGGGAATATCATTTATTTCAAAGGGGAAAGAAACATAAATATTCGAAGCTCAAAAAATAAGTCAAGTCACAAATTGCTGAATATAATAATCTCTTCCTTTTGCAACATAGTACCTGAAAATATAATGTTTGAGAAAAGAGAAGAAAAAAATCACAAGTTCAAACCAAATTAATAATATATGTAAGAATATGTATTCACATTCTTAAAATAACCACAGTTTCCGTCTGTGTTTTGCACTCGCTGATATAGTGAGTTGCAGAGATCTCTCATATATATATTAGATTTTATTATATTCATCTATTGATGGATTTTAAGTATGGAAAGATGAAAGATGTGTCTACATGATTCTTCATTATTTTCTAAAGAGCTTACAAATCCATCAATACATGCCAAGCTAGTGGGATGATCTTGAGGAAGACGGAATGCTAATTAGTAAACGATCAGCTCAGTTCTTTCCCTAGTGCAGCTCCCCCTCGAAGAATGGGGATGTAATAATATGTATTCACATTTTTAAAATAACCACAGTTTCTGTCTGTGTTTCGCACTCGCTGATATAGTGAGTTGCAGAGATCTCTCATATATATATTAGATTTTATTATATTCATCTATTGATGGATTTTAAGTATGGAAAGATGAAAGATGTGTCTACATGATTCTTCATTATTTTCTAAAGAGCTTACATATATTATATCTTTTAGGTTAGAAAAATACTTGTTGAAACAAAATTTATTTTCATGTAGGTATTCATTGTCATCTCTGCAAATTCAATGCTCGAATGAACAGAGACATTAATACAAATCATTGATCATATTATATGCATGATTTCACACGTTTGGTTGATATTAGTTTATCACGTTTCGGAACACCCTTATTCAACAAGTATTAAACAAATTTAAACAAAAACTTTTCTCGAACAGAATGGAATATCGAAAAAGACCCGCATCGAATACGATATCATAATATAACACGTCGATAAAACTTTGAAAATAAATTGAAACATTTGTTACGATTGAATAATAATCTAGTCATTTTATAATTTCATGTAACTTCTTCTATTCATTTTGTTTGGGAAATGAACACATATGTACAAAAATATGATAGTTAAAAATTCAATTATTTATAATATTCGTTTGCGCGATATTTCATGTTCGCTCGTTTCGTTGGACTGTGGGGGTGTTGTTCTGCACTTTTCCTTCACTCGCTTACTAACCTTTAGCGCAACTACTTTCAACAACATAAACTAACACTTTCAGGTTGTGCGAACAAACACGACTTTTTTCATTTGTTCACTTGAGAATGCTGAAACTCATTTCCCACTCAAACTTTAATCTCGTAATGGAGGGAAATTGTTCATCTTCCTCAAATATGTAACGTATACTTTCGATCATTGCATTATAGTATCTCTAACTAATCTGTTTCTTTCCTTGGAAGTCAACCTCACTTCAGTATTTTACTGTTGGAATATAATTTTAGTCTGCTAATAAATGTTGAAGCAAAATAAAGTCTCGGGTTCTTATTCGATCCTTGTTCTACATGCCTCACATCACATTTTAAAATAAAATATGATTTAGCATGGTTGCCAGAGGTACGGATTTATCCGTACGTATACAGATTTTTCAAGATATGAAAATCTGCGTACGGATTTTGTACGGATATTGTAAGAGGGTACGGATTCACAAGAATTTCTTGCCACTAGTACGGATTTTTGAGCAAAAATACAATATAAATTATAATTAAGCATTTTCCATCACACAGTTTAGTTGCCCTGATTGCTGATGAAAAAAAAAGTCAAATTTTCAAATTTTCAATGTTTGTTGGCTTTTGCCATCAAGAGTATAAATTTATAATGTCAAGAATATCAGAAAAGAGATAAAATGGATAAGAGAAGCCAAAGCCCAAAAGTTAACAAAAATTAATAGAAAAAAAAATTCAAATATATATACACAATAACAGGATCACAGGAGTGACTAGAATCTAGATTGAGTTTGAGTAATAGGAATTCTTTCGAGTCAATTTGATTACGAATGAATTTGCAATATCATTGAGCTAGAATCAGCCATAAACACGCCTGCAGCTACAGTTAAGATCATACCCTAGTTTTTTTCCTCATTTTATGAGAAATGAAATGCTAAACTTAGATATTGAAAGACTATAATGACGTTAATGACAAACAGCCTTAATTTTAACCTATTTTTCGATGTATTTCTACATTTTAACTAATAAAATTCTCCTGGTAAACTAGGAATAGCGTTTTTTTTTTTTTTGCAAATTCAGAAAAAAAGGCGAATACTTGAAATATTGTCCCTCAAAAGTCTCAAAACATAAAAAAAAAAAGAAAAGAAGAAGGTACTTTTTCTTTCAAAATGAGTTTGCAACACTGTACCGATTTGTATGGATTTTTTGGCTGTTGAAAAATGTAGAAATATGTGAGAAATAATGATATTAAATGTATAATTTGTTCACGATAATGACTCCAATTCTTTTGACTATATCTTGGAACTTGACCTAAATTATATTTGTATTTTTGTGCTATCGTCATTCGTGATATTGCTGAAGACTGTCAACTGTCTTAGAATACATATTCGATCTCGTTTTTACATATGTCTGATTTATTTCAAGTTTGTCTTTTATTCTGATTCGTATTTGGTGTTCATTTTGATTCATCGGAATCGTGTGTGACTCAGTTATGAGTAATTAAGTTTGATATTCTCACAAAATATGACAGAGTACGGACTTTTCATGTTTGAAACCTGGCAACCCTGTGATTTAGTACAAAATGGCGAAGCACAGCGTCATCGGTGATCGAAAGTTGTGGAAGTGATTTGTGATGTGAGGTGTACAGAACGAGGATCGAAAGAACTTGAGACTTTCTACTTTTATGACTATTTATTAGCGACTAAAATATATTTTACAAACGAAATATGAAATGGCGAAGCAACAGAGATATCGGATCGAAAGTAGAAGGGGAAACACTTCGTGATGAGAGTGTACGTATGACATATATATGTATAGTGTGATAGTGATGATGATGAAGAAGGAGAGAAGGTGGGATTTCCGTTACAACACCCCCCTGAAATTTTACCGTTTGAGTTCTTCATCATGTTCGACGCTGAAAGTAAACGAATTATTGTTATTTCAAAAAAATATTAAGTACAAAAAAAAAATTAAAATTATTGACATCGTATTATTTAAATATTTTTGGTAACTTGGATTCGTAAAATAATTTTGTTGCACTGTGCTTCGAGAAAAAAAATAAAAATAATTAATTAAAATAAATAAATAGGTAAATAAATATGGTAACATGCAAGTAATATTCAATATATGTAATGGTATATGCAATAGGTAAAAGTAAATTAAAAAAAAATATATAAAAATTGGTAACATGCAAAAAAAAATTTAGAATATTATGAGTAATAGTTGATTTATCGCTCGTATATTTCGAGTCGAAAAGAAGTAGAGAAAGAAAAAAAATATTCGAAAAAGAAAAAGGAAAAAAAAATTCACGAACATATATTACATGAAGAAAAATAAAAGAAAAAATTCACAAAGGTATTTCTGATTATGGGTTCGATGAATTGAAAAGAACGTTACGTTTTGTATTTTATCTTAAGAGTATAACATGAAAAAGATTGTAGAATAATATACGTTGCATCGTTTATTATCTTTCGTATGTTGTATTGTATTTGAACTGGCGTCTAACATGTTTTACAATAAGGCAACTTTTTCGGTTTATCTTAATTGCGGTCATGTAATAGGTTTTAATCTTCATTGTGTTTATTGTTGGAGAGTTTCTTTTCATAAAATTGTGTGTATTTCTCTCATGCTAGTTGGAAAATGTATAGGGTTTTCATTATACGAATTGTAGGGTTTTTTCTTGCTCGATTTTCATGATTTTTTCTTTGTTACTATTTTTAAGAAATCGAGTATCTATCTCTTGCATGTATTTTCTAGTAAATGGTATTGTTAAGTACTCTTTATGGTAATAATTGAAGGCCAATTTTTCAGCAACTATTTTCATGTTACGACTTATATTTTGGACTTGAGACGACTTGTATTTTGAAATGGGAAAATTTTTGAACATATTATGACTTTGAAATAAATGAATTATTATATTATGTGTAAATGTTTGTTTCATATAATATTTTGACAATTATATTTTCAAATTTTGAACGATCCAATGATTTTGTCAAAATATCTGCTAACTGATTTTCGGAGCTTACTGTTCTAAAAAATATTATTTTTTCTTCAAATGCTTCTAAAATCGAGTAGCATTTGATCATTAGGACTCTTGACTTCTTTTGACTACCCCCGGAACATATTTTTTGGGTCGAAATATTATCTTCCATAATATCTACCATCAATTTTTCTCCAAAAATTTCGTAATTCATATATTGCATTACTTTTATTGTATCAAGGGTATCAAAAACTGCAATTATTTCAGCTGCAGTACTTGATGAGGCGTGAATTGTTTGCTTGCAGCAATTTCACTCCCCCAAGTCTCCATAAGCGAATAGCATAAATCCAGTTATTGATTTCCCTTTTTTAAGATTTTCTAATTCTATATTTGTATCGTCGACCTGGGGTGCGTAAGATGCATCAATATAAGTTTGCATGCCATCCCCTTTTGATGTATACATTATATTATATTTTTTAGTTGTATTAACGTATCTGAAGATTCTTTTTACATAATTTTTTAAAGTGTCATTAGAATTATTTTGGAAATGCGAGAAAAAATTGACCGGGAATAATATGTCCGGCCTTGTAAGTCTCGCTAAATACAGTAGTCCCCCTATCATCGATCTATACTCCGTATCATCCCTGCCATTTTGTATTCTATCTATCTTTAATCCCGTTTCCATGGGTGTATTGGTGTTTTTCAGTTCCGAAATTCCAAATTTTTTAAGTATTTTGTCTGTGTGTTTATATTGTGATATTATTATAGTATTATTTTCTATATTTCTGACTATTTCCAGACCTACAAAGAATCTAGGATTATTTATTATCGTAATTGTAAAATCCTTTTGTAGTTCCTCATTTATTTTTGTGATGGATGATTGCGAATTTGACGCAATTAATATGTCATCTACATAAGTCAGAAAATATGTTTTTTCATTATTATTTTTCATTATATAAAGACATCTATCACTTTTCGTTCTTTCAAATCCCATATCTTTTACTTTTGCATCCAATAAGTCGTACCACGATTTGCTGGATGTTTTCAATCCATAAATTGACTTTTTGAGTTCGAGTACTTGATTTTTATTAATATTTATGCCTTCTGGTCTTTTAACAAAAATGGGTTTTATAATGGGTGAATTTAAATAGGCAGTTTTTACATCGTACTGTACCATTATTAATTTCTCTTTATTGACTATAGATAATAATAGTCTTATTGTTCCTATAGATGCTACCGGGCCATGGGTTTCAGCAATACCATATTCGGTTCGATCTTTAAAGCCTCGTGCCACAAGTCTAGCTTTAGGTTTTGGATTTCCGAATTCATCAAATTTTATAGTAAAAATCCATCTTGTATCTATGAGTTTTTGGCGATCATAATCTACTATTTCCCATACCTTCAAATCATCGAGGGAATTAAATTCATCATTTATGGCCTTGATCCATTCTTCCCTAAAGGGGTTCGTATCTATTTCAGAAAATGTTTTTGGGATATTATCTTCTATGTATGCTTTACTGTATTTTATATTAATATTCATTATAACAGCGTTAATTATTCCCAAATCATATTCATAATCTGCCGATTTTATTATTAAGGGTTTGTTATTTATTAATAGTGATTTTATGTTTTGACTTTCATCCATTTTGACATCACATGAAATATATGATTTTGTATTATAGGGATCTCCGAGACAATATCCAGTATTCGTATAGCCCATCATTATATTTTTCTCTGCCCTATGCGCTAGTTTCGGGTCGATTTTATCTTTTGATTTTGATTTTGCTTTTGTAGCATTTTGCTTTCTAACTTCCATGGGTATATGCCTATAAGTCAGTGCCCCGAAGACTTTTAGATTTTTCAAATTTGGTTTTACTCCATAAAATAATTCATACGGTGTTTTAAACCCCTCATTTGCCTTCGTGGGTGATATGTTAATTAAGTAGGCTGCTGTAACAACAGCATAGGACCAATATTTTATATCGAGATTGGCATCAATCAACATGGCCCGTACTCTCCTCATTAAAGTTTGATTTTGCCTTTTGGCAACACCATTTAACTCTGGAGAATATGGTACCCTATAATCCATTGTTATGCCCATCTCATTACAATAATTTATTATTTTTGTATCGGTGTATTCCTTTGCATTGTTGCATCTTATAGTCCCTATGGGGTATTCAGGAAATTTATTTTTCATCGACAGTATAATATTTTTAAATTCATTTGTCACCTGGCTTTTATTAGCTATAGGCATGACAAATGTGTACTTCGAAAAATGGTCTATGAAAGTTAAAATATATTTTTGATTCGCCACAGAGGGCCTGAACGGACCCATGATGTCTGATGACGCTATTTCTAATTTTCGAGTTGGTTTAGTTCTGATTCCAGTATGACCCAACCTCGAATTATTGGCAATACAACATATCTGGCAGTTTACGAAATCTTCATCCCTAAAATTAAGGTTTTCTGGAATGCTAATTGCTAAAGTTTTTAATTTTTGTAAATATCTGGCATTTAAGTGTCCAAGTCTCCTATGTATTATTAATTTTTTAATCGTATTATGTGATTTATTATTGTTATTATTATTTTCATTATTTTCAATTATTATTTCCTCATTTTCACCCCCCTGAGATGGTTCAGTATTAGTTTCTTCTTCAAGAATTTCCAGTTCTACTGTAAAATCATCCCATTCATCGTTCATATCTTGTGTAATGGGGGCACATATTATATTTTTTTTAGTACTATTATTATTATCTATTTTTTTTTTTTCCTACATTATAATATATATAAAATATTCCCTCTTCTTTTTTCGCAGTTATGATTATTTCTGCAGTTTCAATAAAATAGATATTCGCAATCTCTTTTTGCTGATCAATATTAAATATTCCAGTATTTGTTATTTTAATAGCTGAAATAATATCTAAATTTAGATCCGGCACATAATGGACGTCATTTAACTCTATCAATGATTGAATTTTATTGGAATTTTCGACCTTGATCACCATTCTACCTGTATGTGTGGCATATAAAAAAGTATTTCTTCCTGCACATTGCAATTTGATTGGGGTTACGAATTTCTTAACATCTACTAATTTACCAAGATCGGACGTTAGATGTACTTCTGCAGCCCCATCTAAAATTGCTCTATGATTTAATATTTCGTAATTTTCATCATTATTGTGTTTATTATTGTTAATTAATTCATTTAGTAATCATTCATTATTGTTACTATTAAATTTTTTTACCATGCAGGACATTTTTACCTGCTGTTCTGAATTATCTTTTTTATTGTTATTTGCTTGACTTGTATTTATTTTTGGTGGGTAATTTCCCTGATTACTATTTGTATTATCGTTGCTATTATTCGTTTGAGGATTATTATTGGTACAATTTTGTGCTATGTGCCCAAATTGGCCAGACTTGTAACATTTTGGATTATTTTGATTATTATTTCTCCCATTACCTCTATAGTTATTTCCTCTGTAATTTGGATTGCCTCTATAATTATTTCCCCTGTAATTACCATTACTATTATTACTATTATTTGTACCATTACTTTGGCTCTGGTCCGTTCCATTACCATTAGTATTACCATTCAGGCCAATACCATTGAAATTATTTCTATTTCCATTTCTAAAGTTATTATAATTATTATTATTTCCCCTGTAATTATTTCTACCTCTATAATTATTATATCTTCCTCTATAATTATATCTATTATTATTATTATTCCCATTATTTCTATAATTGTTGTTGGATTGATTATTATTATTTTGTTTTTTCAAGGTCTGATCCCTAAATTTTTGGTCAGAGTCCTCTCTCAATATTCTTTTAAAATTGTCTAAATTTTTTTCATTAGGAGGTAGATTTTCATATTGTATCTTTGCAATTGCTTGCTCGTAACATAATGCTAATTGCAAATTTTCCAACTCTTCTGTTTCAGTAACTTCTTTCCCACTATCTCTCACATCTGTTACTAGTTCATCCCATTTCTTTAAAAAACTTTTCATGTTTCCGCCTGGTTGAAACCTGAATTCTAACCATTTTGCTTTCGCCATATTGGCTGTGACCGAAGTTTTTGTGCCATAAATATTATCCAATTTTTTTAGCATTAATATTGCTGTATTACAGTCCCTTATCTGTTTTGTTATTTCGTTTGATACGCTTTCTAACACAAATGCCTTAGCATTATCTTGCATTTTGCAATAGTTCATCATGTTTCTATCAGGTCAAAAATTAAGATCATCTATATTATCGATATATGGTTGTAAAAATTCGTGTTCCCCAAAAATATCGTAATATCCAGCTCCCCTGATGGCTGAAATAATCATCCTACGCCAGTCTAAGTAGTATTTTCCGTTAAAAACTTTTCCCAGGGGTGCTTGTATGGGTTTAATTTCAACCGGGGATGCCATATTTTCCTCCGTTTTACGAAATCCTAATAGACTATTTTCTTTATTAATAACAGGTGTGTATTTTTTATTTTCTATCGAGCCTTTTTCAATTTTCTTAATTAAATCTTCTTTTTCACTATTTCCTTTTTTATCCAGTTTTTATTATTTAATTATTTCATAAATTTCTCTTTCGATTTTTCAGAACTATAAATTCTGCTCGAAAAATAATTTACTGAAGATTCTGAAATTTTAATATATTTTACACTACTAATCTCCTCAATTCTCCCTGATATATCTATCACAAATGATTCTAATATTATCTCACCTGTAAAATATTTAACGTAGGGTAAATTATAAATTTCTATTTTGAGATCAACAACTTTTTCTCCTTCAAACTTTTTTACCAATTCCTCTAAATCCTCGTTTTCTATGTTATATTCACCAATTTTTCTTTCAGACAAATTTATTGTTTGGGACAAAAATTTTAATTAATTTTTACTGTTTTAGTCTCAGCTCAAATACAATCGCAAAATACGAAAAAATAATTAATTTCAACAAATATTACCTTTACAATAATTTTACCTTATAATTCCCGCTGCTCTGATGAATGATTTATGTCTTTTTTTTTACTTCGCTGTCTACCTCCATACTTCCTGCCTGAATTTTGCTCTGTGTTGGCCGAAAAAATTGGGTCTTCGATGTGTGGATTTACGACGAGTCCTCGATGACAGGAGCAGGTTTCCTTTGGCTGTTCTCACGATCTCTTTGGCGGTCCCTCTGGATTTAGCATTCTATGACTTCCAGGATTGGCCGTTATTAAGTCTGGAACTTCAGCTTCTAGTTTCTCAATTTAATTTTAAATTTTCAAAATAAATTAAAATTCGAGTTAAAAAATTCTCGAAAGACATGATAACTATTTCGTGTATCATTCAATAAAAAAACATAAAAAATTTCACGCACAGCAGTAAATTAAATTTAAAAAAAATAATTATTCCATCGATTTAAATTTTCTAAGTCTCTCCTCAAAGTTCTACCGCAGCGATGGCTACCATGATGTGAGGTGTACAGAACAAGGATCGAAAGAACTTGAGACTTTCTACTTTTATGACTCTTTATTAGCGACTAAAATATATTTTACAAACGAAATATGAAATGGCGAAGCAACAGCGATATCGGATCGAAAGTAGAAGGGGAAACACTTCGTGATGAGAGTGTACGTATGACATATATGTATAGTGTGATAGTGATGATGATGAAGAATGAGAGAAGGTAGGATATTGGTTACAACAATTTGTGAGAGAAGTAGAATGTGTGACATATATATATATAGTGTAGTAATGATGATGATGAAGAAGGTGATGAAGTGAGATTTCCTTTACAACACTAAATTACAGAGCAAAAAATTTTATCTCATATTTATCTGTGATTTATCAAAATTCCGGAATAATTTTTCCTCCTCCCACCGCCAACATAGCCGTCAATCTTATCTCTTATGTTATGAGACTCTTTTATAACGAATAATTAATTATTTTTTCAGGATAGCGAATAGCGAATTGCGATTTTGATGTATCAAATCAGAGGAAACAATGAGTGATGACTCTGATGTTAAGGACTTGACGTTATGATAGAATGAGGATGTCAATGTTGCTACTTTGGTAGTATTAATATCGCTGTAGTGTAGTGTGTTAATTAATAATTACCTGGATCAACTTGCCGTAGAAATTCGTCCTCTTTGTTAAAGTTTAACAGATTTTCAGAAACAATATCAATAATCTCGAAGAACTCTCCAGAAAGTTGTGCAGTTTCATCTAAATTTCGGGTTTCCTCGAAAAAATTGAATGCTATGTTGAATTATAATTTTAGGCCATCTTTTCCTATTCCTGTGTAAAGTTCATTCAAAATTCATTCGTCTCACCTTTTCTAACATTATTCAAATTTTATTTCACAATGGTAAGTAAAATTTTGATATTCTCGTCTCTACATTTACGTAAATAATTTTTTCTAGCGTTTACTAGATATTTCATAACAAACTGTAAAGAAATCATTAGCCTGGAGTACGTCTATGAATTTCTGAATAGTCATCACCCTAAATGATTGTAATATAATATTATACCTACAAATCATATTACTTTCGAATATTCGTCTTTTTTGTGTTGCAGTCTGTCTCAGAATTCCTTGAAACATTACCCAGTCATGATAAAAATAATTTTTCTCGCTTTCATACCGATAGTACAAACAGAACGTGCGTAAAAAGACCGTCAGTTTACATTACAACCGAAGAAATACCATCGGAACAAGGTATAAATTCTGATCAAATCATATCTAAGACCCGTGAAATAGTTTCATTTTGTAATTGATCAACTTACTTTTTGCAGTTATTGTTACGGAAAAAACGAATATACTTCTTCGTTATTTACATCACCGATGGGATAATGTCCAAGTAAGTTAATAATTTTGTTTTTTTCTACCTGTATAAGTGCACAAGTATGTATAAGTCATAAATTAAACGAATAGTATGCTTTTTCAATTTTCCTTTGCAGAATGCTGCTAATACTGCTCAGCTGCTGAAAAAAAAAGATCAAATTGGAGATGCCAATGGTGATGACGTTATACCGAAAAAGAGATTGCGAATTGAACTGAACAATCCTGGTTTGTAGTGCTAGAAAAATTGGATCTTCTGACATACATTGTTAATTTCATGTTCTTGTTTTCCACAAGTTTCTCATTTCGTTTACTCGAGTTCAATACTTATGTTTGTGACAGATTAACACCATGTTTAACGATCACGTAAATTCAGTTGGTGAAAAACTATTTACAACCGGAGTTTTTTTCATCATGAAAATATTTCCTGTGAAACCTGACTCGAATGTATTTTTCTTGTTTGTCCATATTACCCTTTTTGTTTTCTATTTTTCATTTACTTCCGTAGTTTCGTAGTTTTTTTTTTTTTTTTTTTAAATAGAAAAATTTTTAATGTTATATATCGCGTTAACGAATATTGTTTATACTTGATGAATATGAAATTTAAAACTCATCTTTTAATTCATCCTAAATGAATAATAGTTTTTTGCAAATACAATTCCTCTGTTTGCGTCTTTCCTGTCGTGAATTTTTTTTTTCTAATTTCTACTGTTAAAATTAGAACCATTAACTTTTTAAATTTCCAATGTCCTTAGTTTCCTCATGAATTTAAAAGAAAGTATTGGGTAAAATCTGGTTTATTGTAAAATTATGTGTATTATCACATTAAGGTCTTTATTCTATCTATTTTTTGCGACACAACAGATGGACGAATGTATGAAGAAGAAATGAATGGAACATAGAAAGAGTTTCACAATCATACATTATTTTCCAGAATTGGGGTGCGGATGAAAATCAGGGGAAAAAAAGAAATGGCGGACACAGGCTGATTGCACCAGGACGGATACACCGATCAATATTGTTATCAACGTTATCTGTTCGAATTAATCGCACAGGCACAGCTGGTTACTTCTCAGATTAGCCTATCTAAGACTAAGAAAATTATAAAGAAAAATGTACAAGTTTACTTCACAATTTCACAACATATAGACAAAATATTTCTTCTCCAAAGCTACATATTCTTAATAAATACGGTATACTATGAAGATGCAAATACTGCAAAAGCAACACAGAAACAAAAAAATTTGTAGGAAGCACCTCAATAATTATAAGTTCTTAATTAATATTTCACATTACTGCTTATCTCGTTTCGGCTTTGTGTTTAGGTGGTTTAAATGTTTTCAGTTTTTTCACTTTCTTGCCAGATGAATTTGCTTGAAACTGTTTCCAGCTATCAACTCGATTTTGTCTTGATTCCTGAAAAAACAGTGACTTAAGAATGGATAATATACTGCCTAAGAGGCAAATAGAATTTGCATTGAAAACTTACGTCAAAATTTTTCTGCCACTCTCTTTGGGTTCTCACTTTTTCTTCTTCTTCAATTTCTTGCTCACGTTGTCTTTTTTTTTCTTCTATATTTCTTTGATCCAAATATCGACGTCTACGTTCCGCTTCTGCAAATAATTTCATAGTCATGACGTAAATCGAACGTTTGTAATTTTCTGGCTGTTCCTCTTCCACAGGTTCTCCTTTATTCTTTTTCTTTTTCTCATTGATCATCAGATTTGTGCGTTCCTTAGCCTCTTCGATAATTTGCAAACATTTATTTCGCGTTTCTTCGTTTTCTATAACATTCCATGCTTTACAAACCACCTCAAAAGCTTGCTGAGCTCTTTCCTTATCGTTAGGATTTTTATCCGGATGTACCAGAATAGAGAGCTGAAATTTTTTTCCAACATCAAAATGAAACAACATTTGTAAAACTAATTTCAAATACAAAATAAATTTGATGAAACGTACTCGTCGATATTTAGTTTTCGCAACATCCACAGATGAATCAGGTTCAATTTGTAAGACTTCATACGGATTTAAATTGAAGTACGAAGAACCAGGACGAAGAAGTCGACTGATTTGTTGCTCGGAGGTTAAAACTGAATCGCGCTTTTCAATAGCTTTCACCTAAAATTAATTGTAATCAACCACATACAACAAAATTTTGATAAGAATGAATGCAGAATTCAGTATCTGTACCTTGAGACAGAAAATCTTACCTCATTATAGAAACCTTCAAAATCTGCTTCTTTAGAGCTGCTCATTTTGTAACTTTCTAGCAAAGGGTAAGAGAAAATTGACTTCCTCAAAAAGATGGACGAGAGCTACGAACAAAGTAACGCCCAATTCGAAAACATTACAAACTCTTCCGAAGCAACAATTTTCAAACAAATATTTTAAACGAAAATTATTGGTACTCATTCATTTGATCGAAATTATTATTGAATTATTCTATTTTAGTTCCTTATCATAATTATCCTTATTTACGTTTTGACTGGTATATTTTGCCTTCGTACATGGGGTAAAAGTAACTTCGAGAATGAAAATCGATCTGACGTCTCTCCCCACAAATTCAATCAAACTACTTGCTGTATAAAAGACTTTGTATTAGAGGCCTATGGATACAGGTACCACAATACGCCATTTTATATCAATAATCTATTCGTATTCACATAAGTAAGGCTCTGGATCATATGGCTATGCTAACGCCGCCATCTTGATCCTGAGAGAGTTATCAGTTGTGATAAGTTTCTGCACGAATTATGGCAATTGAAGTAGAAGTGAGGTACAAATTTGACGAAGTTTTTCTATTAATTAAGAATTTTCATCTATTTCTGTTTCTTTAGTATTAATTAAACGTATGCTCAAGGTTAGAAAAAATCATGAGCCAACCAAATGCAAGTTCTATGGAGATTTTATTAGAAAAATCATCTGTACATAACAAAAAGGTAAGTACACATCCGAAATTAAGATTCATGGTAATATAACAATGTTTTGGCAAACTTATTCAATAATTATTTATTCCATAAACAATCAATTCTTTTATAGGATGAGTGTAATTCTTGTTGTGAGAAAATACGAACTGCCAACGGATCGAACTATACGAAATGCGACGACAAAACCTACACTGATGAAAAGATTGAACGACGACTAGATACACACATTACAAACACATAAATAAGAGACTAAATATTCACTATTTCACGAATTTTATTCCACATAATATTAGCGGACATGTTAATGTTACGACGGTTGATGAGCAACGAGAAGGCATACTGTGAGAAAGTGGCGATCACTAATATGAAAGATTTCACATTAGCCGAATAAGAACAACAACCAGCGATGATATTAAACGAACACCATTGAAGAAACACTAATTTTGAAGTCAACACAATAAGTAAAAGATTCAGTTTTTAAGATCTCATTTTATTTTATGTTCACGTAACAACATTTGGAGATCAACTAACTGACAGTTGAAATACGAATATACAATCAGCTATAGCCAATGACGTCACAAGCAGCGACCACGTTACGACTAAATATACCGACTATGAGCGAGGTCATGAGGAGCATATTCTCACACGCCTCCTCAAATCATATATGAACAAAAACATATCGTGAATATATGATTTGGACAAAACAAAGTCCAAAGAAATAACAACTAATATATATCGTGGTGAAGCTTAATAATTATAAACGTATTAAAATATTAAAGTATTCGTGTAATCGTGTATGATAATTATCACAGTCCGTATAAAAATATAAAATATATAAAATGGTAAAAATATGACTGTCAGAACACATATAAATGGTAAACATATAAATCACAAACAACTATATTAAATTTAGGTCATTACAAAAATTGACAAATGCAGGCTTTGGCAGACCTTTAGTAAACAAGTCACCCAATTGTTGGGACGTTGGAATATACATATAAATAAATGATTTGTCAACGTGTGAACATATGAATCTATACTTAGTGTCTATGTGTTTCGATCGTTTGGAATTCCATCTACCTGACTTTATGAGTCCCAGGCAGCTCTGATTGTCCTCGTAAATCACGGATCTTTTAGAGTGGTCAAACCGAAAGTCATTAATTAAATTTTGCATCCACAGTCCTTCGGATGTTGCTTCGCACAAGGCAATAAGCTCACTCTCAGTACTGGAGAGAGCAACAGTGGGTTGCTTCCTACTAGACCAGGAAACCACAGATCCAAATACTTTTACACAATAACCAGAAATTGATTTGCGAGTAGAGACGCAATTTGCCCAATCAGCGTCAGAGTAGATTTCTATTATATATTTATTATTATTATCCCTATTATAAGTCAAATTTAATTGTGAAGTAGTTATTAAGTATTTTAAAACTCGTATTAAATATTTATAATGTTCGTGTGTGGCTGTGCTTTGAAATTGACTGAAGTAGGATATCGCAAAGCAGAAATCTGGACGAGAACCCAACATAAGATACATAAGACAACCCAACAATTGCTGATATTGATTATTCAAATTACGATCTATTCCATTTAAATCACGATGCAATTGTAGTTTGGGTTCAATCGGAGAATGTGTGGGGATACAATCCAAAACACCAAAACGTTTGGCAACAGACTCAATTAAAGATTTTTGATTTATTTCCAAAAGTCCATTCTCACGATCATAATTTATGTTTAAACCTAAATATTTATTAATCATTCCCAGGTCTTTGCACCTAAATTTTTTGCTAATTTTATTTTTATTGTCTATTATTAAATCATTATTATTGGAGCTGATGATAACATCGTCAACGTAAGTTAGTAAATAAACTATGGAATTTCCTTGTTTATGAATATATAAACAGTCATCAGCTATGCCTGGTTTAAAATCTAATGAAACCAAAAATTCATGGAACATAGTATTCCACACCTTAGGTGATTGTTTTAATCCATATATGGATCGGTTTAGTAATAAAACATTTCTATTTTTATCTAAATTACGTTTAATGCCTTCTGGAATTTCTAAGAAAACTTTGTCTTTAATTTTACCATTTAAAAAGGCACTACAAATATCAATTTGATGAATAAAATATTTAAATTTATTACTCAAGGCAAGTAACGCACGAACTGTTGACAGTTTGGCAACTGGAGCATAGACTTCGGTGAAATTAAAACCTTTTTGTTGCTGAAATCCGCGAGCCACTAACCTGGCCTTGTACAAAACATTACCAGCAGAATCAGTCTTTTTAGTAAACAGCCATCTACACGTGATTGTTGGATCATCCGTTGGACGTTTGACCACATTCCATGTTTCATTGGAAGTCAAAGCATCAACTTCATCTTGAATCGCTTTCTTCCAGCGATCAGACTCAGAGGACCTCAACGCCTCCTCAAACGTCAACGGGCAATCACTTTCAACAGCATTAGCTATGAAAAAGCAAGAATCTATAACATCACCAAAATCTAGTATATTATTAATTTCTCCATCCACTTCAATACTATCAACATTCGTTTCGTCAACTTCCTTCATTATAGGGTCAGAGTCATCATATTTTGATTTACCTATAGACTCTTCATTGAACTCAACATCTCTGGAGAGATGGATTTTACGTTTAGTCACGTCCAGTAACTTGTAACCTGCTGGCGAATATCCCACAAACTTCAATTTATTACTCTTTTTCTCAAATTTATCCGAACTGTGAGCGAAATCCAACATATAAGCATCGCAGCCAAAAACCCTCAACTTTTTATAATCATACTTCTCACGGTGCCATCTTTCATAAGGAATGTAACTTTTATTGGTTGGACACCGATTTAAAATGTAAGCAGCACACAATAAAGCCTCACTCCAGTAAATTTTATCCAGGCTGCTTTCATATATGAGAGTTCTGGCCCTCTCTCCAAGAGTACGATTCATTCGTTCAGCTTTACCGTTTTGCTGAGGACATCCACCAACAGTGGGTTCTATGGAAATTCCTTTCTCAACACAATATGCTTTAAACTGTGAATTTATATATTCGGTACCACGATCGCACCGTAATCTCTTTACATTTGTATTAAATTTATTAGAAACCAATTCGTGATATTCAACAAATTTTGACAATACCTCAGTTTTGTTGTTCAGCAGATATACAAAACAAAAATTCGAATAATCATCAACGAACGTTAAAAAATATTTCTTGTCATTATACGACACTGGATTTATTATACCACAGACATCAGTATGGACTAATTCCAACGGACTTTTTGTTTTTTGTTCATGTCTGTCGAAAGGTTTTTTATGTTGTTTCCCCATAATACAGGGTTCACAAAATATTTCTTGATTATCAGACATATTAGGAATACGACCTTTATTAGACAACAGCTTGACATCATTATTATTCAAATGTGCAAGTCGCTTATGCCATAACTCTAACGGATTTTTATTTTTATTTTGTGTCAAATTACATGATTCCGTTACGTTATTATAAAAAGTTATTGTATATAAATTTGTTAAATTACTTTTCCCGGTTATAATTACGTTATTAGTTTTGTTACTTATTACATTAACAGACTCTTCCTCAAATACAGACCTACATCCAGCTCTAGCCATACATTTGACTGAGAGAAGATTGGTCGGAAGGTCTTTAGCAAATCTAACATTCTTTAATGTGATATTAATTCCATTTTCAGTTTTTAATTTCACAGTACCAACAGCTGAAACAACAAGTTCAACGCCCTTTTTGGCAACCATTATCGACTGAGGTTTTGTCAACATAATATATTCAGCAAATAATGAAATATCATTCACAATATGTGAAGTACATCCTGAATCTAACACAAAAACAATCTGTGGTGGTGCAGAAACTTTCGAAATAAGACCCTGATCAGGTACCAAGAAAGTCAAATCGATCTCAGAACATTCATTATTATTATTATTAAAAACATTATATGACTGTGAATTACTATTTCCATTATTATTACTATTATTATTATTATTATTCCTGTTATTATTCCCTCTGTTTGTAGTTCGATTATTATTTTTAGTATAACAATTTCTAGCTATGTGTCCCTGCTTATTACAGAAATGACATCGAATATTATTATTATAATTTTGATTCAAATTCTGATTACTAGACAAACCTGAATAATTATTATTACTAGAATTGTTGTCTTTATTATTATTTGACTGACTAAGATTACGCTGATCATTAACATTACTATTCCTAAAACCACCATGATTTCTAAAATTACGGTAATTCGATCTACCCCTAAATTTATTGTGATATCGTCCGCGTGAATTATAATTCGAACCAAAAAAAGCATTCTCTTCACCAGGAACACTTCCTGATGAAGGTTTTGGATTTGATGCATCAGGAACGGAAGGCAAACTTCTCGTCATCTTTTCGAGGTCCAGTTCACGTTGGAAATTAATAACCTTTCCAATCGCAACTTCCCACGATAGATTGTCAGCATCCTGCATCATTATTTTCAGCGGACGGAAATCACTTGGCAACGATCTCATCATAGTTAAAATACATTGTTTTACAGACGTTGTCTCACCCATTTCAGCCAAACGTCGAGTAACAGACCGAAATTCCATCAAGTAATCCTTCAGCTTATCACCAGGCTTGAATCGCATCGAGTACATCTTGGATCTCAGCTCAATCATCGTCATGTCGTTGTCCCTTCCAGCAAGCTGCACAATTGCCTGGAACATCGTTTTTGCCGTATCGTAAGTCTGGATCGCCTCGATAAAATTGTCAGCAACATTATTAGCAATGTAAAACATCGCCTTCGAATTCAGCTTTTCCCATTCTTCAGTACGATTCCTACCCGACGGAACAGAATTATGTACAACACTATATAAACCTTCTTTTCGAAGCAGCAGATCCATCCGGTATCGCCAAGTACGCCCATTATCTCCGTTGAACGGTTCCAGCATCAATTTCATTTCACGTTCCATTTTCGTTAACAGTCGCACAGCAAACAGCAAAAATCAGCGACGAAAAAATATCACAGGCAGACAGCCAAAAATTACACGAAAATGAGCAGGAACGAACTAGACATACCGCTTGAGAATACCGTTTACATCAGGATCAAACAAAGAGAATTTAAAATTGAATGACGGTTACTTGGCAAGTTTCTGCAGCACAATTTTGCTCAGACATCACAATGGCAGCCTTTTCAAGTACGATGACTGGGCCCATAACCTGTGAGAAAGTGGCGATCACTAATATGAAAGATTTCACATTAGCCGAATAAGAACAACAACCAGCGATGATATTAAACGAACACCATTGAAGAAACACTAATTTTGAAGTCAACACAATAAGTAAAAGATTCAGTTTTTAAGATCTCATTTTATTTTATGTTCACGTAACAACATTTGGAGATCAACTAACTGACAGTTGAAATACGAATATACAATCAGCTATAGCCAATGACGTCACAAGCAGCGACCACGTTACGACTAAATATACCGACTATGAGCGAGGTCATGAGGAGCATATTCTCACACATACAAAACATATAATCACAGTTGAGTTACAAACACAAATATCACAGATTACAAATAATAACAAAACAGTGTTGCCACAACATGTGATGTGCGAGAATAATAAGTCAACGTATAATATAATTTGCTATTATTCTCACACTTGTGGTAGCAATTGGTACAATTCATGGTAGCGCATCCACCCATTAAAAAATAATCGAAAAACTTCAATTGATCTGAATAAAATTAGCATTATCATATGTTGTTTCTATGAGATTTTGATGTTAAATCTCCAGCAAATCACCAGAAAATACGCAGACCACCATTAAACTGCAAGACAAACGAATGAGCAAATGATTGATGATTGAAAAAGTATTAAAACACAAAATAAATGAACACCATAATTAATTTAGAGTCACTTGACTCGAGAGTATATTGATTTAACACCAAGGTTGAAGATGGAATAAAGAATATCAAATAACAAACATATTATCACAATACTAAAATCATACTTTACAAAATTTCCACAGACTGCACAAACACAAACAAAAAACGTGAGACATGATTGTTACATTCTCACAGTTTCTGTTTTGTTTACTTTTCTCTTAGGAACAAGATGGTGGCATGAGCATGCCTGTGTGAAACTAGAAGAGCCCTAACATAAGTCCATATTCACAAACGTCTCTTTATCCTCTTTTCACTTAAATTTCAATTTAAAAAATTTTTTACACAATTTTGTACTTGTAAATATGGGAACATTGTATCTCTTATGAGAGTTCCAATGCAAAAATAAAATGTTACCACAACCTTAGATACAAAATTGTGTCAAAAGTGTTGGTTATACCAATTCAAGAATACCCAACCTTTCTGATTTCACAGTCTGTGATAATTATATGATCTGTGACTTGATAATTTGTACTTGATCATTATTATATATTTTCTATATTACGTTTTTAGTCGACTTATGGTCTCTGATACCTGAACATCAATATATTCTAGTCACAATGTTTTTATGTGTTTTATTAACTATCTCAACTAATTTTTGAGTGCTGTTTTTAATGGTGTATTCTATCACTGTTTGAGATACGTGAGTTTATGTTGTCTGATGACACTTTCACTGAAATTGTGATTTCCAATCCTCACAAAAAGTCATTTTTAAGTGAAGTTTAAGGCCTATATTCACAAATATCACTTGATCCTATAAAATTTTGTATGACAAGGGAAATGGTCATATGAATACTAGAGACACAATTTGCATGTTTTCAGGGAGGTTGCTATCTCCATTGCATTAAACCTAGAACTCCCATTTAAAATACATACAAAATAGGCGTTTTTACCAAAATTCTTGGCCATAATTCTCTTATTTAATGAGATAGCTACTTTTTTTTTAATAAATGGAATTTCACGGAGGGTTTCAAAAAATAAAATAAGCCAAAAAACTGAAAGTTAGAGCCCTTAGAAGCCGAGAAAATTAAAAAATAAAATGAAATCTTGCATTAAATTGGCTTAATTTAATGTTATCAATAAACTTAACTCTAAAGAGAACTAATTATAACTACTTATTTTTATAAATTCACTGTTTTTTAGCCCTATCATCAGTTGTCTTTAGGATTAAGTTTACTCACAACAGTAAATTAAGCCAATTTGATGAATGATTTCATCTCCATTTTTCAATTTTCTCAGTTTCTAATAGCTTAAAATTCTTGTTTTTTGATTCATTTTACTTTTTGAAACTTCCATTATAATTTTATTTATTACAGAAAAGTAAGCTATCTCTTAAATGAGAGAATTATGGCCAAAAAGTTTGGTAAAAACGTGTATTTCCTATGTATTTTAAAAGAGGCATATAGATTTAATTGAGTGGGGGCCTTACCAAACATCCTATAAAATTGTAGCATATTGTACCTCTAGTATAATTCATATGCTCGTTGATAAGGGGCTTGTTTCATTGGCTTTTCAGTCTATTGGGCAAATGTAGATTTTAAGTGAAACAATATGAAAAATATCTACAAAATAATTCAAAAAATTTAAAACCACAACATTTCTCAAATTTAATAAAGACTGAATTTAACATAAGAATCAATGAATTCACTAATTACTTTATGAGTTGTTGGATACAAAATGGCAGATTGCTGGAGTTGCATCTGTAAAGCTAGTTGAGGAAAGGGGATAAACAACAAACTTTGTTTGGCACAATGACATCATGGACTGGCTTTGGCTTTTTTTTTCTTAATTGTAAGATAAAAACTCAAAACAATGAAAAAAAACCCCATAGCATTTCAATATAGGAAAATATCAAAGTTCACTAAAAAAAAATTCAAAAAATAATTGTTTGACTAAAGATTTGAACCTAAGACTCTGGCATACCATCCCTGATACAAACACTGAGCCACAGTGGTGGATGCTGCATTTGGTTTGTCACAGACATACAATTACTTTTTAATCTAATGGTTTATGACATCATTGTGCCAAACAAATTTTGCTGTCCATCTGCTTTCCTTTTAGTTATATTTGTATGTTGTATGCACAAGCATTTTGCAGAAGAAAGTTTTTCCAGCATGTTTTTATGTTATGACATCATATTTGAAGTTTGTCTATTATTTGGTTGAACACATGAAATTATAACTGTAATTTTTAAATTGGTTTGTGGCACAGTGGATATAGATGTGTGTTAGCATATTGGGGTTTCAAATCTTATGTATTCTTATGAATTTTTTTATTTTATTTATTTTCATTTTTATATCGCTTTTCAGCGCTTACTTAACAAATACTTAAAAAAAAAGAAAAATAAATTGGAGCGCTTCACACACCAGCTCCACCACATGGCTAAAAAGTTATGAAAAAAAAAAAAAATTCAAAAGAATACCTATAATTCAAACCCACAACCCGCAGTATTACTAGTCTACAACCTTATCCACTGTACCATGGAACACGAACCTTTGATTATGTATTATTTCATATGGAGAGCTGATTCGTATACATTTTCTATATGTAGTTACTTTCAGACATAGATAGCGCTTTCAGGAAATGAAATGACTTCTTTTACACACAAGTATATCTATATTAATTCCTATTTATAAATATGCTCGCGTATAAAAGAAGTCATTTCATTCCCTGAAAATGCTTACTATTATTGAAAAATGGAACTTGGTGAATCAGCTCTCCATATGAAATAATATATACCCAAAGACACAAACTAATTTGATAGAGATGTGTTTAACCTAGGGCTTGTAAGTTGTAACTATAACCATAACCATAACCAGAACAATAACTATTAAAAACCAAAACAAATTGACATTGATTTGGGAACCGATAACCACAAGCGTCTAGGGACACCGTAAGGTAAATTTTTTCGGGTGGTTTCGGAATTGTTCGGAACATTTCGTTTGACTCAGTTTTCAAAGTTATTTTGTGTTTTTATTGGAATTTGAAATTATTTAGAATTTTTGTAAAAAAAACTATTTATTTATAGAGGCTGTATTTTTTTAAATATATTTTTTTAAAGCAAGAATCTGAAAAATTTTTAAGTTGTGAATAAAAAACACTGAATGACACTGTAAAGAAGAACGAAGTGTAGTATTCATGAGAACATGTTCAATAAACCACCAGAAAAACTTCATTTATCTGTTGAAAATATTAAAAAAAAAATCGGAGTCAACTTTATTTATTCAATTTAACATGAATGCAAAGAAAACGAAACAGAAAAGAACATTACTTATTTTCTAAATGACGATCGTATGCACAGGAAGTATTGCAGGAAAAACAGCATAGAAAACATTGGATTTTACTTCGATGTTTTTGAATTTTTTTTGCACTGGTAGGCCTACTAATGGAATGAATGTTTTCAATGTGCCTGAGTACATGATGTTTTTTACTAAAAGAAGTTTGACATAGGTCTCAGATGAATTGCGATTTGGAATTCATATTTAAAAACATCAAAAATTAAACAATTAGGTAACCCATTTTCCAACTACCATTATTATCAATAAACTAACAAACACAAACGAAAATCCCAAGTCGAACAAAGTGTTCTGACCAATTCCGAAACTACCCAAAAAAAATTTACCCTACGGTGTCCCTAGATGCTTGTCCAATAACCAAAACAAAAAACTTTCACCAAGCCAATAATCAATAACCAATTCCCATAAAATGCTGAAACCTTTGACCAGAATGATAACTAGAAAGAATCGGTTTTTATTGATTTTCATGAAATATCAATATTATTGATTATTATTTTCCAAAATTACTAATTATTTCCTGAAAAATTATTAATCATAAATAATTTGACCTGGAGAAAAATTTTTGTCAATTTTACCCCAAATATCGTCTTAACCTATGACCAGAAAAGTTGTTTTTGTTAACCAAAACAATAACTAGTAATGAAATAATTGTTGGGATACGATTCCCTCACTACCTCACGAACACGTAATCATACATGAATCAACACTGTGTGTAACAAATTACATTTACTCGTTTTGCATGTGGCGACACTGATCGCCAGCATAATTTTTTTCCGCCACTGCTCGACGGAGAATGTTCTCCGCTCGTCAGTCGTTTATCTAACGTCATAAATAAATCTTATTAGTGATAAATGTCCGTGCTTCATTTTCGTTGGATGAAAAGATCAAAGTCCACCTCAACATGGTAGCCAGAGCTGCGGACCAGCGAAAATAAGTGCGGGAAATTAAAATGTGTTCGTGTTAATCGTGTAATTCGTTAATCGAAAAAGTTTTGGTGTTTCACGCAAAGTGAAAGGCTTAGTGCCATGTGATAATTTCCGCGCAAAGTGGAAGAAAAGTTTTAATAAAAGTTCGTGAACGTAAAGTTCGAATCCAGTGACTAAAGTAATTGTCCTGGAGTAATTGAAAAAGCGGTAAATTCAATGAATCAAAAGTGAAAATTAAAGTTGATGAAAACTTCAGTGAAATCCTGGGCGCCGAGTAAAACGTCAAAGTCGAAAGTTTGGAGCAGACAAATCAGGTACGAGAGAATCCTGTGGTTTGGAAAACCAAGTTGCAGAGTCAAAAACGGCTGGCAATTATTTGTACTGTGTTCCGGGGAAGAAATCAGAGTCGAAAAGTCGAAAGTCTGAAAGTCTCAACGTCGGAGAATCAAGTCAACTTCGCAAAGAAGCACTGGGAAACGCCGAAAAGAAAGAACAGAAAATAAAAGATAAGTAAAACCTAGAATAATTAATTAATAATTGATGTGATTTTTGCCCAAAATTGGTAATAAAAGTTCGAAAATTAATTAAAGTAAAGTAAAAAGTTCGATATATTTTCATGTTAGCTCCAAACCAAAATTCGAGTAAAGTTGAGACTTGAAAGGTGTCATTGGTAACCTTTCAAACTTTATCTCGTTGGTTAAAAGTGGTCGAAAACAGGAAATATTGGTTGAATAAAATACATCTTGAATAACAAAAGAAGAATATTGAATATCATTTGACTTGAGTGACAGTTTATTCCTGTCCACAATTTGTATAGAATACTTTAAATTGACAAAAGATAACAAATCATTTTTCCTTTCAGCATGAACTTTCGTATTTCTGTTGAATAATTTTTGCTTTGAAATCTAATTTATGTTTTAACGTGTTCAACAGAATTGTTTTTCGTTCTGGAACAAGACCAAACGCAGAAACCAATTTCGACTTAGAATTTTTTGTTGGCGATAATATACCAGAATTTCGATTGATTGAGAAGAGATTGAAACAACGGCGGAGAGATCAACTCATCGTCAGCAGCAGTTTTCGTAAGATTAAGTAAAATAGTGATTAATTATTAAGAATTAGAATATAATATTTTAATTTGCATTCCCGATCGAGCGGTTAAGACCGTGTTTTGCATAATCGTGCGGTTGAGACCGTGATACCCCCTAGAATTAAGTTCTCGTGTTTCTGAGGCAGGATTCATAAAAACCCCCATAGGAAATTTTAACAATATGTCACGTTTTGACGCAAAGAAAGTATTTGACGGGAGAAATTATGACGCCTGGAGGACCATGATGGTCTCCACACTTTATGCAGAGGGATTATACCCGATAATGCACGATACAGAAACGGAAGTACTTTATTTGGGACTAGAATTGAATAATTTTTTGAACCCTGAGTCTAGTAATGCCAACCCAGCCACTCGAATGACATATTTCCGAAATCAGGAAAAGGGTAAGGCTCTTATATATCAGGGACTAAATAATGAATTAATAGAAAGAGTAAAAGATCTTAAAACTATAAATCAGATCCTAAAAGTTCTCGATGAGAGATATAAAAGTTGCACACAGGTCACATATATTAACGCTAAACAAGCATTTCAAAGATTAAAATTTAATAG
This sequence comes from Ericerus pela, assembly GCA_011428145.1. Taxonomy (NCBI): domain Eukaryota; kingdom Metazoa; phylum Arthropoda; class Insecta; order Hemiptera; family Coccidae; genus Ericerus; species Ericerus pela. The sequence goes on from WOFM01000429.1 coordinate 1,281,851, forward strand.
TGATGGGAACATGAGAAGTTATTTGGATGTTTTCTCGAGGGCAGCCCAAAAAATAAGGGATTGTGGGAAAAATTTAGACAAACAAGAGGAGATAGAACAACTCCTAATATCTCTGAATATGGACTATGATATGACTAGGTTGGAATTTAACACTTTGAGTCAAGATCAGAAAACAATCGAAACCCTTCATGCAATGTTGATTGAAAGGTCAGATAGATTATACGACGAGAAAAAGTCGAGATATAATAATAATAAATTTCGTAACTTTAATCAAAATAATAAAAATCAAAGATCCCAATACGGAGGAAATTATAATAGATATAATAATACAAACAGAAGTCAAAATTATAGTCAAAATATAGACCAGGCGAAGGTGACATATAATAATAATCAAAAGTCAGACGCGCCCCAAAATAATAATAATAATAATTACGAGAATAGAAAATATGCTCAAAATCAAAATAACTTGCCAAATTCAAATAATTTAGTATGCTATAAGTGCCATGGCAAGGGGCACATAGCTAAAATATGTCCGTCGAATAAAGAGGGTAATGTACCCCAAAATAAACCAGATGGACCTGCACAAAATACCCGATATGGGCGAAATAATAATAATAATAATAACAAAAATAAAAAAGAAAATGATGTTCAGTGGTCAATGATGATTAGGTATAAAAATCAAGGACCAAACGATAATTCAAATAATAAATTAATAAATTTAATAACATCAAAAGATACTAAACAGGAGCAAGACTCTAGTTACGTTCCCCTTACTAAAAGGATTATGTTAGACGGTGGAGCTGTTGCCCATGTCATATCAGACCTGTCAAAACTGTCCAACCCAACAATGCTCGAAAAACCAATTGAACTTGAATGTGCAATCCAAGATACCCTTTTAATAGCAACCCACATAGGGACCATGTTCATTAGAGTAGAAAACTCCGAAAGAGAACAAAAAGTAATAAGGCTAAAAAACGTACATTATGTACCCTCACTAAACGTAGACCTGATGTCAGGGATAAAAATAACTGAGAATAGGGCATTAGGAATAGATCAAAATTTCTCTGCAGCACATATATATGTCAGAGGAACAAATGAAATAGTATTTTCAGCCCCGAAGATAAGGGGGGTATACATGGTCAAATACGAAATCGTACCGGAATCCACTGTAAACATAATAGAAAACGAAAATGAGTTAGATAGAATATGTCCTTATAAGAGAGAATCGAACAGACTGGCATGTATGCCTAACATAAATTCCCAGGACGATTGGATGGAATACGAGATAGAAGAAGAAATAATTGAGGAAAGTCAGGAAGAGATGGAGGAGAGTAAAGAGAACACAAATAATACTACACAAAATGATATAAATAATGGTAATTTAGATAATAATGAGACAATAAGTCTCAATGACGAACATAATAATAATGAATTAAATGAAAATAGGATAGATGAGAATAAGAATGAATTGAATGAGGATGTAGGTACGAATAATAATGAAATAATAAATAATAATAACATAATAGAAAATAGTCTAGAAGGAAGCCAGGAGGTAGAAAGGCAGAAAATAGATAAAAAATTAATATGGCATAGGAGATTGGGACACTTGTCCGGAAAAAACCTAAAACTTTTAACAAAAGTCTCAAGGGGTATTCCGAACGGAATCACGTTCCGTGATGACGAATTTAGCCTTTGTGATATATGTGTAAAGGCTAACTCCAAAAGGTTGGGACATAATGGAAACCGGACAAGACCTGAAAGAAAGTTGGAACTCGTTTCATCAGATACTATGGGTCCCTTTTCACCGGGAATATACGGTGAAAAATATGTTTTAATATTCGTGGATCATGCCACAAAATATACGTTCATTTCCACCATCGAAAGAAAATCAATGGTTTGTGAAGAATTTAAAAAATTATATAGGAAACTAAAATCAAAATTCCCGGATCACCCTATAGCCACTTTGAGATGTGATAATGCTAGGGAGTATCTTGATTCAGGTATGAAAACATTTTGTGAGGAGAATGGCGTGAACCTTGAGCCCGTTGTTCCGTATTCGCCAGAGCTAAATGCAATGGCCGAAAGACAGAACCAAACGATAATGGCTAGAACGAGGGCCATGCTATTCGACTCTGATCTGAATTTCAGTTATTGGTCATTGGCTGTTTTGACGGCTGTTTACATAATAAACAGAAGCCCAACTAGGGCCAATAAAGACAATAAAACCCCGTTCGAAATGTTGTATGGCATAAAGCCTGACCTATCAAATATGAGAGTTTTTGGATCTCTCGCATTTAGGCACATCCCAATAGAAATCCGTCAACAACAGGCCACAAAAAATAAAAGAAATAAAACCAAGGTGGAACATCCGAAATTAACCCAAAGATCCGATAAGGGTATATTCGTGGGATACACGAATAGCGGATACTGTATAAGGAACCCGTTGATAGACAAATCGCATGTTACTTGCGATGTTAAATTTGATGAAACGAAGAATATTACAAAAATAATAAATAAAAATGATAATAGTGATACAGAACAGGGAAATGACAATACAATAGAAACCCCTGTAATTTTAAATCTGTTTAAATCTAGATATAAAAATTATATTGAGGACCACATCCCTCAAACATGGGAGGATGTTGAGAACAACCCTTTTAGGGAGGAATGGCGACAAGCTATAAATGACGAATTGAAGTCACTATCTGATATGGGTGTGTGGGAGGTTGTACCCAGAGAGAGAAATGTGAGGTTGGTAGACACGAAATGGTGTTTTACAACGAAACCCAACAACCAAGGTGTTCACATACCGAAGGCCAGGTTGGTTGCAAGGGGCTTCAAGGACCTTACCCACTATTCTCTCACCGAAACGTATGCCCCCGTAATCCAATATTGGCTCATTAGGTGGATGTTATCAATCACGAATAAATATAATTTAAACATCACACAATTTGACATAAAAACAGCCTTTCTTAATTCTGAAATAAAATACCCCATCTTTATATCTAAACCAAAGGGATGCCAACTGGGCGAAAACAAATGCCTGAGGCTAATTAAGTCGATATATGGACTGAAAACGTCTTCCAAAAGTTGGTATGACCTATTAAACTTAACGATAATACAAGCAGGATTTGCACAATCAAAAATAGATAGGTGTCTATATTTAAAAAAGGATGATACTGGTGCAATGGCACTTTTGATAGTCTATGTGGATGACATGTTGTTGGCTAGCAACCACGACGAGTGGACACAAGACTTGATAAGTATCTTCAATAAAAATTTCACCTTAAAAATAGAAGAAAACCCTACCTTTTTCGTGGGATTTGAAATAAATAGAGATATAATTAAAAAAGAAATAATATTGACTCAAAATAGATATATAGACAAAATATTAAGGAAGTTTGGCATGATGGAATGTAAACCGTCAGCCACACCAATGGAAACTGGGCTTAAAATAAGGAAGCCAACAAACGGATTGGATGATACTGAATATAGGGCTATGATAGGGAATCTGCTATATGTAGCAAGGCTCACTCGCCCGGATATTGCTTTTGCTGTCAACTATTTGTCGCGATTTCAAGCATCCTCCAACAGTGAAATAAAGAACTATGTTCGTCGCATAATTAGATACCTTAAAACAACGAGAGATTTCTCTTTAGTATTCCACTCAGACCAATCTCAAATCAAAGCATTTGTCGATGCGTCGTATGCACCCGACGTAGACGATTCACCCATAGAAATTAATAATTTGGAGAAAGGGTGCTCCACCACCGGCTATATGATTTTTGTAAACGGAGACTTGTTGAATTGGGCCGTTCATCGGCAGAATTCGGTTGCAACTTCGTCAACTGCAGCCGAACTAATTGCGTTGAATGACGCACTTGACGACATATACGTGATCTGGAGACTCACTGAGAGCGTTTTTTCTGTAACCAACTCAGTGCAGGTGTACGAGGATAATATATCCGCATCACGCATTGCATCTGGGGGAGGCCAGAAACGCTCCAGGTCTCTAGCGATCAAATGTTATGCAGTTCTAGAGGCATTTCAAAATAAACTAATTAAGTTTAACGATATTAGGTCTTCCGATCAAGTGGCCGATATTTTAACAAAGGCACTTGATCGAAAAACGTACCAAAATATTGTAATGAGAATACTCCGGACAAGTCAACTTTTCGGCCAATAGTCTTAATTGACTCAACCCTCAAAATTTTTGATATTTGGTTTTGGACTGCGGATGGGCGTCGGTCTTTTAGCGCCTATCGTAAACCGAGCGGTCCATATGTTGCTTCACATTTCACCTCACAATTTTTCAATAGGTTCCCCGTCGCTGCTCTGCCTCTCTTATTGGCATCAGCATTCCCTAATATATGCCATTGATTCCCACAATAGTAAACATAAACTAAAAACACAATTAATTATAAGGACATATATATATAGAATAACGTTTTCTTACTACAGCTGACGATGAGGAGATATCGATCTCTCCGACCTACAAAATTTTTTATATATTTTTAAATTATCAAAAATCACATATTAATTATAAGACGTGACACTATAACATAAGGTCAAATATATACCTCATGTTAACCTATACACGATATATTTAAGATATAACAATACATGAACACATAAACATTTATCATATAATATTGTACTAGTCAACGACATACCTAAATTTATTTTTTTACCATTTTATATATATAGTAACCTTATATGACAATTACATGTAATAATTTTTGACTGCTATTGCTTATTTTTATATATGTTTGTTTTAAATACATGCAATACATGACATCTTATAATAACATGTTCGTTCGTCCGTTTTGAATCGCAGGGGGGTGTTGGGATACGATTCCCTCACTACCTCACGAACACGTAATCATACATGAATCAACACTGTGTGTAACAAATTACATTTACTCGTTTTGCATGTGGCGACACTGATCGCCAGCATAATTTTTTTCCGCCACTGCTCGACGGAGAATGTTCTCCGCTCGTCAGTCGTTTATCTAACGTCATAAATAAATCTTATTAGTGATAAATGTCCGTGCTTCATTTTCGTTGGATGAAAAGATCAAAGTCCACCTCAACAATAATTACACTTTCAATCAATAACCAGTATCCAGAAACCAATATAGATTTTTATTGGTTCCCAATAACCAATAACCCCAAAAATGTTTTGGTTATAAGCCTTAGTTCAACCAAACAATAGACAAGTTTCAAACATGAGTCATAACATATAAACCTGCTAGAAAAACTTCCTTCCAAGTGTGTTGTATGCTTCTCAAATTGGATAATTCTCCATGTATCCGTTTGTGTATGTACCTTTGCTTTGAGTATGTATTATTTCATATGGAGAGCTCTTTCAGACATAGATAGCGCTTTCAGGGAATAAAATGACTTCTTTTACACATGAGTATATCTATATATAATTCGTATATATAGATATACTCGCGTATAAAAGAAGTCATTTCATTGCCCGAAAACGCTTGCTATTGTTGAAAAACGGAACTTGTTGAATCAGCTCTCCATATAAAATAATATATACTCAAATGTATGTACCTTGTAAATAAATGATAATATAATTATTATGATAAAATTGTATGCTTTGAGATAATATTCAATCCGTTCGCGAGGGAAATTTCATAGTTATTTAGTGTTAATAATTGTGAATAAATCCGAGTTCAGTTAAATCATTTTTAGTTTACTTATTTCGTATGCGTCCACTTATGGCAATTTATGGTGATAATTCGTGACAATCTTACCAGAAGTATTGATTTTTAATAGGTAGCTGGTATTTTTAAAAGTTGCTGCTTGCTGCCCGATTCGCCTTCTTATATTTCGGTTTTCCATGAAGTTTTGTTCAGAATGGAGTTATCCTGCGAATGCTTTCAGTTTATTCGTCAGTGAGAATGTGAATCGAAGTGTTCATCACATTAGGAACCAGAGTGAAACCGAAATGTCGAATCCATTTCAGCATTGTTGTAAACTACATCAGTTACCTCAAATTAGATTTCTGAAAATATTTTTGTATTCGTAACTTCTTACTTCCGAATTTTTAAAATTAATGTGCCATCATCAATCATGAAGCTGCGTAGAAACTTCTTGCCTCGAAATTTTGCCGATTGGATCAGTTTCATTTTCATAATTCTAGTAATACCTTTATTCTACTGGTTCGAAATCTTCGTCGTTTTGCAAGAATTTTACCCGCTCTCCTCATTCTGGTATTGGTGGAACTTTGCTGTGGGTACTTTCTTAATGAAGAATACCGTTAGCAATTTTTTAGCAACGATGTTCGTCGATACCAGCATTTTAGTTGTTCAGATACCGACATTTCAAAGACATCAAAGTGCGTTTTGTACATCTTGTCAATTACTTGTTCCTCCTCGGTGCTGGCACTGTGATATATGCAACAGATGCATTTTAAAAAGGGATCATCATTGTACATTCGCTGGTTACTGTATCGGTCACCTAAATCACCGATTTTTCATGATGTTTTTAATGTATCTTTTTATGGCTTGTTTTTACGCACTGTACCTCAATTCTTTTTACATTATTCCTAAAGTTGATCTAAACATTTTTACTGTTTTTCAAATTTTAACTCCTATTTTACTCCTGTTAATTGATGGCATCAATGCATATAAGTACGTTTTGATAATGATGTTCGTGTTGAATGTTGTAGGCTTATTTATTACTGGTGCATTGTTGTATTTTCACTTACGACTGGTTTTCAAAGGAGCTGTATCTTACGAACATAACCGCGCTATTACTAAATATGATTTTGGTTTGAAGAATAACATAATTTGTATTTTCGGAATTCGATGGTATTTAACTTGGATATCACCATTTGTAGAATCCCCACTGGTTTTTGACGGTGCTGATTGGGATTATAACAATATTTTTAAAAAAACCAAAGTAATTTAAATTATGTTTTTTGTCAAAAAATTTATTCAAGATTGTTATCTCATTTTCTTCATAAAATAAGTTGTAAACATTATGATGAACAGTGTTTTTAAATTTGTTGCTTACAACACTTTTCATACATAATTTGAGCCTTTGAAGTGGAGGAATAGAGGGCTCTTCTATTCAACCAGCATATATATTATTTATGATTATTATGAATTATGTTTGATTATATATAATATAAAGTTACATAGATTATTTAGATAAGTTGACTCACTCTAATAAGAAAGTATCACAAAAGTCATTTAGAACATTTTATCCATCATTAAGTTAGCTGTTTGTGATTCAATTCCTTTCACCTGCCTTACAAATTTAAAAACTAACAACCAGTGGTGGTATTCTATTTATAGAATATGTATAATATGTAGAAAATTAGAATATAAACAAACTGATAACTCTTATCAATATTATCAGTACTTTGTCACCTTATCAGTATTATTTTCTACACATTCTGCATATTCTACATGAAACTAGATATTCTATGTGTAGAATATGCGTGTAGATGTAGAATTCATTTCCTAATATGCCAGATAGAGTGACCTTGTGTCACCACAACCAAAACCAAAAAGCAAACACAAAATCACACTCAAAACTTACCAGTAATAAAACATACAGTCTGACAATGTAACTTATTTGAGTCCAATTTTGTTCAAATAATGCAGTAAATGGATAGCCAGCCATGATTTGGATTTGTATCACCAAAACCTCTGTATTTTTGCAATATGTTTTAAATTTTAATTTAGAACTGGAAAAGAGTTATCTATCAAAGTGATTTATCTCATCATAAGAGACACAACATCAACTAAACCACACCTTTCTCCTGAAAGGTGCCCTCAATACCTTTTAACACATTAACATGGTGGAAATAAGAAGAACCTTGTTTAATTCAAATATTTGGCGTATATTAAACATTAATAAATATATATACATAAAATTAAAAACATACCATAATAATGAGATCAAATATGCCGTTGAAAAAAAATTTGAAATAAAACAAATTCTTTTATAGTTCACACCAGATGTTGAGTAGAAACATAGACATTGAGATAATTCAATAACAAGGAACATAATCTGAAAATAGTTATAAGAAGAGTAATTTCATCTCCAGTTTAATAAGATGAAGCAAGCTTCAACTTAATCAGATGTAGGGGAAATTATCTAATTGATAAATTTCGTCCACTTTCTTATCAAGATAAGAAAGAGGAGAAATCAATCAACCTTTGAAAAACATATGATACTTGGTGAAAACCCATCATAGTAGGTTTTCATCGAGTGTCTGGACTGAAATATCAAGTATACTAAAACACCCCCATTCTCCCACAACTTCCAGGCATTCTGGGAAGATGTGAGGAAATGAGAAGTGTGAGAAGAGAATACTTGAAAATTTTGGTTAAAGTTTTGAGATCAAAAGGTAGACCCACAATTTTGATGTCGAGAAGGTGGAAACACTGGATTCCATAATTTAATATGTTCATAGGGAAAAACTTTCCATCCTCCCTATTAAAATTTTGAAACCTCGGGAAATGATGTCCATATTTTATCCAACATCTTGTGTGGTATCAAAAAATAATAATAATGATAAAAAAAGTAATAAAAAAATAAAATGAAAAAGAAAGAAACAAATTATATATACAAGAAGGAATGTCGTCTTCAAGAAAAAAAGAAGAAATAAATAATTATATATAAACAAAAACAAAAATTCAAAAAATATCACAAAATAAAAAAAAACTGATAACAAAAAAAAAGGGAAAAAAAAGGAAAATCAATAATATATACAAGAGTAGTGAATAATGAAAACAACCAAAAAGGGAGAGAGAAAAAAAGATTTAGAAACTTTACGTGATGTCAAAATTAAAGAGTCATGAGCCCGTATGGAAAAAAGTAGAAGAAAAAGATAAAGACTGGGATTTTATAATAAGTAATAAAAAGAAGAAGGTTATTTACGATACTGGAAATTTTTTATTTTAATTCTGCTGGCACAAATGGGAGTTGTAGATAAGGTACGCCTTTTCAGCAGGATAGCATGAAAACCAGAAATCCCTAATCCACAATGACCGACTGTTTTGTCCATCAGGCCCTGGTATCCCCTTCTTGATCGATACATCAAAATCACTACAAAAATCTTGTCCAAGCATGATACCCTGGCATAGATCCAGATGAATTCAAGTCCCTGTAGTTGGAATTCTACAGTGACCTTTTCATTGAATCTGAAGGGTTTCTTTCCAACTCCAGGCCATGGTAGCTCGATTTACCAGGTCTCCATCAACATGCATTTTTCAATCAGGGGAGCCACAGCCCGTGGTCTGACCATTAACCACCATGCATGACAGTCAATATGGACTAACATTGATGTATTCTGGTTCTGCCAGCAACGAATGAAAATCACTACTGGCCATTCAATGAGGTTGCCCTCCATAAGCATGTGATACGTCCGAGGAATTGCCAAGAGGTAATCAGTTGCTATAGAGGCACAACCCATATGGCAGAGGCTCAATTCACAAGCTGGAGGACCGAGGTTAGGTTGATAATCAGGACAGATAGCGACAGATGGCCAACAGTAGCAAGCACAGGCAGTCTGCCACCTCTATGGAGGATTAATGATCGGACAATCCTCGTCACCCTCATAATTCATATTTTTATTACCCAGTTAATTTCCTCCAAGTAGAACTTGAGTAAATTAGAAAACAAAGAATCTGTCCGCCTCTTCATTTCAGCAATGATTTAATGGTATTTTGGCCCTGATGTTTTGCAAAAGAGAACATTTGAGCATCGATGCATTGCAAAAGAGAACATTTGAATGCCAATGCAATGTGTTTTGTGTCTTGATACTTGTCCTAATCAGACAGTTTTTGTCAAATTTCAACTAGTCTTTGAATAAGTTGCATATGCCAGTATAAAATCTTCATTTATGCTCAAAAATATCAAAAAATACAAAAACAGGAATTCCTGTAAAATTTTGAGTCAGGAACAAAACATGAAATTTCTGAGAATGGGAATTTGGAATTCCCACACCCAACAATGGCCTGAAGAGAAATAACTCCAAGGAAATGAAAAAAAAAAAAAAAAAATATATATATTACTTCTCATTTCTATCTTGACATTAAATTGTCATATAAATAATGTTGCTGATTTGAGAGCCTGCACATGATGATGATCATATTTACTGGCCAATTGCTTTTCTATTTTGATTTTTAACCATTGGAGCAGAAAAGGATGTATTAACTGCCATAAAATACAAATTAAATTTCACTTTTTTCAATGCATATTCAGCAGTTAAGTAATTAGTGGAGAGTAGTACATTATGACATCATTTAATGATATTTGTGAAGAAATAGGAATTATCAACTGGTCGAACTAGACAAAAATGACGACGAAAGACTTAAGTTGAACGATGACATCGAAAGAAGATCAAACACACATATTACGAACACATAAATAATACACCAAATATTCACTTTCACGAACTTTTATTTTCACACAAGATGGTGAAGATGTTATTTCATCAACGTTTGATGAGCGACAAGAGTCACACAAAATATATTATCACAGTTGGGTTTCAAACATAAAATCACAGATTACAAATAATACTAAAAACAGTGTTACCACAACAAATTATATGTGAGAATAATAAGCTAACGTATAATATAATTTGCTATCATTCTCACAATATTTTTGTTGTTTTTATTACTTCAGTAAATTTTTATAGCATTCAAAAACCATTCTTTGCATTTGTGGTGAGTGGAAAACAAATCAACTAGGTATCAGAAAATGTGTGATTGACCACAGCTCCATCAAATTTATATTGCAATGATGTAACACTCAATAATTAACAATCTAGAACAATAAAATGAACTGATAATAATTATTAATCTTTCAAACTCATTGATATCAAAATGAAAAGTGACGCAAAGGCTGTTCAACAAAATGTGGAGAAGCAATACAAGAAAAAGATTAGAGTGAAGCTATTATGAGAATGTACATACTTGTCTATCAAAATTTTAAACACATTATCACCAATTGGATTTGAAATTTGAAACATTAATGCTTTAAATAAAATAAAATATTTTTATTTTTGGCCACTACAACAATAATGATAATTTGTAATTTTAATTTAGGTGGCAGTACACAATTACGGAATGAATAAAATTCATTTACTACAAGACCCTAAAGGCCAAAACACAAAAATTTAAGGAATTGAAACATCTTGTCATCCAAAGGAACACTTATCAAAAGAATTTGTTTACCAGCTTAATTCGATCTTCTTTCTTAATGATGGATTGCCAATACTTTATCATTATAAATTTTATTTCCTAATTCAACTTCACAGAAATGGGAACTAAAATCAAATGATATTTGATTTCTCTAGTTTTCTTCAAGACTGTAAGTAACCATAAATTCTATTAATGTATAATTGATTAAAATATTTTATTTCACCTGCCTCTAGCAGATATAATTTGCAAAAAAAAAGTTATAAATTTTTAAATTGATAAACAATACTATTTTATTTTTATTTTTTCAAAAATAGGGAGAATGATTACTAATAAGAAATCAGTTTCTTTAAATTTGCAATTTCACTCAATTTACACCAAACTATACTTGTCTACACCTCCTAAAAAGTCCTTGTAAATGGTGCACACTCGTGCAGCTACACTAATCCACACTTTTTAAATCAAACAAACTGTGAGTACTTATACCAAAACTAATCAAATTAAACCCAGCTATAATTTGTTACCCCTCCACAGGGGCGTGTTTAGAAATAGCTCTGTTTAATAGAATTACACTAACTTACACCAAGCTACACTGGTAGGGACATTCCACAAATATTCAAGTAAAACTTGACATAAAGTCATATAACAATCCTACACTTGTGGAATCACCCTCCTGGTGTATGTTGGTGTAGTCCTATCAAATAAGGCTAATGTTACCAGGGGATGTAAAAGTTCCACACCATGTGACTTCACATTAACCCTTATTAGTAAACACTATCTGAATGAGCTTCAGGAGATTTCACTTTAGTACAATAAATTGTATAAAGTTATCTTGGGGAATTATTTTCCCTGTCTACAGAGTTGGAGAAAATAATTACTCTCTTGAGTACAAAATTACCTTTCTGAATGCATGAGGTAACACTTTTCCCTTCTTAGTAACCTTTCTAAATGTGCCAGCAGAGATGGTAATGTAGAATTGAATTCTACATCTACATGCGTATTCTACATGTAGAATATGAATTAGATCAAAGGTGTATAGAAAGACAAGTTAATTCACTCTGATAAAAAAAGGTCACATAATCAAGTTGGGAAAATTTATCCCAGTCGATGGAGTATGTGCTAATATGGATTCACTGGGATAGATTTTTTCATTGCTTTAAAGGAGAATTTATATAATCTAAGTTATCAAAAGTAATTACTTAAAAGCTGTAAGTGGTAGAAAGTCGAAATTTTCAGGAGACATCTGCGTAGGTTATCTCAAGATTCACTGAAATTTTGGTTGAAATCATACATTCATTTTTTGAGATATCACTGAAATTCTGTTGATATTCCTCAACTTGACTGAATTCTTATCATTAAAATAACATAATTTGAATAGAATTTCAGCTATATCTTAAGAAATAAACATACAATTTCAGCCAAAATTTCAGGGAATCTTTAAATAACCTATTTAGATATCTCTATAAAATTTCAGGAAATGGTTACCAGTCTAGAATGATGTACAAAGATATTTCAAAATGGTGGATAAATGAAGGATAAATGTGGTACATAACAAAATTGTATATAAAATCTTGATAAAATCAATTGAAAACAAATCTTTAATGATCGACGCACTGCTAGAATGAGCATTTTTCACTATCCTATTATTTGATGTTTTTGAAAGTGTAAATATTTGGGAGTGAACTAACTTGTCTTGTCTATACAACTTTGATTTGGATATTTTTCTTTTCATATTCTACATGTAGAATATGCGTGTAGATATAGAATTAAATTCTACATCGCCATCTTTAGAAACAACTCCAGTGCATGTAGAGAGTGGGACATCTCTTTAGCTATATTAAAGCCTTGCAGAAAGAGGTCTTGCAATACATTTTATATCCTTAAGCTAATAGGTAAATTCATTGATATTTGGGTTAAATTTAAGAAATTTTATGATTTTAAATTTTTTTATTACTTTTATAGATATTTTTCATTGTTTTAGTGGAAATCTACTTTCTCCCAATAGATTGAAGGTCCAAAAAAAAATGAAAATTGAAGTTTGAAAAAATGATAACACAATATAAATGAAACACATATTGATATCATAGATATATCAATCAACACCAATTCCTTCATACTCTTATGATAAAACATTACATGTGGATAATAATTTAATTGATATTCCCTCATTTGACTAGTGGGGAAATTGTGATTGGCTGTAGGAATTTGTATTCTTTCTGTGATTGGCTGTAGCACCCTTTTTTAATGAAAATTTAACCAAAATAATTTTTTCTGAATTTACTCTGAATTCAGCATAGTGAAAGTAGAAATGTGTACCACATTAATAAGTCTCTTATCATATACAATTTTCTAGGATTGAACTATACAATCAAAGTTATCAAATGCAATTGCAAAAAATTATTGCTTGTATAAAGCTGAAATTTTGGTTAAACTTAATATATGTTTGCTAAAGATTCTGTGAAAATTTCGCTAAAATTGTACCATTGGTTCTTGAGATAAAGCTGAAATTTTGAAAGACTTAAGGGAATTGAACTGTGGACACAAAATGGCGAATTGTCGTACTTATATCTATAGGGCTATAGTTCTAATATGTCTTTTCAGTCTCTTAAGATGGCGACTTTGGTTTTTCTATATTTTATGGTCTTCTTTGTTTCTTATCATAATATTGATAACTATTCTAGAAAAAAAAAAGTAATCTGCTTTGAAAACGTGGTTTTTCAGATTTAGTAAATTAGACATTAGTATTAGTATTTTTAGAAGGATCAGTCAGAGCTTTGGAACTTTCATGTTATTCAGCTATTACGTAAATACGGTGCAAGATTTTGAAAGTTGAAGTTTGTTCTCTCTGTTTTAAATTTTGATCAATCAGAATAGAAAATGGAGAAACCTGTCGTTCTTGCTCGAGTTTTGAAACTGTTAGGCCGTACCGGTTCACAGGGCCAATGTACTCAAGTCAAAGTAGAATTTCTTGGTGAATCAAATCGTCAGATCATTCGTAACGTTAAAGGCCCAGTCCGAGAAGGAGATATTTTGACCTTGCTGGAATCTGAACGAGAAGCTAGAAGATTGAGATAGGTGAGCACTATACTGTATGCAGTTATTATACTTAATCACTGTTCGATTGGGAGAGAATGCATGGATGATCGATATTGAATTGATCTTGATATTTAAATCTAATCGAATCTCTACAAATCCATTTTGGTGAGCCTTCTTCGTTATGTTTTTGTCCAAGTTTCGAATCATGGTCGTTTAGCTTAGTTATCTGAACTTCGATGATGGCCATGTGCGTTGATTTAGCTCTTTTCACGGAAATGAGTTCTGCAATGTCCATAGTGATCTATTTATCCAATAGATATTTAACTCATGTTCTTTGTGTTTATTTTGTTGTTGCATTACTAATTTCATGTGTAATTCGTTTGTTTCAGTAATAACCATATTCATGATGAGCCATAAATTCGTTTCAAGTGTGAACTAATGTTTATTGTAAGATGTCCGCCACGTTGTTCTTCAGAAAAATAAACTTTTTGATCTAAGTCCGTTTTTGTTCCTGCGTTTGGTGATGCATTTATTTTGATGTATTTCACCCGCGTTGAGTATTAGTAGTTCGTGCGGATGACAAGTAAATTTGTTTTTGTATCTTGTAGGTTTATCAGCTTGAGTTGACGGCTGTTTTATGAAAATTATCGAAGCTATGGACTTTGTTTATTATTTATCTTCTTTGTCATTTGTCAGTATCTGAAAGCAGATTCTCATCATTTAATTGTTCAACAATATAACTGTTTGAAGTAATTTCCCAGTACACTGAAGAAATTTATCCTGTAATAAATGGAATCACCATCTCTTATTGTAGAGCCCAGAAAAGAAAAAGGCCGAGTTGTTAGTTCTTAAGAAATTTACGAAATATGACTGTTAATTTTTATTTCCTGTTTGGTTATGGTTTTGTTATACTAATCTGATTGCCATTGGTTAATTGTGGCTGTTGAAGTCATGCCCATCAGTGTCATTATTTAGTGGTGGAAAGTTTGAAGAGGTTTGCATTATCATTGAGTGATTTTTCATTTGACTAACTGTACATTGTTTCAATGTATAGTTTTCAAGGTTTCTATTTCTGGAAAAGTTTCAGAATCTGCTTCTATTGCTGTTGTTGACTATGCTGTCAAAAATATTCGTGATACTTCTATGAGAGAAGAAACTACCGTCGTCAAAAGCAATTTTTATACATTTTATTTTGGCTAGTATTGTTTTATTCTTGGTTTTGTTCAAGAAATGTTTCACAATTTGGAGATACTCAAGTTTGAAAAAACGTTAAATGATGTGATTACGAAACCTTATACTATGTCTTGTCTGTGAAGAGAACAACTTCTCATTGCTTATTAGGATATGCCTTATTTGATGCGTATTACGTATTGGGTTATAATGAGTAGGTGGTGATTGAAGAAAATCCGGTAAAATTTTTCTCTTTACAGTTTTAAATGATAGGTAGTTACAAATTTTTTCGTAAATTTTCATTTGTAAAAGAATGAATTTTATTGTTTTGATATTTTCGTCGCATTGAACTAAAATTACTCACAACTACATTTTTGATTTTTATGATCCTTAGTATTTACAAAAATTTTCGAAAAAACTTGCCTACATATTTGTGAAATATTGGACGATGAAAATTTAATTCAAAATAACCATTTTATCTAGTACAGTTATTTTTCGAGAGTTGTTGATTGGTGTGTATGAAAATTAATGTTTTCAACAGAGCAGGAATTCGTAAGGCTCTATTATTACCACGTGTACGCGTATGGTGTTGGTGATGATATGATATTTAATACTACCAAAATTCACTCAAAATGGTGTTTTACATCACACGCGTATACCTGGTATTGATTATTTAATAGTGATAAAGTGTTACTATTACATTAACTTACTCGTGAATTAGAAAACAAAAAATAAATAAAATGATAATTTCTAGTGAATTAAAATAAAACAAGAGAATTTTGATAACCGATGAAAAAAATGATTTTTTTTTTTCGTTCCGTTGTGAATTTTCGTTTTTAGTCTACCACTTAATTAAATTCTTTTAAGCTTGTAATTTCTTCATCTATTTACGCATTAAACTAAAGGAAAAAAAGACTTACAATAATGTGTTCAACCGCCAATGGTATCATACTTTGTTTAGAAATAAAGAAGTAAACTATGACACTAGTATCGCATTAATAAAAAGCCTGCTTTTTTTGTTGAATTATTTCACACCCTTTTTACTTTGGAAATGCTTGCGAACTGTTTTGAAATAGAAAGAACACAATTTTAACATATTTTTCACGTATAGCAGCGTTTACTACCTTTGAAAAATTGCTCTAATAAATTACAGTGTAGATGACATTAGTTGCTGAAGAAATTTCGAGTTTCTTGCACCATTCGAGAGCAGCGAATGAATGCGAGAAACAAAAAATGAATTTCACGGAACCCTATAATGTGATAAAAATGTAATTTAAGGCTGGTTTTTTCCTTCTCAAAAGCATCTGCAGAAGACGTGAACCTTACAACATTTTACCCATTCAATAATACATGCGTATACAATAGCGACGTAGAAACATTTTTTGTGGTAATAATTTTTTCTGCAAAATTTAACGTTATGATAGCGAGGGTTCGGTATTGAAACATTCGTATGTAAAAAGAAGAGTTGAACTTTAACGTTTATCGAGTCGATTATCAAATGTGGTGAAACAAGAAATGCGCTTCTAACTTCAGTTTATTCGAGCATTCGTATTATCTTTTTTTTTTTAATGATATTTTTAAAATACCACCCTGGAATAAAATTTAATGTCTGTAACGAAATTCATGTCCAAAATATTTACTTTTTTTTTTGCTTTTTCAGCGAATTTAATTCACTTTGAAAGTGACGCATGAAAATTCGGTATCGCTGATCTGGGACAGCCTGCCTACTTCATGAGTGGCATAATAGGAGAAACTGCGTTGCCTCGCAAACAGCTGATATTACGCGTTGTCATTGGCTTAGGCAAATGAAACGCTTACCATTATGAACCCTCCTTCCTTCCAGTTTCTCACCACTTCCATCCGTGTAGTCCGCTATTTAGAGGAGCCCGCCACGACATATTTAATGACAAAGTTGAAATTTAATATTAATTTTTTTATTATTTATTTATTTATTGTTTCTCTCATGTATACTAGAGGATGCTGGCGCAGTGCTGATGGAGGGATCTTTTGGACGATGCAGAGGTTCTTGGCCAAAGTATGCCACTTTGTATGTCGGCGATGGCAGGGTGTTCTCCAGGGGTTGGGGCTTTGCCCCAGCCGCTTCAGTCTCCCAAAGTAGCATATCATGGACCATCCTCCGCATCTGCCGAAAAGATACCACCACCTATGCTATAAGTGAACCAGTGATCTGAAGTGAATCATAAACATCAACTTTATTGTAAATTGTAATCGTAACTATTAATCCAGTCCTAAAACTGAAAATAAAATAAGGAAAAAATAAAAAAATGTTCATTATGTCTGTTATTACAAAAACAATACGATAAAGGGCAACCCAATTAATGAAAAATTTTTAAAAATTTACTTCTGCTCACGGGTATCGAACCTCCGCCTACAAAAATGAAACTAAGAAAAAGCAATAAAATGAAACATTAGTCATACTTCTTACAACATTAGGTCACCCTTGAAAGCCAATATGATGAAAACTATATACGATATTAATTTTTATGCTAATAAGCCGATCATCAACGAGTATCTGAAGGTATCTGCAAGGCAATGTAGGTTAACTAGTCCAATATGCTCATGAGTGGATTACAGGGTGCTGGCGGAGTGGAGGTTAAAACTACTCGTGGATGTAGAGTCGGTCAAGTTCGTATGTTTTGGATTGGATGCAAACCCATTACAGATTTTGGAAAATTTGAAAATGGAGAGAATTAGAATTTTCTAGAAAAATTGCTATTTTCTGCCCTTCCAACTGAAATAACTTAAAAAAAAAGAGATAGAGACAAAAAGTGCTGAGAATTTTTGAAAGAATGCATTTTTTTGAAAATGACAGATCAGAATTGCGCATTAGAATAAAAATACTTGGGCTACCAATTTGAAATAGAGTTTTAGTTGTGTATGCAACTACTCTAACACATACCTACGTACTTCAGGAGTTTTGACGTCCACTTAGCTATACCTTGCTTGTAATATGTACTTGGCACATCTGAAACAGACTGTTCTGGTATTGCCTCATCGGTTATAATTAGTGGGAAGAGCTTTAGGGCTCATGTTTAGTCTGACAATGGTTGTAAAATATTTTTGGAGGGAACAAAGATAATTTAAAAAGTTAATTAATTGATAGAAAAAATTTTAACTGGCTCATTGAATTTGATAAATGCTTACTTTTAAACTAAATATTTCATTTTAGGAAAGATGAACTAACAACGTAGGGAAATTAGTGTGAAGAAAATGATGCCTATAAAAATATGCTCGTTTACTTATAAAGATCAAATAATTTATGGTTTAAAATAAGGCTCTTACATTTTTCTTTGAATTTTTCCGTTACTATTTATTTTGTATATTTATATTTATTTTATTTATTTACTTGAATGAAATTGAAAAATTTCTAACGGTGAAGGGAGAAAAGGCAGAAGTAATACAAAATATTAAAAATCATAAATTCGACAAAAATTTTTCGTGCACTGTCAAATCAATTTAGGAGTCACCTTCTCGTTTTCATAGCATTAGAATAAGAAGATTATAGCCACCCTGTATTCAATTATATTCAGCTTTATAGTAATCTGTATTCGTTACTGACTGTTGATAACGGAGAGAACGTTCATTATTTTACAGTTTCATGTCGGTATCTCGCTTGAAGGGATGCAAATTGTACCACATTTTTTTCCTCTTTCTAAGCTACCGCTTCATTCCGAGTAGTTTGAAGGGTGCAAATTTTCCACTGTTCTGTATCACAACACGATTAAAATGAAAGATAAATCATATTTCGCTGCGTTTCATACGAGTACACCCAGTCTATACTTTTAGCCATGTGCGGGGTATTAGATGCTCATCAGCCCATTTTTCGGCAGGCTGTATTCGAGGAATGTGTGATTATTCGGATGAAATAGGTATTTGAAAAAAAGGTAAAAATACTAACTTTTTTCTTTTTTGTAATTTGTGTTTGTCAATACTCTGTAATTTTTCTTTTTGTCTTCTGTGAAGGAAGAGGTAAGTTTAATAACAAATTTTCGTTGTAAAATATACGATTTCAAAATGATAGAAAGGTAAAAATTTTGAGGAATTCAGAAAAATACAGAGTACGTTTAATGTTTTGATTTAAGAATTATAGCATACTAAAACCTGAAATGCTTCTTCGAACAAAATATTTAAAAGAAAAATTTTCACAATCATTTGCGTCTGTTTCCACGACGTCACTTTGTTTAGTATAGAATTCAGAAACTTAGAGATAATGGATGTTAGAAATAAGTCGTTTTTCAAACCTTCCCCTCGGGTAATTCCTTTCTTTTACTAGTACTAGTGTAGAGGCAGAAAGATGCAATTGTGCTCTTTTCCAATTTGTGAAATTATATTTTTTCATAAAACTATTAAATTTTACATTACAAGAAGTATTAGGCTAACATTTTTTGAAAAAAATTTTTTTCTTTTCTAAAGTGAAAGAACGGAAAATTAGTTATGATTTTTTTTAACCCTTTTCCTTCTCGTTGGAAAATATACTTAATCCAACTTACCAATTTGAGACTTGTGAAAATTTATTGAAATTTTTAGATTGTCACCAGAAAATAGTTGGGCATTTTACTAGATAATCGATATTCTTTCAATGTTATTCATTTCTCGAACAACTAGAACACCTTGGTGTGGCATGACAAGGGGTACATTTGATGATCCCCCTACAGTTTCGACAATATTTCTTACAACTATTGACACAGCCAAGAACCTTGGGATAAATCACCTATACTGGATGATGGCCACAGAATTACCACCACCCAATCATAAATAGCCTGCTAGGTATCCGTTGACTCAAATTTCAACCATGCTTGGGGAAAAATTTATACTTCTTTAAACTTTGGTTACTTCCACAAATCCACAAGCAGATTCACCTACACACCATTAAACCAGATACCACGGACCACCCCAAACTGAAAACTATCCTATTGCCAATTAAAAAAGAATCAAGACATCGTAATTATAAAAACATGTATAATATAAAAATAAAAACCAGTTGACATATTTTAAAAATAAAAAGATTAGTCTGAAAATAACAGAATAGTACAGTAATAATTATGGTGTGCACATACACAGAGCATAAAAAGGAGTGAGAAGAAGCAAAAAAACAGTTTTTAGTAATCATATAAAAGTAAAACGGTCTGTGGAAAAAGAGAGGGAAAAAATTGGTGTGGAAATATAGAAAAATTAACTACTGGTTGAATTTTTTGGTCTGTGGCTGCAGTCAAGGCAGCAACCATGGGAGATGAGAAGAAGGGAGTTAAAAGGTAGACGAAATATAAATGAACTGTAAGTACAACTGTGGCAGCATCTTTGAGTGGTCAAGAAAAGGAAAGAAGAAGTACAGAGAGTGCAATGAATGAGTGAGAGATAAAAAAGACAAAAAGTATAGTAAGAGGTAAATGATAAGAAAAACATAAAAAAAGATGAAATGATCGAACATGAAATTTATGAAAAGAATGAAGATGCCAGTCTGTAGAGGTGTGTGTTGAGATGGAAATAATAATTTATCAGAAATATGGAAAAAATGGACAAAAATATTCACATAGCCTAGAAGGTTTAGGTTACAAGAGGATTTTTTATCAAGTGTTAAATCTAAAACCACGGAGAAAATAATTTCGAAAGGGGTTTTCAAAAATGTTATTTATTATTACTTTTAATTTTGAAAGGTGATAGGTTGCGTGCATCATTAGCGTGGTTGAATCGTCCTTTTTTGGGTCTGTACCAGTTGTCCAAAGAAGGTTTCAGAAATTCAAAGATTGCAGTATTTGTAACAGCAAAGAAAATTATGTTGTCAACCACACTTTCACACTCTCCAGTGTGTATGCATTTTATATACAGTACTTTTGTGTTCATCTACTCTAGTTCTATTCTACTCTGATTAATGGAAAAAAAATGAAAAAGTATTTTGGAAAATAAAAAAAAAAAAAATCATGCCGTTACTCGTTTAATCCTGCAACATTGCCCGTCAGCACATTTGCTACCGTATTACGATACCACGTTTGCTTTCGTCTCTGTATGGTTTAAACAATAGAAAATATTTAAATTATGAAACAAAAAAGAAGAGAAACGTACATCGCTTAGAATACCTCTCCAGTATTTCCACTTTTTTTTCCCGCTTTAAATAAAATTCTACGAAAAATTTCAGAATTGAAAATTATCCACATCCACCCTGTGGTCGTGTTTCGGCGAACAAACTGGGTGCACTATAAACGTGTACCTACCCTTAAGCAAAGAAAAATATTATACGCCAAAGGAGAAAGAGAGAGGGTAAAAAATATGCGAGGTTACGGATTTGTAATTTAAAAAACAAGAGAAAAGTAATAAATATATAGGTATAAAAGAAAAAGAGAAAAAAGTGAGCATATATTTGTGTACAGTTTGTACCGAAGAAAAACTCACCGGCGTTGTGGGGAGCAAAATAAAGTACAAAAAAAGGGTGAAAAAGCGTTGAAAAAGTTACCCAACCACAATGAATGGTATTTAAACGGGATAATATATGAGGGCCAATAAATAAAATTCTAAATTTGGGCGTCATGACATTTTAAAAATATTTTTCTTTCAAATGGCCTACAAAAAGATGTGCAAATATTATAAGGCCGAAATGAACGCTGTCTGATGGTATATCATACAGGTACGTGACGAGCAGAGAAAATTCTCCAAATACCTACTGTTGTTGATACGTGCTAGTCCGTATTTAGGGTTCTAGTCTTTCGAGGTTACTTGCGATTTAGCGGCAAAATGGATTGTCATAAAAAGTCACAATTTTATAAAAAAACGTACCTATTTTTGAAATGAAACTTCCTTGCTTTCGGTAGTAAACTAAAAAACGGTGGTGCAAAGAAGCACGTGAAATGAAAAATTGTTAACTCTTATCCTCCTTACGAAAGCTAGGCCTGTTCAACTCTATTTGATTCATTTCCCTCTTCGCCTTCATTATACATTTTCATTTGTTGCTTTCTCATCAGTGGGATAATGTTTGTGTGATTTCAGGGCTGTAACATGGTACGTGCGATCTATGCATTTGCACAGGGTGGCACAGTGCGAGGGCGTCATACTGACCAAAAAACAAAAAAAAAAAAAAACCTTAATATAATACATTGTTGTCCTCCGATATATCCTCTGTACGACGACAAAGAATATCGTTCTGATTTAACTGGCAAAACAAGTACGTGTTTGGGCGTCAAAAAGTTTGTTCGCACAGGGCGGCAAAAAAAGCTATGTACGGCCCTGTATGAATTAATTTTGATGTTAAAATGTTCACCAATTGGTGAAAATAATTTTTTAAATTTATACGACTTTTTTTTGCATTTTAATGTTTATACAAAAAAAAAAAAATCATGCTGCCAACAAAACATTCATTCTTCAAAATACAAATTTCAGCGTAACAAGTTTCACTTTCACCATGTGTCCCAGTTAACACTCATTTTTAGTTGGACCAATTGGTCTTGGCCATTTCAGTTTTTTATCATTTCAATGTAGGATTCAGAGTAGGAAATAGTACATTGTATATCATGAAGGAAAAGTTTTTTTTTTTGCTAAGCCTGAATTTGTAACACGCAACATAGGCGAGAATATAAGGGAGGCGAAGACAAGGGTTGCAAATAGGGGAGGCAAAAGAAAACATTTATGCAACGACGACGTTACTGTTGATTTTATGAGAAAATTTTAGGAAACATATTTGTAGGGAAATTTATGGGCTTTGTTTTCGTATGGATCTATTTATACTGTAAAATTGAAAGGGAAAAAGTTAATGTGAAAAAATGGGTTTGAGGTTTGTTCTATTTTCACTCGCCATTAACTTGAAATGACTTCGTTTTTATTGACATTTGATGACAAAAATTAATTTTTCATTGAAAAATAGGGGGTTATCCCTAAAAATTTTTTTTACAATAAATAGTTTTTGAAATAACAACAATTTTAAAAATGAAAAATTTTTCATTAAGTAGCTATTTTTTATTCCGGTGGCAAGCGTGAGTAAATTCTCTTCTCTTCACTACACTACCAACCTTAGATTTTTAGCTTCAATAGCAGCTGAGAAATCATAGAGTGAAGTGTAATCTATATCTTGATTTCTGTAAGTTTTTGTTAAGAGTAGAACTGGACCAGCAAAGCTCCATAAACCCAATGTAATTTTTAATGTAAAGAAATGGCGGCATGAAAGTAGGCAACCAGTGTGTATTTGATGCGTAATTTCAATCAGGGATAAGTTGGCATCATAAGCAATAAATCGAAGGTTTTTGACCAATTTAAGTCAGCCATAAGTTTAAGCTAAATGTATCATAGGCTATAAATCATAAGCATAAGCTGTATGTGTATTTTGGTTGACTTATTGAATTAACATTTTTTATATATTTTCATTTTATTAATATCTGCATTCAGGACTTTGACTTCCCAAATCTGAAAATTTAATTTGTAATGACACAAACTGAGGGGTGTACACAGTTGAAAATGAAAAAATTTTAGGCCAACCACGGTTGTATTAAACGATTTCTTGAATAAAAAAGTTTTAAGCTGTACCTAAGTACAAGCCATAAATTTAAGCTACAAGCTTAAGCCAATCACTTCATACGCTATAAGCCATAAGCATAAGCTATATTTTCAAGGTTGTGATCAAAAGTCATAAGTTTAAGCTTTATTGAATAGCTTATCGTCCCAGCTTTCGATGTTTTGATTGAGTTTACAAATTTAGAATATGTTTGATAAGAGTCATCCATTAAATTCACAAGGATAGCTTACACAATAGTGGTTCAAAGTACATCATGTGGTACACCGTTGTTACCTATTTAACGCTGGTATGTCTAACTAGAGAGCCTCTAAGACAAGTAGGTACTCCATTTTCTGTCCTATGAAAACTATATGTAATTTTGTTTTCTGGTCACATTTATAAATTTAAATTTGATATTGTTTTGAGATATTCTTTTCAATTATCTGAATAATTTATTCTTGTAATAAAAATAATCCATAATCAGTAAAAATGATTTTGTGTTCAGCCACCACCCAATGAAATAACATATGGATGAAAAGCGAAAAGCAAAAATTAAAATTTGATAGAAAATAGCGTATGCGTCTACTCATCTTAGAGGTTCTTTAGTCCAACCAGAAATCATTGTTTTCTACTGGTCTAGTACTATACAGTGAATTTGTGGCCATATGTTAGAGAGAACAGCTGGACTGATTTCATGACTGAAGTGTTGAAACTTGAAAGAAATTAAAGTCTCACCATACAAATGTGCCATCAGCAGAGAAAAATTCCATAGGTTCCCATGGAGAAAAAGTTGTGAATTTGGACTTCCTAAAAAAGTTTTTTGACATTTTTTTCTTTCTTTAAACATATTTCCCTCAATATATATATTGTTAAGTCCACAAAATTTCATACTTCTGTGTCACTCCCTTTCTGAGATGGAGCGCCAAAAAGTTACAAAATTGAAGTGTAGGTATGCTACAGGCACTGAACACACTGCCCACTCAAATATATGGTCTGAAAATGAAATGCTACCCGGTACAGTTGTACCCTTCGTACCCCTCTAACTGTAATGAGTCTAACAACCTCCCCTTTTTCACCACCAGATTTCCCAAATTTGTAAATAGAAAAATTTCAAATTTTCAGATTTTGCGACTTCGCTGACCCTCTGGCTTTTAAAATCTTGAAAATAGATTATAATTGCATACTTAAATTTTTTCTTAGTCCTACTATAGTTCTTTACTACCAGGTAAACGTACGATGGTGATAAAAGATGAGTGGCCATTTTGTGTCAGTCTTATTCACATTCAGTTTACATTGTTCATTATTTGTTTATTAAGTATTTGTTACTATACAGGGTTTGTCTGAGCGGTATGTTTAAACAAAAACAAATTGTAAAACTTTTTGAAACAAACAAAAAATTAGTTCGAAGAATAGAAGATAAATTCCACATGAACCAAAGAAGCTGTGCTAAGAATACGCCTGTTGTTATTTTATTTGCTGGGCTATCATTCAATAACTAGCGTGCGTACACGTATTTCATAAATTTCACAATGCAAATTTTGAATTTCCTGGAAACTTCATTTTAAACGTAATTTTTACCCAACATTCTACCAAGTACTTGTAATATTTCAATTTTTCTATTGTATCAAGATATTTATTTAATTATTGTGGGGACATAACTCGTATGAGGTTTTAGGGGCTCGCACCCCTCGACGACAGTTGCCGCCCAAAGGCTGGCAATAATCGTCTCTATGACATTAAACCAATTTACACTGGTGCATTTGTATGTTCGTACCTGTACGTATGTACAGGTAAGATACATCGTACGAGTCGAGATCAATTACCTGATAACGATCTCGGTAATGTCACGACTCGGTACCAAACGCACTGCGTCGTTTCTTATCATCTCAACGGAGACAAGAAACGACGTAACGCATGACATAATTACGTATACATACGTATGCATGTGTGTCTGTGTGCGTGTGCCAAATTCGGTATATAAACTCTCAGAACCGGCTCAAAAATCGCCAGTGTTTGCCGAGGATTTGGCTCTCCCATACTTAATCGTATGAAGTGGCAGAACACGCAAATACTGTTGAAGACCTTTTAGTGTGAATATCTCTCACGACAACGTATTCCACAATTATATTTTTTATTTATTTATTTTGTTTTGGTTAAGAAAACTTACATTTTCTAACATGATTTGCTGTGCTATTTTTTTATTTATTTTTTGTCAGATAAATAGAAAAGGTCTTTTTTTTTTTTTTTTTTTGTACTTGACTGACTTTTTGTACATTTTGTGGTGTTGATTTCTTCGATAATTAAATGGGATCTTATATCGAGAAAGACATGGACATAACTTATAGTCTAAAGTACCCAAGTTGATATGATAAAATGAAAAAATAAAAAATAAAAAATAATAATAATAATTAAACTGCATTTTATCTATACCATCTTTCATTCGAAGACTGCATTCGGTTTCTTCTGGGAAGATTTGTACCGATGAAAACTGAAAATTTAAACGAAAAATATCCGTAAGTATTTACGATTTTTATCTGTCGATTCTTTACAATGATTCGAACTTAATTTTATAATAATTCAAATTTCTGATAAGTAGGTAGGTATTCGGAACTCACAAAATGCGCGGCAAACGCGTAAATACTTCCTTAATTTTCTGAAGCTGAATATTATAAGTTGTTCTTTTTTTTTCTCACTCTTTGTTTTTATAAAATACTTACTTTTCACTACACCAATGTGAACCATTCCTGGTGGTCTTAATTTCTTTTCCAAAAGAATTACTCTTTTCTCTCAGCGTTCATGAAAAAAAGAATAAATAAAAAAGTAAAAAAATGAAAAAAGTAGAAAAAGAAATCGATTCTGAAAAATGCCAAATATGCGAAACGACTTTTGAAAATCCATTTGCTCGTTGGAACTTCAAACCGATGATTTTTTTTTTATTGCCTTCATTCTTTTTCCCGTTTAATTCTAATTCTTATTCTTATTCTTCTTCTTCTTATTATTTTTTATTTTTTATTTTTTATTAGGTAGGTAGGTAAGCCATAAAAATTTTAATTGAGGTAAAACGCTTCTCTTTCCAGTCAAATATTCGTCCCTTCAAAAAGTTATAAGTAAAACAAAAAATAAAAATAAAAAATACCGATGGAGAAATCATATATGAAGTTAAGGAAGAAATTGACGAAAAAAAAAAACCATAGGGCTGTAAGCTACGCTACGAAAGTAGGTTTTCGTAAATCATCAATAATTATTCATCAGTTTTTACTTATTGTTTTACATCATTTTATAATTCTTTAAATCTTTTCTTACATCTCCTTTTACATCTTAATTTTGTTTTTAAATCTCTTTTCACATCTCTACAGATACCTAGTATTTCATTCTTTATTAAAAGTTTTAGCTGTTGTTTTTTTTTTTTTTTCAATATTGATTTTCATTAAAATCGATGTAAACATTCAGTATGTTCAAAGCCACCCATGTACTAAATTGCAACACTGTAGAATGATAAATTGATAAATTACGTCTTAAGACCCCATTGGTGGTACTTTCGTCAGCCCCTATAACTCCAACGCTTGACCGGTTCTTGCATCAAACTCGATACAAGTTTTCGTTAGGTTTAGAATCAACTACTCACAAAGTTTCTGCCCTATCGAATGACAGCTACATCTTAATCCTCATTGGTGGAACTTTATTTGGTCCCCTACAATTTAGTCGCTCAACCGATTTGCACCAAACACAATAGCATCCGAGGTTATGCCCAAAACTACTACATACTGTACAAAAATTGCGGCCTCTTTGTGTCCATAAGAAAATTATGTAAATACATAAATACAAACATACATAGTATACACACATGCACACAAATCCACCCCCACACGCTAACATACTTATATTATACAAATATACTGAAAATGTGAAAGTTTGTTTATATATATGTCCATCACTTCAGAACTGCTCGATCGATCTAACTGAAATTTTGAGCAATTATTTGTGTTGTTTTGACGGAATGTTTTAAGTTAACTCGGAGGTCCGTAGCCTTCTGAGAAAAATTTTTAGATTTTAACCCCTACACCCAACACATGTTTTTAAGAATTGTTCTCACACAAATATATCGTCCGCCATGATATTAGTATACCTTCAAAATTTCACGCTTATACATCACCCCCTTTCCGAGATATGGGGAAAAATTAGACTAAATAACTATAATAACTCCTTAATCAAATTGATCAATTATATTCAAAATTTGTAGGTCAGTTCCTTGTGTTAGAGGTAACGTTTGTACCAAATTTCGTGACTATTAAACAAAAATTATGCCTTGTATCGTGTTAACAAGAATAGTATGTACGTAGAATACATACACCCATACCTATGAAAATACGTAATAATATGTTACTTAAAGATATATGAATTTTTCATTTTTAGGTTGAAAGTCTTAGGTAATTTTTTTTATGAAATGAAAAACTATCTTAGTTAGTTTCAACCCCAAGTTCGCTAATTCACGATCGTAAATAGTGCGCTGGAAACCTGCTAAAAATGTGAAAAAATTCAAACTATTTAGCTTGGTAGTAAAAATACGAATTATTTGAACGTATAATCATGAATACCTATCCGGTATTTTTCGTTTAAAAATAAAAAAAAAAAAAAAAACAATAGTAAAGAGAAGTAAATTTACGAAAACAATTTACTTATATTTATGTATAAATTACCTACCAACCTAGGTAGGTACTTAAATTTCAGCTTCCAAGTTTACTAGATGAAAATTTTGATTTGAGTTGGTAGGTAGTTCTCTTTCTATATGTTCCGCATAGATACGTAGGTAGGCTAACTATTTCATTAATTGTTTTAAATTTGAAGGAAATTGTTGAGGAAAAATATTTTTCGTACTGTTTCATTTATGGGTTTCAACAATAATAATGATATAGCTAATTAATTTTCAAATAATTATTACTGACAAATTTGTAAAAGATATTAAGTTATTGACAAAAATTATCCACCTAAATGTTATCTCCCTAAACTTCTCTCATTTACTCATAAAACTTTATAATTCAAAGCAGCGATGCCAGTGAAACTTTGACGAAAAAAAAAAAATTCCAGAGTCATCTCAAGTTTTACGTTTCTTAGGTACCTACCTATACTATTTTGTTTTTGAAAACACTTACTCCTCTTTTATTTTTGATTCAAATGGATCCTTAAGTTACTTATTAAAAAAAAGAAAATTCAGCTCCAACGTGACGTCCTGGAATCGAGAGAAATAGAATTTCAAAATCATTTCGATGATAATTTGTCGTTAAAACTTATGAAACTTATAAATTTAAAAAACTTCAAAAGTTTTAGAATGGTGAAAACTCAATTTAGTGTTTGGAGTTTAAGTGTGAAAAAGTGAAGAAGTACCTAGGTACCTACGAATATAGGTATCATTTTAAAGTCAGACGGTCTCATTATTTAATAAAAGATTATTGCTAAGGCGAGTTTGATTAAAAAAATAATAATAAAAAATTAGTGAGTGGTCGCCTATTGGTTATGGAGGTTTAGAAATTTTTAACATATAGTGCTACTGAGGGAAAGGTAAATCGTTCAGTTTGATGTTTAGTTATGTCTCTCGTACCTAACAATATTTTGTTTTAATTGTAAATTTAACACTTGAATGAACACAATAATCTATATATTTATAATTGTATTTTGTTGTTATCTGTGGAAAAAATACGTTGCAATTTTTTGACAGTTTTTCTTTCTTTCTCTCTGCCTTTCACTCGCGTGTTTTAAAATTCTCATTTCTATCGTACTATTTTCTCTTTATAAGAAAGAAATTGAATATACTTGGGTAGCTACTGTGTGGAAAGCAAATTACTTTTAACTGAAAAAAAAAAAAAAAAGATGATTCGAAAGAATAATTGGCGTAATAACTTTTTTTTTTTAATTCTTCAAAATTCGAGTGTAAATATAATTTTGTATTGTGGAGTACCTATATTACGTTTATTTGGACAAATCAAAATTTTTATTTTTATTTTTTATTTTTTATTTTTTTTTTAGTATAATATTAAAAAGTTTAATTTTTCTGATTGGATCAAAGGTTGTTTTTGAGTTGAGTTCTCATCTATGGCTATTCTTGTTTTATGTGCCATCAAATTTGACCCTGAAATAAAGGACTCACACATTTCTTATGGAAAAGTGGTTCCAGTCAAATTACCTGAAACTTTGGAATAATATACTTTAAAACATCTTGATCAAAAGTTTCGAGGGGAGGGAGCACAAATTCAAAAAAAAAAAAAAGAAAATGGTTTTTGAAATACAGGTGCCTAAAGGAAAGAAACAACTATGAAGGAACTAATTTGTGAAGAAAATAAGATCATATCGTTCATTACTAGAACCTACCGAATCAGTTGAAAGAATTCGGGACGTTTTGAGAATGAAATTTTTTGATCAAGTTCTATTTTAGAAAATCAAACAGCCTCTTTAAAAAACTACTTCTATACTTTTCTTCATTGAATAGCTTAGAACTATATTGAGGTCGAGGAAGCAGAGTTATTGTAGAGATGGAAGAAAAAGACGTTCAGACTCATTCAAGACAAAAAAGTGTAATGTATTTCAAGAAATTCTGTTTGAAAAATCATGATTCAAAGATCATCGTACGAGATGAAGTTCACAAATGTAGAAAAACTAGTACGAGATTAATAATCGAGTGATAGTTTGATATTTGTCAGGTGAAATGACAGTGTAACCATAAGATGAAATAAATAAAGTACGAGGTGATGTATTTGATTAATTATTTCGCAGGTATGAAGGAAAAGGTTTGGTATACTCTAACAAGAACTAAGAAAGAAAAACTCATTCTCAAAAAGTGTAGAACTTTTCATACCCACTCGGTAATCCTCAGAATTTTATGAAACGTAAACATGTTTTTGAAATTCATCATGAAATTACGCCTTAATGGCGCAAAAAATATCGATATTTCTCATACCAATATTTTTTTATTAGTTTTCTCTCAAGTTTTACCACCAAAGGTGAAATAAGAATATTCAAAAACAATCCTCGCTTGGTTTTAAGTTTTATTTTTGTGAATCTCAAAAATTTTATTTTTCAAAAACGAACATATAGGTGAATTCTCATTGAGCCATATTCTTAGTTGTCATTTATATTCACTTAACGCTAAGTGAGTTTAGCAAAGTTAATTCACTTGAGTGACCTCCTGATCAAACTTGGGTTTTTCCCTTTATTTTTATATTTAAGTGGAAAAAATTACGTTTTATAAATACCATAACTATTAAGTACACCCATTTTTCTCGGAAGTAGTTCCAAGTGAGGTGAAAGACCAAGAATATGGCGCATTGTATCAATCAATTATTGGTGGGAAATTGAGTATGTGGAAAGTATCAATACAAAAAATTATCGATATTTCTCACCGCTAGTACGCATACTCAATAGAAAAAATATGCAAAAACAAAAATATTTTCTTCGATAATTTTATAAAATTTTTGAATCAGGTAATTTTATGAAAAAATTTTGTTCCTTCTAACCAAGCTGTCTGTATACAGCTCCAAGGAGATCATACTTTACCCAATCTTTGGGTAGTAATTATAATTACGTTCTGTTTTTATGTATTGTTTAGTTGTTAAGTAGGTTATTAACAAAAATTTATTACCTATATGCAGAACTTGCATAAATTAATATTCGGCTCGAGTTTAGTGACGGTTGTGGGGTTTAAAATTTTGGGGCAGGTATTTTGTTTTGGAGGAAGGATTTGATAGTAAAATTTTGAGTAAAATTTCGAAATATTTGATACAAATTCAGATGTTTTTGGGAAGAGGTGGCCCCCTCCAAGCTCCAGGCCAGCACAGCCACTGTTCAAGTTATTTCCCAAAGTTTTATTATCCATCTAATCTATTTTATTTTTATTTCGAGAAGTAATTTGTCGACAGACGTTTACAATACCTTTTCAATTGATTTATCTTGTATTAAAAAAACCCCACTGAAATGACCAATCTACTTATAAGATTAACAGTTTCCATCAAAACCGCACGAATAGGAGTAGCAGTAGTCATAAAACCAGAAACTGTTATTTTCGTGGCGTCAATTTTTACTACCTAAAAGATTAAAGCTAAAGTCATATGCTGTACACACACGACATAATCGTTAGCTTTATAAAAACTCACCCCTTAGTCGCTTATATTCTGGAGAGGGTAGAAAGACATATACGCGTGTTGCAAAAATTTGCGGTGCCATTAAATTGCGAAAATTGCGTTTATCAATGGATGCTCTTTTATTGGTGCGATGCAATAAGAATAGGCTAAACGCATTTTTTTTCTTTTTTCGCACACTCATGTCGTTTTCTCTATCTGTTTTTCGTCACTCGTCCATAAATTCTTGTCAGAAAGTTAATTTGATTCCGATCTTTGAATTTTATTGCAGAGGGGATGAATGCATGCGATGCTTCACGCGACGAATCGCTTTTTTATTCAAAGTGGAACTTCACGGCTGCGAAATACGTGAAGGTACTTCTCGATTAAGTATACGAAATGAAATACTTTGCAAATGCGTCATTTGAGCCGCCTTGTAATCGGCCTTTATCGAAATTCTTTGGGGTTAAATGATGTTGTTGTTTTACGTAATTTAAAAAGTAATTTATTATCACAATTTATGAACGTCGGGCACGGAAACAGGGAATGGAGGTTAAGCAAAATTAAGAAATTGGTAGAAAATATATTATTTTTGTACCTGCCTTCATACTACCTATCTATGCTAGCTACTCGCTCTAAGAGTTTAAATGATGCCAGCAAGCTTTGATTGGTTCACTTGCCAAGAGTAGCTACCCTCTTCATAAGTACATATGTATAAAATACCTATTTAAATAAATCTCTGGCAGTTTCTCTCTCTTCCTCACACTAACTATTCCAGTATGGTATTATATATCACTCATTTGTTTCACCTATTCGGGAAACATGAAATTTCAAGGCAGGCGTATATTATGGAGTAGATGCAAACTATTTTTGGAAGAAAAAATTCATTAAAATTTTTTTTGATCTGAAGTAGAATCAAACTCCACAACTTTGTTCCAGGAGGTCTACGGATTTCCAAGTTGACTTAAAACTTTCCATAGAATAACAGGAATATGTCCTGAAAATTTCAGCTTGATCTGTACGCTGGTTCTGAAGTGATATATGGTCATATATTATTATTCTTTATATGTATAATTATATATACCCAAGCTCTGGAGTGCCACTCCGCGGCGCTTTTGCTTGTACCAGCCCTAGATTTTTTCTGGCATACCTATAAGTAACACTATAGCTGAAACAATGAACATTTTTTTCTCGTGTATGTGTGCGGCTGTGTGGGTAGTGGTGCATGCGCATCAAATATGAGGGAATAATTGGCGAAATAATATCGGGAAATAATTTTGTGAAATAATTTTAATGAACAAATTAACGGCTTGTACCATTATTATAGTGATATCTTATATCTTATATAATTATAAAAGCCACTTATGTAACATTATCATGTGTCCTTAGTTACAGATATATTTGGCTATGCCTATATTTCAGTTTCAATCTATCTCGAAATTTTTTTCTTCATTTTGCACCTAATTAATTGATAATTTCAAACACATTTATGGTTCATGTTCATGTAGATTTTAAAATTATTGCTGCTATGCAGCAATAATCTTATATATAAATGCCATTTCTGTAACACTATCACATGACCAGTTTTTTAGATGTATTGGTCTATGGTGATATTTCAGTCCAAGTCAAAATTTTTTTTTTATTCGTAATATCATATTAAGGCACCTCGTTAATTGATAATTCTAACACATTTATGTAAGTTTATGTGAATTATTGATGTATTCAAGAATTAGGTACTCTCTAGTAATTATACTATAAAAGTCACTTCTGTGATGTGTTAGCTACAAATAAAATAAAAATGACCAGCACGGTTTAGTTATACGAACTTGACTGATTTATTGTGTAAAAAAAAACATCATACAGATAGCCTCGAAAAATCAAGTCAGGTAGAGATGAAAACGAATGACTGATAAGAAAGACGACAGTGACAGTGTATCAGCACACAAAAGAAATCGACACGCATCAAGAGGCTTCTCGATGCAAATCGATGTTTCGGGAAATTTCTAATATTTGGCTATCCTAACACAAACATCGCCCTTGATGGCGGACACAAAAATTTGGAAAACTTGACCTAGTAGGCTCAAAAATAATTTATAAAAAAAAATTCTCAAAAAAAAGTTCTAAATTACGTGACTCGAAAAACGCAACAAAAAAACATCGCGACACGCAAATACATGTAAATATTAAAAAAAGTAAAACTCGAGGCAAAAAAAAATTTGACATATTACAAAATTAGGTTAAAAATTTACAAAAATGGTAACTTTATTCGGAGTCCTCCTCTAAAGTGACGTACTCTGCGTTGTCATCGTCAATTGATGGTCTTCACGCCTTGAGATCAGATACATGCGCAGTGGTAGAGTAACTGCGCCCCCGACTTCTAGCCAAACTTGAAACTTGGTAAGTGTCCAAAGGGAGCACTTGTGTCACAACCAGTGGACCTTGATACTTTGGCTGCAGCTTGGTGGTTTCCCCAGTGACAGTAGGGGCTTGTCGCATGAATACCAGCCTGCCCAATTCATAGATACACCCTCGATAGCGCTTTTTGTCATATTGCGCCTTCATCTTGCCCTGTTGGACATCGATACGTTGAAGCATCACCTGGCGCAACTCAGCAGGTGGAACCCAATTGACATTGTCGGGTGCATCAGTGACACATTGATGTGCACCATCCGCAAACTGTGGCACATATCCAAACAGCGCCTCGAATGGACTCACACCTGTGGTCTTATTTGCAAATGACTTGAGATTATTCTCCACACTATCAAGCTGCTTATCCCAATCAGTTTTGTCATCCCGCAACGTGGTGCTAGAAATCATTGGGAGCAGCACTCGATTCACCCTTTCAACCTGACCATTGGCATTCGGGTGACGCACCAAATTGAGGGTATGTCGCACGCCCTTTCTTGGCAGAACTCCTAAAATGCCTTCCTTGTAAAACACGTGCCTTGATCCGTAACCAGACGCCCTGGTAGTCCAAAAATTTTAAACATTTTGTTGAGATTCATTACCACCTGCCACGTACTCGAATCTTTCAGGGGTAAATTTTCACAAACTTCGTCAGATTATCGATCACAACCAATAACTGAGTGTTCCGCTTCGAACTGTGTGGAAACGGTCCCAACAAATCTGCGTGGATCAGCTCAAATGGGCGCTTACCCAATGGTATTGGGTGAAGCAAACCCTCTTTGCACCCGGATGGCTCCTTATTGATCACGCACGTCAGACACGCCATAATATGATTGCGCACGTAACTCCGCATATGCGGAAACCAATACTTAGCGCGCAACTTTTCAACAACTCGATCAACTGCAAAATGGCCCATCATATTGTGGTGGCGCACAATCAAAGATTTGCGCATGCACTTTGGTACTACAAACAGATGTTTCGCACTACCACCACACCCGCATACAACTCGATACAAAATTCTGCCAACTACTTGATAAACAGCACGCAGCGCAATATCATCTGGGGATTTGTTGTTGAGCCACTCAATGATGCTGCACACCTCATTGTCAGACTTCTGCAACAGCACCACCTTGTCTTAAACTGCGCCAACTGCCCACACTTGCGCCTTCTTAGTGACCTTGTTCTCAAGACCAGTGGTGGCCTCCTCAAGTGGCGCTTGGCTTGGTGCATCCATATGCGCCATCTTGGTACCAGCACGATGACAAAACTCGTAGGTGAACTTGCTCAGCAAACACATCCACCTCACCACCAGCGGATTCTTGTTTTTCTGAGTGTGCAAGCACACCAGAGCCTGGCAATATGAAACAATGGTGAAAGCGAGTGGCAATAGGAATTGGCGCAGTCTGTCAACCGCGATGACCACAGCCAACAACTCCAATCTGCACGAATGGTACTGTGATTCCTCAGGTTTGCTCACACAGTACACCAAATTCAGGCCCATCTGCCCATCTCTGTGCTGGAGAAGCATGCCTGACACGCCATGACAACTCGCATCAGTGTGTAGCTTAGTGTACTCTTCCAGATTGTAAAACGCCAAAACTGGCGCAGTAGTCAGCGTATCTCGAATATCTGCAAACACCGACTGTTGATGCGGCATCCACTTGAATTCGCGTTCCTTTTTTGTCAACTTGGTGAGCGGCAGGGTGCGTACTGCATAACCGCGCATGAAGCGCCTGAAAAATCCGCTCAATCCCAAAAATTGACAAATCTTGTGCACATTCCGCAAACGCTTGCCTCACCACTGTAAAATTCTAGCTCGAGTCTCTCATTGACACGAATAGTGTGTGGTAAGCGCGCCACAGCCGACTCTCAAATAATACATTTGTCGGCACACGGATCGATAAATGAACACATCTCAGTGCCATCCACCTCACATGTGCGATAGCACCAAGTGCTAGCAGTGCCTACTGCATGAGCTGCCAACGACTTAACTGCGCCATCAGATACCACAGTGCCAGATTTTTTCTCATCGGCCTTGCACTCACACCACCCATGACTCTTAGTTTTGCAGCCCATACAAAATTTGATGTGCTTCTCAGCTGGACATTTGTGGGCAAAGTGGCCACTACTCTGGCAATTGTAGCACCGCAATCCGCTAGCCTGCCCTGAGCTGGCAGTCATTGGCGCACTTCGCATAACCACAAAATGAGATTCCGCAGACGCAGCACCTGCGCCACTTGGCCCCCTCAAAAAACTCGCACCTGTATACAAAAAACTTGCACCTGCCCTCGACTCCGCTCTTCTTGACTTACTACTAGCTACGCCACTACTCTCAGCGCTGATACCCAATCTGGACTTGTCAACCTTGCCAAAATATCGAATATCCGCTAAGATCTCGTCCTCATCGTTATTGTTGTGCCCTAGTAAAAAGTTACCGAGCTCACAACTGTGCAACCCGATGATAACCTGCTGCTTAAGCTTGCAAACGCTCAAACTCAGGCTTTTACATAGACGTACCTTGTCATGGAAGTAGGCTGGAACAGACTCACTCGCGCCTTTTTATTCGACACTCCATCAGTTTCCACTTTTCAGCAGTACTGATTTCCACAACAAACGTTTTTCGAAAACGCGATTGAAAAGTGGCCCAGGTGAACTGCTCCTTGTGATTGGCCAAAAACCAACTCCGCGCTGTGCCCACCATATGCGACCATGCTGCCTCCAGCTTGGCTTAGTCATTCCAGCCATTGATCTTGCCAGTAGAGAGCAAAGCATTAAGCCACTCCTCGGACTTGACACACGATACATCGCCATTGAAATCAGCAATATCACCGGACTTAATGAAGTCACCAGATTGTTGGCCAGCAAGCTTACTCATAGCCGCCACCAACTTTTCGTTGTGCTTACCTAGAGCCTCCACCAATGAACTCAAAACTGATGCCATATCGACAGCCTCAGTGACTTCCTGCTCGGACTCATCACCTTTTCTGTCATCTCGAGTGGTAGGCGGCATTTTTCACTCACCAAATGCCACATACCGGACGCACAACTCGAACACACAAAAAAAAAGCAAAAACCGCAAATTTTTAGGCAGCCTGTATTGGCCGCATCGTCCTCACTGCACAATCACATACAAAATTTGTGTACACACATAAAAAAAAATAATTTTCAGCACATTCACCAAACGCCGTAAAAATACTGCGAAGAACACGCGAAAAAGGCACACAAAAGGACATAAAAATTTTTTGTCGGGCAGTTTACATTATATCCCACTTCTGAATTTTTGTTAGCTACGAATAAAATAAAAATGACCAGCACGGTTTAGTTATACGAACTTGACTGATTTATTGGGTAAAAAAAAACATCGTACAGATAGCCTCGAAAAATCAAGTCAGGTAGAGATGAAAACGAATGACTGATAAGAAAGACGACAGTGACAGTGTATCAGCACACAAAAGAAATCGACATGCATCGAGAGGCTTCTCGATGGAAATCGATGTTACGGGAAATTTCTAATAGATGCTAGGTATTACCTGACTATAGTTACAGATATATTTGGCTATGAGTACACTTCAATTTCGATGATCCAGTTGTAGGAGCAAATGCGTGTCTGATTAGTTTAAATGTTTCTTGTTTTTCACGTGAAGTCGGTGAATAACATGTAGGGATGTGGGTATACATCAATTTTTCATTATGGATAAATATCGATTGTTTTAAAAAAGTTATAGATAACTAGATAATTTTTTCATGTATCTACTAGATCAGTTTTGAAGACAAATGTTTAATATAAATATCTCTGTCTGAAGATCGAAGATTGAAAATTTTAAGTAAATACTTGAACAGCTACTCAACACTTCCAATACAATTGAATGAAATAAAATTCAATTTTTATTTAAAAAAAACAATGAAAAATCATTCATTATTTTGATCTATATTCTGAATAACTTTATTCAACATTCAATTGATATTTGATATTGATAATATTATGTTCAGTAGCTATTGATAAAAAAATTTATAAATATTAAGTATCGACAAGATAAGTTATCGATAACTATCGATAAATATTGGTCATATCGACATCTCTAATAACGTGTTTTTGACATTCGAGCTTCATAATTACTTGATCTAAGTATGGTAAATTTTAGCATACCATTCTTGAAAAATCACTAGTAGTATTTAATACGTACTGATTTTGAATTTTGTAACTTTATGCAGTTTCATAACTCAGAAAGAAGTTGATGATATTATACATATTTTTGCAAAAAAATTTTTGAAAATTTGTTGGTGGTGGGGGGTCAAAATTCACAGCTTGGCCCTTAGGAGGGCCATGGACCTCCAAACAGGCTTAAAACTTACATTGGGATGACACAAATACATACTGAAAATTTCAGTTTGATTTGTTAAGAGGTTTTGAAGTGATGGGACATGATTATACTATAATTATATACAAGCATAAGTAGGTATAAACAAACAAACTTTTACATTGATATATAATTACATAGATAATAGGTAATTAACAAAAATTAGATGATATAGAATCTGTTTCCTAGTAGGTATTTTGAGAAGATCTTTGCATCTAAGAACACCTTGTATTTGGAGACCAACTATTAAATTATTTTAAAACAAAAAAAAAAGAAAAAAAGTGAAATAAATACAGTTAAAATGTCAAGTCATGTTGGTGAGTAAGAACATTTTGCTTACCTAATTGAAACCCAACCATGTTGTTTTCATGCATCCTTTACTTATTCAGATTGGGAAGTTTTTTATTCCAATCTGCATATATATTTTGTTTGATCAGAAAAATGTTATCATTACTTATTAACAATATTATAATATTGTGTAAGACAAGAGTTATGTGATATAATACTGTATTATGGGTGTTGTGGAAATCGAGTGGAAATCTTTATAGTTGTTTGACAAAAATAAGTAAAAATGTTATTCATAATATGGCCTTTAATCTATTATAAATAGGAGATGATGGTTTAAAACATTTATTGCAACTCAAAACTATTATAGCCCCTTTAATGCGGAATATATGCCACACATTTATCTAACATTTTTTACTCGTCTTATCTAGCACTATACCTACCACTGAATTTTGGCAGTCGATTCCAATATCAATTTTATTTTCTGATTCCAATTTCCAACGTTTGAAAATTATTCCTACCAAACAATACTGTGTAGCTTTGCACACATACCAAAAATATAAACATCTCTTTCAACTAAGTAGGTATGTATTTTATTACTTGTTTTGTCAAGTACAGCAACTTCCACCAATCAATAAAATTTGGCAGTCAATTCCCTGGACACCCTGTATAAGCTTCTTTTACAGGTATACTTTTCAGCTTTGTACTTCACTAAATGAGCAGTTTTTACTTGAAAATCTAATTCATTGTATAATGTTCTCAGTTACCACAATTCATCCGAGTACAAAAAAAAGAAACTTGTGGGGGTGCGGAGTGTTGTAGCCAGTGATGCGTCATCTGTATTTCCAACTCATGGGTTACCGGTTCGAATCCCTGAGCCAACAGCCCACAAAACTGGTGACCCTGATGTGATTTGAACACACAACCACCTCCACATCCCCCCTCCTAAGAGTGGCATGAACCATGATGGCTTACGTCTGTGTTCATACACAGCAGTCTAGCTCCGCCCTTTAGCGTAGTGCTTGCATTGCAGCACTGTGGGGAGTGGTTGTGGCTTGTAGGGATGCAGCTATACATCGTCGGCGTCATAGCCGCATGGTGCGTCCTCTGTTTTTCCAACCTGTGGGTTGCCGGTTCGAATCCCTGAGCCAACATCTTACAACTTTATTCCCATAGTGCCATTGTTCGAGATCTTTGCAAAGATAATCATAAGTATAATTATAAATTTATAGTTTTCCTTTCTAGAAGTTTAAAAGGATTATTTTTATAAAGATTCTCACAAGTAGGCTGTACTTTCAATATTTATGTTAATATCAGACTTCGTAATAAAGTAAGGAAACATAACGTCCCGTTACCGAGACCACTTTTTCGTATTTACTTACTCAGTATTGGGAAGATGAAAAAATTCTAGCATGGATCTTAAAAACTATGAAATTTAAAGTCATTCGCCTTTTTTCTCGTAGAAAATTCGTTAAAATTAAATATTTCATAAGCTTTCCATTCCTTTAATCCTCTCTGTGCTTTAAGCTCAGGATAGAAGGCTCCAGAGTGGCTAATGTTCAATAGTAAATGCACACAAATAAGCTGTCCTTTTCTACTCTTGCCTCCTCCCCATCGCTCCCATCGCATTAAGCTGTCGGAAAACGATAGGGTAAAAGTCTCTGTCAACATTTTTATTAAAGATCGTCAACTTTTTTTCATTTTTCGAAATTCTTGAGAATGTAATTCGAATTCAGTGACCTCAAATTATACAAGCTTTTTAACATTAGCCGTGTACACACACTGTCGAAAAAAACAAAACAAACAACGGAAAACTGACGCCGCCAGTTTCACGTAAAAAATGTCCAAAATGTAGTTTGCTTTTGGAATGTTCGTCTATTAAATAAATTTAATTTAATCGATATTTGCCTTCTTCGTTTGCGACAAAATAAATTTCCGCGAAGCAAAAAATTAATTTCAAGTCCGTATATTTGTAAGTATTTATGAAAAAAATGGAAATTTCGAATGGAAAAAAATACTTACAAGAAAAAAAAAAGAAAGGTTTAGGGAAAAAAGTTAAGAAACGGAGGCAGACTCTAAAAGGAGAAAAAAAGGAAAAGAAAAAATAAAACGAATGCCATTAAATATGTATGACTTGGTCCACAAAAGCAAGAATAAGTAAAGCAAATTGAAATCTAAAAGCTTTTAACTAAGTAAAACAAGAGAAACTTTTAAATTTAGGTTGCATTTCCTTGCTTTTTTTTTCTTATGGTTTTTAGTTTTTTTTCTTCATTTTTCTTTCCTTTTCTCGTTTCGGTTATTAAATTTATGAATTACCTCTCGGAAATGAATTTCAAGTTTGATTATAACGTTATTATAACGCTGATTGAAGACTATGGAATTAGAATGACAAAGAGAGAAAAAAAAAAAATTAATAAAGAAAAAATTCAAGATGAAATTTTATGCATTTTTTTCCTGTATAATGTTTATAAGCTGCAGATGGTATTGTGCTAGTGAAGTAAAAAATGCAATTTTGTTTATTTTTCATTTACTTTTGTTGTAATCATTTAAAAAAAAAAAAAAATTACTTAAGATCCATTTTACTAAGTCGAACTACGAAAATTTTATTTTTTCATTTGACGATACATTCACGTGTTTTTGGAGACCAAAATTTTCATCCAAAGTGCTGTCTGAAGTGCCTCGTACCACACAACTTCATTTCGGTCCTCAATGAGTCTTTATTATGAGTAGGTAGCATGTTGAAACGAAATTAATTACTACCTGTTTCTGGATCACAATCGTAAAAATTCGATAATTTCCTCTGAAATAATCGAGACGTGAGAATATTTTTCTCTAAAATTATCTCAGAATGTTTAAATTGAATGTTACGGTGACACCCGATTACCTTCTCGTTATGCGATTATTATTTTTGTGGTGTATGTAATGTTGCCTATCAACTTAGCCGTGAAAATGTTATTTAGATTCTTCGCTGCAATCGCGTAATTCGGCTTCATATCTTCGTGGTTTGAATTGATCATAAAACAATAAATTGATCGTTTTTGAATAAAACTATTACTTAACAATGATTAACCTATGATTTTATTGGAATTCAGGTCATCTGATGTTCTGTTCCTTTCTTGAGAATCTTACATGAGATTAAACTAGAAAAAGTATCGTATGTATGATTTATGTTTAGTGTTGAAATTTAAACGTCAATTCCGTCTAATTTTACATCGATTCTAAAAAAAAAAATTATGTGATTATGGTGAAAGCACTCTCTATCACTTAAAAAAAAATATATACGAAAATCGGTCAAGGAATGTCTGGAAATTACACAGATTCAGGTAAAATCTTTGGTTATTGACAGTGTAGACCTGTTTCATTATGAAAAAAATATATATGATTATGGTTATAATTTTATCCTAAATCAAATTGGA
The DNA here is from genome assembly GCA_011428145.1 of Ericerus pela. NCBI lineage: Eukaryota > Metazoa > Arthropoda > Insecta > Hemiptera > Coccidae > Ericerus > Ericerus pela. Next base: position 1,324,295 of record WOFM01000429.1, read on the forward strand.
GATTTGATAATTATTTCGATTTTGAAAATTCTTTGTGTTTTTTCGTTAATTTATCATGATGTTGATCTCCTTTGCAGATATATGCTTCAACCACTCTAACACCTTTGCAGTAGATCACGGTCGTGTAGGCAATATCACCTGTAGGTGATTTATAATGTCGTTTTTCAAAATAATACTGTAGGTAACTAGGAATTAGAAACTGAATCTGATTATTTATCATATTTTGTTTTCTCCACAGTGTTTGCATATTATTTTCAGAGAATACCTAATAAACCGCATTAGTTTTCTTTCACTTAATTTCTTTAATGAAAATGGTTCAGGAATTGAGAAGCCAGCAACAATTTTATAAGCGCTTGGTTTATGGTAAGGGCTAAATGAGAAATACAACTGTCAGATTTGCATAACTGTAACTCTCACTTGTGTGCGTAATGCGTTGCGCATGCACACAATCACACCATTATCATGTTTATACATTAATCCTTCATGAGTAAAGCCCCAACAGAACTCACGCCTTTTTTGTGCAAAATATTTTCCCTTTTAGTATGTTCGAAATAAATAAAAATAGTGGTCATATCGTTTTCCATAGTTATTATTTTCTATAAAAATTGAAAACTGTTCAGTTTTGATTTATGTGCAGTTGTTTTTGTTTTTACAATATAGGTAAGAGGAGCTCTTACGATTCAGTTAAAGTTATAATGTCCTTCACCACTGATGAAAAAATTGAAAAGGTCATTCAAATGTCTAAAAAAAACTTCAAATTTTTACACCTATTTACAAAAAGTAAGATATCGTCATAAAACAATTTCAGGGCCGGCTGCCAGGGGGGGTTTGGAGGTTCAACTCCCCTTAACTCAAAAAAAAGAGCAGAATTAATATCAAGTAATCTCATTATGAATAATGCAACCACACCAGGTCTGCCGCTGAATACCAACAATCATTGTATTTATTTTCAGAAAAACCTCGTCATTTATACTGTTTTAAAAAATGTATAAAACTTTTAATTTCAAATTAGGCTAACTTGTTCTATTTTCCTTTTTAAACTTTTCTAAATAATTTTTCTTACGAGAAGAGGAGTCCATAACTGAGAAGGAAATCTTTTAAAAAAATCCCAATATGTGACTTTCAGGGAGCTCATAAAATAAAATAAAATTTTGAATTTACACTTAGGTAGAAAAAAACAAAAAAACTCCTCTCTTGAGAAAATCATGCAGCCAGCCCTGAACAATTGGGTGGATTATATTGTTTTTAGGTATAGTTTTGAATGTAAAACATACGAATGATATATTTAAAATTGAATGGTGTAACCTATATGTCTGATCTCTCTGTTTACCTTTGTTATGGGAGGATGGAATGGTTTTTACCATTGGTGGAATCGATTTCAATGGTTTTGATGATAATTGAAATGAACAAATTTTGATTATCTCAAAATGAGGAATTTTATTAGAAAAAAATAAGATTCACAACTTTTGTACACGAAAAGAATAATGAAACAAAATTATAAATCAGACCTTTAACTTGATCACTTTAGAATAAGTTTGTAAAACTCCTTTAAGTTCATGAAAAATACATGGAAAGTAGGTTAAAATCTGAGGCATTTCAAATTCGAGAGTTGACCACAAGAGATGCTTATTCACCTGTTCCAAGATCAGAAGTGATTTTGCTGTTGAAATAGATTTTCAAAGTCAACTTATAATTGGGGGTTTTGTTAGTGCAGTGTGGTGGCTTTTCATAGGGGAGTAAGTGAAGCTGTCAAAACCCTGATTTACTGGAAGTATTCCAATGAATTTTGGTACTTTTGGGGCGAACATCGAGTGGCAGAATCATTCAGGGTGCCTGTGGATACATGACTGTACTTTCGGGTGAATTACAAAGAGATAAAGAACATAATGGGTTTCCTATGCGTATTGTTAGTTCAATGTCGTCAGAAAATATAATCCTGGGGGCTATAGACCTCTAACCCCTCTCCCCAAATCTTTTATAAGTTCCTACTTGATGTGAATCTGCCAGTGATATGATTACAGAATCACTGAAATGAAGGCGAAGTCATTTATTGAGAAAACAAAACCACAAAATAATGTTTCCTAACCACTCGGGCGGGACCAAATGGTGACGGGGGCGTTTACCCCTCAAATCTCAAACAAAAAAATTTCTTTTTTTTTTGGGGAGGTATGCAGCGAAAATATTTGAAATTCGCTCTAAAAAAGTTTCCTTTTAAAAAATTTTCTGTATACGCCCATACCTGATCCTACGGACGTCATTAGAGAAGTTTCCAAGAGGGTTCATTACCCGCTTACTTTCTCCTTTTTATTCAAAACTCAACGCAAGGCCTTTGATTTTTTGTTTTTGGCAATATATACCCTAGAAAAAAATGCCTGAACAGACGTGATTCTCTTTTATATTTGTTGATTTTGTGTGAATTTTATTTCAAAATTTTGGTAAAAAATGTCAATTATTTATATTTTTCTTTATTTTTTGCTTCCTCATAAATTATATGATGCTCATAAATTACATGATCGGTTATGACTGAGACGAAATCCCACGTAAAATTCGCAAGCAAATTATGGCTAAATTCGAAAAACTGGCCTCTATTTATTGTGAATAAGTACACAAATGAAATAGTTTAGGCCAAAATTTGAAAGGTACGTTGCAAATTTTCAAGTGTATATTCTACTAAAATAGAGTATCCCATTGTAGAGTGTAGATGTCACCAGCAGAGAATGTGAACAAAAAAAAAGTTCTGCTTAGAATATTAAGGACCATTTCAAAAAAAAAAAAAATGTTTTCTAGAATTTGAACGATGCAATAATTTGAAAGTCGCATAAAAACGGCGTCTTTGTAGGACAAAAAGAAAATTTTTTTTACACTAGGTACCTATACATATATATATAATGGTTAAAGTTTGAAATAATTCGCATTGTAGGCACTTTAAAAGTGCACGCAAACCACTGTGGCTAGATTTTTTCTGTCCGTTTTTATTTTTTTTATTTTTATTTTACGAGATTTCATAAAGAGGGTTTTGCTATATAGGATATACCTATCTGCCACTGCCACATCTAGGTACCACATTCTACTCGCCAAATATTCAAACTACGCACCCCCTTTTGCCATAAACACAACATTACGATCCTTTGCTTACCTACCCTTTTCCCACCACCCTATGCAGAAAGAAACTTCTGTATGCATTTTTTTTCTTCTATCTTTTTCACCCTATTGACTCGAAATTATTTTTCCTTTGATATTGAAATACAAGTAAAGAACCCAATTTCCTTTTGTCGGCTATGGTTCTAACCTTCATTATTTTAACCATTGAAGCGATGCAGAACGGTTTTTTCGTGTTTCTTTTTTTCTCTCCCGTCTGTCTCTTTTGCTCATCTTTTTTTTTTACTCCTATATTTTTTCAGCCTGTTTTTTTTTTCATATTATTTTTTATTTTATTTTTTTTATTTTATATTCATTCGTTCTCTTTTGTGTTTTTGTTTTAGTAGCAATATCCTTTTTTTTTTCCGGAATATTCGTCAGTCGCCACATAGTTTGGTGTTTAGCTCATTACAGTCATCATACCGTGAAATTTCTCATCGATTTGTTTTGCTCCTGTGAACTTCAATTCACGGAATGATCAGTTTTTGAATGAACACGAGGAAAGAAGAAGAAAAAATGTTTTTTTTTTAATACCGTGTATATAAGTCTATAGATCTTTTTATTTTCTTCAGTGTACGCTATTCTAGCAGCGTATCAAAAAATTCTGGTAGGTAAAGATTTTTTTTCTTCTTTTTCTTTTTCTCTTTTTAAATTACGATGCAACGTGAACGAATAGTGAAATTTCGTCATTAAGAAATTCACGTGCTTCGACTTTTCGATTTTATCCTCGTCGTGTAGATCGTTTATAAAAAAAGACGAAAATAATTGTTCCAGGCGTGAAATAGAGAACTGTGTTTAATATTATTTTTGTGTAGGTATATCAACGGTCGCAACCCTTTTTAAGCTTGAATGCCAGTGGCACTACGATATACCCGGTGGTAGCAATGTTATACTTCTGCTGCTGTTTGTATGCATGCGTGCGTGTGTGTGTGTGTGTGTGTGTGTGTGTGTGTGCGTGCGCGACCAAAATGGTCTTCTGGAGTTAGTCAATTATGAAATCAATTGGATGATATGACCGTGCTGCCTTCATCAGAGGAAACTCGGATGATTAGTTCGTTGTAGTAAAAATTTCCTTTGTGCGGTAAATTACAGACGATATTTCAATGATGGAATTCTTATCCTTTTTTGTTTTTGAATCGATGAATGCGACAGTTTATATCCAGTGAAAGTAACATGGTGGAAAAAAAAATAAAGGATTTTTCGTTTTTTTTGTTTTTTTTTTTGTAAAATTTATTTACCCATAGGTTTCTGGATGAAAAATGACGAATATCCACTTTTTTTTTAATTTTTCAATTATAAATTATACATATTTCGGTACTTTTTCTCAAAAACTTTGAGAAAAAATTTTGGAAAAGAGTTGAACGTTAGCCTAGACGTGTCCGTAGTAATGGATAAGGGCTTAGCCAGCATGAGGCAGAGGAGGGAATTAAAAAAAAAAAGAAGAAAACCGTGGATGTTTTTCTTTATCCTTAATATCTGTGATAATAAGAAGAAATGAAGAAATAATGAGAAAAAGTTAGGCTATCCAGCATGATTTTTAAATGGGTTTTCAAAGAAAATCTACTAATTTTTGGTTAAGCAAGCTAATATTTTTATTAAATAAAGGCTAACTATAGGTAATATCTTTTTTCTTGAACTGTATAAAATAGGTGATTTTGATTCGAATTTACAATAAGTAATTTTGTTTTTCAGGAGAAATCACGTAGGTTTAATCAAACCGATCGTAGGGTGAAAGTCCGAGGTCTTTACTGGTTTTGTAAATTTATTTTTGAAATAAAATTTACGTCAAGTGTGTTTTTTCTGCAGGTATTTTACCTAAGTGTGATATAATAAGGGGAAACTTCGTGGTATAGTGGCTATGGTGCTGGCCTGTGAATTGAGATGTCTGACGTTCAAATCACCACAATAAAGGAAAAAATTCATAAAAAAAGGAGAAAATTTAAAAATAAATAAAGATGTTAGGCCATGTTTAGTAGTAAGTAGTTACTACCTACCTGTGTATGAAATGCACATCAGCCCAAGGTGATGTATAAAGTAAATACTTTACACATCAGTCCTGAATGATTCTAAAATTGTCTGCTTTTTACATCGTCAAGGTGCGTATAAAAATGAAGTTTATAAACAGGTGTTGAAAAAAAATATTGTAAAATTCTTTATGCTAATTTCATTAGAAAATTTTCAATGATAGCTTTTTTCCCAGCCAGTAAAATTGACTGTGACTACAAATAGGGGTGCTAGGGAGTACTCATTCCCAGGTGGTTGAGTTTTAGGAGGGAAACAATTACAAATGGAAATTAATTTTCAAACTACTTGTACAATAATTACACTGTGGGCCAAGTTCTCATGTATTCAACTGGATCTTTAGAAACTCCCCCACCTACCCAAAAAAATAAAAATAACCCTCTACACATGAACATTCCAGAACCCAGAAAACACTAAGAATTTTTTTTCATTCGCTTCACTTGCGAAATAATTGTTTTGTCACCTTAAATCCCCTTCTAAAAGTAAATGCTAAGTAGAGCCCTATTACAATTGAGGGAGATATATTGACACAAATTCCCCCTCGGTGGTCTTTACTTTGATAAAACTTGCTTTGCCCACCCTGTTTATTAAAGAATAAGCCACTATCGTGACATTTATCTATTAGTCTTGATTTTGGACACCTACAACATTTTTATTCTATTATTGATGACTAAATTAATAGGTACTGTTTGGGTCCTTCTAAAATACCTAAAATACCTATGGTAGGCCTGTGTAAGAATTTTATTGAACCAAAACCAATCTTTTGTGTTAGATGGGGTAAATGAAATTGCAACGGCGTAGAATTTTAGACTTCTTGGTTTTTTGAAGGCTAGTGAAAGTTCTCTTTGGCTTATTGGATGAGTTTGAGCAGATTATGAGATTCTTGTTAGCCACCTCAAGTGAAGACCATAGTCCTCGTATTCCCCCTACTAGTTACGAACTTGAAATTTTAACAGCAGAAACACTAGCAGACTAAATGATCGGATAGGGAGGAAGAAAATAATTAAACACCAATTACTACAAATAACTTGAGTAGCCTTCTAGTTGGTTCAAATTTTTTCTCAGGTTTTGCCCTTAATCTTGGTTTAATAGTATATTCAATTAGTTTTTTTCTTGATTTTGGTTTAGCACAAAATGCCATACCTAGGCTAATTTTGATTATTTCTCTATAAGATTGGAAAATTCGTGTTTATTGATCATTAGCATAATGAATTACGACCATTGATTTTGGTCTTCGTCTATCTCTGACATTGTCCAATCGTAGTCTCTGGTCTTGGTTTGAGGGTTTGGTATTGGGTATTTTGGTTTTGATACTGTAGGAAAATTATTGATCTATGGCCATGGTGTTGGTCTTATTCTCACAAAATACAAGACCAAGATAAAAATCATAAGATCATCATTAGTTAAAAGATTACAGCGATTCAAGTAGAATCTATGATCAATTTTTCTTAATGTAAGATTAAAGGGTCTTAATTCGAGTATAGCTTTTCAGTGATAAGAGAATGTTTTCATGCAGTCACACAGTGTGCTCAAATGGAGATTTAGCGAAACAAAATTTATCGTTCGTCGAAAAAATGAACAATCAAAAAGATGAATGTCATAAACAATATTATATTTTTGTAAGAACCCATTCGTAATTGGGACTTTTGCATTTTTCATCGATATTTTGTTTTTACTCCCTTCCGGTACCGACAATTCGTATTCTTCAAGAGTAAAAATTTTATAGTGCCCCTATTTTGTGTGTTTAATTAATGATTTTATAAGCGCTCATTCATATCAAAAATTTGCTTAACTTCGACGAAAAGTTCTTAAACTTTCATACTGGTCTTCATTTTTCTGGATGCAGTACCTAATTTAACATTTAGTTAGGCTACATTAAAAGATGGTGTTGTTCATAAAACAATTTATTTATTTTGATCACTTCCGCGCGGGTTTACAAAGTTTTGTTCAAACTTGATGAGATATCCACTAGGCTTAGGCTACACTATTTAATAAAGAAAACATGCACCCTGTAGCCTACACTATATTCGTAGGCCTAAATCACGTATAAATCGGTTAGAAGTGTTTAACGTCCAATGAATCGTCTTTTATGCCGACAAAAAATAAGATTATTTGCTTAAAGTATTATTCTACTTGGCGTTTTACAGTCGGTCGAATTTAATTTCGATTCAGGCGGCGTACATACCTATTTTACAATTGAGTGGTTACAAAAGAAAAAGAAAAAAAAAGATACGTTACCGCCACTTTTTATTTCTTTACAAATATTTTTTATTTTATTTGTAGCTATATACATATATTCTGTATACCTACCAACAGTATATTCAAGTATTCAACTATTTCGCCAGACATCGAGTTTTCGTATTTTAAAACATCTGTTCTTTTTAAATATTACTTTTTTTTCTGCATACCCTTCTCTGATTGAAGGTTGTTTCCTTTAAGGTAAAATGCATAAAATTTTCATTTTTTATATTCACTAATCACATTATAAGAGAAGTTAGGAAACGATGAAAAATGAGGAGCAATAAAAAGAATGTTATACTTACAAATTTGATCAGTATAATCAAATACAATACTGAATACAATATGAATTATTATTCACTTGAAGAATAAGTACCTGGGGTAAGTATTGTTTTATAGTGTGTTTTCTACGAAATCTTCAATAGAAATTTTGGAGTGAGTTCGTTTGTTTCTTCAGTCTCCATTTTGAGTTCAGATTTTCACTTTCATATTTGATGGTCACATCTGAAATCAATAAACCTGTGGCTTGGAACAAGAATACCTTGTGTCACTTTTTGCCATTTTAAAATAATCCAGTTTAAAGTTACACAAAAATATTGGTTTTTCTTGTCCCAAATTAATAATTGTTAAAAATGACAATGGTTTCTGAAATTTAATAATTTCATTCAAGTGGGTACTTGTCAAAAAATCGAAAATACCATAACAGCTATTTAACCTGTAAAGAACAATGATTTCTGTTGGACATGCCGGCGCTAAATAGGCAACCAGTGTTTATCACTTGAGGTACTTTAAAGTAAAACTACTTATATAACAAGTATCTTGCGCCTGCTTACTCTACTCCTCATTGCTATCACTTGTCCTGTTTTTATGGTTATTTGATGCTTTTTTTTTTTTTTTTTTTTTCACTGTTTTTGTATGAATTCATACATTCAGTGCATCCGCAGTCACATAGAAGTACTAATACTTGCATATAATTTAAAGTGTTATACTGAAGTTTCTTTATATTTCGTTATTCCCTAGTCAGTGGAGAGTAACACTTAGTGCTGGTTGTACCAAATAGTTAAACCTCCGATGAGTAGGGTTTAACTTTATTTTATCATGCATCTTATCGGTTAAACCTAATTTATCTCATACTTAAAAGTTGGTACAATCGGGCCTTAGAAGAAATAAAAATTTTTATTTTGAAATTGAACAACTGAAAAAATTTTTTGTTGAATTTTATAGAGATAATTGATTTTACTGGGAACAATAAGTTGAAAAAATGCATTTATACTAGAACATAACATTTCGAGAAAAAAAAATTTACTCAGGAGTGAAAAAATACGAATTTATTCCAAAATATGTGAAAATATGACTAAATTGATCAGAATTAAAGTTTTGCTAAGTGATAACTAATGAATTATCGTTTCAATCGGTTGTCCAGCTGTGTTCATTTGATGATTGCTGACTGGATGAAATCGTGGGAATACCTATGTAAGACGTAAAGTGTAATGATTGATTATTTATCAGTTAATCGTGACTAGTTCATAGACAATAACTAGACTGTTTGTAGCCTATGTGGTAATTTACTTATGACAAATTCAGTCATTTAATTTTCCAATTATAATCGATCATTCATCAAGCAGGAAAAATATTTTTCTGTAGAATGTCCGAGGAGAAAAATTAATAATTTGAAATTTGAGCATTGACAAAGATTCAAATTCACTGGGAATTTAAAAAAAATAGAAACATTCATGTACTATTAGGGAGATATAATGTGTATCTTGGCATATTTGTACCTTGGTACACCAGTGTTAGCTGCACAACTAGCGAACCTACATTTTGCAAAATGAACAGTAAAATGTTGAATTATGATTCTTTTACCCCTACCATACGTTTATACATCTATATGGATTTATTTCTACCCTATTTTTGCATTTTGTTGTTTTGGTTATCAGTAAGCAAATATTTCCAATCAGTTTCAAATTACTTTGAGAATTATTTTTTATTTTCTAAGAATCGAATTGGGTTTCATATTGTTCGGCATGATAATTTTAAGTCTTTATTCACGTATCACTTCCCACAGTGTTTCCAAATTCAAAAAAAGTTGAATGTTTTTACCTTGGTAAACTTGAACGTTTGTACCTTGGTGGACTAAATTTTGATTATATTTACAAAGCAATGCTGGTGTACAATGTGAAAAGGTGAAAAAAATTCATGTAGAAGAAGGTGCGGATGCACCGAAGGTTTTTTTTAAATTATTTGACTTTTCCCTATTTTTGCTCATTTTTTCTCTCTTTTTTCCACTTTTTTCTCCTTCTTTCCCCCGTTCTTTTATTTTGGAGGGGTTCAAGTCCCATAAAATCCCCCCTTATATCTGTGCCTGGTTATTCCATAAATTCTTAATAAATTAGAAGGGTAATATAACCAAATTCACTGAAATAAATAGTAAACACTAAGGCACATGCAATGTTTGTACCTTGGTACACTTTCACATTTTTTACAAAACCATTGGTAAATATTGTAATTGCGACTGAAATTTTTTCGAAAGATCATCAATAATAGAGAAATGTATTATAGTTTAAGTGTTGAAATATAGTTTGAAAAAATATGATAAGTAAATTGTAAAAAGAATTAGGTCTAAGAAACTGAAAAAAGTGTCAAGGTACACATCTCTACCTTCAATTAAAATTTTAGGAAAATTCAAGGTAGATATTGATGTAGCTATTCACTCTCTCTTACTCTCTTTCAGCTATCTAAAGCCACGAAAACCTCTCAAGTGTTTCTAATTACCAAATGAAAAAAAAAAAAAAAATTCCAAATAGAAAAATTCGATGATCATTACATTACGAGCAGAGTATGTAATACTCCATAATCGTATTTTAAGAATTGAAGATGTTGAGTACCAAGTGATGACATCAGAGATCCGATGTTTAATTTTATGATTTAATGATTGAAGAATGTTTTGCAAAGGAACTCGTGAAAAAAATTTTTCACTGCCGGCGTAGGTACCCATAGGTGGATATAATTACAGTTGTCGATGAAATCGACATAAATATTTCCTTGAATTCATTTTTCTCTCTCACCATCCCCACTCCCATTCTCTCTCTTTCTTTACAATTCCAGCTCATTTTTAATTTTTAATTACCTTTGATAATTAAACCATTTTATGGTTTTATTACCTCTCGTTAGGTTCTGCCTATGTGGCGAGGCTGTGCATTTTCGATGCAACCTACAGGTCATCATCGTTCGGTTTTCGTTGTACTCGTTTGTAAATTGAACTGACAATTGGCGGAAATAAAAATTACTCGCATTTTATAAACTAGTAAAACCAGCTCGTGCATACGTGTACTAACGTTTTTACATAATCTTAATTGTAGAAAAGGGAGCGGGGGCAGGAAAGAAGGGAAAAAATAAAAGAAAATAGCCTACACTCCAAAAAAAAACTGATTTTTTTTTCGCTTTTCGGTCTTTTTTTTTTAATGTTTGATTTTTATGTCCTTTCATGCGAAGTTTTTAAACCACTTTATAACTTTCTATTTTCACCCTGAGGTTGCAGCGAGAGGGACAAAGTAAAATTAGTGAAATCAGCGGTACATGCTAATGCGGAAGACGGGCGAATAATAAATAGAGTAAGTGGTGGAAAAAGAGAGAATGAGAGCGAAATAAACTGAAAGGCTCATTATCGTGCGTGCCGCGTTCCATTAAATTCGTCATAAACGTTTCAAAATTGTAATTCTAGGAATTTTATTCTATTTTATTTTCCACCATTGCAATAAGAACGAGAAAAATTAAAAAAAAACACGGAGCAACGACGTCAGATGATCTTCGTGTAATTGTTTGAGGTGCACAAAAGACCACTGACCTACGACAAAATATTCGTGTTCTTTTAATGTGGGCACGGCTCTCAAAATTTTTTCATCAATTTAGGTTTTCTTCATTTACTTATTTTCAAATTGTTAAAAATGATTAAAAAATTAAATGAAAACTATATTCAGGTAAATTTTCTTTTCTTTTCAGAGATATCATTTTCAGCATTTTCAGCTCTCTAGCTTAAATAGCGACTGAGCAATTATTGGGGGAAAGAAGAGAAGTTATGGCAAATTTCATATTAATTTGCTTTTTTTTCATTTGTTTGTTGTCAAATAGCTAAAGATGAGTAGAAAATGATATGGACATTTTTTAAATTTCATCCGCTTTTCTATCATTACAAACCCCCAGCTCTCCGACTTAATTAGAAGCTGAGGAATCATTTGAGATTTTTTTTTTTTGAAAATTGAAATGATGTGTTTGACTGAATTGGCAACTTGACGGATAGTTTTTCACAAAATAACTAAATAATAATATCAAAATGATCATATGTTCGAATATTTTACACCCTGTCACGCAGGATTGGGATTTGGATGCGTGAGAGATTGTAAAATTATCAAATTTGTTTATTCAAATTTGCTGTGGTTCTTTCGTGCATGTGTTGCAAAAATATTTATTTTCTTCAATTTTGTTTGTTTGTTTTTCGGGGAGGGGGCGTTAAAAAAAATAGTACGTGACATTCGTGTTTGGCTCGTGCTGAAAGGATCACACTTGTATCGCAATCACCTACTTTACACACTCGTATTACAAATAACTATTTTGCAGCTCAGTGTGGGAAATTTGTATCGATGAATCAATTACAATAACCTTTTTTTAAAAGAATTGTATGCATCTACCAGCCAATTTGGTGTAAATTATAAAATCTTAAATTTACAGGAAATGTTTTTTGTTTTTTTCATTTATAATTACTGTACGTACTTATGTACAACTAAATTCAGCGCTGGTAGATTCGATTTTATGATTTTCATGCCATAATCACAGCATAACATCCCTTGTATGTAGAGTACACGTACAGAATATTCATCCTTTCTTTCTTATTCGCGAATGACATCAAATTGGTTCGAGTAGGTAGAATAAGTGCCCTTCTGAGATTTCTTGAGTAAAAAATGGATAAAAAATGCTGGTCTTGACTAACTCGTTTATTTACATGCTTAGTAAGTTATTTTTTTCACACCTTAACTATCGTATAGGGAATATGAAAGTAATGAAGAAGAAAAATACGATACACAATTTTCTGTCTTCTATAACGTGCAAAATTTATTGTCTTTATAAGAAGTGTATATGCAGCAGTAGGTTCGTACCATTTTCTGTATTTCAGTGTGTTATAAGACTTATAAGATACATATATATAAAGTTCAAGCAGACAAATAATTTTATCTTTTCATTCTTGAATTTTGATGTAGGCTATTTAAAAAAAATATTATTAGAAGTAAGCCTAAACCTTATAGCTTGTCTTGCATTATGGAAAATCGAAACTAGGCTGTACCTAAATCCATGGAATAGATTTATTGAGTTGGTGCTTTAGCCAATTATACCTCTAACCGATTACATTTTAGCTTAATTTCACATAAAAATGTTTTTGACTTCAATTACTGCATTCAGAGGATTGAAATATTGATGTAGTAAGAATAGCATTCAATGTAGGAAGTGGAGATTTTCATTTCGTGTTTCCATTTTAATTGAGGCTGACGAAATAATTATTTTAATGTAGAAATATGTCCGGAACTATTTATGCTATGTAGGTTACCCATACTTCAAAATTACTGCACTTATAGGTATGTGATATTCTGCGCTGAAAGAAGAGTTAGATATTTATTTCAGCGAACTTTTAGTTTTGCCATCAATCATCATCAACAGAGAACGGTTGAGGTTTTTGTCAACTACAATGTACCCAAAGTTCATTAGATACGAATTTTTAAATTCATAATTTGTATCCCCTACAGTTTTCTGAACGGAGTTAAATTCATTAAAAAAACTAGTTGACCCGAGTAATTTAAGCCATTCATTAATATAATACACTACTTTTTTTCGAATGCTGTTTTTCGTTTTATATTTTAAGAAATGAAATTTTATTCTCCTTTTAAAAGTCCTTTCGAAAACAAATTCTTCTAAAAAAATTTTCTCTGCCATTCGAAATATAATGAATACAAATAAAGGGTAAATTTAAACAGTTTAAAACTCTTTTACATTTTTACTATCAAGGTTTGCAGCATCAAAAAAGAAAAAGAAAATGTTAGAAAATAAAAAGAGAAAGAGAAAGAGTACCTAGGTAGGTACTTGAAAAGTATTAATTTGGTTGGAAAAATTAGAATCCTGTCTGAATATAATTTTTTTTTGTTTCTCTCCTTTTTAGCAGTTTTTTTTTCTTTCTTAACCTCATTCATATCTCGAAAAAAAACTTTGTACTAAGATAAGTGAAAATAAATTCAACTTCCGCCATATATTCGTTAATGAAAAGGTATATGGCATGTACGGTATGAATGGAAAGTTTTCTTTATTTCTTCAACTGCGGCGGAGCGTCTCACTTTAGCAGCTCTCCGTGTAGGTACCATAAATCTGACTTTAATTAAGAACCCTCAATGATTTTATTGCCGATCGTTCCTTTTCCATATAATTGTTGAACCAGAAACAACAAAATAAAAAAAATAAAATTACCTTCTGATGAATAAGAGATTTATTTTTCAAACATATATTTCCTTAAAGATCTCTCATGTGGTGTACAGGGTGTTTTAGACTTAGTTTAGGAAACTTGATCAAATTATGAAAAGTATAAGTATCTGTAGGTAGGTACCGTTATTTGTTAGGTACTATTGAATAAATAAGACCAAATGATAATTTTGTTCCATTGTGTGAATGATAATGTTTCAAATTTTGAAAATTTTTGGCATATTTTGATAATTTATTCCATACTGTGGATGGTTATTTCATTGAAACTGATTTAAAAGTTTATTCGAGTACGATGGACTGCATTGTCTGAGAGCCTAAGAGCCAAAAATGGGTTCACCTAGTAAAAAAAATTATCAAAATTTTCTTGCAAATTATTGAAATTACAAACTTCAAATGGAGTACGTTTGTTTTTTTTCTTTCAGGATGAGCAAAATTTGACAAATTTTCTCCCTTAACTAAATATTTTGCAACTGATACCAAATTGAGAATCATAAAAATTAAATTTTTTGTGGATTCATTAATCAGAAACTAAGAACACAATAATTGAAAATAGGTCTCGAGTCTTGATCACACTTGGAGCTGTAACAGTTGATACTGAAAATAAGGTCCTTGGAACTTATAAGACCTATGGCCTGCATTTGTTGAGTGTAAGTGGCAACAACGAACCAGGCATTCTAATTTGTAAAGTTTTATAATTGATAACCATAAATGAGTCATTTTATCACAAAAATGAGACTGGCTGTTTACAAATGACAAACACATTTTTTTCATAATTTTTTATGCTAGATCTATAGTTTAACTATTCTATTTCGTGGCAGTTTGCTGAAAATCAAGAAAAATTAAAGTTAATGGAATTATTCGGTCTTACTATGTACATCCTAAGGTACAAAAGACCATATTAGTAACATTATGGCGTCTGTGGAATACCTTGTCGTAAAAGAAGTATTCACACAAGAAGATAATCAACAGATTATTTGCATGTTCCCCTACTGCATATATATATCATATGGGAGAGCTATACCTGGATAAATGCTGACAATTTTAGAGCCATTTTGGGTGGTTTATATAGGGCTCTTTACACACCCATAAACCCACATACATAGTGGATATGTACGTCTGTGTTTAAGGTAAGTGTGTCATTTCTTATCTTGATAAGAAACAATGGACAGGTTCATGTACCAAATTGTGACATCATCGTAATTGTAAGATTAGTCACTGTTTGGTTTATATACATTACTTGAAAGTAATTATGTTCGAATTTTTGCGTGGTTTTTTGTCATAGAGACGAATAATATGCCAACCTTTTGGTGGCTACTGTCTTCAAGGGGTGCGAGCCCCTAAAACTTCATATGAGTCAAGTCTCCACAGCATCAGTTACGTTTGTTATTTAAAAAAAGCCGTCATATAATAAGGCCCATGGTAATTATTTAAGAATTTTTCATTATTTCATTTTAACTATATGAGTTTTAAGAGGAAAACAAAAAATTTCAGTGACTTGTCTTTAGCTAATCTAAATGAAAAATGTTTTAGACTGTTTGTTTTGTCTTGGTATTGCTTTGTTTGTGAGATAGACAATAAAAATTCTATAGTGGTGAGTGGCATCTGCAATACATGGTATTATGATCGGTGTATTGGACCAACCGAATCAGAAACTCATATTCTATCAGACTGGAGAACTGTTCATAACTTCATTAAAATTCCATAATTATTATGCATTAAATTATATATCCCAAGAAAATTTAATAATTTTTTGTGCAAAATTAATTTCCAAAATGAAAGTTAAATTGAGAAAGTTAGTGAGCTTTATTAAGATCCCTTGGATCTAAATATGGCCAACTTTAACTTTTTCTAAATTAAGTACAGCAAAAATGTGAGGTATTGTGAAAAAAAAAGAGATAGGTGAATTTTTTACATAAAACTACAAATTTTCAGAATATATCAACACTGTTTCATAAAAGTGAAATTAGGCTGCGTTATTGAGAATAAGGTGCAAAGTGGGCCATATTACGCTCAAGGACGTTACAATAAAAATTTTCAAAGCTTCCTAGTTTTGTTTCTTTTTGGTGCCTGAGTATTTTCTCCAAACTGTGTACTTTACATCAATTCTCCTCCGATATTTGTCAAAGATATGCGATTTCTATCACCTAACTCTGTAAATCACCAGTGTAACACACTGGCATATGAGGAACTGAGAGAGGCGGGAATATCATTAATCAACGACACAGATTAGCAGGGACATATGGAACTAACGACATTCAGTATAAAATTTTCAGAAATTGTACCCGTAGTGTAATCATTCCAAAGACGATTACAGTGCATCTAGATGAGTCAATCCTATAGTTGTCTACATTAAATAGATTTATTTTCAATGCATAACTTATCAAGAATTTTAGACTAAGGCTGGTATTCGTAGTCGACACTTATTGTTCACTAACCCTAAGGGTCTGTTTTTAAACAACAAAGAAGTTGCAAAGAAAATAGTTTATCTGAAAAACTGAGAAACGTAGTTTCCTTGTGTTTACTTATGACAAATAATACTGAAGCTGTGGAAAAAAATATAATTTTGTTAAGAAATATAGCCGAGAAATGCAAGTTTTAAACTGACACTTAGGTTAGTGAACAAGTGTCGACTATGAATACCAGCCTAATGCTGCACAAGAATAGGTACTTAGGTATCCGAATACTGAGTAAATCTTCAGTGTGTCCAATTGTCCACGTTGTGGACCCTATTTTCCATAAAGCTTATTGTAAATTATTACACCACAAATCCATAAAAATGCATTAATCTTCATAGTTTTCACCGAAACAATGATTTATAAGTCCAATGTTACCGGTTGAAAAAATAGAAACGTGTACCACATTAAATGATTCAGTCCGCTTGCTTATGGGTATTGAAGGGCTTCCTTTTTATTTTTTTAAATATAAGATCAGGTTGAATTTCAGCATTTGTAATCGCGCTTTTGGTTGTTTTAAGGTTATTGTTATTAACGAAGACATACCTTACATCTACAAAATAGTCAAGAAAATGTTTTGAATCTTGAAATCTTGCGACGTCAAGATCTAAGGTAAAGACCAATACCATGGTAGTGTTGAGTGTTGGTCTTGATCTTGGTCTGTCTCAGTCAAGTCTTGGTATTGATCTTGGTCTTACACTGTCATTCTTGGCCTTGTTTTTGCACTCATTCGTTTTGGTCGTAGCCCCAGTTTTGCCTACAAATAGTTTCACTACTTTTGATGTATGAACGGAACTTACCATTTAGCATGTCCTGAAATATGACAGAAAAAAATGATTAAACATTAAATGGATACGGCATTGTAAAATATGTATTTCAGTTGTAATAATAGGTGTTACGATACATGATTATATTTCGGTTATATTATTTTCAAGTATTCATTCGATCCTTGGTCTTGCATAATGTTTCAGGCGTGGACCAAAACCAATTTTGTTCGTCACTATATGCAATAATTCTTTCAGTTCTGATTTTTTTTTTTTTTTTTCATCACTTTATTGGCTCGTAACGTTTCAAAGATCATTTTTGAAACACTTTGTGCAAGGTTCGCAACATCAAGCTTTTTTTTCTCATGCCGTCTTTTGAAATTCGGTAGTCTGAAACTGCGAACGTCGATTAGCTGTACATTTTAATGGAACAATAATTGTAAGAGAGAGAAAGAAGAAAGGTAGCCACGAAGAGAATCTGAATAATATCTAACCTGCTGCAAACAAAAAAGAAAGGAAAAAGTGGTAGGTATACACGTACGATAAATAGCGAAAAAAAAAGAAAAAAAAAAAGGTACCTATAGATAATCTGGACACGAAAAAACCTTATAACTTATTGGTATTCGAGAAGAATGTGTCGGGTGGTCTAGTTCGGGGTAATCCGGTATTCGGGTAATTTTATTTTAATGTATGTAAATCTGTTAATGCATTCTTAATACCGAACGATTGTTCGCCATTCCAACGTTTTTATATGCACTCTAGTCTCTTCGATAATTTTTTCTTCTCGCCCCATACTGCCCTCATATACACCCCCCCCACACACACACACATGCTTTTTTTACATCAATTTTTTTTTTTTGTGATTACAGGACAACTCGTCAATATTTGATTTATAATCGTGCACGATTTTCAGCCATGTACAATGTTCAATTCGACGATGGCCAGTGATGTTGTGTCATTCTCTTCGTAGGTACTTATAACGTATTATATAAAAGTTCGTAAATAAATGCGAACATAATTTGCCTTCCAGTTAGAAAACAAATTAATAGTTGAAATAGCCGAAGAATGGGCGCAAGAAGAGAGTGGTAGAGGGGAGGCGTGAAGAGAAAATGAATAGAAAACTGGAAAAATACATATACTGAAACATTCCTTTTTCATTCGCGTACCATAAGATTTATCGATTCGTTTATAAAATTCGGGTCCGGGTGCTTCTTGCACAAAATTCATTTTAACATGTGATAATCATTTGGATATGAGCAAAAACAAAAAAAACAAAAAAAAAAAAACAAACAGAAAACAAAAAAAAATTTAGTTGGTAGTTTTTTTTTCTCTTAGCTATACAGTCTACTCTTTTTTCTAAATAATGGGCTACCACCTTGTATCGTTTATGCAAATTTATTCGTCTAAAAATACACTAACATAAGAGTTAATCTGAAATGAAAATATATCATCGTTGCCGTTGATGTATCTGTAATGACAGAGTTTTGTCAAATCTAGTTTAATACTATTTGTCTCGGTGGTTCTTTTGAACGTTTGAGATATTCGCCATTATGGAATTGGCTGTTGTCACTATGGGTGTAGTGGAATTTTGTATAATTTTGTGGAAAGATATTTTTTCAATTTTTTGTGACACGTTGCGGAAACCGATCAACGGTAAAGATCTTCGGATTAAAAAATAAAATAAAATGAAAAAACTTATTTGAAAAAAGAGTAATAAGATTATCTTTCGTCTTTCTTTCCCTTCTGATTGATAAAAATAGTACCTATAGTTGTGAGAGCTTACGCAGACATTCACTATACTAAGCTTCAGTTGTCTGTTCAAATCATTGAAAGTATTATACAATGGAAATGAAAAATCAGCATGCTATCTACGTTCATGGTTTTTATAAGACTATTTTTTATTGGTGCTATAGTTATAAATTAAAAAGAGAGAAAAGATGTATAAAATTTTACCGTTTTTTTTGGTAAATTTTAAATTTACGAGAGTATCTTTTACGATTTTGAATAAAATTTTCAAAAAATTATTTCTGAATTTTTTATGGAAATTGAGGTATTGAGAGGCTCAGATGAAAAATTACAAAAGTCCATCCTGGAAAAATGAATAACAGCCGAGATATTTGACAGAAAGTTTAGAGGAAATGGGGTAGGAGTAGCAAAATCAAACTCATTATGACTTATGAAAGGAAGGAGAGAGTAATACTGTGGAGGAGCGGTGAAAAAAGAAGGTAGACATGAATATCAAAACTTTTTGCTGAAAAGAAAATTTTTGTTTCTTGTAGTACCTACTCGTAATAAGAGTCTTAGTGGAATTTTCTTTGACGGAAAACGTCTTTCAAAAAAGGTACCTCATAAAAAAGATGTTACAGAAAAAATGGGACCGAAAAAGTGTGACAGAAAAAATGTAACAGCTAAAATTATGACGTCATCAGCCCCTGCCAAAGTTTCTAAATTAAAAATTACAACTTCACCATCCCTCCAGCTGATAAAATTTCCAATGCTGAAATATTCTGGGCCCAAAATTATGACGTCATCAACCCTTCCAGCTGCCAAAATTTACAAGTTCAAAATGATGACCAGTGTATGTATTTTTCCTGATGAGCCTCGCGATATACTCAGACTGCCGTTTAAATAATTATAATATAAATAATAAATAAATAAAATAAATAAACAGAGAGATACGTACCTAAATAAAATAAATATTTATAAATAGATAATTTCTTTACTGTTTTGGTGAGTTTTGCAGTAAGTACCTATGCCAAATATTAGAGAAAACCCTTTCATAACTTTTTATACTTTCATAGTGAAAGTTACAACATTTTTAAAGTGAAGGTGTGGAAGTACATGCTTCTCATACAAAACCAATTTATAAATACATAATTCTCTAAAACTAAATTGGGAATTGAGTTAACCAGTGAATCACGAATTGTTAAATATTTTCAAATTTTACATTTTCCGATTAGAGCTGTTCAGAAATTTCTTAAATTTATCTGAATAATACACAATGAAACCAGCTCGGATTTTCTACCTCAGAATTATTTAAACACAAAACTTATAGTTATAAAAAATAGGAAAATAGTTTTTTTCCTGTTTTCAAAATCAAAACTGTGGATAGCTTGATGATTGTTTTTATGATATATAATCAAAAACATTCTGAGATGAAAAAATTATCAATGAAAAATGCTCTAATAGGATAATGAGAATTTATCAAATTTTGATAAACCATAATAGGAATTGATTTTGACGTGATTTGAATGAAAGGTGGATGATAATAATTTATAAAGGGTTTAACACGAGTAAAAATGAATTTACATATATCGTTACATAATTGAATACTGAATATTGCAAATTATTCTAGCAACAAGATTGAAAAATTTTTTAATTTATTCATATTTATACGATTTTATTTAAGTCACTTTGATTAGTTCCAGCGCGCCGGTTCCCAGGTAGCGCTACTTGACGACAACCTTTATAATTATTTTCAAGTTTGTTTGGTCCTGTTTCAAAAAATTAAATTCAACCAATATTTTTAATCATAACTATTTTCAAATTCTCTATATTTGGGGTAGATCTATATAGGGGAGTTCAATCTAAATACATCAACGCAGAAATTAAGTAGAAACACAAAGAAAATTTCTTTTTTCTTGACTAAAATTACATAGGAAAAATTTGAAAATGTCCCTTAAAAAATTAAAAAAAAAAAACTCAACTGTAGCATAACTTTGCCAAAAAAAAAACCCAATCTTCTAGTTCATTTAGAACTATAGAAAACTAAAGAAAAACTATGAATTTTGGAAATTTGGGGGGGGGGTACTCGGGAGCTATTGGCTAATTGTGACTAGCGACTCACCTCCATAAGCTTCAAAATTAAATTAAGCCTACGCTAAATTATTATTTTCTTTTTTGAAGTGGGGGAAATTCAGTTTCAAGTAATCAGCACCTAATTCCTCGTTTCTCTTTATCATTGCAGTTGGTCCCACCTGATCATACAGTACGTACACTGTTAAAAAAAAAACCGAACACCTAAATTAATTAAAAATTCCATCGGCCATTTTGCGGTAGTCTGC
This sequence comes from Ericerus pela, assembly GCA_011428145.1. NCBI lineage: Eukaryota > Metazoa > Arthropoda > Insecta > Hemiptera > Coccidae > Ericerus > Ericerus pela. The sequence continues at coordinate 1,345,490 of WOFM01000429.1, forward strand.
GCCCAATTCGTTCCACTCCAAACGCCAAAGATTCCTTGCTGGTTTCATTTTACTTTGCTGCATCTACAGCTATTGCAATGCGTACGTATGCAAATTTCACCATGCGGTCATATAATATATCGCTTCCGAACATAACACCTAAAATTGCATTGTCCTCGTATCGTGCACCCCATAGCCTATGGCATAGTATGTAGGCTATTAATGCAACCATAACTTAGTGTGAAATTTAAATAAATCATCCGTTGTTTCGGAAGTTCTATGCGAGAACAGCAGCAGTACTAACCCAACGACAGAATGCTATCGTAAAGCGTATATAATATGAGTAAACGTGTGCACGAATAAGTTATTTCTTATTTCTGTACTATATTATGTGTATATATACGTATACGTTGTCCCTACCCCTCTTTGCACTCGTTGTACACACCACACTCTACACTTACCACACAGTATCATAATTCGATTGGACAACTTTTTTTCTTCTTTTTTTCCACATCAACCTAAACACCATAATATGCAGCCAGCGCCAAAGCGTAGGCAAATGATGTATTACTTTTGCATTCTATCTTCTTTCATCTGTGTTTCCCTCTCCTTTGAGACACTCCTTCGCCTAAAAAGTACATTTTTATGCGGTTGTGAAATTTGAAAGTTTACACAAACAGGCTTAAAACCAAGAGAAAAAAAAAAAAAAAAACAAAAGAAAAATCACTATAAGTATAGCTCGAAAAACGCCTTCTCCTTTCATGTTCGCAATTTGTTGTACTGGAAATCAGTGTACTCGTAAAATTCAACCAATGCATCGTCGTCGTCTATTTCGACGTGATTACAAAATAATGTAGATTAATGGGTAGTTGGCGAGGTGAAGAGGCGAGGGGGTACTGGCTAGGGGTAAAGAAAACGAGTGGTTTACTTTTAATACACAGTTGATCCGATCGGTTGACAGCATAAAGTGAGAGAGTGTTGTTTAGTCGGTGGTATAAATTACATTTATTCTATCTTTAACTCCCCTTCCTCCACTCTCCTTCCTGTACTCTCTTCACCTCTGTTTTTCAGACCACACGTAGTGTGTAAACTAGCCTTCCATTCGTTTACATAATGCGAATTTAACAAAAAAAAAAAAAAGTAAAAAATAATAAATAAAGATATAAATTTATTTATATTTTATTGATATGATCGCGCACGCCTTTCGGATAGAGGTTTTTTTTGGCATGTTTTTTCGTTTCTCCATACTAAAAATGTAGATATTAGGTTACTGCCTATTTCAGGAAGCGAAAAACAAACGATTTAGATACCTGCATTAATTTTTCTGGCAGTTTTTTCTCTTTTATTTTCATTTTTCATTTTTCTTTTTTTTTTTCTATGTTTCAATTTGATATGCTCTTATCTGTTAGTGATGCTTTAGATCAAGTTCGAGCACTTGAACGTTTACTTCTGTAAAGATGAAGGAATATAGAATTAAGTAATTTACAATTACATACCTATCCAATTTTTTATTTATTAAGTTACTGTTGTAGTTATGTTAGAAAAGTTTCAGTCGTGAGGTGATATACAAAATTTTTTCATTGACAAACAAACTTACGAGTTTTTGTTTTATCTTTAACGTCGTTTTTTTTGGTACTAGCGGCACTGAGCCTTTGATTCTTAGGTGCATCAACAGTAACAGACAACTCGTGGACAAATACGTCAACAGTTCAATTGACTCTATCACATTATCTATTGGTTGCTGGTATTATATTAGAGGCCCAATGGCGTTCAGGGAGGCTAGACACCCCTCTTTCACAAACCCAATCCAACCTACTGAAAAGCATTGTGAGTATAGGACGGTCTTAATTGTCTTAAAACAAGAGACAGCTACTTGTTTGATTAAAATGAAATTTTAGAAGAGGCTTCAAGGAATAAAATAGGCTACAGAACAAAAAGTGTGAGCCTTTAGAAGCAGTGAAAATTGAAGAAGAAGATGAAATTGTGCATAAAATTGGCTTAACTAAATGTTATCAGTAAATTTTATCCTGAAGACCATTAATTATTATTAGTCTTTTTCACGAATTTACTGTTTTTAGCCTTATCATTAGTTTTCTTTAGGGTTAAGTTTACTGATAAGATTAAACTAAACCAATCTGATATACTATCTCATCTTCTTCTTCAATTTACTCGGCTACTAATGGCGGAAACTTCTTGTTCTTAAACCCGTTTCATTTCTTAAAACGTCTTTTAAAATTTCATTTATGCTAAAAAATTAGTTATCCCTTTGAATAAAATAATTATGACCAAAAATTCGCGTAAGAAATCGATCACAGAGTTTTGAGAAAGCCGGAGTCCATCAACGGCCGTCCCAATCCCAAATTAAATTGTTCGGGAAGATATGAATCAAATAAGGATCAGAGTTAGGCTGCTAAGTAATAAGAAAAAAAAAGTTTAGACTACCAACTTTTTATCGGACCCTTCCTAAATTTAGCCTTCTGTGCGCAAAAATGCATTTTCTCGTGGTTAAAAATTCCTCTGTCGTATCCATCCCACATCTCCACTTCGGAAAAAAAGTCGTCTGAATAGACTCTTCATCAGCGAATTTTCTCTTTAAGCTGACCCTTTTACATCTCCGCACTTAATTCTTGAGAAACGGTTCAAGGAAATGACTCTGGTTCTTCCTTTCTCTTTGAAGATAACGAAATTCGAGTCGATGAAAACCTCTTGAGACACAGAGAAGCCAGTTTCGTACTCGTATTTTAACTTCATAAAAATACACTGTGATATTGTTTGAATCAGTCTCGGACAAGGTCTCACGGGAAGAAACAGTAACAGCGTGTTATTATAGAGTGTATCGCCCGTAGCCTACTCGATACTTTATCGGCAGCCAAGCAGCCAAATTTGCTTAGTGTTGCTATAGACGTGCGTGATTAACACTTACCAGCAACTTTGTTTTGAGTTTTAATTACTCTTTGTGGAATACTGGTACCGTTTATCAAAGACTTGGCTATTGTTGAAACGTTATTTTCACTCGTTGCGCTCTGCAATAAAATTTGAATCGTAATAAGGTAGCGTAGATTGGTGCCAAAAATTCATAAGTTATGCTAAAACAAGTTTGTGAATATAAACGATTTAATTCGAAATTATTAAAATCGAGTATGAACTGCTGTAAAACTATTTTATTCCTTAATACCTACTCGATTTTCAGGGTTTCGGTGGGAGTTTACTTGTTGAATCTGATTCTCTCCTTCTCCCCAAAAATGTGTGGAAGCACAAGTCGAAATTTTAATAAATCATTCGTTTGTAACATTTGGGGCCTAGATGTGTGAAAGTCTAGGCTACCTATCTGAAAAATAAAAAATATAAAAATCTCTAATGCATTTTTTTAGGGAATATCCTACTACGGATGTGCAAATATCATAATTATAATATCATTCACCGAGACTAATTTTTGTATGAAACTGAAATGGAATATAAATTCGGTATTTAAACATGAGTGGGATTTAATTACAAGGAATTATAATGAGTCAAAAGCATTGAAGAAAAAACAACAAAAACAAGCATAATCAAGAATTTTGATGAAATCTTGGTTTCTTTACGAGTTCCGAGCAAATAAACTTCCCACACTCAAAGATTAAATAGATTTTTTGGACACTGAGAAAAAGGGCAGGTATTTGAAGCTCAGTTAAAAAGCAAAAAGTGAGATCATCTCTTGACAACATGTAATTTGGGCACACGGTGCTTTTAAGTTTTATAAATATCAGCATACAATGAAAATAGACTTATGTAAAGTATTATACGAGGTGTCTTAGCCTACTACTGTTCATCGAAATTTTCCTCCTAAACTAAACGAAAAAAATTTAGACTCTTCCAACTTTGTTGTATTTTATCGTAAATTGTATGATAAGCAAAAACGATAACAAGACCACGGTAGTTTTTCTCATAATCTTGCGTACAAGATTTTTCAAAATATGGTAAAAATTCTCTAAAATATTCACTTAGAATAATATTCTAACATGATTTCAAATTTGGTTACGATTAGCTGTATGGTTCATGCTCTGGGGCTGTTGGAAGTGCTAAACTCCATATAAGGATGTAATTCTAGTCCAATAGTCACGAAATTTGCTACGAACATTACCTCTAATACAAGGACAGATCTACCAATTGTGGTTCCTATCACTCAATTTTTTATCAAGTTATTAACTTAGTGTTATTTCCTCCCTTTTCCTCTTAAGATAATGCCTCTAGAAAATCAGTTGTCAAGCTTGATCGATAGAAAGTCTTATTTCAGCCTAAAAAATTTATATAGCCCTCAAAAATTCAATCGACTCTCTCCTGCGTAGAGGCATAGCTAGGCAATTCTTCTGGGGTAGGCAGATCTCCAAGTTAAAATATTCAAAAATTTTTACACAGAATCTCACCCAGTCCCTTCCCGCCCCACTTCCCACTTTGTATTCGGTGCAGATAATAATTGTGAAACCATTGAAGTTAAATTTTTATTTGGAAAATAAAAACTAAAAAAAAAAAAGTTTATGGCATGTAAATTTTTTTGAGGAGATGCAATTCAAAACTTTCGAATCTGCTGTAAAGTCGAGAGAAAATTTGGGCTCAGGAGATAAAATTTGTGGACCCCTCGGAGCATTGAAAATTAAATCTACGTTTAGTGCCGTATCTAGGATTTATCTGTAGGTATATTTTGAAAAGCAAATTTGGTAAGAGAAAAAAATTTTTCGGCGTTTTTCAGAGAAAGTGTACTTGTTTTTCTATTTATTTTTTTTTTGAAAATACTGGCCCCTAAAGAGCTCGAGTTCTCGTCAGACCTGATGTAAAGAACAGCTACATTCATTCTTTTTGTTATTTCAGCTAAATATCGGCCATTGTTTTCAACACAATACGATTGACTGTATTTATTAAGTATTTTTTGAAAAATTCTTGGACGGCTAAGTAACTCGCTGGGGGCTTAGCTTCTCCCAGACCCCTAGCTACGCCTATGCTACTGCCTGTATTAGAATACGAGCCATCGGTTTCATAGCTTCATACTTAACCGACTGTGTTATGTATTCTTTTGAAGTTGCACTGTATTTTTTCCTGTCTCCTGTTTCCCCTGTTTCCCCTGTTTCCCCTGTTTCCCCTGTTTCCCCTATTTTCTTTACTTATTTTACTTTGTAAATATGGCAGTTTCAATGGCTCTAAAATCTGTAATTTTCAAGCAATATTTAAAAAATTTTCAACAGACACTGATTTAACACAATTATAACTGCTGTCAAATTTGGTTGTTGTTGGTTTCTCTGTTCATGCCTTCGGGTTGTTGATAGTGACAACTGCTTGATCACACAATAAATGTCATAATTCTGGTCTGATTGTCACAGTATTTAGAACACAGATTACTTTTAATGCAAGGATCAGACCTATTGATTTTGGTTATAATTGGTCACTTTGTTTCACAGTAAGTAGCTACATATAGTATGTTTTTTGTGATTGGTTTTTTCTTTTTCTTTTAGATAATAATAGTTGTAAAAGGTCTATTTTTCGAGAGAGATTAAGAAAATCTCTTGTTTCAAAAACAATTACTTCAAAAATTCAATTTTTTTCCCACCCCCACAATCCTCTTATTTATTAATTTGATCTAGAGCCTTTATTTACTTATTTGCATACAATCTGAATCCTAAATTATTTACTCTATAGTTTCATTTGAGGTAAGTACACGTTGGAAGACTTTTCGGTTCTAGCTATCACTATTCTTCTATTATTTACTGATTTTATTTTCTAGTCTTCTAGATTCAGGATATTATTCTCTCTATCCTTTAATGTTGGGACAGAAGTTAAAGGATTAAAAAATTTTTTTTATGATCAGTCATTATGCTTCAATTATTTCGAAGCGTATTTTTGAATACCTACTTTTTCTAGCGGAGTGTAGCTGCGCTACCGTTTTTTCCTTTTTTTGGCCTTTTGGGGCGACCTCCTTGGATCCACCATTACCACCAGCTAAATCGGTGACAGGATTAGGCGTGATTTCGATGACAATTAAGAGCAGTAGTTCCATTCTCCCCTTATAAAAAAAAAAACAGTTTAATTCCAGACAAAGTTCAATTCATCACGTTTTTAGCATTATATAGGCCTACTTGGAATTTAAATCAAATATGTGCCATAAAATTTGGAAGCCTAGATATATTAACCTGCTGGATTTTGAGAAAAAAAAAGTGAAAAAAAAAAGAAAAAAAAAGAAAAAAATGGATGATTATAATAATAATAATAATAATAATGATGATAATAATAATAATAATAATAATGATGATAATAATAATAATAATAATAATGATAATAAAAAGGAGATAAAATATAAATTAAACGGTTTTCTATAATACATTTCCTATGCGGATCTAAAAGTCGTCCATCTGTGTCGAAGGATTTTCTCCTTCTCACTCCAGCCATCTCTCTTTCTCTTTTCATTTTTCACTGTATGAATGATACATCGAGGGGTGTTATTTGCGGCTGAGTTTTTGAAAGAACAGGATGTTTGTCGAAGTAAAAATCTTTTGTGATTAAAAACACGAAGAAACGCGGTGGAAAAAAAGAAGAAGGAAGATCAAGCGGTTTGCTTGCCGATATACACCCATGCAGCGTATGGGCTATTTTGAATTTGATATGAGCGCTTCCCCTCCAACCTTTGTTCAGTCATCGTCATTTCATATGTAAAAAGGACGAAAAAAAATTTATTCTGTTTGTATTTGAGGAATCGGCATCTATCTTCGTATTTTCCTTTCACTATACTTACCTATGCAGTACCTACCTATTATTGTGTTTGGCCAACAAACAAGGCCGAAAACCATAAGTGCCTAGTTGTTGTTTGAACAATTTTTTTCCCACCTTGTTATTTCTTTGCACACGTAGAAAATAAAAGATCAACGTGGATGGTGCTGTTGAGACAATAAGTAAAGTGCGAGCCAATCTATTGGCGCTTGGTACTGTGGAGAGTGAACTTTCTCATTATTCGGCAGATTGTTTGTTTATTCTGGGTTCTGTGGTCAAAATTAGCGCATGTTTTGTGTCACCGATTTTTAAGCTGAGATCAGTTTTAAGTACCTGCCAAAAGGTAAGTAGGTATATCTTTGAAAAGATGGAATAATTAGTATGAAAACTGCGATAAATGTGACCACATGAGGGAGTTGGGTCACATGTAAAAATGCGTTAAAATGTGAATTTTTTCGAATACGAAATGAAGAAATTAAACCAAATTTAAAAAAAATCAACTCTACCTCAGTGATACTTCACCAAATTTGCCAATTTTCATGGATAATATTGAAAATAAATAAGTGAATAAATAAATAAATAAAATAAAAAAACCTAAATAGTTGCAATGCAGAAAAGACGCTCGCCATAAATAAGAAAAAGATACTTCTATCGATGAGGATTACTTTCTGTGAAAATTTCAGCCCTATCCCTTTTGTAATTTAAAAAAAAATGTGAACCCAAAATTTGAGTGATACATTACATACATATATACTACAAGCCTTGAAGTTCCGCTTTGGATTTTTTCTGGTATACCTGTAGGTAACACTGTAGAATTCGTTGTTCCGGAGGAAGTAACAAATTTGTTTTTTATATCTGCGTGTGGCTGTGCGGATAATGGCACATGTGCATCAAATACGAGGGAATAATTGACAAAATAATAGGGAAATAACTTTGTGAAATAATTTTAACGAACGAATTAACAGCTTGTATGTTTATTATAGTTATATATGTATGTATATATATATATATATATATTTGTACAGTTGCTCTTTATAAAAAAAACAAAATTAGGTAAAAATTGAAAAATGAAGTCATTAGTTTTTTTCTGTCGTGAATAGAAAATTTTCATAATCTTCACCCCTTATTTCTCCATTAGGTCAATTTTAATGACCCAGTTTGTTTGTAAAAAGATCAGTAAATGTGCGCTGAAAAGAAAATTGGTGTTATTCTTCTCATAGTTTGTGAGTGCAACTTTGAAAACTTTAGGGTATAATCGCAAAGAAATAGGAGGAAGGGGGCCTGGTTCCCAAAAAGGTTTTGTGACTTTTTAAAAATCTTTTTTCACGATGATTTTAATCAATACTATTTTAATTTTAAGGAGACATAAAAAGAGCATATAAAAAGAGATACCTATAACAGGAATAAATTCTTCAAGAGTAGGTACCTACCTAATGATGAGAAATATGCGTAATTTGAAGATGAACCATATTTATATCTCGCACCCTCATAAAAATTAGAAGAAAGACGAAATTAATTCAATTATAATACTAATAAATCATAAAATATAAGTAAGTAATTAATTAACTTAACAAAAAATTAAATGAATATTTATGAATTATTACAAATCATAAAAATTACATCCAATTCATTAGGCAGGTACATAAATAAACAAGCCCTGAAGTGCCACGATTGGGTTGTACTAGCCTGGAAATACTGATCAATTCGTTATTAGGATGGAAACAATGAAACATTTGTAGTTGGCGCATGCGCCTTGAATTTTTTCTGAATAATTTTCGTTGATTTTGTCGAAAAAATCAGGTTGTATGTTTATTGTAATGATAACAAAAACGACTTGAAAACAGATAAGCCTCCATTAAAAAAATTAATTAAACAAATCACTGAAGAGGAAAAAAATAATTTGTGAGTATGTTACCATACTATCTGATTTTGATCCAGGATGTTATAATACCATTTTCTTATTAAGAAAAAAAATTTTTTTCAAATAGGCACCAAATTTCGGACAATAAACCAACTTACCTTCTTAGTTGCTTAAAATTAAGCACCGACTTGAGGTTACAAGAAGGAGATGGTGCTATAACATCATCATCAAAAAGAGATTGTGTTGTAACATTTTTAGATATTATTTTTTCCTTTTAGAGCTTTTTTAGTTTATGTTTACAAAGCGCGTGGGCTTATCTTTTTTTGAAGTGGATTTTATTTTTTTGAAAATTTTTTTTATCATTTTTCAATTTTTAGTTTCAATTTTTTAAATATGGAAAAAAAAGAGAAAAAAAATGGAGCTTAATTTGAAATTCACCATTTTACCTTCGGATGTAATAACTTTCGCTCAGATTGGTTTAGTTATGAATTTTCAATCTACCATATTGGATCTGCAATTTTAAATTTTGAAAATTTGACTATAGATTTGTAATCAGCATCCAAAACAACTCCACGATACCGATTTTCACAGAAATTGGTTAAATTTTAAATTTTAGATTTATAATTTTGGATTCGGTACAGATCTGGTATTGATTCGATTATGACGAAAATTTAATGGGACCACCTTTGGACTATCATCTTGCAAATAAATTTCGAATCATCAAAATCAGTTCAACCATTGCTGAGTAATCAGTGTACATATAAATACTCGAAGAACATAGAATCTCCTCCTTTTTTTTAGGTCGGTTGAAAACTAATAAAATACGTAAATAACTTAATGTTATTTCTAGCAAAGATATTCAAATTTTCATGTCCTATATCAGACAATTTAAAAACTGGACGCGCGTTAATCGATTCTGGAAAAACTGCCGCTCGTAAACATTGCTCTCTTCCTATTGTTGTTCTGAGATGACAATCGTGACCAAAAAGCCACAAATTATAGCAATACCGCATTTACATCAAAAAGGTATGTTTTACTTATTTTTCACACCAGCAAGTAGCTATATTATATTGTATAGACCAAACGATTCTTATTGTGACAAAAAAAAAAAGAGAGACCTACTGGCGCTTAGTCGTGTGACAAATGAACTTTCTCATGGTTCCATTCCTAAATGTTTATTTTTTCTTTGTGGTCGTCGAATTAGTTGCATTGTGTATTGTGTTTTCATCATCGATTACCACCAGCAAACAAACAACCGTCACCCATCGAATGTAATTAAAACCAGTTCGACATCGAAGTGAAAACCTTCGGCGACGACCATCATTTGGTCGGTTATAGTTTAATCATAGACTAGGTAGGTAATACCGACACAAAACAGGTAATATTAAAAGAATATAAAAAATAAATAAGTAAAATTAACGTAGGCAATTTAAACACAAAATCGGAAGGTCATCCACAGCACAGTTAATTGGAAAAAGTAATTCGATCGATTGAATGGTAGAGGAGAATGTGCACCCAAAACGAACCAAAATTGTATAAATCAGTGGTCCAACACCACGGTTCAGTGTCTCGACACCCTATGCACCCAATGACATTATCTGTTCGATTTTTAAGTAGGTTTTCATTAGAAAGTCTACTTATTATAACGCTTGGTATGGTATTAGCACCAATAACTCAAATTCATCTATATATATATATATATATATATATATATATATAATATATAGATGGTCATTATTATTAGAGGAGTGATTTTCCAGACTGGACTAAGTCAAAAAAGAATTTTTTTCATTAGAAAAAAGAAACTGATTCACTTAACATCTACTATTCGAATCTCAGTCAAAGTTGATTCATTAAACAGAAGAACGTTTTTCCTATTGATTACCGCAATGTTTAAACCTCTGATATCTGTAAATGACTTAAAAATATTTAGGCAGGTCTTTGGAAATTATTGTTGCATAGTGTCATTGAGTTATCTTTAGTCAAACAATAATGACAAAGATTCTTGCCTTAGGAATGTGTAGGTTTTGTCGGCTCGGGGAATCGAACCTGGGACCTACATATTCACCAGCTAAAAGCGGTGAACTTAACCGCACAGCCATCTCACCGCCAACTATAACTGGCGAATGTATTTTATATTTAGACAGGGTATGGTGGTTCCCACACACTCCCCCCCTAGAGAGACTCAACACGAGTTGAAGGACATTAGATGCTGTGGGAGGTTGGGCTGAATCAGAAACGCCTCTTATACCTATACACACAGGCTTATACTACCTATACGGGTTCTATTTCCACTATATAGGGCGCCATCTATCGGCAACTTAAGTTAGGAAGGAGAGTTGTGAGTTCCACCATGCACCACTAGGGTGCGTGCGTGTCCAGCACACGTCAAGGGTCACCAGATGTAGGTTTTGTCGGCTCGGGGAATCGAACCTGGGACCTACATATTCACCAGCTAAAAGCGGTGAACTTAACCGCACAGCCATCTCACCGCCAACTATAACTGGCGAATGTATTTTATATTTAGACAGGGTATGGTGGTTCCCACAGAATGTAATAATTGCTGACTTGAGCCAGTTTGGAAAACTGAAGATGAGATTTTTATTGACGTGTGAAAATCTTAGCGCTTGGTCTAGTATTCTAGTGGTGGCTAAAATGAGAATTAGGATCGTAATTTGTACATCTTACAGTTGTTACAATATTGTAAACAGATGGCGTGTAGGTGTGTGATTGTGTGCATGTGTAATACGCAAGCTCACAACCATTATGTTTACACATAAATCCTTCATGAGTTCCCATTGGAACTCACACCTTTTTTTTGAACAGCTAAGGGGTAAAACTGATGATAATGTAATTCTGTTAACACATATTCGTTGTACCCTGGTCAAGGTATCCAATGCCAGCTTCAAATTTTTTTTTTGCCAATATTGACTTAGTCTGGTTTGGAAAATCACTCTTCTAATAAGTATCCCGTTTTCTTGTTCCCATGATAAAAATTACAATTTTTGTCCGATGCTTTTTAAATTTTCTACGAACATTTGTACTGAACCAAGAATAGACCTCTTCATTTTGGTGCAGATTGGGTGGATGGTACTTCCAATACCACCATTTTTATTTTTATTTTGACTATAAAATACTCAGTTTCACACGAATAGCAATGAAATTTGAAATAAATATTTATTATAATTTACTGTTGTATGTGACCAATTTTGGTGCAGGTTGGCCGGACAACACTTTCAATACCTCTATTTTTGTTTTTATATTGGTCATAAAATGCGGAATTTTCGAATAATATGTACAAAATTTGAAAAAAATATTTGCTATAGTTTATTGTAGCATGCTACCAATTTTGGTGCGGATTGACCAGATAATACTTCCAGTAAAGCTATTTTCTTGTTCTTTTTTTCTCTCTAATTTGCATGAACTTTTTACAAAAGTTATCCACATGTATATGTTTTCTTTTTTTTTATTTTATAACTTTATTATACTTTTTGATTTTATTTGAATTTATGTGACTATTTACCGTACTTTATCATCTTCATTAATTTTTAATTTCAAGAAATAATGCTCTTAAATTTCACATTGTCAAATATTTCGTCAGCAGCTAACAAAGTCACACAATTAGTTCATATCATTAGCACATATAAACTTACAGACAATTAATATGACTATCAAAATCCATAATAATTTATTCTTTTTAACGGGTAAACATCTTAGGCCCATATTCACAAATGTCACTTTAACCTCCCTTCACTTAAATTTCACTTTTAAGAAGTTTTTCGCACAATTTTTTACTTAAAAATGTGGGAACATTATATTTCTTATGAAAGTTTTAGTGTAAAAATAAAATGTTACCACACTTTGAAATACGAAATTGTGCCAAAAGTCATTTTTAAATGAAATTTAAGTGAAGGGAGGTTAAAGTGATGTTTGTGAATATATGCCTTAGAATGAGAATTACAATCATCAGATTTGTGTAACTTGTAACACTTATAATTGTAAATCTCATTTGTGTGTGTTACATGATGTGTAGGTGTGTGATTGTGCGCATGCACAACACCTAAGCTCACAACCACACTATTATATTTACACACCAATCCTTCGTGAGTTTAGCCCCAGCGGAACTCACACTTTTTTTCTTGAAAACCTTTTTTTTTTCAGCGAGGCTTGCTGCATTAGTTTTTCTTTTTTTTTTTTTTTTTTTTTCTTTCTTTCATTTACTCACTTCTTTTTTTCACATTTCATATAGAAGTTTCTTTTTACCCGTTTGTCGAACATAATGTAGCAGCCTAGCCATCGTCTAACCATCTTATACTTAGAGTTTTTGGTTGTTCTGTTCGCGCAGGAATTGTGAATAATTATATACATTGGGATTAGTGCACGTGTACACAGAATTCGTAGTTCAAATCGCTACAGAATAATGGCTAAAATGAGAAATCAGAAAAAAAAATTAAAAAGAAAAAAAGAAGGAAAAAAAAAGAAATTTTAGAAAAACCACTCTGCTTATCGTTCATTTTTCTGGGTGACTTGATTTGGTTTCTGCTTCTCTGCATTAGTCGAGGTAATTAGAACTTGAAACGTTACCTATGTACTGATCGTCTTTCATGATTACGTGTAAAACCTACGGATAAAGAATTCGTTGAATTTTTTGACAGCTACATAGAACGTGGTTGGTTTGTTTCGCAGTAATATTCAAGCGAATGTATAACAGGTATTTCATGGAAATACGAAATAAAAACTGAAAATATTTCGCTCGTCAATGAAAATATATTCAAAGGATGCCGATGATGAGAAAGGATGACGAATTGAACGATGAAAAAAAGGTAATCCTAGGTCATTGAAAAAAAAAAAAAAAAACAAAAAAAAAACCTAATAATGGTCTACTACCAGCATCGTTTGAGTAAATTCTTGACTCTCAGACAAGCATATTGTTCTAATTCTCATTTTTATGACTCTTAATACCTATATCATTAGCTGAAGGAGCGTTTAGTCTATCAGACACATTCAATGAAAAGTTCTTGTAAGTATGCTATCTGGTAATCGTCTAGAAATTTTTAGATACAACATTCGTTTTTATGAAATAAAAATTTTCTATGTAATTTTCAGAATCTTTCTTCCATCAGTTTTTAGCATAAGTTGAAAAATTCTTCTCAGAAATTTTCAGATAGTTTTATTGGGACTTGACACACCTGCGGTGTGCCAGTGTCGTTCGTTGATAAGAGGCTTGAAACCGGAATGATGAACGTTTTTTTTCTATAGGTTTTTTTGGCGATTTTTGAGAATATGGTATTTTTCTATAGGAATCTTTTTACACGTCAATGCGAATGATTTTTTGCAGTAAATGATGGAAAATAAAATCAATACCAAGCATCTTTACTTCAGAAGGATTCATAAAAATAATTTATAGAGGATTTAATGAATTCGTGTTTATTATCCCGTTTTCAAAGCTTACGAAAAAATCCTTAAGATGCTAGCCACTTTAACGTTGAGTCCCAATTACGCAACTAGGGAGGGAAAGTGAGCAATTTCTCAACGAGTATAGGGTTTGATACAGAAAATTTTAAATAATCAAATTCGAAAAAACTATCATAAATTTTTTTCTTAATTTTTACTTTTTTTAAAGATACGAGTTGATACACCGTAGATAAAGAAGAACTTCACAACAATTTCCTAAATTTTACGTCAGTCAGATATAAAAAAAGAAAAATTTTCTTTCGAAATTTTTTTCCCAACTATTCAGGCGCATTTTCTTATGATAAATTTTTCATTGTGCTTAAAATTCTTATATCACGTGTTTAGTCTACGTAAAGTTTTTGTATTGAACTCCTCAACTATATGATAAAGTTTTATGCTCAAGTATTTATTATAAAAAAGTTTTCGATTAACTTATAGTATATTATTCCTAAAAATTAGTTTGGTAAAAAAATTATAGTTTTAGATTTGAATTCCGTGTATAGCTGATTATATCAGAAAAATCGAAACATAAATATTATTTTCGTTGTAGCCAGTAAGTATTTCTGTAAATGTGTCAAAATTTAAGAAATTGTAGGCTATTTTCGTTTGTTTTTTGGTATCCTTCATACATTAGTGGATTTTCTATAAAAAAAAACCTGCTTAAAAAGAATAAAATAGCACTAAAAAAAGAAAAATAACATTTTTAAAATTTCTCCAGCACGGTCTACTGGTAATTATTGAGACCAGTAGGTACTAAATTTTTAAAAGTTTCGTAATAAAATTAGGCGGCATTTACTCGTAAGCTTATATGATACGATAGTAGTTTTACAAGGGGCGAAGTGGGATATCACTTCTCTTAGTCTTAAAGGGAAAAAAAAGGAGAAAAAAGAGAGAGAGAGAGGAGAAAAAGAGAGAAAGACTGAGATTACTTTTCTATTTAATACTCGTAACATTACTGTCATGCATCAAATTGTTGACACAGGGTCCATATTTTTTCTGACCAAATTTACCCCCTCCCCGATCCAAACGTTCAGAAAGGCAGTATGCGCTTACGATGACAAAGGAGTGGAGGTAGAGCATCGACTTCAATAATTCCAGCACCTACATCGTGTTGGAGAATTTGTGAAAGGATTATTTTTCTCTCTTTAACACATTTTTTATTATTTTTCTGTTTTTCGAAGTCGGTTGAATTTTTCAAGAGAAATTATGTTAACAGAGCATGACGAGAACCTAGAATTCAATTGCAACACTTTTGCTGTTCGTCGTATACGTGCAGCTATTTTATTGTTTTATCCTTTCAACATTAGGGTAGAACAGCGAAACAGTTGTATGGATTTTTCACTACCTACGATATTAAAGTGGTTTAAGGTTTTACAGAATGATATACTTTTTATTCTTTCGACGATAAGAAAAATAAAAAAAAGAAAGAGAAAAATTTTCCAAAACAGTGTAGTTACAGTGGTATTAGTAGGTCGACATGAACATCACCATCGTCGTTATTTTCGTAGTAGTTGTCGTCGTCTTCCTCGTTGAAAATTAAAAACACGAATAAACCACCGAATAAAACAAAAGAGGAATTTTTCTTTTTGTAATGTCTGCCGCGTGTTTTCACGATCGAATGAAGTCTGAAAACGGCGGAAGCTATGAAGAAAGTAATTACATCAAGGATAAAACAATTCAACTTTATTCTAACTCGATGAAAAACAGTATTCCTAGATGAACAAAAGGAACGTTTTTATTATTTTTTTTATTTTTTTTCTTTGTCTTACTTTCTGTCTTTTACGAAAAAGCTTTTCTTCTTCAACAGCAGCAGCAGTCTTTTACAAATATTATTTTCGCTGACTGTGTGGTAATATATTATTATCTTTGGCGAACGGAGTCAGTAGATGTTTTTTCGATTTGTGAGAATGGAGGATAAGACGTAAATGGAGACAGAGGCACAGACACAAAGATAGTTCGACAGACAGACTGCAAAGAATGAAGAGGAAAAATTATGAAGACTTTTAATAGGGTATTATATGTATCTGAGCGGGTAACTTCTTAAGTTTTATCGTGTTTTCTTCGCATTGTGGATTAGTTTGAGAAATAAAGTTGAGGGAGATAAATGTGAACAATTGTATAAGTATGTGGTGCAGATAAGTCAAAAAAGGCAATTTTATTGGAATTGGAAATTGTTATTTGCCATACAAGCGCGTAAAGTAGGTGATTTTGATACGGATGTAATCCTTGCAGCAATGCAAATCACACGAGTAGCAATCATCCACTTCGCACAAGTTTCACATACTTTTTTTTTGCATCCCCCCCGGAAAAAAAAAAAACTATCGAGAAAAAATGTTTTCAAACACTATTAAAAATGGAAAATTTTTCTTTAATTTGTATATTTTCCGTTTGTTTATTTTTAAGCTGCTAAACATGAATAAAAACTTTGATGCAATATAGATTTAAGTGAATTTTTTATTCTTTCCAGAAATGCCAACCTCAGATTTCTAGCATAAATAGCGGCTGAGAAATTATTGTTTGAATGAGGAGAGGTTTCTAGATTCCAAAACCGAGCTAATTTTCAATTAATTTTTGTTTTTTTTTTTGTTTATTTATGTTCAAACAGCTAAAGATAATTAGAAAATTATATGGAAATTTTGTAAATTTTATCGTTTTTCAGTAACAAAAACTTCAACTCTCTATAACCTAAATGAATGCTGAGGAATCGTATAAGTGAAGAAAGAGAAATTTGTTGTAAGGTTGAAATGTGTTCAATTGAGTGGCAACTTGACAATCAGTTTTTCACGAAATCCGAAAATTCAGAAATTTCATACTGGTGCGCATGCGCAGCTCAGACAGTGATTTAATAATTTAAACGAGTTTCCAAGCTGCGCATACGCGAAATTTTATTTTTCGATATTGGGGTAAAATTTTATACTTCACGTCATATAGTTAATACCCGCGAAAACGTCTGTTTTTATAGTGGGTGTTGGAAAAAAGTTAATTAAGTGTGTTTTTTCAACGAGGAGATTTTTCGTACAATATCGAAATTATACTCTTTTCGATGAAACTCAAACATTCGTTATTTCGTCAACTTCATCACTTTATACTTTCACCAATGATTTATGCACATTCTTTTAATCACTGTTCTCTCTCCACATTAGCTGATATTGTCACTTTTCTTCTCGTATTTATTTTTTTAGAAGTAAAGCCAGATCCGGGAAAAATAGGAAAATTTCCTCCAAAATTCCAAAAAAAAAAACAAAAAAAAGAAAAAAATTTCAGGGAAAATATGAAAGTAGAACTACAGAATCCACGTAAAAACCATCAAAAATTTGTTAAAGAACAAAACTTCATAAAATTTTTTGTCATTTCCTCTCAAAAAATGACGTTTTGTATTCGCCATTGTTTGGGAGTAGACTACCGTATTTTAGCAGTTTTCTATCCATCGAACCATTTGGTCATCACCATTATACATATATATTCAGTAACCTGTATAGCCTATCTTCGCTAAACATACTATGCAGAGGGTCATAAAAAATATCGATACATATCGATACTTTTGATTGTTGAAGAAAGAAGTTATTTAATTCACCATTTCACTTCACACACACATTAGCACATGCCTATAAAGGCAATTACGCGATTTTATATATTCGTTTTATTACAAATTTTCGTCATATACAAGAAAAATCATCATACCCGTAATGGCTTCGAAGTAAAAGTAAAAACTAAATTTATTCAGCGGCTGTATACAAACCTTATCAATTTACCTAAGTTACTTCGTTTTTATTGGCTTAAAAATTAATTTTAAATCATTTTCTTCTGGACCGTAATTACAGGAATCATCCAGCGAACATTATCTGTTCTCCATTGCCAGTACCAAGCACGGTGAACCGTCGCAATGCGTCAGTTGGAAACCATAGTCTATGTTATAATATTATTGGTTAATTTATTTTACAGACACAATGGTATCATAATTAACGAAGTTAAAATTTTGATTTTTATGATTTAATAGATAATTAAACTGAAGGAGAATTCACAATCTTGACACTGATATCAGTACTTCACTCAAGATTTTCCAGCTGAATTATTAACTTTTAAAAAAATACTGTAAGGTACCTACGTTAGTAAATATTGATAATTTTACACATCAATGCATATTTATATTTTTGCCACCATTAAAAGGATGTTCACTTTATATTTGCTTCGAATTACGCATATTTTCTTAAGGGGATGGAGGGGTGTTATATATGCAGTGGCGGATTAACCGGGTGGCCATTGAAGCCGCAACATGGCCTACAGGCACGATGACAAGAGGGTGTAAAATTAATTAATTTTTTACATGTTTCGAATTGGCGATGTTGTATTTTTTAACGATCTTTTATATTCTTTTAGTTAACAACTCTGAATAAGGGCATAAAATTTACTGGGTCTATGAGCGCCAAATTCGTAAATCCGTCTCTCTGTATGATGTTTGTTAGGGGTGAAAAATTCTGTACTGATTCTGCGAAATTGGGAGGGGGGCTATTCCACTGAATAAACAACCTTCGTTGCGTTTACTACGTTTGGTATTTTGAATTGTAGAGGAATAGTTTCCCTAATATTACCGAATCTCTACAGAATTTGTTAATTCAAACCAATCTTATGTAACATTCCTCCTAGGAAAATATACGTGAATTTTGTTTTTGTAAAATTAAGTGCTCTGAAAATATGGTAGTCGATGCATCTACCAGAGAAATTTTGGCCAAGTTATGTTTGAATGCAGCATGTAGGCTATATCACTGGAAACTCACCAAATGTGAAACTGATATTTCTATTTGTTCTTTGACTCGAGTAATAATTATTGGTCAGTAGGTATCAAATTCCTTGCTTTAATTATTATATATGCGAGAACAGATAGAACAGAAATGAATTCATTTTATTTTACTGTAATACTGATTAGTAATGCATAAACTAAACCAGCAATACTGTCGATAGACTATCGATAGTTTTCCTCAAAAATGATTATCGGTAGGAAAAAATATGGATATTATGCATCACTAATTATGAATTAGTTTAAGGCGTACCTACACAGATTTAGGTATATTGAAGGAGAGTGCGAGTGCTGTTGACAAGCACTGAAGATCAGAACACATTGTATAATTCTCTTTTCCACTGTTCAGGAGCTTTGAGATAGGCTTCAGCTCCGCAAGCCTTTCGCTTGGGTACGCTACATGGAAATTTTCTACAGCAGTTAGACAACGTTATTGTGTGGGCGGTGTTTGAAGGGAATATGAGAGCTTTTACACTTATTGGTTGCTGAGCCGAATGTTAAGCTGCGTAAAACAATCGGTTGTTAAAACTGGAGGCCAGTAGACACACGTAAGTGAAAACGATTGTGACCCTCGCGTCGCTTATTCAAGCATAACTTGAGAAAAAATGACGAAAACGATCAGAAATTTATGACGAATTATGTTTTTGGGAATGAGGAATAATTTGAAAATCAACTTACAAATGTTTAGTTGTGTCAAAAATCGGTTTCTCGCTTATCAATTTGCCACGTTGTAATTTTCATTTCACGGCTTGGTAAGTAAAGTTGGTTTTGGTTAAGTAATAAACTCGTACAACATTAGACATGTCTCTTATTCTTGAGCATGGATAGTAAAAGTACAGTTCATAATCACCCACATACCTTGCAAACGCTACTTACTAACTATGTATGCCTCAATTTTTTCACGACTCAATTCCTTCCATCTTATGGATCTGCCCATTCATATCTTCCCATTGGCATACCAAGTGTAAAGGGTGAACGATATAAATTGAATACGAAAAGAATACGCAGTATTGATTGGACAACTGATGTATTTTATCAGCGAGTTTAAAATACAATCACTAATTTTTGTTTTTATTTTGATTATAATTTTAGACTAATAGCAACGAAATTTGGAACAAATAGTTACTATAACTTCTCGTAATATTTTACAAATTCTGGTGCAGATCGATCCGACGGTACTTTCCCAGTCAACTTTTGTCTCGATTTTATAAAGAGAGAGATAATGATTTTAAACTAAGTAATGTTAGGTCAGAAGTTCCAAAATTAAACACAATTATCATTATTATGATCTGAATCCCAGTTGTACCAACTTTTAACTGTGAGATATAGGTTTAACCAATACGATGCATGGTAAAATAAATTTTAACGCTATTTAACTATTTGGTACAACCAGCACTAAGTATTACAAACTTTTTAGCACCTAATTTTCTACTTTTTGAAAATCTACTTTTTCTAACGGAGCTGATGCTACCATGTTAGACTTTTTCAAAACCTACGATGACGACATGAAATACAAACATTCATACTTAAATTTAAATTTTCAAAAGTTGGCGGGAGCGCCTACAAAATTCCTTTGCTACAATAAAAAAATATTCTAGTAACTCTCATGGTATATATGTATAAATAAAAGTAATGAAGATGGGAAACTGTTGAATCTATGGACAGTGTTGATAGTTTTTTAACATCGATACAGAAACCTGCAGTCGATATTTGCCATTTCTACACTATGATAAATAATTTTGAATCAGGGATTGAGAAAAGCTACCTTTTTACCCAGTTTTCTGGGAAATGGGTCATTAAAATTGACATCACAAAAAGATTAGGGATGGGGATGATGAAAATTATCTCTTTCCTGAGAAAAGAAAATGATTGGTACTTTAGGTGTTCAGGCGGTACGGGGATTCGAACCCGTACCGGCCGAACACCTAAAAACCTCCCTCGCTCACCGCCACAAAAGGCAGCACCGTACTCACTCAGCCACGGTGCCGGGTGACGGTGAACGAGGGAGTGAGTATTGTTAGCTGCCGACGTATAGTGCGGCGGCCCGGCCGCCACACCACTCCCCCCCAGTATAGCGGAGCGTAATACGATTTCCCATACGGAGGCGCCTAGGTAGGGACGTACACCGGAACGTGGCGATGCTCCCCAGTACATCACCGCTCCGTGGCATACGTCCACCAGCGCCGTCACGCAGAGAACCAGCGGTGTGACGCACCACACTACAGTCGGTAGTTCTCCTAGTGTCCGAGAGATGGCGTGAATATTCCATCTCTCGGATCACGTCGGGGTCACCACTTTAGGGTGACGGTGAACGAGGGAGTGAGTATAGTTTTATGTGCCGACGTATAGTGTGGCGGCCGCCACACCACTCCCCCCCAGTATAGCGGAGCGTAATACGATTTCCCATACGGAGGCGCCTAGGTAGGGACGTACACCGGAACGTGGCGATGCTCCCCAGTACATCACCGCTCCGTGGCATACGTCCACCAGCGCCGTCACGCAGAGAACCGGCAGTGTGACGCACCACACTACAGTCGGTAGTTCTCCTAGTGTCCGAGAGATGGCGTGAATATTCCATCTCTCGGATCACGTCGGGGTCACCACTTGTGGGTGTGTGCGTATATATACACGACACCACACAAACACCAATCAGGTCGGTTGCGTAATATACGTAGTAGTATGTGCGGGCCGAGCCCAGTAACAAATAAGCTATACAGACGAAATATATAGCCGTGAGCGCAAAAAGATAGTTTGCGGGTTTTACCCCGCTGGCCCGCTAGGTGGTCGACGAGTGTGTAAGACACACTCGTTCGTCATCGACCACCCGTCGCCACAGGTACCTACCATTTTTAATGTGATAACATTTTTATTTTCTATATGGGATCTGTTTTCGAATTCAATGTTTCTTTATTTTCCTATTTTTTCTCACATCGATAAAATATCGATATTGGTTTACATGCATTTTCCATTTAACATCGAAAAATATAGATTTTTTTATATATCAAATTTTTATAAACCAGATCGATATTTATTTACATGTATTTCCCATTTAACATCGAAATCGAATTTTTATCAATATATTAAGTAGCTAAAATATTTACTGGAAGAAAATTGGTCAGTGAATCGAGTAGAATCCATCTATGGATTAAAGTCAAATAATATGAAAATGTTATCACATTAATTGTAATCAGCTTCAGCCACTGATACTGACCACTAGTTTTATTTTGACTTAACTTTTTATGTGCCTATATATATATAAAAAGAGGAAAATTTGCAAAGGGTAATCTCAGAATCTACTCAACTGATGTTGATGAATTTTTGTACGTGCATTCGTCATGAGCCTAGGAAGATTCTAGGCTTAGTTTTATTATTTTATCACTTCGGAAAACTTATTTATGAATGAAAATTGATAAAGGCTAGATTAATAGTGGCTGTGTGTATAACTTGAACAAAGGAAAAACAGTATGCAAACATATTAGTAATTAGACATTTTTTTGAGGCGCTTCATTCAAATTTGATGATCATTTTATCAGTTCTATTTATCAACCCTCATGGGACCCAAACAGCGACAGTTTCTGATTTTCATATTTTACTGTGTAATTTATCATTGGATATTCTTCGACTCTCATTGGGCCCGAAAAGTTGAGAATTTTTTATTTTCAGATCTTATTGTGTAATATATCATCAGACATGTTTTTTGAGGCTCTGAATTTGAATTTGATGTTAGTTTTATCATTAGAACCATTCTTCAGCCCTCATTGGACCCAAAAAGGGGAGAATTTTTTATTTTCAGATTTTATTGCGCAGTATATTGTCGGACATGTTTTTTGAGGCGATGAATTCGAATTTGACGTTAATTTTATCATTTGACCCATTTGTATCAGCTAGGAGTCAAGGAGAAGCTTGCGAATTTGTTGATTTAAACATTACTATACAACACCTCCCTAAAAACACCCATTATAACCTATGATAACGCAAATAAAAATATCCTCTTTGATTGAATGTAGACAATTGTTTCTGTTTCGGGTTCCATTTCTTCCATTCAAAAAAATATTTTTCCTACATTTAAAATTCTCCAAATCCTGTTAAAATTTTTATATATTGATATTTTTTAATATTATCTCAGAAACATCCATATTTCTCAAAACATATCGATATTTTTTCAAATTTTTTCTCCAGATTAAAAATTAATAAAGTCAGAAATGGAAACAGAAACGATTCATCATTTAGTTTCCTTTACGTTTTCGTTATTGGTTTTGAAACAAATTGATTAATTGTTTCTAATTTGGTTACTGTGGGGATTAGAAGACTACTCGTATGAGGAAATAGGCTCGGCCTATTGATGACAGTCGTCACCTTTGGTGACCATTATTTGTGCCTTGCACGCTAAACCAAAACAGAATGTATGTTTGTTTGTACTTCTCTATATTAGCAAATAGACAAGTTACAAATCACGGTCTGTGACAAATTGATAGATAACAATCTTGGCAATGTCACCAACCGATACAGAGATGCATTCTCCGTACTTTACCATTGCCATAGCAACCGTAAAGTACGATGAAAAATCTACACTGTACTTATGTAAATATTACATAAGTGTGTATATAAGACCAGAAAATCTTAGGCTAAATCGCCAGTGTTTGCCGAGGTCTTGGCTCCCCTATACCTTCTAGGTATTTTGGCATAAACACGCAAATTGTTCTGTTGAACACCTTCTGTTGTTGGTATACTTTCCATGACATAAGGTATTCCACAGTTACCATTTAAAAATTTTGGTGTTTCTGTTTATTGTAGTTTCCAGCACAAGAAAATATGATTTCCATTTCCAAAATATTTGGTTTTTATTTTTCAATCCCTGATTTGACTACCTATAGACTAATTACAGTGTTTTACTGAGGGGGGAAATATGTTCAATGTTCAAATCGGTGAAAATAGCCGTTATACCTATACTTCATCTCTTGCTGCAGCAGGATCAAAATGGCTCCGCCTAAAACAACCAACTAAATTTGTTTCGCTTCCATCGATCCTATGTGAAACGTTAATTTCGGCCAATTTGAGAAATAATAAAACCAAATCGCTTTTTAACGTTGGATTCTACGGCACACAAGGGGCTCGTACAAAACGCGCAAATTTGTTATACGTGCACACAGTGCACTTTTTTCCAAAATGAGTTGAGTGGGCGAAATTAAAAACCGTAAAAAACCGCTATAACTGCTTGTTTTTTCACCCCTTTTACAGTGGTCTCTCTGTGTAGACTATACACATCTCTCTGGCTGACTCTCTCCTTCTCAATTAAGCTCACTCTTGGGAAGAAGGAAGGGGTTACGGTTTAATTTTTTTGGATATAGTTAGTATAATAAAAGGCAAAAGCTTTACGACAATTGTTATATTGGAGGTATATATATATAATATATTACCCGTTTGTATTTTAATAGAGAGAATGATTCTAGATAAGCGTTTCCGATTGGAGTCTGCTGCTGCTGCCACTGCAACGTCGCAGAGGGTGGCAAAATCATCGTTCCGTTATTCCTCATCCTTTTTTTTGTTTTTGGGTGGCGGAGAAGGTGGCTGATGATAAAACCCCCTAAAGACACATTAGTCAGCCGACGAAACACCAACGCGTTATAGTACATAACGAGTGCATAGGACTTATTTCAGATGAACGAACTTCGTTAGTTTTAATCAAAGTTATTGATAGGGACGGACGTAGGTGCTGGAAATGGGGGAGTGGAAAGGAGGTACGGGAGTGTTGACTGGGTAGGATAGAGAGGGTTATTACTGACTGAGCAAAGTGTGTAAAGAGTGAAAAAAGTGGGACCGTGTCGAAGATGCGGATACGGTAAGGGGGCATAAAAGAGGAATACGAAATAAAACAAGCTTATATATATATATATATATATATATACATGCTTATAGATATATACAAAAAAGCGGCGTGGAAAGTGCCCCGCAATAATCGTTGGTTTCAATTTGAACCGGCGTTATAATCCGATTTTAATTAAATTTTTACGAGTCTTAATCCGCTCCAAAAACCTCGATAATGCCAGTTAATGTAAATAATTGCTTTTTACTTGGCCGGGTATTAAAAACGTTGAAGATCTTTCCACTCCACCTTTCTCCCCTACCATTCTCGCTCGCTCTCACTCTCTCGCTCACTTTATTTTTCCGCCATAAAAAGCCACTGTGTGACGCTTGAGCACCGTTTTCCTATATCTGGCAATAATGAAGAAAATATTTCTGCATGTCGTCGACCAAAAACGTCTTCTCGCCTTTTATTCGTGAGTAAAGAAATATTTTTCATCTTTTTTTTCTCTTTTTTCTTTTTGTTGTGCTTTTGCTAATGCCCGACGAATTTCTTTGAAGAATTATAAACCGTAAGAATGCCATCTTAAGCGTGAAGTGATAAGAATTCGTGAGTAATATGTGGTTTCTGCGATCGTGGTGGGTGTTGAAGCATAGGTATATATATATATATATATATAAAAACGCTAACGCAGGCCTTATATGGGATTGAGTAATTTCCTCAGTTAGTTGTGAGGAATGTGGAGAATAAGTGTTGAAAATTTTGTCAGACTGCACAACGGAAATGAAAAAGGAAAAATGCTTCAGCATTTCTCATCGACTCTGTTTCATCGTCGTCGGGCCACCGTTGTTTGGTAGACCTGATTTTAACTTGGTGAAAACCTGGTAGGCAAGTTATATATGCGGAGGTCAGTCCTCCCCACAATGCCATCCCTCCTGATTAAAACACCTTCACATTTTCACGAAATTTATTTTTACAGCGTTAATTTATGTTGTACGATCTACAATTCTTGTGGATGGTTGGTTTTAATTAATATTTTCGATTTTAGATGGCCTCTATTGTGTGAGAGGCATTAGGATGTAGGGTGCAGAGACTTACCCCCCAATATGGACTTTATCACCGTCTTTTTTACGTACAAATGCATATTTTGCTAACGGTGTATCTTTTTCTTTCTTCTCGTTGAGCAGGAACCTAACTCGTAAATTGTAGGTACAGTGTAATGCTAAATTTGAAAAAATGCTGCGGTGAAATTATAAAATTTTGAAACCCCAACAATGGGCACACTGACATTTTTCATTTTTTTCATTGACGACCCGTATCTTTTTGAAATTTTGATAGTTATAGGTAAGCTAATTCTTGAATATTTTGGAATGAGTCGCTGTGGTATACGAAAACTGTCAGTTTTCAAACACTTAACTGAATTATTTCGCTATGGAACCAAAAAAATTTTAAACTCATTGTAAAAAAGTAGGCCTACGATGAAATCTCAGCTAGCATTTCATTTTCGCACTGTTTGATTAATCATTAACAAAATATTTTTGTATCAATCAAACCGGATATTTAAGTACGATAACGACACTCTAACTTTTCAAAGGTCATTCAACAGGTAATTTTGCTTCTAAATTAACATAAAGTCTGAGACTCTTTAACTGTATAGTACTGGACCAGTAAAGAACAATGATTTTTGGTAAAACATGCCGGGTTAAATAGGCAACCATTGTATACCACATGACGTACTTTCAACTAACTTTTTATGTACGTTATACTTGTGAATTTAAGGGATGATCTTTATCAAATGTATTCCAAATTGATAAACTTGAGCGAAACATTGAAAGTGTACGCATCAAGAACACGTTGGTTGGCTAATTTTTTTGCTGCAATGTCTACATTACAAAGTACATATTGGTCTTATGGAGCTTTACTGGTCCAGCTCTGTATAGTCAAAGGTTAGGTAAATACAAATAGTGCTTCAGAAATAACTACGGTACCTACATAATTATTTTTTTAGGTATTAGAAACTGGCATATTACAAACATGAATTGAAATTTATAATATACGATATATCATCAAACCTCAAATTTCGGTTTTTACCTTACTAAAATTCTGGCTGTGGTTAAGATCACATCTGTATGTTCGTTGCGGAATGTGTTAATTAATATGCTACGTATTGTTTAAAAAGTAGGTATAGATGATTTTCAAGCAAACTACTTGCGCATGAGCGACCCATATACTTTGACAGTGAGTTTGTAAACCATCAAACGTTTCTTTAAATACTATCCACTAAAACTAAAAATTAATCAGTAGCGTATCCTCATTGAAAATATTGGGTGTGTGACTCAAATTTTATTAATAAATTTCTAGAGGGAATATGCAGGTACCTATGTATTTACATATTTGAAATTTATTAATTCTTTCGTCTTTTAAGATTTTTGCCTGCAAAGACAGAATAGATGATAATAATATTAGTTTTGTTCTTTTTGCCCGTTTGCAATGAAAAATTTTGACAATATCACGGCGTTTTTTTGGCCCGAGAATAATATAATTCTCACAACTTTTCACTGCCAGCAGCCAAAACGAATAGAGCTATTGAATTGGCTCAATTTTTTTTCTTAAATACTCAAATAATAGTATTTTTTTAATGGATTTTTTCATATCAAACTGTAAAACTAACCTATTGTGCATCTAATGTATTAAAAGTTTCAAAAAATTTTCGCTGACTTATTGAATTTTGTCTTCCGATAGCGATCTGTTACGTCTAATGTAATCAAAATTTTCCTGAATTGTAAGTTTAAGAGTTTTAAGCTGTATTTACCGACTCGTAATTAGAATAGTGTTTCCTAAACACTCGTCACTTTTTCACTGGTCCACCCATTTGATTCATTAGCATACACATTATTGTTTTTCATAATTTATATAATCGATCTAGTTACATCGATCAGTGGAGTAAATTGCCTATAATTAAATCAAAATTTCGTCATCTACTGCCTCTTAAATCTCATTTTTAACTTGGTACAACATCAATAGCTAGGTGAAGCAAGCAAGAGCAACTGCTGAAGATTGCGGTGAGTGTTGATTTTTTCGACTGTTGCTAAATTTGGCCGATCAATTGTCTGTCAGCGAGGCTCTACCAGCTGAATCGATTTAGGATTGGTGCAGAATCACAACCTCTGGAGATCGTATTGTTTCCTAGTTGCTGTGACATTGTGGACTCAGTTATATAAACTCTTTCTCTATGCTTTTGTTTCTTTTTAGAAACCAAACTAAATTTCTAGGCATGTGGTGAGAGGGAGGTGGTTGGTTTTGCAAGTTCATTTGGTGTTCTGTTGGTTGTGGTGCTTCCCCCTTTTCTTCCTAAAAACGTATTTTCCCACATTTGCCATGCGGGTATCTGTACCTTTTCACTTTTGCCTTTCTGTTGGTTTGTTTTGTTCTATTGTGTTACTTTTTCCAATGTCAAGTAAAAAACTGCATTTTAAATTCAATATTCAAATTTGAAATTCATTAATAAAATTCAGTAATGAAAGCCGATATTAAATTATTAACTATGATTCAAGATTCAATAGGTATGAGACATTTTGTTTTTATTGTGTTTAGCGTTAATCACGAAATTTGATGATGAACAGATTGCAGATCTAAAAAAAACATTTGTTCGTGGCCAATTTGTCATTGTTTGATACCTATCGGCGCGGTAGGGTTTGAGGAAAGTGAAAGAGGAAAAAAAAAAACTTCAAAAAACTTAACAGATATATAAAAGGTTTTGTGGATTCACGGTGCAAGATTCAAGCAAGTCTTCTGTGTTACGTGAAGTATCTCTTTTCGTATTTACGGCGAATCGTCTTTTCTGCATTGCATTTAACAGCAGTAGTGTATGTAAGGCACAATGGACTGCCATATTCAGAGAGGCTTTTTTTTAACTGTGGTAATCATTTCTAAATACCTCTATCGAGCATACCAAATATTTTGCGAAAAATTGTTGTTAAAATTTCATGAATTAACGCGGGTTTGCTTATTTTATAACATTCTGAGCGAGCATTTTACTAATGAATAATTATGGATAACTTCACCTTAATAAAAGTAAACTTAGCATAGATCAGGCTCATTACGATTTTTTCAGTGCACTTATTATAAAGTAAAAAATTTCGCTGCGATCTTCTTTCAGAGTTGTAAAAAATGTCTGCGAAAGGAAAGTCGTTCGGAAAGTCGTTCAGATTCTCTCATCGATACCACGTTGACATAACTTCGATCATTTCAAAGTAAAATGTAGACTACTGTATTAAACAGCCTGCTTCAATCTGCACAGATTGTGTTTCTTTTTTGTTTTATATTTTTACGAAAATGGCGTCATTTCTGCGAATACCATAAAACGAAATCTGTCAATTGAATACTAAAAACCAAATTATTCCATATTAGAACGAAGAAACGAAAAGAAAACAAATGCGAATGAAATTCACTTTTTTGCCGTAATTCTGCCACGTTTCATAAAATTATGCTTCCGAATGTAAGTTTTTACGGTTCAAATCGTAATATTTTTAAATGTCTGGAGCTTATAACCGCCATAGCTTAAATAACGTTTCGCCAATTTAAAATAAATAATCTCTCCCCCCCTCACGTCCACCATACTTTACCCCTAAGTAATCAAATATTTTTTCCTTATAAAATTTTATTAACCCGAATATTTTCATTCTTCGCATCGATTTCGCCTCACTAAATTTTGTAGACTTGATTCGCTTTTTCTCACAAACACGACAAAATCTTTCGGTTTTTTGTTTGTTCTGTAATTTTTTGAACCCTCCTTTTCTCCCTGCTTACAACCGTCATCGAATTGGAGTGTTACTTCTAGATAAAACAGTTATAAAAATAAAAATGGCTGACAATTTTGCGATGTTATTTGTCATTCAATTCGCGTACATTCTACTCCTTTATTTTTTTCGCCTTTTTCCTCTTATTCAAGTTTTTTTTTTTTTACTTATTTTTTTCTCTCCCTTTCTTTTGTCATATGTTGTCAAACCGCGAAATGAAAAACGTACGTGAATGTTGTCATTGGAAAACATTGAAATTCGTGCGTAACTTTATGTAACTTATTGATAATCGCGTGGAGAGAGGTACCTTTGTTCAAATATGGGCTATGATCTAGATACCACTTAATAGATAAATTTGTTCAATATTAATTCTCAGGGGTCTGCATGGTATTGTGGTTTGCTGCTTGGTTTTGGAATCGAAAAACTGTGAGTCTGAGATCGGCCGCGGCCACATTCCTGCTTCAAAATGGCAGTGTGTTCGGTTTGGTTCTAATAGTGCGCAATTATGTGACTGAAAAATTCATGGTTAGTAGACTATTGGCCAGCTGATTCTGACCATCCCTCGCGCTCCATTTCGACATTAAAATATATCCTCCTACTACCATGTAAAATGGTCACGAAATCAAAGCCAATTTAAGAAAAAAAAGAAAGAAAGAAAGAAAAATTAAGTAAGCCTAATGATTTAATGATATTCTGGCGTGGAATGAGGGTTTAAAAAATATTGTATCTACTTGGATAAAACTTTTTCAGTTTTATATTAAAAAATACTCCAGCGCAGCAATGCTTCGCTAGAAAACATAGTTTGCTCGATATTTATATTGATATTTCATTGTTAGTTTCAGGTTAAGAAATTACAAAAAAACTATCGATAATTATCCATATCTTTAACAAAAATATCCATCTATCAATGTTTTATCGTTAAGAACCATTTTTCAAGAGTATTTTTCTCAAAACCACAAAATTTTTTCCAGAAATTTTTCTTTCCAAGTTGAAAACTACTGAATTAATAGGCACAAAACATCTAAGAAACTGGCACCAACAAAAAGAAAAGTCTACTGTGAAAATTTCAGTTCGATCCGTTTTTTCATTTTCTCAGAATCTCGGAAAAACAACTTTTGCAGGAATTTTTTGTTTTCCAGTTTTCTCAAAAATTAATTAACCGATAGGCAAAAACCTTCTTTCAGACCTGCTCCAATATCTCTAATATAAAAACTATCTCTCATAAAAATTTTAGCCATATATATTCGGTATTTTTCTCAAAACCGTGCAATATTTTGGTTGATACATATACATACATGCACATTATATATACACATGAAAAAATTAGGTCAAAATGAAAAAATGATACCAATTGGTTTCTTTTCTCATAAAACGGATAATTTTCACCATTACCATCCCTAATCTTTCCTTTAGGTCAATTTTAATACTCCATTTGCAAGAAAAATGAGTAAAAAGTGTGGTATGCCAGGGGGCTTAATATGGACAGCACTACCTGTCAGTCCTGACATTATTTTTTATAAACTTACTACGGGCCATGTCTAAAAGAACTCTCAAATTAAGTTTCATTTGCAAAGGGAGGCAAATAATAATTACTGCCCCCGACTGACTCAGTTTACCAGAGTTTTTGGACCCGATGTCAACATGGAAACGGCTGTTATTTTTTATACCAATGTACCTCGGAACCTCTGTGAATTTTACTTATATGATTGCCATTTACTTGAGTGAAAACCTGGAACCACACCACCAAATATTACCCATTGCCTTTAGAAAAAACTAACACATTTTAAAAAATCATAAGAATATATTCGAACAAAAATGAGAAGGTACAAGACATGTTACTTTGATTACTGCAGAAAAACGACTGTGTCGACTGATCTCCCTCTGAGAGATTTTGTTTGGGGTAAAAATGAAACAAAAGTATAATGGAGAAACAGATAAACATAGAATATTATAGAAAGTTTAGTGGAAAAAAATATAAAATAAAAGAATATGTACTGGGTTTGAAGATAAGAAAAAGAATGAGATGAGATGACAGTCTGTGGAGATGAAACATGAAAAATGATAAACAGGAAAGGATTAGAAAAGTTTGTGAATAAAAAGGAAAAGATTGATATGTAGAAAAAAGGTGTTTGACCTTGGATGAGTGTAAAGAATGGAAGAATAAGTATGAACAGGTAAGTATGAACATAATAGAAACCATGGTACATTTTATTATTAGTAGTGAAGAGTTTTTAAAAATGGCCAAAAATTTATTTTATTTGTTATTTTTTAAATTTTTAAATTATAGGAGATGGGTGATAGCCTCATGCGTCAAAAGGGTTGTTTATTTTCTTGTTCTAAAAGATAAAAAAATAAATTTGAACTTATTTAAAATTTAAATCAGTTGTCAAAGGGAAATTATGAAAGCTTTATGTTCTTCAAATAGTAAGTAAGTAAAATTAATTTTGCCATTTAGTATTTTGAATTTAAAATTTTTAAATATTAAAATTTTTTAGTTTCAGGGGTGAATTTGTTCTCAAAAGAACTGAATGAAACCACTGTAACACCCCAAAGGTAGTCATCATATTGTTAAGGAAAAATAAAAAAGATCGAAATTATTTGAAATGCTTATTGTAAAACAAACAGCCCAAGATCGTCGATCTTTGGAGTCCAAGGTGCCTCGAATTTAGTAAGGGAAAGACATGAAAACTTAATTCCCCACAAACCACTGTAAACATGAGGTCACGTTATTTCCATCCTACACAACTCCTCCTATGATTCTAAAAAGCCCCAACAATCCAAATAAGTGATCTCTAAATAGAATGACTTAGTATAACACATGATTAGGCTAGTATAAGTTGGTCTCGATCTTACTGTTAAGATGTTGAATGTCCGTCATCCGATGTTAATGAGCCGCACCACGTGGAGATGATATTTTGAGGACACTTTCCTGTTTCATCAGCCGATATTCATATTGCTATTTTTATAGGATGTCTACTTTCAATAAAAAGACGAACTACCATTGAAACATAACTTTGAACTGTTAGAACTTTTATTTCAATTTTATTTTTTTTTTTACAATTTCATGTTAGACGTGCATGAAAAAAAGTCCTTTACTGATAACCTTTCATGAACAGACTGACTTCCCCACTTTCTTCAATGTTAATTCTCGTCACTTTTTACTGTTAGAATTAACCTGGGAAGTCTCTACTTTTTCATACTATATATTTCATTAAGATCCGTAAGTATAATAACCTGTAATTATTCATTTTATTTCTTCTGTCACGATTGTCTATTTGGAGAACATGGTATTTATAAAGGAAAAGAGTATGTTTTTGTCTATCGGATCTTGATGAATTTTATAATGTGAGTTTGTTTATTAATTTTTTATGAAAATGTACCTCACATAATTGTCCCCTTACAAGTTTTTGAAATATATGGCCCAAATATATTTCAGAAACTTGGAGCAAATTAATAAATTAGTAACACTAGATTAAATAAATTGGTGGTCCCAGTTTTGAATGCAAAACAAAACAAACTTTATTATATCTAGAAAAAAAAGAAAAACAATATTGTGGTATGATCTCCTCAGATCTTAATTAATCGAACGATTCTAAATTAGATTATAAAAACGAGTTTGTATCTTAGTATTAATAATTTCCTATAAGCATACGGTAAGAGAAAGGAAAAGGAAAAGAAATCCAAAGTCTTTCAAAAAGGAACAATTTTTTTTTTTTTTTTTTTTAATAAAAAAAATTATAGTGGGATCAAAGTTTAAAAGGGAAATTAGAGATTTATCATTAGTTGAACAAGAGATCGAAAACAAATGGTCACAATTCATGATATGTATAGATCTAAAGATAAAAAAAAATCATATATAATTATAAAGTCAAAAACAAAACAAGAATACAAGATCAAATACGAGAACAAGGAAAAGAAAAATTATTATTGTCTATTATTTTTTTATTCAACTCAGGTCGTCCTGGTACCTAGGTTTATGCCCTAGTCGTTTTTGGTACAGGCACTCCATCGTCCTCCCTTCGTTGGTGAAATAAATCACCCCAGACCTTTTTGTGACTTAGCGTAATGATGCAGGAAGGAGTGCCCTAAGCATACCAGATCTGAGTGCTTCGTTTTACGTAAGTTGGCAAGGTAGAACTCCTCTGGGAAGACGGTGTTGTTCCAACCCGATAAGGCAAATGTGATGGCAAGTGATGTGTTGATGGGTCCTACCTCGTCCCAGTTTGGGTATAGCTTCATGAGGTTTGTCTGGTACGGAATCATGTCAGGTGTTAACAGATCTTGATTTATGAACGATACAGGCATACATGGGTCGACAATCACGCCTTTAAACTTTCCTTTAAAGATCGTCATGTTAAACCTGAATGAGCAGGAGATCTTGTTTGGGAGTTCCAAAATTATTTGCTCCAATGGCATTATTACCTGGGTACTTCCCTTAATCACCCCCTGGAATCGGACTTCACTTGGTCCCAAACAGAGTTGGCTTAAGGGAACCACAGATAACGGAGGTACTTCATATTCACTGCTATGGGGGGTTTGATTTCATTGACTATCCGGTGATGGGGGGCAGATTGGTGAGATAGGTCTTTGGGCCTGTTGTTGATACACCATCTGTCCCTCGGGTTGTGGCGGTTCTTGTAACACCTTGTGGACGTCAGCTACTGTCACTATTTGCCCCTCAAGCCGATACTGCTGGCTGGTCATCGTTTGTTCTTTTTGCTGCATCCTGGGATCTCTCGGTGATGATTTTCCCTCGGGTTGGGGAGACTGACCCTGCTCAAGTAACTTATTTTCGATATTACGAATATCCTGCACTTTTGTCTGTAAATTTAATTCAGGATATGGTTTATATTTTTTTATACTCGATATTCTTTCCATGGGATTATTCACCAGGCCACTCCTCTTTCTCAGACTGGACTCTGAGAGGAACACCACATCGTCATCTGGATCGTTTTTATTATAACATAGTGTTTGTGGCTTAATTTGGAAGAAAAAGAGAGAGGAAGGGCCAAAGATAAGGTGCGATTTAGGTGAGAGAATTAGGAATATAACATTATTTCTAAATTATTCTTAATTAATTAATTACCTCTGGTTTTGGATCCGTTAACTTTGACGTTGATAACCCGATCAAAAGATTACTGAAATGACTAATCATAGTCATCATGTCGTCTATTATTTTATTTATCTGCAGGCCCTGACTGTTTAGTACCGAACAAACAGCGTTAACTTGTTGTAAGGATGTTTCGAGGGACTGGTTCTCTAACAGATGTAACTTCTTTCTCTCTTCAAGGATTGTGATCGTTTGCTTGTCCGTTTCAATTGACAATGAGATAGTGGTGGCTACTTTCGTCAACATTGTATCGTCGTGGTTAATAGCAACTGCCAACGCGTTTTTAGCGTCGTTGCTATGATCACCGATCGTTTTGGGTTGATTTGCCAGATTCATCTAAATTATTTGATTTATTATTATAATAAGAGTTTATCGGAGGGATTTTATTTATTATTTTTAGTTAGATTTCTTTTTTACCTTGTAATACGTCGCTGGTACGATGATCGAAATAATTAAAACTAGAAGTATTATTGTTGTTTTCGAGACGTCGGATCTTATCTGGGGAAATTTATTTATTAGTATTGAGGTTATTAAAAGTAATTAATTAGGATTGTCTTTTTTGTTTCCTTACTTTTTTCTCGTAGGTCGATCCTATTCTTAATTGCTTACATTTTGTTTTGAGAATGGAATTTACTTGATATCTCCTAGAGAATCACAATATTTAATATCTACACTGCCCCCTTAAAATAGTTTGAAATTTTACTATAAATTTTGGTTTACCTGATTTCTTGGAGAATTTTGAACTTTTTAATCTTATGCCATTTGTAGGACATCTGATGTATGTTGTTCATGTGGTTGAACCACGTGGTGATCTCTATGCGGATAACACAATAGCGTTAAAAATTATTCAACTTCACTTGTTTTATCATATTTACATTTCTTTTTACTTACTTTTTGTTTCTTTTTCAGTTTGTTGATCAATTTTCACTATTTTTGAACAAGCATTATAAGTGGTTATTTCTTATTTGGATACGAGATCATTCTATCACAGTAACTGTGTTTATTTTTGTTGAGTTTTGTTCGTGAATAGTTTTGGAATTACCTCGTTTTTCTAATTGTCCAATAGTATCTCTTCTTGTTGTCATGTGACTTTTTCTTGATTGTTGATTTGTACGCTTTGTTTGCGAGATTGACACTGAATCGAGTTTTTAATCGATTTATTTTGCTTGTTGAGTTTTATTAATTTAGTTCAAAATTGTTTTGACGTATTTATTAGTGATGAATTTAATAATTTGGTTTTTGAGATTTTTCGAACTGAATTGATCTTAGTTTTATTTTTTAAGATTTCTAATTCCACGCTGATATAGTTTCCCATCGTCAGTGCGGAGTATATAGCTGTTGGAGCCTCTCTTTTCGATAACCTCACATGGATCTATGTAATTATGGGTAAGTTTCAAAGATTTTCCTTGAATTTATCTGATAATTGGTGGTTTTTGAAGTAAATTTTATCGCCTATTTCGAATTCTGTAATGTTCTTATCCTGGTTTGCCTTTTTGCGGATTACTATCGATATTTTCGTATTTTCCAGTGCCTTGTTTAACACTTTCTGATGATCTTCGTTCGACATCTTCCTGTGTTCTCCTCTTTCATTTTTTTGAACTCCTAACATTAGTGTTGAGGGGGGAAAACCAGTTGTAGCGTGTTCAACATTATTCAGTCTTTTTTCAATATCCTTTATGAATTGGTACCAGTGAGAATGTTGGGTGGGACACAGTACTCTTAGAAAATCCCCTATAATTCTCATCCTGGTCTCGACCGGGTTTGGGAGGGTGTATATGGAGAAGTGAATCGGCATTCTATTTTCATTTCTTCCCATGTTTTTATCCAATCCGCAGATGTAAACTGTGATCCATTGTCCATTAGTAATATTTCCGCCTCACTGAATTCTTCCATAAATCTTTTAACTCGATCTATACAGACATTCGTAGAAGATTTTCTAATCGGATATAATTTAGTGTATTTAGTAAATAGATCCATAATAACCACTATATGCTTAAAGCCTAAAGGCACACTTGGCAACAGTCCATATAAGTCTATCGATAATGTTTTCATTGGCTTATCCGCTATTACTGATTTGAATTCGCCGTGTAATGTTTTATTTGCGTGTTTTGCTCTTTTACAGGTCTCACAACTAGCTATATACTTTTCGCAGTCGGCTTTTAAACCTGGCCAGTCGTAATGTCTGCGAAGAATTTCTATCGTCTTCCGAGCTCCTGGATGTATGTATTGGTTATGGAAAAGCTCTATTATTGGTTGACGAAGAACTAATGGTACTAACAGTCTATGTGATCCATCCTGGCTGATGTAGTACGCAGAGTCTTTGAACATTTTGATTCGAGGTGATCGTTTATGTATAAGAGAACATATCTCTTGATCCTTCTTTTGTAATTCTGGAAGTTCATTTAGCATTCGGTTAATTGAGATT
Organism: Ericerus pela; assembly: GCA_011428145.1. Taxonomy (NCBI): domain Eukaryota; kingdom Metazoa; phylum Arthropoda; class Insecta; order Hemiptera; family Coccidae; genus Ericerus; species Ericerus pela. The sequence continues at coordinate 1,382,448 of WOFM01000429.1, forward strand.
CTCATGTCCGCAGAAGCCATCATCAAGACCGCGCAGAAGTATTATCACGCAGATCTATTATCTCAGGAAGTGTTCTGAGTCTGCTCAACGCATCTGCTGCTATATTTGCTTTTCCAGGGATATGGGCTACCGAGTCAATGTCGAAGCTAAACAGGTAAGCTCCATCTAGCTACTCTTTGGTTCACTGTCTCATTTAATCGGAGTAAGTAGCTAAGTGTTTCATGGTCACACTTGACGTAGATTTTACAGTCTACTAGTAAATATTTGTTTTTTTTATCGTGTATATAATAGCAAGCAACTCTTTTTCAAATGTGAAATAATTCTTTTCACTCTTTTTCAACAGTCTACTGACAACTGATACTACACGAGGTTCTCCAGTTTCTGGATGAAATTGAACTATCAAGCCAGCTACCACTATATCAGATGCGTCAATGAAGATCGAGAATGGGAGTGTGAAATCAGGGTGATTTTGTAATACATTCTTGGCCATTTCTAGTTTTATTTTATCAAAACTTCGCTGTTGCTCGTCTCCCCACTTAAACAATGTATTTTGTTTCAATAGATCATATAGAGGAGCGGCTATCTTGGCGCAGCAAACTATATGTGTACGGTAATAATTCATGATACCTAGGAAGGATTGTACTTCCTTTTTGTTCGAAGGTGTTTTAATTTTATAAATCGATTCAGCCCTTTTCAGATCTGGTCTTATTCCCTGGTTATTGATTAGGAATCCTAGGAATTTCGCGTGGTCTGCAAAGAATGAGCATTTCATTAAATTAATTATTAATCCATTATCTAACAATCTTTTAATGACTGTTTTTATGTGTTTTAGTTGGTCTTTCGGGTTTTTTGAAAACACTAGCAGATCATCTACGTAGACGGCGCAGCAACTTTCAAGTCCAGCTAATACTATACGCAGCATGGCTATAAACGCAGGCATGGAATCCTTCAATCCGAATGCTAAACAGTTCGAGATATGAGGTTCTCCATCAAAGAGGAATCTAATATATTTCCTGGATTTGGGTGTTAATGGCACTTGTAAGAATCCGTTTGCTAGATCGATCTTTTTGAAAACACATGCCCCCTCAAACTGTGTTTTGATCTTGTCAATGGGTGGTACACAGTCTCTTCGAGTTCCCATGTGTTTATTAAACTCTCTCGAATCAAGACATACCCTTAGGTCTCCATTATCCTTCATTGCTACAGTCAGTGGAGACAAGTATTCGTAACCTTCTCGGGATACTACACCATTACTGACCCAATAATTTATAATCTTGCGAACCCTTTCTACTCTTGCTTTTGGAATTATTCGTTCCAGAATACAGAAGGGTTTTGCCGTTTCTTTGATTATCAGTTCGTGTTCGTATACTTTACAGCAACCTATTCGGTCTTCGAACGCTGGATACAGTTCTAAGAGAATTTCGGTTAGTTCATTTCTGAATTTGTCAGCTACTTCAACGCTTGCTGTTTTTTCTAGAATCTTGAGCCTCAAGTCTTCTTTTAACGGATTTTGTACCAGTAAGATAGATAAAACTGGTATTGCTGGTGTCATTTTTGGTTCTCGCAAATCTGGTGGTGAACCTTTGATATAACCTTTTATTATAAATTTTATCTCTGGGTTATCGGGATCTCTACAGTGAAGTTCTCTGGATACACTGTGAGGATCTATGTGTGCTTCTTCGAGTAGTTCTTGTCCCATAAGTAATGTAGCATTAAGATCGTGACATACCCTAAAAATACTGGTATAGGTCGCTTCTTTACCATCTTCAGTTCTGAAGGTTATCGGGAGATCGATGCTTCCTGATATTTTTATCTTAGGGTGATCAGCTGCAAAACTTACGTTTTGGTATGGAACTTTTAGTCGTTTTAGTTTTAAATCTTCATTGTTTCTGATTAATGTCTTCAGGAATGTTAAGGTTATGAACAAATAAGGTGAACCTTGATCAAAAAGATATCATACTGGTTTCTTCTCTCGCCTATTAATACGGGGACAAGGTAAGCGTGTATGAAGGATCGTTTTTCGATATAAGAGTTTATATCTGCGTTCTCGCTATCAGAGTCCACGTCATCTATTATGCACAGAATCATTGGACCTAACGCGATTTCAATCTCTTCTCCTTCTTTTATTTTCCTGCCCCCTAAATCAAAATCCAAAGTCAAATATTCTTCTCTTTCTTCGGCTCCCACAAAGTGAACACTTATCTTCTCTCTTGTAGGGCTCTCTATTATGGAGGTTACTAGGTGTGATAGTATTTGATCTATATCTATAGCTTCTTCTCTCATATAAAAATGATTCTGAGCTACTATTTTCTTATCTTCTTTAGGATCTCTTCTTTTGGCATCAGTTTATTCTTCTCGTACTTTTGAATGAACATTTTCTCTATATTTAGTACAAATATGTCTGAGAAATCCCTCACTAAATTCCAAATTTGATTGTATTAAGGTATAATGTGTTTGCCATTCTAGCGGGATCAGGTGGAATTGTACAGAGAATCAGTTTTAAGATTTTATTTTTATGTAGTAATTCATCTGCTAATTTTCTTATCTCTGTTGTGAACTCATTGATATCGAAATTTGGTCCAACCACCATTGATTCACCAAATCCTATTACTATTTTATCATCCTCAAACGAGTTCTTTTTGACCAATTCTATTAATTGTTTGAGAGTGTTGAGTCTTTCCATTGGTCTTAATTTCTCGGCTTCTAACTTATATGCGTTCGAGAGTGGTGTTTTCTTCAGCCAACTAATCATAGTAAGATCTCCAAAGACCTTATAGTCTTTCCATTTTGGTATTATGTACTCTCCTTTTATTATTTGTCTTAGCTGGAAATTTGTGTTTTTATTTTCTGGTCTCTTTTCTTGTGACTGACTACCAATGTGACCAGTCATTGGTGTCACCACTCGTTTCCCAACGGCTCATTTCCTTGTCTCGTACATTCGTATAATTCCTCTTGAGTCATCTTGCTCTCAGATAAGGTTGATGATTGAGTCGCCTGTTGAGTTGGATCTATGAAGAGGGTACTCGGTTTTTGATAGTATGGTGCTTGTTGAGATGGCATTGGTCTCCTTCTTACTGATTTCATTAAGGTTGTTGTAGTGGGATCATCAAACTGGTTTTTATATCTTCTAATTTGGCTACCAAAATTTCAAAATTGTTGAAATGTTTTTGTTTTAATTGTGTCATATACTTTTCGGGAATCTTTTTACTCAGAGTGTGGAATATCCTCTGAGTTGTCTCATCACACTCTAATAATCTCAAATACGCTTAAAGAATATAGGTAGAAATGTGTTCATACTTGTTCGGGTCATATCGGCCCTTCTGAATCGCTCTAATCTCAGCCTGTTTCCTCGAGTCATTCCAATATAGTTGTAGAAAATGATTCTTGCAACGAGTATATGGCCAATCTTTTGAATAGATTTCATAATTTGGGAAACTCATTTGATCAAAGCATTCTCCGAAAATGCTACCCTTCTTATAATTATCCATTATATTCTTTGTGCAACGTTCAAAGGCACGGATGAATCCTATAGGAGAACGATGATCACTTTTTCCTATATATTTGGCTAATTTAGTTGGGTCGAAGATTCTATCACCAGGTTTCTCTTAGAAAATCACTCTCGGTTGTCCCATCATTGGTGGGGGTATCGAAGGATCGATGTTTGAGATTACGGTTTGTTGTTCATCAGCAAAGAAGGATGGTCTAGAGTTATCATTTAATTTTTCTAAAATAATTTGCGATTCTGAGATCGATCGTCTTCGTTGAGTTGATCTAGTTGAAGTTCTACTATTCTCAGTATTTCTTAGGTTAAGTAAAACTGACAAACTATTCTCTATGTGGGTGGCTAGATTTTGTACTAGGTTTTGATTTTCTAGTGCAGTAATTTCCAAATTCATCATTCTCTGTGTTATTTCGTCTTCATTCGATTTTTAGGGATTTGATTTTTCTTGCGTTGGTATCATGGTTGAATTGGAAATTTGGGGTTGTTTTACACTTTTAAGGATTGACTGTTGAGACGTTAGATTTCTAGGTCTCTGATAATCGCTTTCTACTTCTGAGTTTTGGGATTGAACTTGTTTTATTGTTTTATTTGAGAAGCGAAGTTTTGTTTTCCTTTTCTTTCGACCTTCACTACTAGCGGATGCGTCTGTACCTGGATGTTCAGAATCAGAGGACGTTTTAATTTTGATTTGTTTTTGGAGTTTCGACATCTGGTATGACATGGATCTAATTTTCTGTTCTAGTTCTATCTGTCTTTTAATACTCAAGTCTGCTAATCCCTTATAATATTCAGTTGGATCTACTCCTGAGGGAACTTCATCTCGTATCTCTTGATGATTTTGTTTTTCATCACTATCTGATGGGGATTTCTCATCGAGATCTGACATTTCTAATCTTTTTACCTTTTTATTTCTTTGAGTTAACAGTGATTTTGCTCTCTCTATTTTTTCTTGTTCTTCCAGTTGTTTAGCTAACTCTTCATCCATCTTTTCCTGCTCTCTTTTCAGTTTTAATTCCTCACCATTTGGATCTGGATAATTTTTAAGAATCATTTTAATTATTTTAAAAATATTTAAATAAAAGAGATTATATTTTTACAAATTTTTTGGTTTCTACCTTTTGTATGGGAGGGTCCTCCTCTATCTGACATCTCGTCTTTCCTTTTTAGGATGGTGCTCTATAAATTTAGATTTTATTAATACTTGGTCATTTCCGATTACTTTTTACTAGAATCTCTATTTGTTCTAACTTACTGGTTATTTTCTTTGAGTTTTCTAACCTTTTCGGTTCTGTAACTAATGTCTTTATAATTCGTAATTCTCTCAATAGGAATGGACTTGGAATTCCCTACAACCATGAAATTTACAATGTTATGCCACTGAAAATAGATTACAATTTATTATTCTTAAATAGGAGATCATCTTCATCTGGATTGTCTTTTGAAGAATGATTGTTTTTAAGATTTTTATCGAACTGGGACCACCATTCGATTTCTATTTATTATTCTTTAATTGATCTTTTAATTTTTTATCGTATGCGTTACGTTACATTGAGGTTTTATTTCTACTTCTTTAATCTTTTTCTTATCCTCTCTTTACTTGTGGATGGAGTTTAAGGTCTTGAATTGGGCTTTGTTCCTATTAGGTTAAATACGCATCCACAAGGTTGTATTTTTATATTGACTAGATCGCACACTTTATTTTTTTGGTTTTTTTAGTTTTATTAAAAAGGTATGGTGATCAGCCAACCTGGTTAAAATACATGACATATTACACAATAAACATTTGGCCAAATGAAATACATAGAAATGAAAATAAATGCATACATAGGAAATGTTATATTATGAAAAAAAGGAATGGGTTTGGCTTACGCCTTTTAGAACTTCATGAGTTCAAATAATTGCTCGATGTGCGATTTCAGACTGTAGCTGGAGGTTGAGGATTTCTTGATGTGTTCATATTCACTGGTTAATTGGGTCTATTGTTTGTCACTAGTTTAGGGTGGGGGAATCTATGAAATTCGAGGCACAATTAGTACGAGGGAAAATGACCTGTTGTATGGAAGGTGGGTTCAAGAGATCCAATAATAACAGAAAAGGCTAGCCTTCACTGCCCGACCACAGTCGCCAGTTCCTTATTTTTCTGGTTACAGATAAAAAGGAACAAAAACCAAACAAGGATGTCAAGGGGAAAGGGGAAAAGAAAAATGATGAGTGATATCAAGCTCACCTTTAATTAGAGAACTCTGGATCTAACCAGGAACAAGGTGCCAACCAATCAGATGGGTTGAATATGCCTATCAAAAAAAAGTAACTCCTCAGAATCTATTCACTTGAGCCGTCGATCAGTTTTTGATTTTTAAATCCAAAAAAAAAAAAAAGATTTGGATTTGTTTTGTTATTTTTGATCAAAAAATTTATAGGTTGTTGATAATAGGTTTGATACTAACGTGTACTATTGTTTCTTTGTGTCACACGTGGTGTTGATTTTCAAAGTTTTTCAAGGTCAAAATTTGTGAGGATTTCACTTTTATTTTTATAAAAAATGTCGGATAAGGTTTTAATTTAGACGCAGACAAAGCCTCTGAACGCTAAGACGAAACTTAGTGTAAATATGTGGCGCCCCGAAGGTAGTCATCATATTGTTAAGGAAAAATAAAAAAGATCAAAATTATTTGAAATGCTTATTGTAAAACAAACAGCCCAAGATCGTCGATATTTGGAGTCCAAGGTGCCTCGAATTTAGTAAGGGAAAGACATGAAAACTTAATTCCCCACAAACCACTATGAACATGAGGTCACGTTATTTCCATCCTACACAACTCCTCCTAAGATTCTAAAAAGCCCCAACAATCCAAATAAGTGATCTCTAAATAGAATGACTTAGTATAACACATGATTAGGCTAGTATAAGTTGGTTTCGATCTTACTGTTAAGATGTTGAATGTCCATCATCCGATGTTAATGAGCCGCACCACGTGGAGATGATATTTTGAGGACACTTTCCTGTTTCATCAGCCGATATTCATATTGCTATTTTTATAGGATGTCTACTTTCAATAAAAAGACGAACTACCATTGAAACATAACTTTGAACTGTTAGAACTTTTATTTCAATTTTATTTCTTTTTACAATTTCATGTTAGACGTGCACGAAAAAACGTCCTTTACCGATAACCTTTCATGAACAGACTGACTTCCCCACTTTCTTCAATGTTAATTCTTGTCACTTTTTACTGTTAGAATTAACCGGGGAAGTCTCTACTTCTTCATACTATATATTTCATCAAGATCCGTAAGTATAATAACCTGTAATTATTCATTTTATTTCTTCTGTCATGATCGTCTATTTGGAGAACATGGTATTTATAAAGGAATAGAGTATGTTTTTGTCTATCGATCTTGATGAATTTTATTATGTGAGTTTGTTTATTAATTTTTTACAAAAACGTACCTCACACCACAATATCAAGTTTCAGTGTACAGTTTTAGGATATATCCCATATGCCCTTTTACCTACGCTACTGTCCAAAGGTATACTTAAATATTTTCGTAAGTATTGATTTCTGTTCTGTTAAATCTCGGAGGGAAGTGAGTCAGCTCCCAAAACCCTCCTTCAGTGCGCCACTGGCCCTATCCGTCTGGTGCTTTTCTCCAAACGATGAATATAAATTTTAGAACATACATACAAATAAGTGTATACATATATGCATAATAAAAAATTAAGGAAAAAATTTGAAAAATAGTACAATCGGTTTTTATTATCATTGAATTGCTAACATTCATCATCCCTACGCCTAATTTTTTCGTAAGGTCAATTTTAATGCCATTTCACAAGCAAATTGGATAAAAACAGACACGAAACCCTACTGAAAAGAGCGCTAAATAGAAATTCTTCAAATTCATAGACATTACAGGAACACAGCGAAAGCTTTTTTTAGGGAGGAGGAAGAAATAAACTAAAATTTCCAACTAAAATTTTTAAAATTTTCAAAAACTAAAATAAGAAAGAGGTCATCCACTTGCATGATTTTCCAACTAGTATAATATACAACTGCTAATTTTTCTAACTCCAAAATTTCAACTGCTGCAAAATTTTAAAATTTTCTATAAAAAAAGTAATCAAATTCCACGATTTTTTAACTATACATGAAACCAGTCAATTTTTCTAACCCTAAAAATATTTTTTAGAGAGTCTCACCCATCTCTCCCTTTGCTACGTCGTTAAGACATTATATAATAAATGTTTAAACCACATGAGTTAGTGTGAAAAAGTTGAATAAGTATTCCCGAGCTAATGAAATTTTTAGGGACCAAACAAACACCCACCGGCGATTGTTTATTTTCGTTTTCCAAAACTAACGAAGCTAAGTAAACAAAGCTTCACGTATTACTGTAATGATTTCCTGTTCTGCATTTGGTTGGTGTGCGCTTCTAGACAGCCTTTCAGGAAATAAGATCCGATTATTGGGCGGTCGCAGTTCAGACGTGTCTCAAAAGTAGTCACTAGTCGACCGAATGAATGAGTCGAAGAGAGTGTGCAGTAAATTAGTTCATCTCTATGAAAAATAATGCACAGAAAACAAAATGAAAATAAACAGGAGGGGAGTCGTGAGTGGATGATTGGATACACCGCAGAGACCTAACTTAAGACCTTCACAATTTCGGCGCTAAACGTAAATAATTACCGAACATTTTTCAAGTTCCTAGCGAAAACGAAAAGAAAAAAAAAAAAAAAACGCAAAAACGAACAAATGTACCTACACAAAAAAAAACTAACGCAGCGTAGCTCCGTTAGAAAAAGTAGGTTTTAAAAAGTAGAAAATAGGTTCCCAAAAAATTGGTAATAGATCATAATTGATAATTGTATTAAATTGTGTTATACTAGACTGACCTAAAATTGCGCAGTTTAAAACCATTACCTATTTCAAAATCGAAACAAAAATGGATTTCATAAAAGTACAGAATGGCCGATCCGCACCTAAATTGCTGACATATGTTACAACTTATAATAAATAAGGTACCGGACATGACTCTCAGAATTACTTAAAATTAATGGGAGAGATAGTCTAAAGCCTGTGAATGAAGGTTCTGAAATTTTTGTTGAAAAATATTAAATAGAAAGGAAGATATAAGATGTCAAAGTTGCGCTGCACCAAAAACAGTACCTCGATGAGCAACCTGTTGTTGTGATGTCATACAATTGACATTTTTGTATTTTGCATTATCAGAGGTTGCTGGTTTCAATACATCTCATTAATACTTCATTTTTAAGTAGGTCTTTGGTGAAAATTTACTGAACAAAATTGACTTTAAAAAATGACTTTGAAGCAAAGATGGGCGCACATTTCATTTCAGGACCCAAGAAAACTTTTGGCACAGAAAGCTCAAAGTCTAAATTATCACCTAAGTAAATATGATTCAATAAGTTTGGATTTCTATCTGTATTTATTTTTTGTACTTCCCACTGAGGTAGAAAGTTGAAAATTGGTATGAGGGTGCTTGAGTGTCACATCTAATTTTTTTTTTTTGAAATCCCAAAAATAAGAAAGGGGCAGCAGATATGAGCCAAAAATTCATTTTCTTGTAACTTTCAACATATATACACTGAAATTATCCAAATCAACACAAAGGTGGTATAATATTGTTTGCTTATGCTTTAAAAATATTTTTTGAGGTACTGAGTTCAAACTGGACCTTAAGTTTTTTAATTTGATCAATATTTTGACCCAAAGGGACTTAAAAAAGGGCCTAATTTTGTTTTTTTACATTTTAGTATGTAATACATCATTTGTAATGTTTCTTGAGGTGCTGAGTTCAAATTTTTCCATAATTTTTCAATTTGATCAATTTTTTGACCCCAAGGGATCATAAAAGTGCCCAATTTTGTTTTTTTACATATTATTATGTAATACATCATTTGTAATGTTTCTTGAGGCAACAAGTTCAAATTTGACATTATTTTATTCATTTGATTCATTTTTGACGCCCAAGGGGAAATTTTGACTTTTCATATTCTGTAGTGTAATACATCATTCGTAATAGTTTTTTAGCTGCTGATTTTGAATTTGACGTAATTTCTTAATTTTACCCATTATGTGATCCCACAGGAGCTCTGAAAGGGGCTAATTTTGAATTTCTCCATTATATTGTGTTATACATTATTGGTAATTTTTTTTGACTTGAAATTTTATTTTGACATGTATTTCTTCATACAACTCCTTTTAATGTGATCCAAAGTGGTTCAGATATAAGTAGCTAATTTTGAATTTTCACATTTTATTGTGTGATATATTGTTTATAATGTTTTACACGTTTCTGAGTACAAATACAAAAATCTTATTTTTCTTATAAATAAGTTGGGCAAGTGGTTTTACTGAATTTTGTTGTTTTTTGTTGGTCTCAAAAAACATGGGCATCCAATACCTAATAAATCACTCAATAATAAGTGAAGATATAATTGCAATCCCTTTTTTGGGGCCACAGGAAGAAAAAAGTGGTTCAATCTAAAAATGGATTGTAAATATAATCTCAGTGCCTCAAAAAACATTATTTATTGTGTATCACTCAATAATATCTAAGAATTTTATTTTAACCCCCTGTTTAGGGTTACAAGGGGCTCAATAATGTATTTGATCAAAAAATGGATTGCAAATCTAAACTCAGCACCTCAAAAAATATTATTAATGATATATCACTCAATAATATCTAAGCATAGTATCTCAACCCCCTGTTTGGGGTCACAGGGGGCTCAATAAGGGGTTTGATAAAAAATGGATTGAAAATCTAAACCCAGCACCTCAAAAAACATTATTAATGATATATCACTCAATAATATCAAAGAATATTATCTTATCCCCCTGTTTGGGGTCACAGGGGGCCAAGAAGGGGTTCAATCTAAAAATGGATTATAAATGTAAACTCAGAGCCTCAAAAAACAATATTATCGATGTATTATTCAATAATATCCAAGAATATTATCTTAATTCCATTTCTTGGGCTACAGGGGGGGCTAAATGAAGGGTTAAATCTAAAAATGGGTTGCAAATATGAACTCAGCCCTCAAAGTAAATAACTCCTCAGGCACCACCAAAAATTTTTTCCAAGGCTGTGCTCTAATTTAAAAACAAATAAGGAATAATTGGTTTTTGATTTTCTTAGTTTTTATTGTTTTTCAATGTTTTGAATTTGTCTATTAATAAGGGAGTGGGGGGTGCAAGTGCACATCCTTTTATCCCCTCCCTCACAGTCACCATGAACTTTCTAAATTGATGAGCTTAACTAAACCAATGTACAAACACAGAAGAGTGAGGAATGAATGAATGAGAAACCTATGAAAGAGGTGAAAAGTTTGCTGATGTGTCAATTCTATGACATCACACCCACTGCTCAAAAAATATCACGTTTTTTGGCAACTCAAATTTACCATTCATTTTCTCCCATTCTATCCAACCAATTTTATTGCGGTTTTCACTGATATTTTTTATTTTTTTTAAAGAATTTGAAAATATGTTTACTGAAAATCATGTCCGATACCCCATTACAGTAGATAAATAAATATTTTTTGTGAATTTCGTAGTTATTGTTTCAAAATCGTGTATTTTACAGCTAAAATAAAAACAAAAATAATTACACCGGAAGTACCATTGATCTGCATCAAAATCAATAAATCAGGTCCTTGGCTTAGCACTAACGTTAATTCAAAATTTCATGATTATTGACCTATTCGGAGGTAACAAGAAAATGGCTTCTATATAAAATTATTAAAAATTTTATGTTATACGTATGGGTATGAATTTGAGTTTTTGGCGCCAAAGTTTTCCATGAGTTATGAAACAAAAAACATACTTATCCCCACCGCCACGTCGTTTCATGAGACTAAGATGTGCGTATAAGCGGATTTTCTCGTTAATAGAAAACCTACTTAAAAATGGAAAATGATGGATGATAATTTATTTTGTTTGATACCAAGCGAATCATTTTTGGGTACTTGGGGTTTGAGAAAAAAAGGGACAAAATCAAGTTTGGCTAATGGAAACAATTAACGATGTTGACTCATTTATTGTAATTATTTTTAATGCGTAGAATAAACTGTAAACTTTTTGAGCGGTTAATTTAGTAGACGTAGCGTATGATATACAGGAAAAAACAGGATAAGACATGAAAATAGAGGACATCACAGGACAAGGCAGAATAACGCAGGACAAGACAGGAACCAGTTGCAATAATTTAATTTTCGACTATGTATAGTGAAGTATTTTATTAACTATGTGCTGGGCTTTCAACCAAATCTTTTCAATGGTATTTAAATTGTTATTAAATACCACGTTTTTAAGTGTTGTTTTTTCCATAAAAAAAACATGGGCTACTACTAGTTGCTAAAAAAACCAACGAGAGTTAGTTCTCGTGTTCTTTTGTTCGAATATGTATATCGTAATATACTTCGTATAATAAACACCGAATTGAATATTTTCTATATGTTCTTTTATTAAAAATTCAACACTATGCGAATGAATTTAAACGAAAAATATGCATTTTTCGTTATTATCTTCTCAAATCTAAGTTCAACGCACTCATGCACCAGTCATACTTGTGATAGCAACCTAGGCCGAGATAACTTTATATTCACAGTACCAACATACTAAAACCAGATGGAAAAAAACCTACTACACATGCTCAGAAAACCTCTGTCCATTGTAGGGTTTTAGAAATGATGGCTCATTAATTTAACTATGCGAAAGTAATGTACTCACTTTTCTCCCAGTTTGTAAGTAAAGAAACAACCTTTAGCGTAGGATCTTATAACAGGGAGGAAAGCAGTGTGGGGCAACAGATCAATTGAGACGATCTCGATCGCAATCTAATTTATTAGATCGTTTTCTATTAGTGTCATCAATTCCTAATTTTCTTCCTCTGACCTTTATCTACTACAAAAAATAACTCTTGGAAACTGGTAGAGGTGCAAAAAATGTAAAATAAATTATAAAATAATTGTAATATTGACTTTTCAGTTCAGGCATTCATTCAAAATTTAAAATATCTATTATAAACGATCAGATTTAAAGATCTAAATTATTTAAATATGTTTTTCTAGATCCCAAAATTAGACCATTTTTTTGAAGTGATCTACTGATCTATTCATCTGATTTTGAAAGATCTGTGCCCCGCACTGGAGAAAAGTAGTTATTTTTCTCCCTCTTTTTAATGTAAAAATTACCATCTGGATAGGTTCCTATCATAAGTATGACTGGTGCACAAGTGTGTATGACTTCGGATTGAGAGTAAAATAATGAAAATTACGTTTTCGGTTTTTTTTTTTTGTTCGCATAATTAATAAAATATCTTACTGGTACTATAATGAGTTGAAAAGTAAGTAATTACGACTCACGTGATTACAGCACTCGCCTTAGGCTTATTCCACAACATTCACAACTCGACTTTTTTCTTTCAATAACTGTGTACTTTTCAAAAAGTTTATTTTTTACTTGCAAACTGGGAGAAAATCGTTCGCATACCTATCTAATAAAGTTGATTTTTATTATAATCAATTTTTGGTACTCGATTGAACCACCTGATTAATCAAACGAATTATTCCATAGAAAAAATCGACAAAAAATTAAAAATTGATATTTTTTTGAATAATCAACATCGTTAGAAAGTATCTGGCATAAGGTATTTTTCTGCCTGTTTTCGGAATATACAGAACCAACCCATGAAAAAATACCTATATTGCGGCATGTACAGTTAATGATGACATGTTTGATGAACATTGGTGAGTTACCAGGTTGAGTAATTAGAGTAGGTATCCATATTACACCTTGACCTAGGTATATGATCGAGGTTTTTGGCCCGTTGGGGTCTCAAACTCCCGCATCGTTGTAATAAATTAAAGTGGACCTTTTAAAAAATTTTGCATCTTTCCTTTTTTCCTTCGATCCGTTACTGGTGTTATACGTGTATCTTTTAGAATATCTTCAATGGATGGTCAAAACAGTGAAGTTAATATGAGTAAAATTTCCAATTTCGCCAAATTTTTGCAACAAATTTCCTACTTTTATTAACGAAAAAATTAAAAGGTCATCATTTAGCTCGATTTTGCCTATTGAGTTTGAGCAAGGTGTGAGATATCCCCAATACTCTCGCTAGAAGAGCTCCTGAATATAATATTGTACGTTGTAGATATACTGCATGTAAAAGAAAGGATATTACGTCGGAGGAAAACCTTGAATACAGAAGAAAAACCAAAACTCTAAAAATCGCGAAATAACATCACATTTTCAAAATTCGAATAAGTAAGGAAAAAGATATACAAATTTCGTTTTAGAAAACAGTGGTGCGTTATATTGTAATCGACGAACAAAATATGGCTTGTCAAAATCCGATATTATTATAACTCTCTCTGGGCATTTATCAGCAGGAAACTCGATGAATACGAAAGGGTGACAAGAAAAAAAAAAACAATGCTCTGAGAAAGGAAATTCGTCTATCCAACTTGATATTTTTCTCCGTCATCTTTTTTCCAGATTTTCTTTTGTACTGTAGGCTTTACATTACAATTAAATCGTATACGAATTTCGATTTTAGAATCCCAAAAATACTTTTTTTTTCTTCATGTTTTTTTTTTGCTCTCAAGAGTAAGTTGTGCATCATTTGTTTATGTCTATCTGACAAACGATTACCATATTCAACGAGAGTCAAAAAGGTTCAGGGCAAAAGTTTCGGGCAATATTTCCTTTTTTTTTTTGGCGTGAAAATGACTTCAAAAAACTATCTTGAAATTCAAATTTTATTCCATCCAACGTACCATTCCTTTACGGAAAGAAGTAGGAGGAATAAAAACATTTTTATGGCTGAATGTATATGCAGTTTTCAGTGACATTTGAATCGATGGGTGAGAGAAAAAAACGTCAAAACCATAGCGAACATTAGCAAAAAAAAAAAATAAATAAAAAACGAAAAGAAATGGCGGAATATGTTACGATAGGTATTGGAAAAGGTACCTACATTCAGGCGATATTTCGCGAAAATAAAAATTCCATAACTTGAGTTACACCCCTAATTCCTCTTCCATGTAGTGTGGATGTGGTGGCAAAGGTATTCGACCAATTTTCTTTGAATCGTATACAATCCCTTCGCTTTTTCGATTTATACGTGCGTTGAATTTGAGGTAGGGGTATATAGAGTAAAAAAGATTGAATGAAGTCAAAATATTGCATCTTTCTACCGTTCAAAACGAGAAAATGGGGTAGAAATTAAAGCTATTAGATTTAAAAATGAAAATCCCCTTCAATTCGCATGATTTTCCTCTCTTTCCGCATATACAGGGTGTTCCGTAACCATAGTACCTCCTTGAGGGGGTTGGAAAGAAACTCATTCTAATTCGATTCACATATGGTTTGCCTACCTTTGGATTTGCAGGAGACACGATATGGTGGTTTAAACTTTTTTTTAAACAAAAATGCCTGTACACTTTTACATGCATTTATCTCAGTGAATATTTATCCTAGGAAAAATTTACAAGAAATCATTTTTATAGTAAATTTAAAAAGAAAAAACTTTTGTTCGAACAATTTTTTATGTTCATTCTTAGTTCAGAAGTTATTTGCCAAAATTTAGCAATTTTTATCAAAATTTTCTTATTTTTTCCAAAAACTATTGACAAGAGAGAAAAATTTTTCAGACAAAAAATGTTTCACGTTTAATTTCCTACATGAATGGTTCTATTCATTTTTGTTAAACAAAGTTACATAAAATAGATATTACAGCTTGAAAATTTGTTCATAAAAATTTTAGACCTCACGCTTGTGGTTACCAGGCAATTTTTTTTTGTAAATTCAAAAATGAGTTTTTCTCATTTTCCATCAACTCGGTCATTTAGCAAAACGGCTCACTTGTACTGACATGGTCTACTGTTACAGGCTTGCAGAGGGCAATGGAAATGCTGCCAGTCAAATGTATTGGGAGAAATATCCAAACCAACAACATCCAAGTCCAAAAGTGATACAGTAAATGTCCTCATGTCTCAAAGAACTGGGGTGTTTTTACGTGGCTGCTCCAGAACAACCTTTAAGAAGATCGGTTGAAGACAAAGAGCAAATTTTGGAGCTGATTCAAGAAAATCCGCACATGAGTGTACGAGAAATTGCTCAGCAGACTGGTATTCCTCCTTCATCAGTGTGGCATGTCTTAAATTCAAATGGAATTTACCCATAGCATCTGACTCCTGTTGCCACCATTCTACCTGGTGATTTGGAACGTTGACTGAATTTCTGTCGGTCGATGGTGGAAGATGTCCATTTGCATAGTCAAATTTTGTTTAGTGACAAATCACTCCTCACACAAGATGGAATTTTCAATTCGTGCAACGAGCACTTGTGGACTGAAGACAACACTGGAAAGCCTCAATCCCAAAATTAATTAATTAAAAAAATCCAAGATGACAGTGAGGTGTTAAGAACTAATCACAAGGCATTTGCGGCTTCAACAATAAGTGTTATTTGGCAAGCACGATTATGCATAGAATTTGAGGGAGACAGATTTGAGAATGTATTATATTAATGCTTATAAAAATAAAAATGTGTTTTGAATTAATATTTCTTTGTATCTAACAAAAAATCATTAAAAATCTTGATGAATAGAACCATTCTCATAGGAAATCATACGAGGAACATTTTTGTTTGAAAAATTTTTCTCTCTCGTTAATAGTTTTTGAGTAAAAGTTGAGAGTTTGGAAACAATAAGAAAATTTTGATAAAATTTATCAAATTTTGGCAAATAATTTCTGAACTAAGAATGAACATAAAAAATTGTTCAAACAAAAGTATTTTCTTTTTAAATTTTCTATAAAAATGATCTCTTGTAAACTTTTCCTAGGACAAATATTCACTGAGATAAATGCATGTAAAAGTGTACAGGCATTTTTGTTTAAAAAAAAGTTTAAACCACCATATCGTGTCTCCTGCAAATCCAAAGGTAGGCAAACCATATGTGAATCGAATTAGAATGAGTTTCTCCCCAACCCCCTCAAGGGGGTACTATGGTTACGGAACACCATACAGTGACAATATCTAAACATCAATAATAATGCGGGTATCCACCTTTTTGTCGAAACCATAGACCACTTCACCGAGCATTTTTGTAAACTCGTAATGAAAAATTTATAAAAATGAACATTAAAACGTAAAGCTTGAAAATGCGTATCCATTAAAAATTATGTCGAAATAAATGTTAGCGATTATAAATAAAAGACAAATGTTTTGCCACACATTTAAGTGCATGAAAAAAAGAAAAAAAAAGATGGAAAAGAGTAAAATATTATCATTGATTTTGGCAGCAAAAACAGTCGTAAGCGTTTTAGGCAATAAAGGTTTTTTTCGTTTTAATTAAAATATTTATTGAAGTACGTAATATAAAATGTCAGATGTTAAATGTAGTCTACTCGACGTCGCTGAAATGAACTGAGGTTAACTTTTTTTTTTTTTTAATTTTCGTATTTACCCATTTTGTCGCTTGATGAAGCAATTTAAAAATTAGAAAAAAGTTTTTGAAAGGTGTTATTACATTTATTTGTTAGGATACTAAACATCACACTGAATTTTCTGTCGTGGTTGGATCACGGTAACAAAAATTTTTATTATTAGTAACTTAGCGAAACTGGAACGGCTAATAAAATAATTTTAAGCTAAAACTCGTTAAAGCTAGAGAACGAACATCGAACACGCATTCTTCTCCATATTTCATAGATCTCAAACATTAATTCAAACTTTGAGTATATAGGTAATAGAAGGCTGATTGTCTCAGTTCCATTTTTCAACGATAGAGTGTTTCGGGGAACGAAATTACTGCAAGATGTATATCTTTATATTCGTGTAAGTATATGGATATAGTAGTAACGTGCGAAACGGAGTAATTTAGTTCCCCGAAAACACTCTCTGTGTATGATAGTGATTATCTGTAAAAATGTTATACGAATCAGCCCTCCATAAGTCGTAACATATATTATACTCAGAGAATTCACGTAAGTACCTTATGGGTAATGTCTTATCTATACATATTCCTATGCTCGAAGTTCTTATCACTGGCATGAGAAGCCGCAGTCTATGAACTACCTCTGTCCTATCATAGACGTCTTTTCATTCCTTCTAATTATTATGAATAAGTGTTTAACATTTCTTGAATATTAATTACTCCATAACACTACCTAGGATAAAATGCTAATCCAGAGAAATTGCTCAATTATGTTTAAGAACCTAACATTATCTCATCATCACATCGCATACAAGTAAAAGATGAAATGGAATATTATTAGAAAGTGGAAAACGCAATTCGCCATACACATTGATGAACAACCTTTTTGTAGATTAAACCTGCAGTGGTTCTTCCTTAGTAGGTCAAAAGGAAATATTATTTCGCAAGGCTTTATTATTAAGTATGATACTAAGTATGTACCTACTGCTCATCTATTCTATCAGCCAGTTTCAAATACAATTATCTATCCATACGAAAGGAGCTAAGAAGTAAAAAATACAAGATCACCATTATTATGAGGGAAGAACCTAGAATTCCAGTTACCGTGAACAATATTATTAGCATTGGTACTTGTAATATTTTTTTGCAACATACGTACGATGTGCTGTATTTTCGAGGTATGGCCAATTTCAGATCTCTTACTTTTCTCCTTCCTTAATTTCTTTTTTTTCACTCCTTAATTTTTTTTCTTGTTCTGCAATTCTTTTTCTCCTACCCTGATTTTTTTCTCACACTTAATTGGTTCTTCAGTTTCCCCCACACCGTTAAAGCTCTCATTTAAGTACTTTGTTTTAAATTAATTTCATTTTTTAACCGACTTCGAAATAAAAGGAGGAGGTTATCAATTCGATTCTTTTATGTTTTTTTTTTTTTTATGTTTGTGTCAGCATAACTTTTCAAACTGGGAGAGGATAATCCCATAGTAATCCCATTCAATTTTTATTAGATTTGATGAGGTAGTTTTGGAGTTAACTTTAAATATGAAAACTGCTAGTTTTAAAGTAATGTTGCCGTGAATGCTAGCAACGAAAAGTCGTTGAAAAAATTTTTTTTCAAAAAATAGAACCGACTTCTAAAAAAAAGCAATAAAAAATGCACTAAAAAGAGAAAATTAATTCATTTAAAATTTCTCCAGCAAGTTGTAGGTCTAGGGACTGGAATTATTGAAGTTGGGGCTCTTTTACTGTACCGCATGTAGGCTTTATATCTGCGTCAATTCCTTTCAATTTTATAAAAAAACTTCTTAATTAGCGCCAACTGCAATAACTCAAGTCTCTAGACCTACATTTTATTGGAGAAATTTTAAAATAATTATTTTTTAGCTTTTAATGCATTTTTTACTGCATTTTTTTTGAAGTTGGTTCTATTTTATTCCCCTTGAAAATCTCTCTGCCATAACTGAGATTTGACCCATCAACTTACAGGTTTTGTTGCTCCTTGCTCGAATATATCATTTGGCACAGTCTTTGAAGAATATAGTATCTTATGTAATTAGATAAGAAAGTGTGTAATTTCTCAACAAATGCAATGTTTGCAATTCTGAGCCAGAGGCAAATGCAGTAATCGCAAAAGTTTATAAATTTCTCACTCAGACCGAGTTGCGTAGAATATTTCTTGTAACGAGTGTGTGGTAATTGTGTGTAGGTAACCTATACCTACACAAGGTTCATGCAACCAAATCAAAGTTTGTGTGTAGGGTGACCAAATTGTATTTCAGTACCGGTAGCCAGCCAGTTTATTGCCAAACTGTACACAAAGCGTACTGAATGCTTAGAGCAATTGTCCACAGGCACTGCAGTACCATATACGGACCTTGACACGCACTGTATCAACAAGTACATACTAATTACATACTCAATTTTTCCATTTGCCATTTGTAGGAAAACATGAAGACACATTGGCTGTATGAGTGAATTAAGACGACGTATTTGTTTAAAGTGCAATGCACTAATAATTTGGGTCATGGTCTTTGATGTTTACGCAGGGCCAAGCCCTGTATCGAGGAGGTGAGGGAAATGATCCCATAGAGTTAAAGGAATGTTATATTTGAGTTAGGGGCAAAAAAACCTGTAGGTTGATGGGAGGAATCCCTATTATGGGTGAGAGAATTTTTAAGAAAAAAAAATGGAATTAATTTAAATAAATGAAAATAAGACATTCAATACTGTGGGGAAACTAAGGAAAAAAATTAAGGAGTGAGAAAAAGAAATTAGTGAAAAAAAAGTAACAGTTCTGAAATCATGTTGCAAAAAATATTGTATACAATTCGATCAGAATGAGTAATATATCAACTCATGCAATTAACATTGAAGTCGTTGAGAAATTGTTCATTTTCCTCCCTAGTTGTGTAATATACTATTCCTGGAGTGAGGGCGGGTTGAATAACTAAAAACAAAAAAAAAAAAACATTTCAAAGGAAGTGGAAAAAAAATCTGAAGGTCAACGCAGTCATGCATTGGATGGAACGAAAAAAAAACGAGGAGGTGCAAGTACCTATACCTTCTTCAGCCCCCTAGTGGCATCCCCAATACCTATGATATTTCATAAGTATTTATGATAAGTAAATACCTAAATTGTTAATTTTCCAATCTTTTATTTTTTCTTATTCTCAGAAAGTAAAAGGGTAAAAGGAGATATTGAAGAGGAGGAGATGCATTCGCTAGGAGTTGGCTTCGACTTCTACATTTTGAGAATAAGTACACTATTTGGTATCCATTTATTATAAAATTTCGGGGGAAATCGACCACCGTCGTGAACAATGACAGAGAAAATGACAGCATTTATTACTATTTTCGAGGTAATGGATACTAGGTATTTTATTTTTCTATGGTATCTTTGATTTGAGAAGGGTAATATTAATATTTTTATTAGGTATGTACTATAAACAGAATTTTTGAGGCAATGCAATAATCACCATCCTTTGTTTTCTCGGTATTACTTTTCGAAGAAGTGGGATGTCGGGAACTTTTATCGAATATGATTTCATTTTTCATCAAAATTAATAATAATTTTGCTACCTAAATTTTTTTACACAAAATCCTGCATCTGAACTAATTTTCATCTGCTAGAAGGAGCTTTCAATTATTCATAACATCAAACTTTCATCGCAAAACATATGTTATTTTTCATTGCAACTGTTGCAACGAGATATACGACTATTTTTCCTTGAAAATCCCAATTAATTTAATTACTAATCTATTTTGTACAAGTCTGATATTGGCTCTCGTAAAAAAGTTTTCCTACTTTTTCACTATTTGTTACAGAATTTGACAATTTATAAAATAATCCATCACGAATTGGTATACCTGCAATATTATGCCACCATCTTTGGGTAAAGGTATAACAATGAATTTTACTTCAAATCATGCTGCTACCGAAGAAAATTACGTGAAATTTTTCAAACTTTTTTCCACCATCGGTATCTTTTGTTCTTACCCCCACTCACCTTAAAAGAAGAAGAAAGTTATCGAACTCCAGAGTACCATTTACGAATAGAAGGCGACGAGAATGCTATTCTTTTTTCTTCTCTTTTTTTTTTTTTGCCCTTATTTTCCTTATCACGTAAATGATATGGTCGAAGATGTCGACTGAATTTTAAGCTAAAATCCAATAAACGCTTCGAGAAATGGCACTCATTACCCAACGATGCCATACGATTGACGAAGTTTACGCTTACCAAACTTCACCTCTACCTCGTCTCTTACTTTTACTCGCTGTCTTACTTCCTCTCCATTTATCTTCTCTCCTTCTCTCGCTCTCGCTTTCTCTCCAATGTTCGAACTCATTTAGAAAATTCTCGAGACCCGACCACTGAATACGAATTAGTTGTCCGGCTCCTCCCGACCTCAGCCCCAAAAGACAGATTTTAACAGTTCCGCCAATAAACCAACCCCTACTGTCGGCTCTTGTCTTCCTTTGCTCCTATTTTTTGTTCAGTTTCTTTCTTATTGCGAGTATGGCATCGACGCCAACCTTTTCAAACTACTAAAGAAGCGTTAATCTAAAATAAAGAAAAATTATCTTCAAATGAAAATCATTTGTCCACGAATTTAACATTTATCGACGGTTACCGATGCGACGATACAGTAACGATATTTTTAAAGATGAGAGCTGCATTAGTGACGTTTGAAAAAGAGAAAGAAAAATACTATAAGGTCGACGATAGCACTTTTATTAAGTTTAGCCGCAGAAAACTTGATACGTATGGTATTTCACGAAACATATCTTCGGGGAATTCAAAGACAAAAGCACAAAGCACAGAGGGTAAAGAATGGCTGAAGATGAGGCAGATGAAAGAGTGAGAGAAAGAGAAAGTGAGAGAGCGAAAGCGAGAGAGAAAAAGTGAGGTAGAGGGAAAAATAATGTGGCGAGTAAAGGGGGACAAATACGTGAAGTCATTTATTCGCTAAAAGGGAGGAAAAACGACCATTGCTTCAGGGTAAAAAAAAAAAGAGTCGGGGGAGGGATTGCTAAAAGCACCATCGAAGTTAAATAAGTAGAAAAATAGGAAACTAAACTACCTTCAGTTCTGGCTGTTAAGCCATACGATTGAACAAAAGTTTTGACTATACATTACTATGTGAACTGAGTTTACAACGGGTTGTGGTACAGTGTGGGTGAAGGCAACATAATAAGCATCATTGGCGGAATATGATTTTTGGCAACTTTACCATTAATCGAATACTGAAAATTGTTATTTTGGTTAAAATTACTTCATTTCTCACTTGTTACAGGCCTTTCAAGTGTAAACGATGTCAAAAATCATCAATAAAAAGCAAAATCAGAAGAACCTTATTCCTCCAATGATACTTATTTAAGGGATATTTTTACTATAGGTGTTTATCAATGTGCTCGGTCATATAGTCACATATAGTCAGAGAACAAACGGCAAATTTAAAGGTATGGGTTTCTAGGTACCCATAAGAAGTTAGTTTATCAACACTTCTTATCGGTCGGATAGCCGAGAATTTTTTTAATATTTTTTTGAGGAAGGGGAAGTTGAAAAATTTTTTGCAGACAACAGCCTAATTGTGGATTATGTTTTGAGGGAATGTGAGATAATAAAAAATGTTGGTGTTTTTTGACCCCAAAACTACACCAATTCCTTTGCCACTGCTTCGAATGCGATCATCCAGATTCCAGCTTATGATTTTCTCCTTGTGTAAGGTACGGAGGTGTAGTACAGATGTTGCAAAAAGGTGAGAGAATGATAATGTACCTATAGAATTTGAAAATTTTTTAATAATTATATTTTTCACTTTTACCTAATGTTGAACTATTGCAAGTATAGATGGACCTGGATGGTAGAAGCTAAAGTGGGGACTAAACTCCAATCTTATATATATGCACCTGCTTCAACCATTGTTAAAAAATGAGTATGATATGGAATAATAGAACCAACTGAACTATTGTACATTACTACATACCTGTTTCCTTGCTTTATAACAGTTCAGAACAATGAATGATCAAGATATGTCTGATGGTAGACTCACAGCTCCAATAAGGTAAGAAATTGTTTTTGTGGTATGCCAGATGGGGTGACCTCATGTCACCACAAATAAAACCAAAAAGCAAACACAAAATCACATTCAAAACTTACTTACCAGTAGTAAAACATACGGTCCAGACTATGTAACTTACTGGAGTCCAATTTTGTACAAATAATGCAGTAAGTGGATAGCCAGTCATGATTCGGATTTGTATCACCAAAACCTCCGTATTTTTACAAACATGTTTTAAATTTTAATTTAAAACTGGAAAAGAGTTATCTGTCAAAATGATTTACCTCATCATAAGAGACACAACATCAACTAAACCATACCTTTCTCCTGAAAGGTGCCCTCAATACCTTTTAACGCATTAACATGGTGGAAATAAGAAGAACCATGTTTAATTCAAATATTTGGCATATATTAAACATTAATATTTATATGCATAAAACTAAAAACATACCATAATAATGAGATCAAATATGCTGTTGAATAAAACTTTGAAATAAAACAAACTCTTTTATAGTTCACACCGGATGTTCAATAGAAATATGGACATCGAGATAATTCATTAACAAGGAACATATTCTGAACGTAGTTATGTGAAGAGTAATTTCATCTACTGTTGAATAAGACGAAGCAAGCTTCAACTTAATCAGATGTAGGGGAAATTATCCGATTGATAAATTTCGTCCGTTTTCTTATCAAGATAAAAAAGAGGAGAAATCAATCAACCTTTGAAAAACATATGAAACTTGGTGAAAACTGTAGTAGGTTTTCATCAAGTGTCCGGACCAAAATATCAAGTATACGATATTTTGAAAAATTCCAAATATATTAATCAAAATAGTTACAGTATTTATTTGTAGTCATTTTTCAAAATTTTTAGACATAAAAAATCACTTCAAGCATACCGATAGATTCAATTTTAGGTGCGCTTGATTTAGAAAATAGATTAGAGGACACAGTATAAAGTTGACTTCTATTGATCACTTTCTTTTCTTTTGAATAAAAAAAAAAAAAAAAAAAAAGAGTCAGACATAATTTATGGTTAGGCTGGTAGGTTTGATTGAGATTATTTGGGCTATATAGTTTTTTTGGGTGTCTTTAACTGAAATATTAGGATGAAAAATGTCGATTTTAATTTTCAAGAATTTTATACGTATACAAATTGCATTCTAGCAGGGTTTTCGCTTGGTTTTTTTACAAGTTACAATCTCGCTTATTTGGAAGCTGCGTGTAATGCGAACAAACAAAAGCTAGCTTGTTTACAATCGAAATTTTAAAACGTCAAAGTTTAACATGGATTAACTTTTAGATTGTACAATCTCGTTTCTTTAGAAGCTTAAAAAAGCACAGTGAAAACGTAGCTTTTGCAAGATTTTTCATTTGAACGGCGTCATGATACGTGGTCTACGTCTCGGAGAGAAAGCTGAAAATAGAAACTCAGTTTTTATCAAAAGTATGATTGACTTAAACCAATTAAGTTAACTGCAGAGGAAAATAAATAGAAAATCATAGTCTTCTAAAGAAAATAGTCATTACTTCCCTTATGTATTCATAATTCTGATGAGAGAAATGTTAGGTCTTTATAATTTTCCAGTAGGCATGTTTATAATTGAATTCAGTAAAAACAGCTTAAAATGGACATATTGGACTGTACCCTTTTTGTTCCAAATAAGCCGTGTTTCACCTCCATTTAACCAATATACTGAGTGTTCAGGAGTGAGAAAAAAAACTAACGCAGCAATACTTAGCTAGAAAACCCAGTTTGACAATTTTCATCCATAATTTGAAAAAAACTGATTTTCAAATGCTTAGAAAAATTGTTGGGACTACCATTACTCTTCCCCTCACACTCCTGCAAACCCTAGACTTTAATCATACAAACCTTTTTATATATTTATACTCACGTCTACGCTGATATTCGTTCCATTGCTTATTCCTGTAACTACGTACATCTTCATTTCTAAACACTTTTAACTACTTTGTATTTTATATATTTTCTTTGCTGTAATTACACATTTTTGAGATGTAACTTTGTCGACAACTTTATTTGGTTTAACTTTCTTCGAATCTGTTAACCAAAACCCAAAGCCAACTTCACTTATCAAGCCATGAAGTAGAATAAAAATTGGTTCCTCAACATATAGTTGCCAGTTTCACTTTTTTAGCACATATTATTCAAGCATAATTTGAAGAAAAAAAAGACAAAAATGATCGGAAATTTATGACGAATTATATTTTTGGGAATGAGAAATTTGAAAATCAACTTGAAAAACTTTAGTTCAGTCAAAAATTGGTCCCTCACTTATTAATTTGTGATGTTACAATTTTCACTTCGTGACTTCATAAATGTAGTAGGATTTGGTTAACCTCAACCCCTATAAAAACTGCAAAAAAACTGATAATAATCAATATCTATATCGATATTAATAGATATCTATATTAATAGTTATCAATATCTGACAAACATATCGATATATTGATATCTCTAAAAGAAAAACGATATATCAATGTTTTATTGCTTACATATGATTTTCTAGGAATTTTTTGTTTTCCAGTTTTCTTGAAAACTACTTAACCAATAGACACCAAACTCTTATTAAATCTGGGTATCGATGATGAAATAAATTAATATGAGTTGATAATTTACAAGAGTTAATAGTATGTGTGTTTTAAATGGAATATCAGCCACTATCAACTATCAATAAATTGATATCAGTTGAGTTCATGATCGATGCCCTGGTCCTGTATAAAAAATACCTTTCGTGAAAATTTTTTTGAAAAAAAATTTGGTGCGATGCCTATATACATAGGTACATAATTTTATGTACCTACATAACATAAAAAACAAAATTAGGTCAGAATGGGAAAATTGCACCGATTGTTTTATAATTTTCACTATCCCCACCTCTAACTCTTTCGTGAGGTCAATTTTAATACCCCATTTGCTCGAAAATTGGGTGAAAAGTTAAAAAACTGTAATTTATAACAGCATGTTTAAGTACACCTGAAAATGATCTAATTGAGGAATATTAAGTACAAAACAAAAACGGGCTATTGGGCTCTCTACGTGGAATATGATAATATTAAAAACTGACTCAGTGTATTCTGGTGCATCTTTCTGTGGCTTGTCGGACTGACTTGAGCAAGAAAATATAAAGATAGGCAGAATAATGACAAAGAACTGCTAAATTAATAATATCGCTGATAAAGTGAAAAGAAATTATATCTCATTGTATCAAAAATTTCAACAGCAATTTTCCCCCGTTTATCAACTGCCTCGTCCCAATAAACTGACGAGCTGTCCTTAATAAGCGATCTAAAAACTTATTACAAAACTGTTAACTGGTAATGACTTAACAACACCTCTCAACCAATCATTAACTGAACAAATTAACGCATCAAGCTATAACCTTAGCATTGAAGAATGGGGTAGTAACAATTTTGTCATAATCGGGCGATACAGAAAATTCTCTATCGGGTTAAAAGTTTCATAATAAGTCTCCGGAATGCTTTAAATTTTTGTGTGTTTGTTTTGGGACTTTCTAGATTTGTCCCAAATAAGTGGTACTAAGCTTCATTTCGAATGGCTTGTGCGAATGCAATGTCGCTAAAAACACAGAATTCGACGTAAATTAGAGATGAGATACCTATCCATACTTCAATCATCGCCATATGGTAATTGATTTTACAAATATGGCTCGACAATTTGCGCTCTAGTCGTTTACCGAAATTAAAGTAATGCAATGCTATCGAGCACCTGATACCATAAACCACAGACAATGGCAAACATCAAAGTAAACATTGTGTGTCCAGTTCATTTCGAGAAGCTATAACCACTAAATGATAAATATTTAACCAGTAAACTGGGTATCTTCGTCAAAATTTACTTTCCGTCCAACTTCAAACGACCCAATAACACAAACGAAAGCGCAATTTTATTTTATTCTATTTTTAAAGGCCAGAATCTTTTTTTACTCGTTCCCTTATTACCGGCTAGATCACTTTGGTAAAGTTGTGATAATAAAACGCGAATACGTACAGTAAGTAATATATTTTTGCTTTTTAATGATTTTTTTTTTTTTTTTGAAATTTTTTTTCTCCTGGTTTTTATTTCTATTCTTTTTGGGACAGTACTCCATTTACGCCTACTTGTCGAAGGTAAAACGAATGTGAAAAGCCTTTTTAAGTTTTGTTTTCCGACAAAAACGTTAAGTAAAAAAAAAAAAAAAAAAAAAAACCACCAAGAGAAAACACACACATACTCGAAAAAGAACAAATAGCACTCATCGAAGTTACCACTCGCGTGAAAAGTATCGTTGAAACTTTTTTAACAGCTGTTGCTTTAGCTGTATAAATGAATTCACACGTTGTGCAGTTGAATACGAGAGTAAAGGAAGCGAGAAAAAAAAAAAAAATAGAGAGAGAAATAGAAAGACAGAAAAAAAAAGTTTTATGAGCTTTTATTTGCGCCGCGTGCAAACGTTATTAACGTAAAGTACTACGAATGAATGGCTACGAATTATTTTATCAATACACGAAATGACTAGAATCGATTAAAGACTCATTCGAATTTATACGTGGTACGAATTTGTTTGGTTTTTTTTTTTTTTTTTTTGTTTTCTTCGTTTTATGAGAAGATTTTTCCTCCAATCAACGCGCGCAGAATCGAATTAAATTATTGTAAACCAAGGTTATAGAGTGAAAAAAGGTATCCATGTATACGTATTCCAACTACGAATGTAATAGGGGACATCTGGTATATAGGTAGGCCTATGGTGTAGCCTATTGTTAAGTTTTTAAAAATCAACGTTGAGTGCCTTAACAGGTGATAGAGGAAAGGTTTCCAGAATTAAAACACGCGTCAGTAATTCGGTCTGATGCAATAGAAAATGAATGAGGGCAATAATCTGAAAGATCCACTGTAAAGGCATACACGTGGTAGGTGGTGAATATCCGACAAACTATTCCAAAATGTAGACTTCTCTCACTGCAGAAGTGCATATAGGTATCGTAAAACAGGGCAACATTGAACCACTCTGCTTTTTCACTTTAACACACTCAGGAGGCTGAATGAATAAATTTTAAAAGCTGCTAATGCACAATCTAGTTAGTTAAGGATCTATGCTCGGTGATCACAGTTTTTCTTTTTTATAGAAAAATATACATTAATAGGGTGTTACTACGGTATAAAGTTGACACAAAAAATTGGCAAAAAATTGGCAAAAAATTGGCAAAAAGTTAGTCAAAAAATCTAGGTCTAGATCTGGGTGGAAATCAATTTTAGAGCTTTGGTGAGTACATTAATAAATTTCTATAAGCTTAAGCTGTGAAATAAAATTATTTTACCTCTATACAAATGCGCTTCATTCTTTTGCTAGAAGACTTTATATCCCTTGGGGTAACTTTGAACCTCGTTAAATATCATCAAGATTTTAACAATTGTATAAACAATTTTCATTAGTGATGCCAGAAACATATATGATGAAGAAAACTTTAATAAAACTTTGATGTTTTACGTGGCTTTAATCATTACTGTTTTACTTTTTTTTAGAATAATTCGTTTTTAAGTACAATTTTGACATTTCCTCGAAAAGTTGACGGCGCTTTTTCTTGAATTTTTAGATAATTGATTACTGAAACTGTGTGGAATAAGATTACGTCGAAAAAACTAGTAGGATCCACAAAGCATATGTTTTTAACTCCAACACCAGCAGAGGTATTGTTAAAAACATGAAAAATGGGTTTAATGTTCCCTCATTTTAAGGTACCTGTATATTATCTTCTCACGTAAAATCAGTAGTTTTTCCATAAGCATAGGGGGATACTCCATACATACGCCGTGAGTAAACTCTCATAATTTTGTTGAAAAGTCATGAGTATACTGATGATACTCTCAAGAAATTTTCTGAGAAAAAAATTGTAGAAAAAATGTCGAAAGTAATTGATTTTTATTGAGTTTTTATATATTTTTGTTCATTTTGTAGGAGAAATATTCAGAAAATGTAATTTCGAATTTAATTCTCATTATTGATGCCCACTTTTTATTCTGCTTCGTTGGGGTCTTTATTTTTTATACTTCTTGTTACTCTACGATAACTTTTACTTTCCTCGATTAATTTGTCAAAATCACTTGCTCTTTCAAATTTTTCAGTGTTGGGGTTAGAATATAGTATGTGTAACAACCAATGTTTGGGATGTCTACCTTTGTATAATTTTTTCTGAAGTTCAATACGTGTTCTACCTTCTATCCTTTTTACTTTAGCTGCTTTTAACACACGATAGAGGAACAATGTGGACACTCGACTTCCCCAATGATTATCAAGGAGTGGGTAATTTCCTTCTTCAGAAAAATTTTCATATAAATTTTTAGGGTAATTTTCAGGTTCCAAAATATTTTCTTCGGATTTTGAATCTAAAATATCTGGGAGTGATGCACTCGTACTTTCACTTTTTTCAGACATTCGCGTTGATTGGGAAATTTTACATTTTACAATATTATTTACGATATCGATAACAGTTTCGAATTGTTCTGAATTAATAGAAGAAAAATTTATAATTTGCTTACAGTTGGATGACGGATAATTTACTGTAGTTTTCTCTAGTTTATTGGAAACTTCCTTCTGGTTGACTTTGTTGGTGAGTGACTTCCTGTTCTCTGTGTTGTGGACCTGGATACTGGTTGGGCTGACTTTATTTCTTTTTGATTTCAGGAACCAGAGCCGGATTTTCGCTTTATTTCTAGGTTTATTTTTAGCTTTGTTTTTTGTTATTAATTTATTTTTAAGTGATTTATTTTTACTTGTCTTAATCAAATGTCGGCAGTCATCTGCAATAAATATTTGATTTCGTAGACGTTTGTTTAATTTTTCTTTAACTATTCGAATTATTTTAGCCACGATTTTTATAACAATTACACGAAAATAATTAGCTTTAATAAGAATTCAATCAAGTATTTACGAGCTTTTTTAAAAAAAAAATTTGTTTTTCACACGATTAGGAAAAAAAAATTTTACGAAAGATTTAACATTAATTTGTACTAAAAAAAAATGTTTTACTTCCGAAGGTTTTTTTGTTTGGGCGCCAATTTGTTGCGAGAGTAATTCATTAGTTGAAGTTACCTCAACAAATAAGATTAAATAGAAATATTTATCTTTATTAAAAGAGAATTTCACATTATTACAAACACTTCAGAATTATACTTAGAACTATTTCTTAATATTAATGAGACCTAATGTCCATAACAGCTAGTATGAACCCTAACGTTTCTACTTGACTGTAGGTTTAGGAATGAACATGTCTTCGAAATGAAGATACGACATCACCTTCGTTTCCATTGTTTTAATCAAATATGGCCGACCAAAAAGGTGGCGTGATACAGAACATCCGCTAAATATGATGACACATTACAGTCAGCATATCTGGTGGTGTCTGATCGTGAGAAGCTAGGTGAGATATAGACAGCTATTATTCCGGGAATTAGGAATAATAGTTGTCTATAATTTGTTCGACACGTTTTTGTAGACAAACTGAATCGTCTGCAAAAACGGGACGGAACAAAGGTCAAGGTGGTATGGCACTTGCCAGCTTATTATAACCTAAAAAAAAAAAAATAATGTTGGAAACATCATTGCAGATAAGTAGACAGTAATATATTTTAAGTGTTGTCGCCTCTGTGATTTGAACCTGGCGTAGTTACATGAGATCAAGTAGGAAAAAGCAGCAGTCTTATCTATGTGGCCATCGTTGTTGCCTACTTTCTCTCTAGTTAATTCAAGTTGATATGTTTGCAATGATACACATTCCCTATAGCACTCCGAGTTCGATGTAGTTAAACGGATGATACATTAATTGTGGTTGTTGGGAATGATAAAGAGGGAGCAATGTGAGGTGACATGTGGTGCATAGGGAGCTTGGGGTGTATCGTTATAGCTACTATGATGTTGCCAAGTTATGTCACCCCATTTTCAATGCTTTATACACACAAGTGAAGCCAGCTAGTTACCAGCCAACTGCAACAGTGAATTACAATTATTGATTTGTATGCAGGAGAAAAGGTGAGGTACAATGTACTTTTTTTTGCTTCATTCCTATGCCGATGATTTACTTGACGCAGATATTTTTAACTGATCATGCACACTATTCGTGCACACTTTTCGTTCACCCTATTCATACACACAGAGTTATTTAATTTTAGGTTAGTCTCTTTGTAGGCTAAATGAGCTCTAATGCAAAGAATATGTTTTCTTCGCAGTTAGAGGTCACCGGTATGTAGTGTTGCCACAACTGAGGCTTGAAACTGGCACATGTGCCTGAAGTCAAGTAGGAAAAATCAGCGGTCTTATATTATTCTTGTGGCCATGGTAGCTGCCTACTTGCTCTTTAGTTTATTCAGGTTGATATGTTTGTAATGATACATATTCTCTACACATTTCATTATAATTAAACTATAGGTGTGTCTCATTGAGTTTGGTTTAAAAATTTAAACCTTTTGGGATAAAAGTTTTTTTTTTTTTTTTTTTTTCCCATGTAATACTATGGAAAATCAAATACATGGCTTCTACATAGAACTATATTCAAATAACCTCCTCAGAAACTAGTCAAAAAGCCTCTTCCAAGAACTACAGTGAAATAAGTTTCTAAATCAAATTGACCTTATGCCTCTTAAATTCACTTTCATTACCAGCTATATAGATGCTATACTTTCTCCTTTCACTTTCACATAGGTAGCTAAGTAGATTATTCAATAAAATCTGAAATCATATCAGTTTGTTTCACAACTCACCATTAAATCAAATATACTTACCTACTTGAAATTGAATAATTTTTAGTACGAATTTGGAAATCAAAAATAACGTGAAACAGATTTAGTCAGAGGCACCAATTTAGATTCTTCTGGCATGTCGCAAACTCAAAGTCGTAGCTAAAAGGGTTAAGTTACTAAAAAGTTTACTTTTACTCATATCATCATATAGAAGAAATTCTGACGCAGCACAAAAAATTCTAGTATGTCGTATGTGTGACACCCAGACATGGAAGTTGCCACTCTTGAACCTGGTAAAAATATTCTAAGATGATTTGTCAAGTAATGGCTGATCTCATGGATCAGAGGTTCCTAATTTTGTGATTCGATGTGATCAGTTGGAGCTATTGAAGAACAAAGTTGGTTTTGGTCTTTAGTCTATGCCGTATTCTTGTCACAAAACCAAAATGAAGATTAAGAATCAACTGTGCAAGATCTGGCACCATGAGTTGACCTGAGTAGAAATATGAACAATGTTATGTACCTACCACAGTACTACACTTTACCCTTCCTACACATAAGCATACATACTGATTTTAGAACAGTTTCCCAATACCATGTCGCTGCTCTCACACATACATTATTGTACCTACCAGTTTGTACCTTACAATTAAAATTACTCTATATCAACTCATTGAAAGCAATAAAATATCCATCTTTTGACCTGTCAAAATAGACACTTTTAGACCAACATTTTCAACTATTGGACTCACTAGAACACCCACTTTTTTACAGGTTTTTAATATATTCTTCTAATAATACAAATATTGGTAATCACAGAAAAATCGTGTATAAAAATTAGTTTACATTAAATCAGATTGAATATCGAGTACATTCCTGGTTGAATCTCTTTGTAATCAGTACAGAAGTACATGTATCCACTGACGCCCCTGTGGGACCTACCTACTTGATATTCGCCCCTTAATACACCAAAATTTGGGGAAATACATTAAATCAGGGTTTTGACAGCCTAGCCTCGCATACTCACCTATAGGAAGCCACCGCACTTTGTCCAGGCAAAACCCCCAAATATTGCCCAACTTGGAATATCCATTTCAACGCCAAAATCACTTCTGATTTGGAAATGATCAAGCAAACATCTTATCTTTAACTACTTTTGTTAAACTTCCGACCTTTCTTTGCTTCTTTCGAAACTTATTGGTTATTTTCATGAGCTTAAAAGAGTTCTTGTTTTAAGCTCGTCTTTGAGGATAAAATTAAAGATCTATTTAATTCACTATTGCATATTTTTCAGGTACAAAGTTTGAATTTTATGGAATAAAATCTCTCATTTCCAAATAATTAAAATTACTTTTTTTAATTATCGTCGAAATTGTCTTTGGGTGAAATCCATTCTTCCAAGGACAACTATTCTGTCGTTCCATAAAAACAATTTGTAAAAAACAGTTGTTAAAAATGGAATAAATGCTGAAAAAAGTGTCAAATTTCCAAATTTTAATAAAAAGCTGCATATTATAATAAACTCATACAAGTATAAAATCAATTTTAATTTTATGTAACATGAAGCCTACTCTACCTGCTACACCATACTATACATACAGTGCAGTTGATAAGCTCAGGTTACAGCATTAACAACATTTTGGAATCAAAAGTGTTCATTTTAAAGTAGAAAAGCGAATGTTTTTTCAAAAAATTCAGGTTTCACATGCTTGGAATATCAAATCAAGGGATCAGGACAAAATTGTGTATTATGCGGGAAAGCATCTTATGCGAGAACATGGTGTTTTACTATATTTGTAATTTACATGATTGTTATTTGTGGGGACATTTCCCTCTTTGCCTCCCTCAGGGCTTGGCCCTGCATCGACAGATGGGTCGCAGACCAAAGTCCGCGACCCATACTAATTGTGCATTGCACGTTAAACAAATTACATCGTCTGTATGCACTCATACAGACGATGCGTTTCTGTGTTTACCGTAAGGCGGTAAACTGAGGCAGGTGAGTATGTAATATTTACATACTCACTGACAGTATACGTGCTGCGGTCCGTATAAGGTACCGCCTCGCCTTTGGACAATTGCCCCAGTTAGGAAGTACGCTTTGTGTACGGTTAGGCACTTAAACCAGCTGGCTACCAGTACCGAGAAATAATTTGGTCGCCCCGCACGTAAACCACTGTCTCCCTCAAAGCCCCATGTAGGTAGCATCTACCTACACCAAACATTATTCAAATTTTGTATTTTTTAACGTATTTTAAATGCTCAATAATGCAAAAACTAAATTTATAGCACCAAATTTTACATTTTTTGGTGACGAGAAATACGTTTTCTAATCATCACCAACCATTACTGAGGCTGTCAAAAAATGTCAAGTTAGGCATAGAAGAAATTTTTCATTATTTTTTGGGTTCCATGCTTTTCACAGGCATACATAAGGGTAGGACCCTGTGTGTTCGGACGTCCTTTGGCTCAGAAAAATTAAGGTTAGCATAAAAAATCAGGTGTATTTTTAGGTATGGGTGGTATTATGAAGGCCGGAGTGGTCAGAAGGAACACTTGCGAAGATGTGAACCCATCCCCTACGATCGAGAAATGAATGCATCTAAGCCGCTGATACTTTCAATTTCTCAAACAGCGATATTCTGTAGGTACCGTATCCTAAGCCACAATAAATGTGAATTCTTTATGACGACCTACTGGAAGGGGAAAATCGAGAAAGTTCATTAGAAAGCCTATATTTATTTTCATCGTATATCCTCTCACCCAGCTCTAGGCAGATGAATTATGAACCACTTACTCTTAATTTATTTTTACGATATTAAAAGGGTTCCTATTCACCTGTTTCAACCCCTGTTTTTGTCGCGCTTACATCGTGATAAAATAATTTCCAACGTACCGGTTGTTTAAACAAATTGGCTGCATTCGTATCGGCAGGTATGCTATCTTATTTCAATATTTCACATCTCCCCTCCTTATTCTCGAATAGATAACAGAAAGTACGATCACTCTGCGCAACAAACTAATAAAATCTGCGGAAGTCAAAATTAAAAAAAGCTTCGGCGAATAAAAGAAGCGGACCAGAAAATTTTCGACATTTATCGTCGTACATTTCATCCCTGCGACCCCTCTGTGTATATAACATCACTTTATTTATAAAAATGGCAGCCATGATTTATCCACGCAATTTACTGCACCCCCCATCTGTCCACCCTATCCGACCCGCTGTAACAAATCCGTGCACTATGCGAAAATCGAAATAATTCGTTTTAAGAATTTTTCATTACAGTAAAAATGAGACGAGAAAGAAAATTAAAAATACCAAAACAGGAAATTCAGCCATCTGTTAAATGTTCCAGCGTTCTGGAAATGATGTAATTTATGGATCTAACCAAAACTTGGTACAATGTACCGCGTGTATAGAACACATATACCACGGATATGAAGATGCAGTTAGAGAGACAGAGAGGAGAAATAGGCTTCTAAGAAGGAGATAGAGAGCGAGATAGAGAGGAGACAGGGATGAACTCGGAAAAAAAAGAAGAAAATAAGAAAGTTAGTTGGTTTATCATAAGGGTGGAAGTCACGCCTTGATGAGAAGAGAATTTCTGGAAATAGCTCGGGGTATTGTAAGTCGTAATAATGTTAGCTACTCTGGGGGATGGGGGCCAAAGAAAAAAAGAGAAAGAAAAAGGCCAAAGAAAACGAAATGATGTCACCCTCATTTTTTTTCCCAGCCTTCTAATCTAATATTCTCTACAATTTATTTCCACGCCTCATGATAAAAACGGAATTTACTCGTGTCAAAGTAACTCGTTTTTTGACTCTTCCTTATCACGTCCTTATTTTATTTCTAATTCCCAAAACGTACTCTTTTCACATTTTTATTTTTACTTCTTTTTTTTTCTTTTTCTTTTTTTATATTCCCATTACTTTTCGAATAAAAATAAAAATGTATTTAGTATAAAATTATTTTGGGAGTCTTGACTGTAAAGCTTAGATTAGATATTTATACGAAGTAATAAATAATCCATCGGGTGCGTATACAGGGGAGGGGTCGGAGGGTAAAAATCCACTCAGAAATTTTCTCTACTACCTGAGAAGATATAGTAGTGTTAGCATGGAAAATCGGTTTGGGAACCAATTTTTTTGATTTGTTTTTCAGACGTTAGTTCCTGAATAAAATTTAAAACTGTTAAATATCTATTTCAAAGTTCATTTTTGTGAGAAAAAATTTTTTGATTTTTTAAAAAAATTTCTCAAAAAAACTGTTGCGAATTATATGTGATTCCAATTTGCTATATGTAGAGGTAGGTGCTAAAGATGCGTAAGTCAGTGCGGATCCAGAACGTCATTTTTTGGGAAGAAAATGACCAATATTTTAGTGAAGTTGAGTGTTTTTTTTTGGCTTTTCAAAAAACTTTTGACCGTTTTTTTCTGAATTGTGTAGTCATACTTTTATCTTTTTCCTTAATTTCTTCTTTTTTTTTGGCCTTTGGGGAGGAAATTTCCTCATTTTCCCTTGAATCTGCCACTGTTATAAAAAGAAAGTTGTTTTGATTTTTACTTTGTAATGAATGTGGAAAAAATTTACCATCGGGAGTTTTAACTTCGGATGTTAAAACTATCAGATTTATGGAAAATTTCCCATACCTATCGGATTATAGCCTTTGTAACCCCTCCTCCTACCTTATTTTAAGAAAATTTCTGCATTTTTACCTGCTTTCCAAGAGTCGTTGAACGAACCAAAATTTTTTTCTTTATATTCTCCTAAAATCTATACATACAGACTCGAACACTCACACAAGTATCCATTTAAAAGGTGCAAAATGAGTTTAACTAACTTCTTTTCGAAAGTTGGTGGGTTACATAGCTTTTCAAGCGGATTTTGAAACGGATTTCGGGCTTAAAGTTGTAGCGTGTTGGTTTTAATATGTACACGACTCTTTAATGAATACTCTCCTCCCCACCGCCTTTGTTTTCTTAACGCGAATTTCACAAAATATTTGGTTAAAATGACAAAAAAAAAACAACAAAAAAAACGATTACGCGAGGGAGAGCCGGCTCAGTAATGCACTGTTTCGAAAATTATGCGAATTAATTTCGAGACGAACGGTTTTCACTCCATCGACCTCTCTTTAAACAAGCGCTTTTTTCGGTGGTCCTAACTCATTACACTGGAAAGTTCCTTTGGCGCTGCTTTATTCATTTTCGTCGATTCGCTGAGCTAAGTGAAATTTATGTTGGTAAAATTGGCACGAATTAGGATACCTACCCACACGTGGGGGTGAAGCCATATTATTAAATAGTTTGACGAGAGATTTGGATTACTTTGAGCCGATTTGAAAGGTATATTTATAGTCTACATGTAATACAAGAGGGTTTTGGGTGGATTCTACAAATTCGCTGCCCAGGTCCTGAAAACGAGTGCCACATAATTTTAGGTAGGTAAACAAAAAATAGTTATGGTCATTAATTCTGGTTAGAAAATTATTAAAAAAAAGACAAAAAGGTGGGGAAACCATTTCGTGGCGGAAATTTTGAAAATTGTAGTAAGTACCTAACTATCTAAAAAATAGACGTTTCTTTGTTTTTGTACAAAAAGTTTACGTTTTAAGAAAATTGGATTAGATTACCTCCTATAGACAAACTAGATCGTTTCAGATGTTCTAATTTTTTCTGGTAACAAAATTAGTACACCCTTGTGGGTGTGTGAAAATAAGTAAGTAGAATAATTTTTGGTAACATTGAAACATTTATAGCATCCAACTGCCTTCGCTACAATGGGGGTTCATCATTATATTCATTAAGTATAGTTTCAACTCTGACTGTGTTCGCATGATTGACACTGGTGAATGCACATGCACTCCACGTACCCAAAATTAATGACGAGTTGTTTGAATTACACATACAAATCAGTTTTTCGTTCGTGGATCACCAGAGGGAGAGTTATTTCAATGTGTCGACTAATTCGAATCTTTTGATTCGCGAGACCAATAATATTCGTTCAACTCGTTGCATCGAACTTTTTTTCGATAGATACGATACTTTTGATCAATTTTGAAAGAACTATTCGGTAAAATGCGACAAAGAAACGAGCATGTTTAGTTCGATGTAGGATTTGACGTTTATTTCGATACTTTTTGTACATACTTATTAAAGTGTGGGAAGGTAATTTTATCCGACGCACAGTGTTTAGTAATATAGGTATATATATATATGCCTAAACATACACCCAAATATCATGTAACGCACACAAACAAGAGTTACGATTGTAAGAGTTACAGTTGCACAAATCTGACGAATGTAATTTTCATTTAGCCCCTACTGTAGACCAATCACTAAGATGTTCAGACATCAAAATCCAATTAAGTGCATCAGCGTTCAGTCCATTGACATAAAATATTTTTGACAACATT
Source organism: Ericerus pela (assembly GCA_011428145.1). Lineage (NCBI taxonomy): Eukaryota > Metazoa > Arthropoda > Insecta > Hemiptera > Coccidae > Ericerus > Ericerus pela. The sequence goes on from WOFM01000429.1 coordinate 1,420,650, forward strand.
GGGTCTTATTATTGGCTCCTTCCACTGGTGTGATACTTTTAGCAAGTAACGCATTTTGTCGAGGTATTCGTCGGGTCAAAATTATAGAAGTTTACTACCGACACTAAAGAAGTTTCACTTCAAAAAAAGAAAAAAAACTCGAACTTAGCAACAGCTCCTTTAGAATAAGTAGGTTTTCGAAAATTATAAAATTAGTCACTAAAAAGTTATTAATAGATCATAATATTACGATGACTGTTTTCTTATTAAATTTAGTAACTGTTGACGTAAAATTACGCTGTTAAAAACTTTTATTTCTTTCAAAATCTAAAGAAAAAAAATTTTTTTTGGAAATACTTTCAGGTCGACCCGCACCAGAATTGCTCGCATGTTACAATAAAATAAATTATAGTTAATATTCTTTGCAAATTTCTTAGTTATTGATTTAAAATCAAGATTTTATATCCAAAATTATATCTAAAATAGCTGCACCGTATATACCGTCTAGCTGATCTGCGCCAAAATTTGAATCATGTTAGAATAGGTCATAATAATAATATTTGTTCCAAATTACGTTCCAGTTGGTCCAAATTTAGGCATTTTAGAGCCAAAATAATAAAAAAATGGTGTTATTGGTGGTACGGTGCGACCGATGCGCACCAAAATTTATAGCAGTTTATAATATAGATTATCATGAATATTTGTTTCAAATTTCTTAGCAATTGGTAGAAAATTGAAAATTTTATAGCCAAAACAAAAGCGAAAATAGCGATACGGGAAGTACCGTTAGGTCGATCTGCAACAAAATCAATGGGTCTGGTTCCTGGCTTATTAATTGTGGGGACATAACTCGTATGAGGTTTTAGGGGCTCGCACCCCTTGACGACAGTCGCCGCCCAAAGGCTGGCAATAATCGTCTCTATGACGTTAAACCAATCTACACGAATGCGTTTGTATGTTCGTACCTGTACGTACGTACAGGTAAGATACATCGTACGAGTCGAGATCAATTACCTGATAACGATCTCGGTAATGTCACGACTCGGTACCAAACGCACTGCGTCGTTTCTTATCATCTCAACGGAGACAAGAAACGACGCAACGCATGACATAATTACGTATACATACGTATGCATGTGTGTCCGTGTGCGTGTGCCAAATTCTGTATATAAACTCTCAGAACTGGCTCAAAAATCGCCAGTGTTCGCCGAGGATTTGGCTCTCCCATACTTAATCGTATGAAGTGGCAGAACACACAAATACTGTTGAAGACCTTCTAGTGTGAATATCTCTCACGACAAGGTATTCCGTATTAATAATGTTTGCTCCAAATTTCGTGGTTATCGTACAAAAACTGAGACCTATACCTTGGTAATAAGAAATTTGCTTGTATACATATACAGGGTGCTCTCTGAGTGGTCCGCTATACTTCACCAGTAGATAGTACATAGAAAATAGATGAAAATGTTATGTCAACAAATGGTGTATATTCAAAATTAAAGGGACTGTAGAGCATTAAAATTATTAAAAATGTTTTTGAATAGCCCAGAATCTCATATCAATCTAAGTGGTCGTATAGAACTCTTCGACAGAAGCAAAAAACTTCCTCTTCACATAGGGTTTATCCTTAAAATTTAAAAAGTTATAAAAGTTTGAAAATTCAGAAAAATCAAAACAAACAATTTCCAAAAAACTGCCTTTTTGGCACCATCATCAATGGAAAATACTGTGACCTACGTCTGGACCCAATAGATGAAAGGAGAAAATGATAGGCGTGTTTCTATAATTTTTCCTTGCAACGTACGGGAATGTAACTACTTGTACACATTCGTATAAGTGGTTGTATACTCAGAAGTTGCAGAGCAAAATTTTACATAGGCAACATCTTTTTCTTTCTTAATGTACAAGCCACTGATGCGGTATGCCGGTCCACTTAGAGAGCACCCTGTGTATAGGCTATAATATAATATGAATTCGAGTTTTGGTGCTAAAATTTCCCCTACCCCAAGTCGTTCTATGACATCAAGATTAATAAGTAATAAAAATTAAGGAAAAAAATGAAAGTACTACCGCAGAATCCATACAAAAACTGTCAAAAATTTATTAAAAATAAAAAAAAAAAGCTTAGCTCCATGAAAAGTTTTGTCACTTCCATCTCCAAAATGATGCTCTGGATCCACCATTGTTGTGATTGTTGTGATTGTTGTGATTTGAATTCAGTCCATCTATTAATAAAATTGATTCTTCAAAAATCTTTCGAATAAATTTATTTTTTCTTAGATGATTCTGAAGAAATGATCAACAGAGTTATGAAAGCCACCTATTATTCTTGAGAACTTTTTCGCACTAATAGATTATTTGCTTTTATACTGCATTCATCCACAAACAAATTTAAATACGGTCCTTTACATGGAAAAGAATTAACAATTAAGTTACCCAGTTTTTACACCAGACAGACTTGATAGGACCAGGTAGTTTCATTTTGCAATTTTGTGTTAGTAGACTTTAGGAATGTATAGATTATTCTTAGTGAATTTATTATTACAGTGACAAAATGAAGAAAGCTATAACATTTTTTAATAAAAACATGATGGTAGTTATATTGAATCTGAATAACTCATTTTTTCAATGTTTATTGCTCAAGTAGGGTAAGTACTTTGAAAATACAGTGAAAATATAAATTATACATTTTGTAGAATGGATAATATTGCTGTAAACATTATCCGGTAGAATGTCCTACAAGCGTAAAATTTGTTACAGGCTTTCACATGTAATGTGCTTCACATTCGATATTTTCCAACCTATAGGAGGTAGAGATTTCCAACTTGACCTATGTTATTAACATTTGGCCAAATCCAAAAATTTTTTATAGCTTTTGATAAATTTCCATCCAGATACTTTCATGACCGCGGCTATCTAAACCGAAAATTGATACCATATCCAGCAATTCACCTCACAAAGAAAAGCTTCACCCCTTCGTAATAAAGAAATCTCTTCAAGAAACGATTATCAACGACGATCGAAAGGATGTACTTAAATCGTTTTGCATTATTTAAAATCGATCACGCCAACTCCTTAAGGAGACGACAACAGAGATTAAATTTTCCCCCGGGAAATGTTAAAAGTTCGTTGGAAAGCTTCGTCTTCACACGAACTCACCTCGCAGTCTCCCACCCTATATCTTGGTTTTCCCTTCATAATACCCTGCAACACCCATCCGCCCTTTGAAAACGTAACACTCGGAAATGTTGAACGGATTATTTTACGTTCGCAGCAGTGAAACGACTGAAAACAAAACAAAACAAAAAAAAAACTAGCGCAGCAATACTTCGCTAGAAAACCCAGTTTGGGGTTGAAGATAGGGACAGCAATAGAGATGGAGAGAGAAAGAGAGAGAGAGAGAGAGCTTACTTGAAAAAATTGAAAAATAATATCGATGTCTATCGATATTTATATCGATAGTTACGGATATATCTATATTTCATCACTAAAAACCGCTTTTTCAGTGGTTTTTTGTCTTCAGTTTTCTCGAGAACTACTAAACCGAGGAGAATCAAATTTTCTTCAGTTTTGCTCTCATACAATAATTATTTTTTATAAAAATTACAGCTTTATCTGTTAGTTAGTTTTCTCAAAATCGTGAATATAAAATTATTTCCAGAAAGTTTTCTTCTCCAGTTTTTTCGGAAACTACTGAACTAATAGACGCCAAACTTCGAAGAAACTTGCACCAACGTAAGAAAAGTCTATCGTGAAAATTTTAGCCCGATCCCTTTTGTATTTTTCTCAGAATCCTGAAAAAACGACTTTTCTGGAAATTTTTTGTTTTCCGATTTTCTCAGAAACTAATCAACCAATATGCAAAATTCTTTCAAATTTGCTCCAATATGAAAACTATCTTTCGTAAAAATTTCAGCCCTACTACCTGGCAGTTTTCTCAAAACCGTGAACACAAAATTTTGGGCTATACATATATATATATATATATATATATATATATAATTATACACATACAAAAAAAATTATGTCAAAATGAAATAAAAATGAATTAAAAGATTTTTTTTTTAGGCTTTAGCTTAATGCAAAATAAGTATTATTCTGTTGCGGAAGCTTGGCTGTAGTATTGGTACATTTTAAAATCGCAGTATTGAGTATAATAAAAACTTATAAAAAAATGATACCAATTTTTTTCTCATGAAACGGATAATTTTCGTCATCTCACCCTTAACCCTTTTGTGAGGTCAATCTTAATACCCGTTTGCAAGCAAACTGGTTAAAATGATACAAAATTTTCCGCTGTAAAATATATAATATATAAGAATGCATTGTACATGGTCTTCGGCGGGCTGAAGACGATATGCTGGAGTCGTGCGAGCTACATGGAGCGGTGGCGCAAAAAGAGCAAAGAGCTAGAAACCGCCCGTCAGACGATAAAGATCGGTAGTCATCATTTGTTTTAATACTCTTCATTCTGTGCACGAAAATTAAGAGGAATTTTTGAAAATGCAGCGGTACATGTTTGAAGAAGATATAGTCGTATGCCCAAATGGAAGGAAACGATATGAATAATGAATGTGCCGTCAGCAAATCTCATACTACACACGAGTACGTAGATCAGTTGAAGGGATTGTGTAGGCGGTGGGAAGGGATAAGGGGTGGTTTTCGAAAGTGAGGATACCGTATTATGTATAATATGTAAGAAAGTCAGCAGCACGTATCGTAAACGGATGTATAAAATAATGTTAGCGTAATATACACACATACACATCAACCCCCTCCCGCCCACTCCACCGACGTACTCTTTCGCACACTCACGCACATTTTCATTCGGTATATTGTGGGTAAAGGGGTGTAGGTGTACGAAGTCGGCTGTCGCTTTTCCAAACAACGTTATTTACGTGATTCGAAGCAAAACTCTTACGTGCTTTTGATTTTGACAACAACAACAACAATAATAACAACAATAGATAGCTCTTTACCTCAGTGTATACCGAAACGGTCTTCATAATATTTTACTTCTCTAACCCTCACGACTGTAGATAACGAAAAAATAAACTATAGGTAGTACCTATCTGAAAAAACTGTACACTCGTTTCTTACTTTCCACCTTCCACGTAGATGTAACCTTACTGATATCCAAAGAGCATCGTGAAAAATCTTTGTTTATATATTATATACCTATATATAATATGAAGAAAAATGAAAATAAAAAAAAACTTCAGTAATAATTCTCAGCTAACGACCACCTTACGCTGTTATTAACTAAAACGTTTTTCCTTTTTTTTTTTCCTCTCTCTGTTTTTCTCAACTTGGTCTTCGTTTTTCTTTTTTTATTTTCTTCAGTTTTCTTGAAAACCTTTTCTTCTTCGTTTTATACAATAACAAATACGCGGATGAAAAGAAGTTCAAAAGAGTAAATAGCGTGTATGAGATAAGATGAAAAATTTTCTCAATGAGAAAAATGAACGGAAAAAAAATAGAAGATTTTTCTTTGAACGGATTTTTTTTCCTAAGAAATTTGAAAAAAAAAAAAAAAAAATCGCCGAGTCAATTTTCCGTTGCTGTGGTAAACGTTGGTGTGAAGGAGACGAAAAAAAAAAATTTTGAGACGAGTTCATATTACTGAAGACGTTTACTTTTTTTTTTTTTTTTCAAGAAGAAGAAAGAGAAGTTAAAGTTTTCAAAAAATTTGATGAGGGTTAACGTTCGTTAGCTGGTCACAAAGGGAAGGGCGATACGTTTAAATATTGCTGAAGAAAGATTAAATTTTGAGTGGTGGGAAGTATTTTTTTACAGTATATGATCAGAAAGACAATGTTTACTATCTATCGTATTTTACGAGCAAAAAGTATTGCATATCGTTGACGAATGATGTAACATCAATGTGAAGTAATTTTCTATGAATTTAGATTTTTTTTCTTTTTTTATGAAAAATTCACTAGGCTGACTGGGACTTGAATCCTGCAAACTCTGTGTTTCCAAGCTGTCACCGTATTAACTATGCTACAAAAGCTAGCTGAGAGAAGGTAATCGCAGTGGGTATATTTGTTTATTTTGATTATTTTTTCTCTTTTTGAAATTGATAATGATTACAGTTGGTCGTTATTAATAGTTTTGTTCCTACAATTGTTTTGCTTTCTGATCATTAATTATAAAGAATATCTTCCTTAACAAGGTTTGAAAGTGAGTTTACACGACTCAGGAATTGTTCACTCACTACACTCATTTTGTAAACTTAACCTTAGGTACACATAGACGCCAACTTCAGTCTTTTTCAGTGTTGCCAAATTTCGTAACTGTAATTTGTAAATGAGTGGAAACTGTTAATTAGAATAAAGAAAATGATTTTAGGGTTAGGAGAATAAATTTTCCATGTTTCTGGGTAACACTGAAAATCACTTCAGCGTTACAATTGTACCTCATGTGTCTGTAAGTTGGCGCATATCTTCTTACATGTAAACCCTCATTTTCAAATGTTGGTATGTAATATACTGTTGGGGATTGATGGTGCAAGGAACTTATATAGCAAATCTCCTGTGTTGGTTGAATTATCTCTTTTCATATTTATGGTGCAAGGTGTTGTGATATCAAGGGGGGTTTCTCTTTGATTGTATTCCAGGAAACAGACTGCGCTGGAATTGGTTACAATTATAACCAGGATTTATTTGAAAATATATTATTAGCAATAAAATGATAAATATTTTAATCATTTTTTTAAATGCTTACTCGGCTGGAGATTATGTTTTTGAATATATTTTTAATGGTATATTATACACTAAGGTTCAAAAGTGAGGGAAAGTTTGCAAAATGAGCCCAATGAGTAAGCAATTCTCTGAGACATTCTACTGTAGAGATGTCGAATGCTGAATTAGAAACACGTCAAAGATAGAACCTTGATAAAACATTTTGAATTCCGATATTTATTGCTGCTCATGAGTTGTAGCTTGGTAGTGTGTGTGTATTAATATGGAGATGTCTATTTTCACAAAGAAATATGCGCAGCTTTGGATGTGCAGCACGTATAACTGAAGTTGTTTCTTCTCTATCTTTCACGTATTTTTAAACCGCAGCGTATATGGAGCATTGGACTTATCTCTTTAGCTATATATGTCTGGCAATTCTCGAGTCATGTAAACTCATTTTTGAACCTTATTAAAGAATATATTTTTTTAAATTAATGATTAGAAAGCGACAGAAAGTTAATTAAATGCTTCGTAAATAATCTTAAAGATGGGTGAAGTACTTTCAAAATGATATGTAATTTTGTGCTTTGCTGTTTATCATTTGTGGCTCAAAATCTGACGAAAAATTAACGTCAAAGCGAATGAATTAATAAAAAATCTGCGTTTCTGTTCGTTAGTTTTTTGTCATTATCTTACTATTTGCTAGCTGTAAAAATCAAAGTGAAATAATTCGAAATAACTGTGTGTATCGCAAGACTACAGAAAAATTTTTACTCGAATTCCAATTTCTTTAATTTGTTCATGGCATAGAAATTTAAAACGTCCCCTTTTTGCCAAAGGTCAGATTCCGCAGAATCCACAGCCTTCAACCATTGCTAAATGCAACTAAATGCAACAAGTACATGAATAACCTCCTAATTACCGTTAGTTGGGCCACAAGAGAACACTGTCTCGCATTAAATAAGAACTTTCACCCATTCCCTCGGTTATCATTAACCTATTTCCCTCTCTCTTTTGCAATATTGTCGAAAATGAATAATCTGTTTACGTTTCAACGACCGTAAACATTTAACTTCAGTCAAAAAGCATCGCCATAGGCCTAAAATGGGCAGTTGCAGGAAAGAGCATAAAAAACAAAAACAACAGGTGAAAAATGAGCCCGCAGGTTAATTCGTATAATTTCAACCGGAAAAATTTCGATAAAAATGACCGAAAGGAAATGATAAGGAGAGTTGAGTACAGCGATAGAGCGGGAGGGGTTCTACAAGTAAATGTAATTTCAATAATTATATATATATATATATATATATATATATTATGTACGTGTATTTGTTGCATTTAGGAAGCAGTATAGTCCTTTGTTCGTCCGTTAAAGTATCACCTGTCATCCGTGATTTATCGTCATCCTCTATTCGCACAGTTTGTAATGCCTTCTCTTCTCGCCCCCGAGTGTCACCCCTCATCCACACCCTTTCGCCATCCTCTATATCACCATTCCAATAACATAACTTTAATACTTTCCTTTTCGTTATTAGGTGCCTCTTTCGTGACCTGACACCGTTCCGGAACAAATTTCCTCTTTTTATTTTTTCCGCTCTTCTCTTTCCACAAAAATCTTCTTCCTCTTTTCCTCTCGTGAGTATATATTTTTTTTTTTATTATTTGCGCTTGAAATTTAATATCCTTTTATTTATTACGATTCCGACTCGACGTACATTTGCCAAATAGTTGCCGATGACGTTTCAGCAGCTAGAAACGGTATTATTTAGGTATGTCAGAAAGAAGTAGAAAAAAAAAAAAATGAATAAAGAAGAAAAAAGTATGGCCATATCGCTAAGCCTATTAAAAGGTTATTTATTATTACGAGTAAAAAAAGCTGTCATGATTTTTCGTACAACGCCGATTAACAACTTTGTCATTCGAATAATGACGTAAAAACGTAATTTATACCTAAACGTTGATACATTATATTCGTATCTACATTATATGCAGACGGTATAGGCAATAGGCGTACTTATTCGTACAGTATTATACTAAATATCTTTTAGCATTTTTGATGAATTTTATGAATTCGAAATGCCTTGAACGTGATGTCAGATTGGAGAAATGGAATTAAATTGTAATTATTGTTAAGGTTCTTAGAATTTTTTCATACATATACGATAGGGGTACGTTCAAAGAACTTTTCAATAGCTTTCCACTCGATTTATCATCGCGGATTTGTGAAATGTTTGTAGATTTTTCAACGCTTAAAATGGTAAGTCGTTTATGTTATGTGTGTTCCATAGCTGTAGCCTATGGACGAATAAAAATTCTAACGCAGCAGCGGCACCGTTGGAAAAAGTGGATTTTCAAAAAATAAAAAATCAGTTGCTAGAATGTTAGTAATGGATCACAATATTGATGATTGTATTAAATTTTGTAACTGCTGATCTAAAATTACACATATTAAAACCATTACCTCATTCAAAATCGAAACGAAAATGGACTTTTTTAAAGTACCTTCCGGTTGATTTACGCCAGAATTGGTAATATTTGGCAATAATTGGTATAGTAAATATTTTTTGCAAATTTCGTATTTATTGATTTAAATTAAGAATCTTATAATCAAAATAATAACAAAAATAGCTGTACGTAAGTACCGTGGAGCCGATCTGCACTAAAATCAGCGGCATATTAGAATAGATTATAATAAATATTTTTTTCGAATTTCTTCGAGCATTTTGCATTTAAAATAAAAACAAACATAGCGTTACCGGAAGTACCATCCAGCCGATCAGTACCAAAATCAATAGATCAATGTTTTGGTTTAGTACTAATGTTCGTGTCAAATTTCATGATAATCAGACAAAAATTTCGAATTGTACCTACAGTGGTAACAAGAAATTGGGTAATATATTTATAGGTACTTATATATAGGTTACACAGTACGAATGAACCTTAATAGATACTAAGAACATACATAAATAACGTATCACCCTTTGACAATACATACTGGACCAGTAAAGCTTTATAAGACTAATTTACCTACTTACTAATGACAAGACATGCCGATGTAAAAGTAGGTAATCCTAGATTAACATTTTTGACATTTTCACCAATTTAGAATACATTTGATAAGGTCATCCCTTAAATTCACAGTGACAGCGTAAATAAACTTATTGTTACATTCCTTCCAAATGAAAGATGATCCGTGTGCCTTAAAACAACATTGCCAGTTATAAATTTGTCTAAATTTTAACATTCATTATTCACTTTCCCATATATTCCAACTGGCAATAATGGGTAAATAACCCATGCATACTTTTAAAATAGTTGCGGGTTGCATTTTGTTTATGCGATTAACTCTCATTGGACAGATTACAGTACAAATGTATCAAAACGTACACAATGGTTACCTATTTAGCGCCCTTATGTCTCAGCAGAATGTAAACCTAATGGTCTTTGGTAACCTCATTAGACTGGTCCATTGAATATACAAATCCGTCCATTTTCCATATCCCTATTTTGAACTAATCCCAGTGAAAATATTTGTTCCTTGAATTGTGTATATAAACTCATGTTTAAGACAGAATATTGGTACTGTTCCTGTTTTGTACTGTACTGTCTTTGTCTTACAATTACCTTTACTTATTTGTACTGTTGTACGTATGTAAAATATTATTCATTTATTATTTGTGATTTTAATTGACAAGCCTATAATGATGAACAAAAGGAACATTAAGATCATTATTATGTTAGTCTTAGCTTTCCATATTCACAATAATTGTCTTTGGTTTTGCATGATCAAGTTTTTCTCTTAGCCTTGCAGAGTCAAATCTTTGCTTTGATCATGGTCTTGTATTGTGGTGTGCAGGTTCCCCTGAAAAAAAAAAGGAAGAAAAATAAGGGACCCACGCTACAGCATTATTAGGGCTTGTGGGGACTATACATCTCGTACACACGTCATTCCTTATCAGGTGTATTGTATTCAAAATTACATTATACACACTGTTTGTTAATATGCTCTTACTTGCACACACAGGCAAGTAAGATGCAATGTTTGGCCAATGACAAAATGATAGATAAAGATCTCGGTAATGTCTCGGACTGGTACACAAATGCATTATATCATTTCTTATCAGTTTCTTTAGCAATGAATAAGAAATGACGTGATTTCTACAAACACGTATACATATGTATATGTACATATATGTGTCTGTGTGGGTGTAAATAAGCCAGTATATAAACCGTCTGAACTGGCTCTAAAACCGCCAGTGTTTGCCCAGGTTTTGGCTTACCAATATCTTTAATATGAAGTGGCTGAACACACATATTTCTATTGAATTACCTTCCAGGGAGAATATTCCTCACGACAAGGTATGCCACAGGGCTTGTTATTAATCTTGGTTTTAAAGGGTTAAGTTTTAGTCTAGATCTTAATCTTTCACAGTTTATCTCGGTCTTGGTTATGGTAATATTATTAGTCTTGCTTACAAGTTTTTAATTTTTGGTATTATAGCCCTGACTAAACTAGATTTATAGGTACGTGTTATTAGTTACACACTACAAATATACGTTATCATTCATTCACTATTACTTTTTGATAAAATCATTATCATATTATACTCACTAACGATTGCTATCAAAACTGGTTCTTATAAAGGCAGAAAAGAGTTGTGTTGTACCATTTTGATATTCTTATCTAGAGTTACACTTCCTTCAAGAATATTAATATTCAAAGTGAATATCAACATTACTCGAGAATAGTATTAATTAAATAATTTATTATCCACGACCTTAACTTCGGGATACAGACTTAAAAGAAATATTTCAAACACAATAATTAAATACACAATATAATAAATGAATAATATTTTTTACATGCATACAACAGTACAAATAAGTAAAGGTAATTGTAAAACTAAGACAGTGCGGTACAAATCAGGAACAGTACCAATATTATGAGTTTATATTCGCAATTTAGGGGACAAATATTTTCACCACGATTGGTACAAAATAGATATATGGAGAATGGCGGGATTCGTATATTCAACGGACCAGTCTAATGAGGTCACTGGATACCTTTAGGTATTGTATACGTAAAATTATTTAATAAAACGAAGAAGAAGAGTAAATGGAATGCAGGGATATTCTTTAGAAAATAAAATAATTTTACCCTTGTGTACAAATGTAGTCAATATGAAATATAGTTGACTATATAATTATATGTAGCAGTCCTATATAGCCTTTAATATTTTTTATATTTACTCATTAAATTAATTATAGTAATCCTACAGTTCTTTGTTGCCAACATATTTTCTCAAACATTCGCATATTTTAATCATTGACAGTCTTTTCATGGCTAGGTATGTAAATCGGCTTATCATCTGAAATTAGATTACTTTGTTTTAACTTTTAAACTTACGAGTTATAAAGTAATTATGTTCACGTCTAAATAATAAATCAATCAGTTTCAACTTTATGTTTTATTTTATTTTATTTTTTCAATGAAGTCTTTCGTGAATCTAAAAGTTTTAATCGTCACCAATATTTTTTTACGAAAGTAAGGCAAGTTCGTCCCATAGGTTACCATTTTTATACCCTCCCAAAAATTAAAAGCAAAAAATTAAACATAAAATATTGCAAATTGTTTAATTACTTAATAGATACCTAAGTATAATTGCGAAAATGTTGGCGGTTTATTGACATTTTTCAAATTGAGCGTTTGGCCTATAGGTCTTGCGTACTTATTCTGTCGTTGTGTTGGTCTTGTTCTTGCAAAAAATGCAAGGTCAAAAATAATTTTACTTATCAGTAGACCAGCTACCGTCAAATTGACAATCTAAAAGAGCGATACATTCGGTTTGGTTCTACTATTGGTGCTCCCATAATATATGATTAGAAAATTCATTCTTGATGTGGAGCTAAGAGATTATTTTGAGATGAGAAAATGTGTACCTACTTGAAACAGGGAACAGATTCTCATAAATTTCTATTTTGCAAGTTGAAATTCTTTCTTTTTCTATTAGTTATATGGGAAAATTTTTTTCTTTCGTCAACGTTTGTGAATAGACAATGAAAAATCATTACCTACTATTTTTCTTTAAAAAAATTCCTCAACTTTTATAATTCCAGTCAACAAAAACTAAAAACTGTACGAATTTTAGTCAACTGCTAAACCCAGTCCTGAGTCATCGTTCTAGTATGGTTCGAGAACTGCAATGCATAATAATAAGAAAAAGAAGGGTTGAGGGTAAAAATATAAGGGTTGGTATATTCGACGGAAATTAAAGAGAAAATCAGATTAAAATTCGGATGTTTACTATTTTGGTCGTTCTGCGTCTGAAGATTATGGGAGGGAATTGATGGGTTCGTGGGGATCTGAGGGCCAATGGTGATTCAGCATAAATTTTTCCTGTTCCTATTTCCTCTGTTGTATAGAAGCACTAAGTAGACCATATAGCTGGTTTCGAACCTACCACTTCATCGTTGCGAAGCCTAGCATTTACTAACCATTGAGACAAATAGGTAGCCTTCTACTGGAATTTTCTTATGGCTACGATGGCATTCCTTTGAACGAATGCAATAAGTAGACCGTATAGTCTGTACACTTCACGAGTAGACCTTGTTCATACGCATTTTTTTCCTCTCAACCTTGTTGTTATTGTTTCCTAAAGCGGAAGGGTGAAAATATTTTTATTACGTTTTGTTAGCTCATATTAGAGTATTTTCACTTGAATTCACCGGCAACATGCAGCATCATTAATCATTTGTGGAACAGGTGAACTGTTTCGACGCTTTACAGGCGTATCAGTGATGGGCAAAAAAAAAAAAAAAAAAACCCTTCTGTTAAATTGTACGGTTAAAATTGACTTATCCGATTAAATCTCGTCGTTGCAGAATACATTTTTACCGCTGAGCTTTCGTATTGGTGTGATTAATTTCGAAGCGGATTTGTCTGGCGATTATATTAAAAAAATTTGTCAGCTTTTTCATTTATTTGCCATCCATCTGTATACGTACTTATACACCGTACCTATTCGATCATCAGTTAAATTTTAAATTTCCACTCTTTATGGATGTCATTGGTTATTTTTCTACGAGTTCGCTAATAATAAGTATTATTTTTGAATGACAAATAATACAAACGGAGAGATGGTTTTTGAGAAAGAAACATAATAGTAGTAATTTTCAGTTGACAAAATTTGTAATTCTGTAATTCCAGGTTCTATATTTTCTACATAATACTTTCTATTTCCTTTTTTTCACTTGTTTCAGAAATATTCTGTAGATCGTCGTCGGAGATAAATTTATTTCCTAATCTTGTTAGCTCCTTGTGTCGTTGAAGATGAAAAAATTGAAGATGGATATTTATCAATTTTTCTGATTACTGGAAGTTGGAGCGCGTTTTTTCCTATGGTTATTTGATTAAGGTAAAATTAGGATTTTCTTCCAGCAAACTTTCCCCACACAGCGTTTTCAGGCAGGTAAGGTTTGTCGGTTGGTAACACCATTTTCACATAATAATTTATTTGGAATTCATTAATTTAGTCATTGGGATCAATAAACTATCCCTTTATTTAAAAAAATCGATAATGTAAGTTAAACTGTAACTACTTAAATTGTGCACCATGATACAACTGGAGGGGAGCTAAATGATGGAGAAAATTCACACGAGTCCCCATTAAAAGACATTCACTCATATTTTTTATCAAAAATGGGCCATAAAACTGGTAGCCAATCGTTTCTATAAAAATCCTCAAATCTCTAAGCGAGAGCTAAGTTTCAGGCCAGCGTTACCAAATGTGCGGATTTTTTGGGGTTTTTCAAATGCTAGAAACGGTTTAAAAATGGAAAAAAATCCTCATATTTAGTAACGCTGCTCTAGACCTAGTCTGTACTCTATTTGAATTATACAAATATTAAAACCGTCATCTGGAGTTATTTTTTCACATTGAGAATAGGTTTAAAATAATAAAACCAGTCGAAGATCTTTTTGGTGACCGCAAGCATAACTCAATAAACATGTTAACCATGTAGCCCAGTAAAATAAAGGTTTGAAATGGAATTAGTATTTTCAAAAGGTTTAATGGCTGAAATATGTTGGAAGTAAGTACACTCTTCAATAAGTGATAAAAATTATTTAACCTCGTACCCTGTGTTTTTACCGAGCTGCAACGTATGACTATTTTTATTTTTTTTTTAAATTTTCTTCGATACCTACCTACTTTTAATTGATACCTGTACAATAAAAGTAATTTGATATAAAGTTAACGAGCATTAAATTTTCAAAGTTTCTACGAATTTTTTTAAAATAATTACCATGGGGCCTGAAAAGAGATGTACAAAATACATCGCAAGAAATTACTGAGAAAAAAACGAATTTAACAATTATATTTTAAACCACACATTAATAATACAAAAACGTGTTCGAGAGGAAGAAAATATAAAATGATATGACGAAAATAAAGTTACAAGAGAATATAAGAATGACAATGTGTTGAAAAAACGAGGCGAGTACAATTTTATTGGGTTATATTGTGAGAGTGACGAGAATAATAACTGCCAGTGTGGCCAAATACGATGAGCAAAAAAAATGAATGGGGAAATAAAGTAACAGGGCCTAAGATATAAAGCAGTAAAGAAGGGTGTTAGAAAAAAAAACAATAATCTGCGTTATTTTTTTACTGGAAACTGAAAATACCAAAGAAATTATAGTATATCTATCGACATTTTTCATCAGTATGCAGTTTGTACACATATTATATTTTAGGGTTGCACATACATTGTGTCCTAAATAACAGAGTTAAACTATCAGAAAAATAATGAAAAAATTAAAAATTTTTATATTTTTTCTGAAGCACACAGCTACACAGGTCGTCCCAAATTTTTGTACTTTAAGCTAATTTGATACTCTATTGTTTTAATGAAAGAATAAGCTGACGATGAAAACAGTTTTTTGAAATTTTTGTATGATAATTGTGGCGACGGGTGGTCGTTGACGAACGAGTGTGTATTACACACTCGTCGACCACCTAGCGGGCCAGTGGGGTAAAACCCATGAACTATATTTTGGTGCTCACGGCTGTACATTTTGTCTGTACAGCTAAACTTGTTTACTGGGCTCAGCCCGCACACATACAACTTCGTATACACGCAACCAACCTACATTGGTATTTGTGTGGTGTCGTGTACTTACATATACACACACCCACAATAATATTAAACAGTTTTTGTACTTATTTTTTAGTATGCGTATCGCCAGGGTTGTACCTAACTTTTTTTACCACCCTGTGCAAACAAACTTTTTGATGCCCAAACACGTATTTTTTTTGCCAGTTAAATCAGAATGATATTCTTTGTCGTCCAGACGATGTATCAGACGACAACAATGTATTATATTAAGGTTGTTTTTTTGATTTTTTTTGCACTCTACCGCCCTGTGCAAATGCACAGATCGCATGTAACTAGTTACGGCCCTGCGTATCGCACATTGTGCATAATTTTAAAATTTTTTATTAATCAAAAGGTTGAATCTGTGGGAAATTATCCAGATTGCCTTCACAACAAAGATGAGATTGTCATCACCATAAAATATTTATGGGAAAAAATTATCCATAAAAATAATTCTGAAACATCTCAGATTGCTAAACGATGCGACCCTTTGGAATTTTAGAAGAAAATTGTTCAAATACCGAGCACAAAAAACAGAAACAAAATATTAATCTTCTACTTTACAAGAAACAATCGACAAGCTAGCTCCCAAATCACACCCTTCAAAGCACTACTCCACAATTTCGTTGTAATTTAGTTCATTTGTTGGACTTATACTTTCACGTAAATTTCGATACTATTTTTTCTCATGAAAAATGGAAAAAAGTGTCGTAATATCATTTTGAAAATAACCACAGTTCATTACTCATCTCTTTCAAAGTTCACTTAAACCAACTACTTTAAAATTTATTTTTTGCAACACGTGTACGAAATTTTGTATTTTCGAACAATTTTATAACACTCACTTTTTTCACCACCTACATTTACTTTTCTTACTCCTCAATTACATTTTCTCATACCTTAACTTATTTTTTTAACTCCTTAATGTATTCTTCTCATACCTTAATTCTTTTTCCCACTCCTTAGCTCTTTTTTTTTTTTACATAGAAAATTTTTTTCTCACGCCTAATATTCTTTGGTTTCTCAATTTCTCTAACACCTTCAAATGTCTTATTCCCTTCCATTTAAATTAATTCCGTTTGTTTTTCTTGGAAAATTCACCATGCCGTAAGGGAGATTCGAATTGGTAACCTGCAGGTTTTATTGCCCTTGGCTCAAATACAGCCTTACGCACACACGTTGCGAACAATGTTGTACGTATGCGACTCGGTTAGAGTGAGCAGTTTATCAACTCGTGCAATTATAACACTCGCCTATGGCTAGTGCTTGCAAACATCGCATTCGTTGAGAAATTGTTCACTTTCCTCCCTAGTTGCGTAATAACACTATTTCTGCGCCCGAAAGAGCGAACCTTCATATTACGCTAAGTGTGCAGTAATTACTCTTCGAAATTTTCTATTATCGACTCGGAAACCACCCTGTATACGCAAGTAGGTAGGTACTCTCTACCGTTGCTCGTTTCAAAGCGATTAGGTATCTACAAAACGGTAGTTGAGGCCTTCACGACGTACACAATAAGAAATTTCGAATTTTAATGTGGAAAAGAAGAAGAAGAGGAAGAAAAAAAAAGAAATAAGAAAATCACCGGTATGTATTCGTTTTTCGGCGTCGATAGGCTCGGAGAAAAGAGACGAATCTCATAACAAACGTATCCACATTCGCATCCCGCTCGTCTCCGTACACTTTCACCTCTTAAAAACTCATTTTCAAGAAGAAATGCCGAGTGAATATCGTGCACACTACACATCGGCGCACGGTGAAACATTGAGCTATTAATCATTTTCTGGAACGTCTGACGCTTTTCTTTAGGTATTACACAGATTGTTTGTTCACCCATTTGCCACAGCCATTTATACGCCGATTCAGGAAGTTATACATATAAACATACATATATATATATATATATATTTTGACTGTAACTAGATTTTAATAATTACTCAACTCCGCCCTTTCGTATTTCGAAAATAAATTAAACCGGTAAATCGTTCTTTGAAGACGCAAAGTTTCCACGGAAAACCAAACATATTTGTCAGCAACGCCATGCAGTGCGAGTTTTCGAAAATGTGCTTATACTTGGGTACCGTACGTCGGTTGCTTCGTATAATAGCCTACGTAGCATACGTAGCCTATTTTCAAGTTTTCGATAATTTCACATATTTTTTTCGTTTTTCTCTTTCTTGGTAATGGTGCCGCCGGCTAATTTGTTTTGTCCGAAACGGACCGCAGAATTTAACCCCAGAAATTTTATCGTCTCCAGGTTTGAATGTTCGCCCAAGGCTTGTTAGAATGCTTAAATATGTAGATGGGCGAAAGGCGAATGATGTCATTCGTAAAATATTCACTAGAAGTGTGAGGATGATGCATTGAGAAAAAAACACTACGTTAAGTAGTAATTTTTTATTATTATTGACTTTAATGAGAAAAATGAGCCATAATTATTGTAAAACAATTATTTTAAATTGAGCAAAAATGTAGATCCTGACGAGTCTGGCCACTTGTGCTGGAAAGATTTTTAATTTTGGTCTTCTCATTGTTTTCAGTGATACCTACTGTTCTATAATTTCGCAGGTAATTAGGTATAGGACTGTCTGAAAACTAGAGGTGACACAATATCAAAAACTGCGTGGATTTTATCCAGAATGAGGATTAGGGGCTCGGTCTCTTCGATTACAGTTACGCTGCCAAAAGATCGGCCAAATTCGTGCCTTGCACGTTAAATCTCACTTTTAATTACTCGTCGAATTTTGCATGTAATTCGTATGGCTTATCGCTGATTGCATCTTGAACAACAAGTGGTATCCTTCGATGATAAATTGATGAAAAATTATGGTAAACACTACGAAATTGTCTTAATTGTTATACCTTATTAGTTGCCATCGTTCACATAAGGTATGACAAATAATTAACATGTGCCTGTAAATATACACTTGCATGTGGAGGAAATATTTTGGGCAAAAATTTTTTTTACTGTTTTTCAGGTGTGTTACTGAGTATAGTAGACGCCAGCATAGTACCGCTAGAAGGATTTTTCGGATGATGCAGGGAGCCTTTGCCAAAGCATGCCATTTCGTATGTCGGCAACGCCAGGGTGATCTTTAAGGGGTGGAGCTTTACTCCACCCGCTTCGTCTCCATCGTTGTTGTCGCCCCCCAAGTGGCATATCATGGATTGGCCCCCCGCATCTGCCCGAAAGATCGCATCACTTACTTAATAAGTGAACCTAGAATCTGTACTCATTTTGATGAAAAATGTGTCTAATCTTGAATAATTATTTTGAAAAACCTTTAAAAAAAAGAGAATTTAATAAACTATTCTTGGAAAAAAAAAAAATTTATAAAATTTCACCTTTGGTGGGACTTTATCCTGGCACTACTGATTCCTAAAGCAGCATTTCTATCATACAGCCAATGTAAGAATGTAAGAAAATGTTAACAAAAATGTAATGTTATTATATTATTTGACGCATTAATTTACCCAAAATATTTCCTCCACATGCAAGTGTATATTTACGGGCACATGGAATTAAAGGCAAATCAAAATTGCCATGTATGAATTTATTTATACAAAGTGGGCGCCACTTAATCCGTTCACTGATAATCCGGACTGCCTCTTATTTTGGTCAAAATTGCTAGGGAAAAATCAAATATTTTCTTTTTTAGTCTACCGCTTAATCCGATACCCACTGTATGTGTGCTTGTGAGTGTGTAATGAGTGGGTATAAAAAGTCTCAGTGCACAGTAGCCATTAGCCTATGTTTACTGAAATTGGCTCATCTGTACATTGATGCATGATAGTGAATACGCAAATAGTCTGTTGACTGCCTTTTGAAGTGTGAATACGTTTGTATCCACAACCAAAGGTATTCCACAAAAACTATTGATATTAACGAAATGGAATTTTTTTATTGATAGTTTACTTGATAATTTAACCAAATTTGCCAACTGTTGACCTTGTTTTTTTCTGTGTAACATACTAAATGACATATATTAAACTTTTTTTGGGTGTGTTTTTACACTTACTTAAATAGGTATATTTTTTTGTGAGTTAGTTACTGTGTTTAAACAAAGATAAAGAAGACAGAACGCAATTGAAACTATCAATAGTATAGATAGTTTAGATAGTTTTTGAATATCGATATAGAAACTTTTTAAAATTTACCGTTTCTACTAAAAACAATAATACTAGACATATGATATACACTGACCTACACCAACGTAAAACAGAAATGAAATTTCTAACTATTGGATCAGTTATAAACGTCATTTTATCATTTTTTCCACTTTCACATGAAAGCTACTTCATCAAAAAAGTAGGTCGAATTAAGAAAACTCTAGCGCAGCAAGCCTCGCTAGAAAAAGCAGGTTTTTGAGAAAAAGAATTTTGAATATTGATGGTCACATTAATTGTCTGAAAGTTTATATGCGTTAATGGTATGTTATGATTGTACGAAATTTATTAGCTGCGGACAAAATATTAGATAATATATGAAATTTAAAAGCATTACTTCTTGAAATGAAAAATTAATTCAGATGATAAAGTATGGTAAATAATCATATAATTTCAAATAAAACCAACGAAATATAATAAAGTTATGAAATAAAAAAAAGAAAACATGAACATTTCGTTAATTTTTGTAAAAAATAGTTTATGCAAATTAGAAAAAAGAAGAGAAAAAAAAAGCTTTACCGGAAGTACCGTCTGGTCGATCGGTACCAAAATTGGAAACATTATTTGTTTTAAATTTCGTACATATGATTCCAAAATTTCGCATTTTATGACCAATATAAAAACAAAAATAGCGATACCAGAAGTACCGTCCGGCCGATTCGTACCAGAATTAATAGGTCTGGTCCTTGACTCAGTAAAAATATGCGTACCAAATTTCGTGATTATTGGACAAAAATTTCGACCTGTACCGTGGGAACAAGAAATATATAAATATATGAATTTGAGTTGGTGCCAAAATTTTCCCGAGGTCATTAAACGAAAAACGTACCTGCCTCCAACCCTGAGGGCTAATTCCGTACCAAGCATAATAAGTGGATTTGCGAAAGAAAACCTACTTAAAAAACAAAGTACCGCCTGTATCATCCGCCGTATCAATAATCGTAATATTATAATCTTTTGTGAATACAAAAGATAATTACGGTAAATTTCAATTCGTTAATGAGAAAAAAATAAATCAATATTTCTGCGCACACAGAAGACTAAATACAAGATAATGATACAGGTCTACGAAGAGAAAGGGTGTTCATTCGAAAAATCTGCATTCCCACAATCTGCACGAATGAAATTCTTTCGCAAATAATGCTGTGGGTATTTACATTTTACTAAATCAAAAATCTGCCGTATAACTATGTCTTTGAAACTACCGCCGCGAATAAATCTAAAAACGAAAATTTTTTTATCTTTTTGTTTTTTTGTGTAATCATTTTATCATCGTACCGCGAGGGAAAACTACATGCAGCCGGCCATCACATATCCTACATATACATATAGGAAAGCATTTAGCAACTGTATTTTCATGGTAGGTATGAATAGAAAAACATTTGGGAGAATACGATCACTGAATGAAACGTGTACTGAAAAGAAAATCAAAGTACAAAATGACTTTTTTTTTTTTTTTTCATCCATGTGTGCGTTCAGTTTCAATGAAAACATAATTATAATTAATGCCTTCGAATAAGGTTTTTGTATTATTCGGAAGTATTTCTTTTTTCTTTAACTTTTTTTTTTTTTTGACATTTAAATTTGTGGCGATGGAGGAGAAAAGTAGTGGTGAGAGAGTGAGCGACAGAGTGACGGAGAAAGAGAAAGAAAAAAAGAGAGAAGTGAGAGTGTGAGACAGAGAGAGAGAGAGAGAGAGAGAGAGAGAGAGAGAGTGAGAGAGATACTGATGGTGGTAATCGTGACATTCTTGTTAGAAAGATAAATCGTCCTATGGTAATTAGGGCCCCCGCGATTACAATCTAAAATGCAAACCCTAATGGCTCACTTTATGGCTTCTACCGAGTTGTTTGGATGAGTAACCTACGCTACAAAGTCTAAATAATATTTATTATGCATTATATATATAAGTATACAAGTATCTTTGTTAACCGTATAGATACCACTAATATGATTTCTATGTTTGATAAGGCTGGGTAGTTAAACAGTTATTTTATTGTCTGAAAACTTTATCAAGTCATTTTTTGTGAACGATACAAAAGTGTATCTATATATATATATATATACATTTATGTGGGGCTGTGGTATAGCTGGGTTATTGAATTTAATTTGAATTTAAACACCAGCCATGAACTAGCGAACTCGTCACTTTTCCGGCATTTTTTTCTTTTGGGATGAGAAATGGCGAAAAGTGGGCATGCGAAGAATATTTGTGGTTTCTGGTTGTCTCAGATGTTGTTTTTCCTGTACCAATATCTTGAAATAGGTCCAGCGACGTATATTTTCCTTAGTACGACTCAAATAGTCCATAAAAAATTGACAAGATTTGCATTTCTTGCGCAGTCGACGATACAAATTAGAAATGATTTTTAAGTAGGTTTTCTATTTAAAATCCAATTATTAATCTTGTCGACATGGAACAATCTGGGGGCAAGAGTGGGTAGATTCTTCAAAAAAATGAACCTAATCATTGATCACGAATGCTTTATAGCAAAGTGATACGAACCACAAATCACGAATCCTTTAAAGCAAAGTGATTCGAATCACGAATACTTTTAGTCCAGAGATTAAAAGTGATTCGTATGAATCATTTTTCTACGAATCGCTAATTCTCAAACATTAAATAATTCTGTTTGACTTTGATATGAGAAAAAAGTTCCGAACATTCCAGTACTTTTTGATAAAAAACTATTTTATTTTGGAAAGTGAAATCTAAAAGTTCTCTGAAAAAACTGTTTAATTTTACAAGGATGAATTTTATGAATTTTTTTTCCAACAACTAGGTACCAAATTTACGGGAATTTTTCGGGAATTTCCTGACTAAAGGAGTGGGATTCGTGATTCGTTGTTCCATTGTTCGTAAATAAATAATTCGAATCACGAATCACACTGCTTTTTCAAAAGTGATTCGAATCACAAATCACAAGTACTTTTCAGTTCCTTAAAAGAATTTGAATCCGTTTTTTTCACGAATTCTGTGTTACTGATGATAGCGGTGGGTACGTTTCAAAACTCGAGCAAAATTTTGGCACTAATAACTTAAATTCACATATATATATATATATATAATATATAAGCCAATTTCTTGTTACTAGGGTTCAGGTCACAATTTTTATCCGATAGTCACGAAATTTGAAACAAACATTGGTACTAAGCCAAGAATCTGACCTACTGATTTTACTGAGAGGATCGACCTTTTGTTTTTGTTTTGGCTATAAAATTTTCAATTTTCAACCAATAGCTATGAAATTTGAAACAAGTATTAATTATGATTGTTGCGGAAGATATTCTATGTTTAGAATATTTCAACAAATGAGTTGACTTGTCTCTTTATTAATTCAATTCAATTATAACGTTACGTTTTAATTACCACTATACTTATTTCACTTATACAATATTTGAAACCTGGTATGTCCATAGACAACTAAATGGTAAGCAAAACCACCAGTGTACGCGAGCGTAAGCATCATATGAAATTTTTGAGTTGGTGCAACGCACCACCTCAAAAATTGCACTGCTTTGAAAACTATCCCCTTTCATATTGTAATCGCACAAAAATGATCTTCTGGAAAAAGTACCTCATTATTTAAAAATTTTTTGCACTACCTGGGAAAATAAAAATTTGCCAGCCATGGACGACTAGAATGAACCTTAGCTTAATCATTCGACTGGAGACACTGGAATGAATTTGTCTTCAAAAGAAGAGAACACAGTGTCCGTAATTTCATTGTCATGTCTTCAAAATGGCCAACCTAAAATAGGTGGTGTGACATCGGAACATCTGCCAAATGTGACAACTCTTCATTGTCAGCATATTTGGTGGTGTTTGTCCATGTGAAGTAGGTATACAGACAGCTATTATTCCAAGAATTGGGAATAATAGTTGTCTATATTTTATTCGACACGTTTTTGTAGACAAACTGAATCATCTGCAAAAAGGTGATGGAACAATGATCTATCAAGACTTTCTATAAGTTTTGTTGCAGATCAATCGTATGGTACATCTGGTAAGAAAAGTTTTGTTTTTATTGTACCTATAAAATGCCTAATTTTGGACCAACTCGAACGTAATTTGGAGCAAATATTCATTATGATTTATTAATAATTTTTTAGTAACTACCTAATTTTATAATTTTTGAAAACCTACTTTTTCTAATGGAGCTGCTGCTGCGTTAGAGTTTTTTGTGTTTAACTTTCATTTTGTTAAGTGTATGTATTCATTTCATTTTTCATACTAAGGTAACACTTCTAAATTTGTTGAGTCAGGAAATTTGGTTTTATGTTAGTGTGCGTGTGTTGAATCATGAATACAATCAAATACACACCCACACTAATAAAACAATCATGTTTTTCATTTTGTTTACATTTTTCAATTTTTGTTGCACATGACGTCATCTTTTTGCTATGTACTTCAGGTTAAACATTTCCAATGTTAAAAAAACAATGATCCCTAATGTTGCTACAAAAAAATACCTAAATTAAATAATTATTTTATTTAAGAGGCAAAATCATATTATTAATGGTTTATAAGTGGCAACAATTCATAGCCATGATAATCATATTTAAGTAGGTCCCTATACTGCTTAAACATTATTTTAAACCAGTTTATCTGTGTTTTCTATATTATATTTAAAGCCTACAGTTTATTGAGCTCCGTACTTAAATTTATTAAAATTCGGACAGCTAAATTTTCTCTATTTTCTTTACACCGTCAGAAAATTCCATATACTTTCTAAATAAATTTATATGCGATAAATTTTCACAAATTATATCCATAAATTGTGATTAATGAATTTTGAAATTGCAATTTGTGCGAGAAAAACTGAACAAAATACGAATTTTTTCAATTTTTTGCTTGAAATTTTAATGTACAATTCACAAAAAACAGCAAAATGTCAACAAGTACCTGTAGATCTAAGGAATTTATAATATGCTTAATCCGTAACTATATTTTTCTCACCTTGTAATTTACTCAAATACCCTGGTATATTTAGAGGTTACAGTGTTCTACTGACATACCTGTTTAATTTAAGATAATCCTCCAACGTTCTTCGTAATTCAGCTGTTGTTGTCGGTAATAATTACAAAATATAAAAAAAAAACCAATATGGTTGTTCTTTAAATTTTAGTACACCTGTCAAATAATAATGTCTAAATACGCCAATGCTTCAAATAAAAAAGAATGAGCCACCTTCAAAAGGCGTATCTACTCTTGTCTACGATAAACAACTTGATGTCAATATTCTGACGTGGTATTCAAACTTCAGTTCTCATTAGTTATCTGACCTGCAATAATTTGATTCGATGGTGTCTGTTTCATTTCTACACAAAAGAATAAAAAAAACAAATCGATATAATTATTGTCAATTTTAAATAATTAGCGTTAAATTCATTTAAATTTAATTCTTTACGTATCACTTACCAAATTTTTTTGAAACTCTAATTTGATCGTCCCCCTTTCGGAAATTTCCAACAGTCACGACATTATCCATTATTCTATTCATTCTAGGGTGTTTCGTGAGAAGCATAGTACATTAGAAAACAAATAAAACGGTTTAGCAATAATGTGTATTCTACTCTGAACTCTTAAGGCGCTACGCATACAAAAAGCATGACAGTAAGAAATTCGCATTAAAACAGCTAGGTGATTATGTAGACCCATAATAATAAAACAAGAATAACTAATCATCTTGTACAGCAGGGGGATAAGGGTTCCAAAGGTTGTACTGAAAAATTCGAAATATTTTGGTTTAATACATCAAGTTGGTAGTCAGGTGATAAGAAAAGGTTAATAAAGGTGAGAGGAGACCTTTTTGGCCGCAATTTGCTCGCAATTGGGGTATTAAAATTTACCTCACAAGAGGGTTACAGGTGGGGGTGATGAAAATTTTCTGTTTCATGAGAAAAGAAAAGGATTGGTATCATTTTCTCATTTTGATATAATTTTTTTATGTATATATATATATATATATATATAATTACAATATGTAATGTATGTATCACCCAGATTTTGTTTTTACGGTTTTGAGAAAACTACAAATTGGATAAGATTTGAATTTTCATGAAGGATGGTTCTCATAGAGAAGCAGATATAAAAGAAATTTGGTATTGATTGGTTCAGTGGTTGTGAAAAAAATCTGAAAACAAAAAATTCCTCGAAAAGTGGTTCTAGATGAAACGACGAAAGAGATAGGGTTAAAATTTTCAAGAAAGATTTCCTTTGCATAGGTGCAGATTTCATAAATGTTTGGTGCTTATTAGTTTAGTAGTTTTCAATAAAACAGAAAAAGGAAAATCAGTGAAGATAATTTTATGTTCTTGGTTTTGAAAAAAACTACGAAAGAAACAGGACTGAAATTTTCACGAAAGGTAGTTCTGATAAGGGACCTGATGAGAGTACGGTATCTATTCGATCGGTAGTTTCCTAGAAAGGTGTAAAAGAAAAACTTGCTGGAGAAAATATTGTGTTTACGATTTTGTGAAAACTAAAAAAATAATATTAGGACTGAAATTTTCGCAAAAGTTAGTCTTACACAGAACCAAGTCTTACAGGAGTTTTGCGCCTATTCGTTCAGTAGTTTTCGAGAAAACTTGAAATAAAAAATTCCTGGAAAAGAGGTTTTTCTACGATTCTGAGAAAACTAAAAGGTGAATCGAAATGAAAATTCTACGGATGATATTCCTCATATAGTCCCAGGTTTGACAGAAGCTTCGTTCCTACTTATTACTTTAATAGTTTTAGGAAAAACTGTAAAATTTAAAATTCCTAAGAAAGTCGTTTTTCCACGATTTTGGGAAAACTACAATAAGAATAAGGTTGAAATTTTAGTGAAAGATAGATTTTATACGGGGTCACAAGTCTGGTCAAAATTTCATGACTATTGCTTCAGTAGTTTCCACATAAAATCCAAAAAACTGTAAAATCGATCACCAATATCAACAAAACATCGATAGTGCATCTTTCCAATGTTACGAGAAAATTACTTATAGTAATAGAAATCAAATTTTGGTGGGAGATAGCTGACATATAAGAGCAGGTTTTGTGAAAATTTTTTAACTATTGCTCCAGTATTTTTTTCAGTGAAACCGCTGGAAAATTAGCGATAAAGCATCAAATCATTGATAGATCGATATTTTTGTCAGATTCATCGATAATTATCGTTAGTTTTCTGTAATTTTTTTTCTTGAAACTTTTAAATGAAATATTAATAGATTGATATAATTGTCAGATATTGATAACTACCATTAATTTTTTGGAATTTTTTTCACTTGAAACTTCAGCAATGAAATATCGATCAATCGATATATTCGTCAGATATCGATAACTACCGATAATTTTTTGAAATTATTTGAAATTATTTGAAATTCCGATTTGTTTTTTGAATTTTATTGTATATGAAACTGTCAAACTGGATTTTCTATCGAAGTATTGCTGCGTTAAAGTTTTTTTCATTTATTTCTGGTGGTGCATTTCTCGAGGTCTGCATGGTAAAATAAAAGTTTTAAAGTGAATTTATAAGTAACGTGATTTTAGTATAAGTACCTAGCTCCTTATGGGCTAAAAATAGGAGACATCATTGTTTATCTTCAGGTTTACTATTACTAGATATATGTTGTTGAAGTTTGAGAGGCTTCTTTAGAAACACCCTGTATAATGAATTCAGTTATATTTTCTGTTTTAATGTCTACAGTTTCATCAACCAGATGGCTTTGGATTTTATTTCGTTGTCAAAACCATTCAACTTATTTATTTTTCTTAAAAAATATTTCGTTGCTTACATTAAGATACACATATTGTATATTATTATTAGGATTACTGGTTTGGTATCAATCATACGATGACTTGACAATTCACAACCAGGAAACTGCAACCCCAAAAACAAACAGATAAAATGGTACTGAAATAGCTGTCTCGTATACCTATAGGATTAAAATCACATAAAAATCTGACAAGGGTTTGCGTACAAAACGAAGGAAGAGAAAAAAGAAAACGACAACGAGATAAGAAAATGAACGGAAATGGATATTAAAAACAGACAACAGGTAGCTGTCGAAATAAAAAGGATAACAAACATGTACGCAAATATCGACGACAATTTGACAGAAGGTAAATAAAATGGATTCTTAGTAGAAACAAATAAAATATGTTAGATAGCTTCTATTGACAACTGATAATTTCTGAAAAGAGCGTTTAATCAAATTTTCAATTAAGTACAGAAATGAAACGATCAGACAATGACTTTTTTCAATTTCTCGGTTTTGGGAATTACCTTACTCGTCCCAATCATAAATTTTCTCATCGCTTCATAGACTTACTCATCCTTGAGTAAAATTAGTCAAGAAAAATATTTGTAATTATTCATCCTCGAGGAAAATTAATAAACGAAAATATTTGTCAGTTCTCGTCACCATTCAAAACTTTGGAGTAGACTTGTATGTATGTAAGTATTTGGTAGTACTTCTTAGTGAGTAAATGCATTTTTTTGTCACACAATGTGTATGTACTCCTATATTGTAACAATAAATAATTTAAATTTGAAAATTACTCTCTTCTTTGCAGCTTTCCCAAAAAGGTATGGACTGGATTATTCGTTGCCTGTAATAAAACTACCAACACATGTGAACTTTTTCATTCTCGCCTGGTCTATAATTTGTATAATTATGTCACATCCACTAAGTTCGACTTCCATTTCCTCTTTAGTTGACTTACAGACAAATACTTACACTACATGTAAATGTAATAGTGTAGCTGATACTTGTTTTAAAAGCCTAAAGATATGCAAGAAACCTGATTTCCAAGAACATCAAATTTTACAATATCAGAATGAAAAGTACTTAGGTATTCATGTTCATAATATGTGCAGGTGATGTCTTTTCACTACAAAAATTGTAAAAAGTAAAAATGAATAATCATTCAATAATTGTATTCCATATTTTGGTTAATAATCTGGGGGAATCGCCATACCTTATCCATGTATGATATATATTTACCAGCTATAGCCTCCGGTGGAATGGCCATGTGGTCAAATTCATCGATTTTGGCTGGTGAATATACCTATGATGAAGGTTGAAATCCCTGAGTCAACAATTCTACATTTGGTGACTCTTGATGTGTGCTGGACATGCATGCAAACTAGTAGTGTATGGTGGAACTCAACACTTTCCTTCCTTCTACAAGTCACCGGTAGATGGTGACCTGTATTTGTGAAACTGTTGCCATATAGGTAAAGTAAGTCTGTGTGTGTAACGTGTAGGTGGTGTGCTGTTAACCTCCTACAGAATCTAACGATACACTATATTTTTTTTTGACGCCTCTGGGTCACTTTATGGGGGAGTGTATGAAAATTGCCACAAATTGTTCATATATAATGTATATTCACCAGCTACAGTCAGTGGTGGAATGGCCATGTGGTTAAATTCACCACTTTTGGTTGGAAAATAATATGTAGGATGTCAGTTTGAATCCCAATAATTTATGGGTATAATAATTTTGTGTTAATTGACTTACCTATATTTGATTAAATCAGGTGTTTATTATGTGATTCAGACTTTTTGTTGTTGGGGATAAGTCGGTGAAGAGAAATAAAAAAACTGCTAGGCATTGGGGACGAATAAGTACATGCGATTTTAGGTTAAATATGACAGGGTCGAGTAAGGCTACTAAATGGGGACGAGTAAGATAATGCCCTCTGTTTTTAGTTATAATAAAGCGATTAAAGACAAAAATTTCCCAAGTACTCCCACATCCACAGAAATAAAGTGAAAAAGAAAAAAAGTTTTTGAAAATTTTTTAGGCAGCTTTAGAAGCTGAAAGTTCAGCTTAATTTTCATCAATCCTTCAACCTACAGAAAAAAATTCTAAATCTCAACGTGGGCTAGACTTAATATTCATAAATCCGTTTTATTTTCTTCTTCAGGGAGGCAGCAGAACATGAAAAAAAAAAAAAGAATGAAAAAGAAAAATCATTGACTTTTCTTATCATTTAATGTCATGGATTCTGGAAAGGGTTTAAAAGTCTAATCTATTGTAAAGTAATGTAAAGCAAAAGGAAATTCTCCAAGTTATTTTGCACACACACACAAAAAAAAAAACACATTTTAGAAAATTGTTCGTATAAGCCATTTCACACGTATAAATCGTATTTACCCCACACCAAATCCCATCTAACCCAATGCCTTCCGCATAAAAAAAGAAAACACTTCAATCTACCAAAAAAAAAAAAAAAAAAAAAAAAAAAAAGGCAACAACAAGAAAAAAAGCTGCGAGATTTCCAATTTATAAAACTCGTAATTTTACAAAGAAAAAGTTAGATTTTTGTAACACGGAAAAAAAAGAAGAAAATTGGAAAACTTGCATTTTTTTCTTCTCGTTTCTTTTTGAGAAAATAAATTTTCGTTTTCCAAACGAAGGAAAAAGAAAGGCGAAAAAAAAAGGCTCATGATTTGGTATTCGTTTTCATTCAATTTCTTGTTTTCTTTTTTTGGTGATTTTGTGTTTCTTCCAGGAAGAATGAAAAAGTGAAAAGAAGCAGCCAAACGGGCGTCACAAGTTGATAGAGTTGTTTGGGTCGCGAAGATGATGGCCGGGGGAGGTGAAGGTATTTTGGCGCAAAAGGAAGGACGAAATGGCAAACAAACGGCGTTTGAATAATAATAATTGCTTTTGGATAATCAAATTTCGCACAAACGGAGGAGCACGTTTATTTATTGAACAGAGCAAAATCTTAATTACGAAAATGTCGAAGCGAACACTCGCTGCTCCTTGCTGTTGGAGTATAAATTATGTTGGATGCACGAAATAACTGAGCACGGTCTTTGTGAATAGTACCGCAGAATCAAATAGTAAGTATAGTGCACAATAGAAGTTACATTGAGCTCGTCTGTGTTCGTGAGGACGATGATCCGTCTTTCAAACTTCTTGGATAGTAACTTTTATGAGACGTACTGGTATAAGAGTGGAATTTGTGAAAAGCATGCAAAATAATATGTAGAAACTATCAAACAAGGTAGTTGCAATCGAAGCAGTGGCGTAGCTATGAATCAGCCAGCATCAGCTATAGCCCAAAGAAAAAATTGTAGCGCTATTCAAAAATTTACCAGAGAAGAAAAATCGCATTGGAGTTTGCCTTTTAATGGAACGATAAAAGTAATAAAGTTTTATGCCTGCAATGAGGGAAAGCTTTAAAATAAATTATAAAAATGTATGACCCACCGTACTAAGTGCTTCCTCCTGGGAGCTCAAATATATAAATACTTTTAGTTTCTTCAAGTTTCCTCGATAAATACGCGATAAACAATAAAAATAGTTTTTTATATGAAAATTAATAATTTCCAATAAATTTTAGATAAAAAAGTTACCCTGCCTTTTTTTCATAACTCTCATAGGGGCTGAGATACATGGTGGTAAAGCTGGGTGTTTTTTTCAAAATCATAATAATTAATTTACATTATTTTAAAATTGGGAAGCTGAAAATTGATATCTAGATATAAAAATGGCTAAAGAAATTTGCACGATACGTTACTGATATTATTCATCGTTACGAAGGATATATAACGGTATAAAATGTTTAGTACCAGATAAGACCACTTTACAGTTTTATACCATACAGGAAATATCAATATAAGAAATGAATTTCAATATCTCTAAAGTATTTAAATAATTAAATAATTTATTATCGACAATTCTTATAGTTGACCTTAACTTCAGGATTCAGTCTTTAAATAAAATAATTCTAACACAAGTAATAAATTACAATATAATAAAATAATATTTTGTATATACAACAGTACAAGTAAGTATTTAGAGAACAAAAAAATACAGTCTCAATGGTAAAATGAAAGAACTCTACTAGAGAATAGTACTCTACAAGAGACAAAAACAAAGTTACAATTATTCTATTGAAAACATGAGTTTATATACACTTTCAGGGATATGTGTTTTTATTGTGTCTTAGTGTGTGTGTGAAGGAGGGATTAATTAATTAAGAGGAATTTATCGTTCAAGTATATTCGAGGGACCAGTGAAATGAGGTCACTGAATATACCGTTAGAACATTTACAGTTTTTTAGAAGTTAAAAGACAAAGTAACTGCAAAACATTTACAGGGACAATTGTCTTATTATACAATGAATATTTTCGTGTTGCATATGTTCGTTTATATTTATTTTAGACAAATATATACGTTACAGGATATACTTATACACATTTTAATTTTAGTCTTTATGTGTGTCCCAAATAATTGAAATGAGTAAGATATTAGACAAAATAATATAAAAATAAATTTTTTTAATTTTTATCATTTATTCAAGAGCCCACCGCATCACATTTCAGGCGTAAACCCTTTTGTTACTTTTAATTATATTTTAAAATCCTTTTACAAGGCTATGTTGGTTGATATGACATTCAAAGTCCACAAAATAGGTAACACATACTTACAACAAAAAAGATAAACGAATGAATTTTTACATTACACAGTCATGGTCCAAAAGTGATTATTAACATCACTGTTTTTAAGGCAACAATTCTATTTTTACATATTCACTGAATAACTGGGAAATAAAAAGTTTACTCCTAATTAGTTCAGTGGCTAATTTTGTAATAATTAAACCTGTAGGAACGTACAAAGTACAAAGATTAGGTAAAACTGAACAGTGTTGTGCTCAGTTACTAATACGGACAGCCAATGAGTCAGAAACTCTCCACCAGGTAACCTAGCACACCCCCGCACCTCAGACTAACCCTTAAAAATTGATGTGAGAAGGTAGAGGGTAGAATAAAAACCAAAAGTTGGAAGTTAATGACTTCAACCATTATCAGATTCTAGTCCAGGTTCACGCGACGGAAATTGGGGGTTGTATAATACTCCTGATTATTTGGCCCAAGCTCTCGTAAAAATTGATTTGCTGTTGTAAATATTGAAAGAAGTGATAAATTTTTTTTAAAGTGACCTTTATTTTTGTCAAAATTGCGATTTTCTTCTGGACTTGTAAAAATTCATCAATTATTACAACCACTTCATCATTTCGTTTGGCCTCTGATCGTAAAGCACATACGATGTGTGGGAAATCTTAATTAGCCTATTATCAGAGTAGATATTAAAACTTTAGGAAGTAAGTAGCTATGTAACAACCATTTTTTTTTTTGTTAAATTTAAAGTTTCTATTACGAATGAAAAAAAGGAAGTTGCTTGTGTCAAATAATCTTTTTTTTTTTTTTTCATTTCGTTATAAAAGCGGAAACATTTCGAAAGCAAAGACGTGTTAAATTTCATTCACTTTCGTTTCTTACCTTTTATTGGTCGTATCGTGGAAACACAACGACAGCATCGTCACTTCAAAACGTTGATAATTTTTACACTTACTGAATTCTAATGCAATCACTTTCCCTGATACAGAGAGAGAGTAGAGAAAAAAATTGAAGAAAAGGGTTTCCATACTCAATGCCAAGCCGCTGATGAAAATTTCACAAACCGACGACTTCAATCAGTTTATTTCGCTTGGAAAACTTTTCAACTGACAACTTATACTAGAATCGCTTTATACAGGGTGTTCCGGGAGGCCTAAATGAAATTTTATTAATTTATCTCAGTCATCACTCATCAAAAATACAACACCATGTAGGTACAAGTTTAGAAATATCTGAAATTGAAACTTTCCCTACATATTTTATCCATAAATAATGTTTTATTATTTTTATAAAGAGTGTCCTGGGCTGAACTCGAATCTCACCCACAGCTTTGTAAGCTTATGCTTATTTCGGAAAAATATATTTTGTTTTGTTTTTTCGTATTTAGGCTACTTCGTTCATTAAGTGTGAATTTCTTCTTTCCATGCTTAGTTCACACGTTTCAACAGCCTTTAGGGATTTCAAACCAGGTTTTTATCAAAAACACTCATATTTTTGGTTTGGATGTCGAGTACAGAACGAATTAAACACTATAATCTCAGTAAGTTCACTTCATCTTCGACATTTGTGGGATACTTATAGAATCCAGAGAGAAAAAAAAAATAGGGAGGAAAACACATGGCCACTTTAAGGGAAACAGTTGGCTTTTATTAAACATACTTTTAAGACCAGGCATAATATTCTCGAAGTTACGTAACCTATTATACAAGTTATGCGAAACCATACTTCAACAGTGAGGCTCATTTTTTTTTTCAATTTTTTTTTAACGCACTACCATTTTTACGTTTTTTTACGACCGGATACCGGACACGATTTTATCACTTTTAAAGCGTTTATTATTCCGGCGTATAAACGAACTAACGACAAATTAATCGACATTTTAATGCATTTTAACGATATACACAATATTATGTCTATTTTGGATCATGAGTGCGTGGCTAATTCGTGGGCGAAAAAAAAATACAATATACAAAATACCTACTACGTTGATAATGGAAGTCTAAAATAGCCGGATAGTAAAAAAAAAGTTAATGTTTTTTGGCATGTGAATAAAAAATTGTTAAATGACTTTTGTCATGCGTAAGATGAGTTATCGTCATATCTGTACTCAGACATTAGTATAATTGTAAGGGAGAGGGAGAATCGCTTTTTTCAATATTCTAGCAGAACTACGTATGTGTCTTAGCAGAAAAATTCTTGGACATATGTGAAAAAGCGATTTTTATTTTACATGTGGGACAGACAAAAAAATTTTTTTAATTGATGAATTTTGAGAAATTAACTTATGAAATTTTTGGAATCTCTGTCTCAAACTGCCACCTCATTTAGAGGTTCTGGATAGACAAGAGAGAAGTTTGGGACAACCCATAAAAACTAACAAATAATTTAAAAAAAATAAAAAATATGTAAAACACATATTTTTACTTCGTATCTGCTGTTTGTAGTCTATTGGTAAACTATGAAAATTTAACCATGAGAACAAATAAAAAACAATAATAATTATGAATAATTTTTTCACTTTTATTGTTAAATATTCTACAAAAAAATATTAAAAATGCCTAAAACGAATATTTTTACTTTGTAGATCATTATGAAGCTATAAACCCTCAACCATAAAAGAGAGATATTAAAAATTAAAAAAAAATAACCCCTCGACGACAGTCGCCGCCCCAAAGGGCAGGCAAATAATCGTCCTTGTGACGTTAAACAACACAAAATACATTCGATCGTAATTACCTGCACATACTTGCAGGTAATGTACGAGTACTGAATCGTGACACAATAAGATGATGTCACGATTTGTACACGAACTGGCCAGCCATCTCTTATCTCGATAGGGGATGATGCGACCTGGCCATCCTCACCAACGTACGTATTATCCTACATACGTGTGTTTGTGTGCGTGCAAATAAGCCGTATATAAACCACCCAAATCAGCTCTAAAATCGCCAGTGTTCGGTCTGGTTCTGGCTTACCCGTACTTATGTACAAAGTGGCTGAACACGCTTAAATTCTGTAGAATTTCTTTCTGGTGAGAATATCTCTCACGATAAGGTATTCCACAACCTACTTTTTTATATAATTAATTCATTAAAAATAATTAATTGCAAATTTAACCTACTACACACATGGAATATATTCAGGAATGTTTATGTTATCTGCAAAATTTTTTTCAGACCTATACAATCTCAGATTTGAAAGATATTATTATTTTTTTTTGAAAAGTAAAAACTAAATGTTTTTCTATGGAAAAAACATTTTATTTTTTAACGGATAATTTAAATGTTCGAAGTAGACTTTATTTGTATAATCATTAGTTATTAGTGTTATCTATATGCTAAAAAAAAATTAATTGATTTGATTCATAATAAGAAGCTGAAAATCGAACTTTACAAAACCTCTACCTGTCTAAAACCTCCTCCCTCTCCCCTACCATTTTCGTATTCCAGATAATTCTCAATTTTTGTTACAACTACAACCCTTACTTGTTAGTTGGTCAAATCAAAAATACGACCATATAAGATGAGAAAAAAAAAATGTTTTTTTCAACGTTGTATTTTTGAAATCGTCTATCTGTCCTGCATACTAGTTAGGCAATTACCACGCACAAATGTTGGTTGAACGAAGAGATGAGTAAGAAAATAACGTTTTTCTTGGATAAAAATATTGCTGGTGTATACTATACGTTATATAATATACGTACAGTGCTTTACGATGTCATTATTACGTGACACGAATTGTCTATGTGTAAACCATATATGGATACTGGGTTTTCATCGATATGATCACGTCATTTTTGAACAAAAGAAGAGAAAAAAAAAGACCAAGTTTCGGTTTGTCAGTTGTCTTCCACCCACATACATACATTTACTTATTTTCTCACTAAAAAGATAGCAGAAATCCCC
Source organism: Ericerus pela (assembly GCA_011428145.1). NCBI lineage: Eukaryota > Metazoa > Arthropoda > Insecta > Hemiptera > Coccidae > Ericerus > Ericerus pela. Next base: position 1,456,946 of record WOFM01000429.1, read on the forward strand.
GCAATGATTTTTTCCAGTTTAGGTATAAATTAGGTTTTCGATATGTTAATCATTTTTACTCAGGAACTTGGAGTGCTTCACTCTGATCCCACACTCTTTGCTGTTGTTTTTACTCGCGAGATTCAAGAATAAGCATTGACATTCGTTTACTTCTTCCTTTCCGTTTTCTCTATTTTATTAATTTTTCTATGGGTAATTTTCGTAAAGACTTTTGTTCCAAAAAACCAACGTTTATTATAATAATGTATAGGCTCGTTAATTTTTCACGCAAGATTATTTCTTGGTTCTATCGCCTTCGTCTTCACGAGTCTGAAAAAATTTTTTTGAATCAATAAAAAATAAATTATAACTATTGTTGAATAGGAATCATTTCCAGAGTTATACCAATCTGGTGAGGTCTGGTAACCAAAAAATAAAAAAAATAAAATAAATGGAGCATGAGTGTTTTCAAATGCCCCTCATGGAATTGAAATACATAAAAACACATTTGAACTCATTTGACTCCTTTAGGAATGGAATTACTCAAAGTCAAAAACTATGAATTTATTGTAGACAATTTATCGAATAACCTTTCAAAACAAAAAGTATGTCTGGCCTCATAATGATATTGAAAACTATGTAAAAATACATTTGACCCCATTTGACTTTGCTAGGGGTGGCATTTCTCAAAATACAAAATAATGTCAAATAACCTTTTAAAACAAAAACTGGTTAAAATATTTAATATTGTATTGGGTCTCATGAATATTGTTATAGGACGATAGAATGGTTGTTTTCCTTGGAAGATAAGGTTTTCAGCCAAAGATAATTTAGACAATAATTGAAATGAATAATTTTAATTATTTTGAAATGAAGAGTTTTATTGATAACATTCATAACTTTTGTATATAAAAAAAATAAAAAAAATAAAAATTTAAATTCGACCCTTAACGTAGTCACTTTAAAATAACTTTCTCAAAATTGCTCAGAGTCCATAAAAATTAACCATGGAAAAGTAGTTAAGAATCTGACTTCAAATATCGGCAAAACACTGAAGACTTAGGATGTTTACTTCAGCATTCAAGAAGTAGAAGTTACTTCGATGTGGAAATGGATTTTCCAAGTCAGCTAGTATTTGGGAGTTTTGTCAGATAAAGTGTGGTGGATTCCCATAGGGAAGTAAGCGAGGCTGTCAAAACACTGATTTAATGAAAGGATTTCCACAAATTTTAATGCATTCAGGGTGAATATCAAATGGTAACATCTCATAGGGCACCAGTGTATACATATACTCCTGAGTGAATTACAAAGATAACAAGAGGGAATGTACTCTATATTCGAACATATTTGAATCCAAACTAATTTTTTATACACTGCTTTTCTGTGTTTACCTATATTTTTATTATTCTGAAGACATTGGAAAAATACAGGGAAAAAGTGGGAGTTCTGGTTAGTCCAGAAGTTGAAAGTGTTGTGGTATGCTAAACAGGGTGGCAACACACCACATAAAATAAACTTGGTTGACTACACATCTTTTATGAAAAACCACCCACAGGATATGGTAACGTCCCAACACAACTTTAAGTCTCATTTAACAAGTCCTAGAGAACACTAATAGAGAAACCAACACTAGATATAAATCCAAAATCTAGTGCGCCTGTATAGCTAGTCCAGGGAAAAGTTTACGGTAACTCCTTGAACGTGGAAATTTTGGAGTAAAAAAGCCGAAAAGTTTAGAAAATAGCTGACCAGAAACATGGGAAACCCACCAAGAAAGAACATGTTACGATGATACAACTAGCCCCGCCATCACACCCACATGTAGGAAAGTTTAGTACATTATAATAATAAAATACCTGGACCTTTATTAACATCATTAAAGGTACAAACCATTGAGCGAGACAAATTACAAGAGATTGTTCTCATAAATGGGGATGAATAGGAACGAGACGCATTTCATATAGTTGACATAAGTTGAACATGAAAATATGAATATTTTACCATGCCAGTACCGAAGTCAAACAGAGAGTGATTGGCCGAATATATTATGGTAACAGACTAAACGTATTTGTAGTAGATAAGGCTGTATCAAGATAAAAGTTTCCCTACTTTTGAATATATGTCTATATTTGAAAGAGGGAAACAGTTATCGTGATAATAGAACCCAGTTACATATAAATAATCAACTAATGTTGATAATTGGTGGTAAATGGGCATATTTTACAGAGATACCTCAGTGTTTGTCTAAAATTGTCAACTCTGAGGGGTCATAAAGTGTCCATTTTATTGCTATCGATAAGCTGAATATAGGACAAACCAAAAGGTAAGGTACATAATGGCAGGTACTATCATAGTATGTGCAAGAGCATTGAAGTTATATTGGGAAATATTTTCGGGGTATAAAATCTGTATATGGACATATGTGCAGGAAGGGTATAGTGTGGTACATAACAATATTGACACATACGCAAAAACATATTTGACCTTACATTTTGCTCCTTTATGGGTGGAGATGTAGTGTTCAAAAATCCAGACGAAAGTGCAGAAACAGTATTAAGAAAAATTGAGAGTAAAAACCAGAAGAGAGCAAGTAAGGTAGGGACATATGTTGCACATGATGATCGGACAAATCAAATTAAATTGGGATCCAGCGCACACAGACTTGCTTCACACACACATTTGCACAATGAAGGACTCATAAAAGGATCAACACATTTTGAGAAATATTATCATATTCTGAAAAATGAACATATGAATAAAAAAGAACGCATGACAAATTTCAATGAAAATGAAAATCCAAAACATGTCGATTGATTTCAAAATTAATATAATTGCGCACAAATTTACTCATGAAGAAGAAAGTTGCCAACATACTTAAAAGACAAGAACTATGAACTAGGACCACGATTAAATTAAAAGATATCAAAAAGAATTAAATTTTGAATATAAATTTTGAAAATGATATATGAAAAAGAAGCCATTGTGAGAGATATGGCGTCAAGAACATAAGTGACAAATGAAGAATTTAAAGTGGACGGGCTTATGGCAACAAGAAAATAATGGTGGTCCGATTTTCTGGTGGCCAGTAGTAAGTAACTCCATTTGTCAAGGGAGAGCAAGAAATAAAAGAAAATAAAGAAAAATAGTCAAAATAGGTCCCACACGCTACGGAGATTTTGCTAAATCCAAAAACTAGTTTTTAAACAAAAAAATCTGTCAATATCTTATCGTCCCTAAAAGGTGTTGACAAACACGTATTAAACATTTGACCCCAATCGCTTAGGGGTGAAATGTCACAAAACCCTTTCCTAGTAAGAACCTATAATATGCTGGGAATATACGAGGTGTGGCTATTAAATACCCGGACTGATGCGACTACGCACGCTGTACGCATGCGTCAATGACAAACAACCATCAGCTGTATATCCTGAACTCGTTCCCATGGTAATGTAATAGCTCTCGAGCACTATGCAGTTTGATTGTAGCTATTGTTTTTGTGAGACCTGTTGTGACGGTTTGCTGGAAAAATCATGCCCAATTGTAAATTGATTTGAAATAAATTTTTTTACAGCATCAGTCCGAGTATTTAATAGCCACACCTCGTATACTTTTGAAATTTCTGGTCAGTGGGTTCTGTGGTTTCGGTTGAGATTAGATAGGTAGATAGATAGATCATAAAATTCATCAGATACCCTTTGTAGGCTGGTTATCTTCTTCACCCATATCTTAGGGCTGTAAAGAGGACATCAGGGCCCAGGGAGTAAAAATTTATGAACCCTCCAAAAAATTAACAATAGAATCCGTGTCCATTTTTCCCCTCTTTTTGGAAAATTTCTGGCCTCTAAAAAACCAGGAGCTGAAGGTAATCCCCACTCTCCCACTGATCTCGTCAGGTCTGCACCCGTAGAAAGGTGTGCCTTCTGCAGTGGTAGAAGGTAACATAATTTTTTTTATAAAATTTCAGTTAGACTACACGTTTATTTCAGCAAAAACAATCTATTCGTTGCCATTCTCGATTTTCCAGCACGTCTTTAATGCCGGCCGAAATTAAACTCCCAGCTCTCCTTCACGTCCCTTTACACTTTGGCTACGGCATAATAGCCGTACAAAAGGACGAAGCGTACTTAATTTATTAAAAACGTTTTCCACGCAGGAGCTTATGGCTGGACTGTGACAAACTTTTGATATACTGCGGATGACAGTAGCGTGCGCGTGCCCATAAAGCAGTACCTGTACCTTTAAGATGGACGTGATTCGGGACGATTGTTTCCATTTCCAGTGGGATATCTGCACGGTGTGTGCACTGCGTAACCCGCGCACCATTCATCCGCATAAGTTTTTGAATTTCATCGACGAACGAATGGCGTGTGAAAAGTGTCGGGACGATTTTCATTGCACTTTTGGGAGCCGAATGGTGCCATTCACCTGATCCGTGCAAATGGCGTTATTATACGTCGGAGAGAAGTTAAGAGAAATTGAGATGGCCATAAAAGTTAAACCGAAAAAGGTTTACCTATACGCTTCGCTCCATTTTTTTTTTATTTTTTTACCTTTTCATTTTCTTTCACTGTTTTTGAGCCCTGCTTTCCCAATCTTTTTTATTTTCCCGCACCCTTTTTTCCAGCTAATATAGAAAACGTAAGGTAATAAGGTAAGAAAGAGCAAAAACAAAGTGGAAGGAAAGAAAAAAGTGAAAAAAAAAAAAAGAACTTTGTATGGTTCTTTTTTTTTTCTTTTTTTCTCTCATAATATTATTACGTTTATACGACTTTGTTTCTTAAAACGGGATTTAACGAGACTGCTTCAACCTCCTCGCTTACATTACCCCAAAGTGAAGCAAAGTAATTCGGTTAAATTAAGCCCCAGGAAAAAATAAGGTATTCAGTATACATATATATGTGCACTACCAATATGTATGTGTGTTTGTGTGCAAAGAAAAAAACGTGGCGAATTATTAACGCTGAGGTTAAGGGCAGTTTGTTGGTGAAGACTTAGAACGTAGAAAAAAAAAAAATGGGGGAAAAAGCTAAAAAAAAGTTCGAAAAAAAAGTAACGGAATACATTTAGCAAAATGCTTTTCATTATATGAAAAGAACGTTGATTACCATGTGAAAGTACTTTTATTCGTTTTTTTTTTTTTTTTTTTTTTTACGAAACATTCTTTTTTAGAATTTTTTTCTTTCTTCATCTTATTTTGCTTCGTTCTGCATTTGACTAATAAGAAAGGAGCAATAAAGAAAGCTACGTTATCCCATCCAATTAACTTTACCACTTCGAGAAAAAAAAAGGATGTTTTTGTTTATTTTTTCGAATTAAAAAAAAAAATATTTCGAATATTTTCTTCACTTCTATAGGTACGTATATCTCTACCTCTTTCGTTCTTGATAATGAGTACAATTTTAATATTTTCCCTTAACGTTCATTTTTCATGACACTTATCCAGCTATTATATTTTAACAACCGAAAAACTGGTTTTCATATCCAGTTTTTTCTAGACTGATGAGTGGGTTTCTGCTAGCAGTTGGTTTCTTCATCAAATTTGGTTTCTTACTAACTTTTTATATTGATTTGTAAGTTGGTGGTTTTAGTAAATTAATTTGTGGATGAAAAATCACAAAAATATAGAAATTCGTCATTTTTTAACCAGTTTAAAAAAAAAGTTCCCAATTAGACCCAGCCTAAGTAGGTACATGAATATACATATAATTATATGTTTTTAGGTATATTTATTCGTCTATTTCTTAAGAACTATTCGACCAACTTTCATGAACTTTTTTTCAAATGAAAGAGGATGCTCCCATGGTGGTTTCCTATTGAGTAATTATTTCATTTTTTTTGGAATAAATAAAACATTTTTTTAGTTATTAAAAAACTTTTTGATTTAAAGCAAATTTCCTAGTACCGTTAATTTTGGATGAAACAAAAAAGAAATAAAAAATTGTTGTGGGGACATTAGTCGTATGAGGTAAAAGGGGCTTGCACCCCTCGACAACAGTCGCCGCCCAAAGGCTGGCAATAATCGTCTTTATGACGTTAAACAAATTTACACTGGTGCGTTTGTATGTTCGTACCTGTACGTACGTACAGGTAAGATACATTGTACGGGCCGAGATCAATTACCTGATAACGATCTCGGTAATGTCACGACCCGGTACCAAACGCACTGCGTCGTTTCTTATCACCTCAACGGAGACAAAAAACGACGTAACGCATGACATAATTACGTACATATACGTATGCATGTGTGTCTGTGTGCGTGTACCAAATCCTGTATATAAACTCTCGGAACCGGCTCAAAAATCGCCAGTGTTCGCCGAGGATTTGGCTCTCCCATACTTAATCGTATGAAGTGGCAGAACACGCAAATACTGTTGAAGACCTTCTAGTGTGAATATCTCTCACAACAAGGTATTCCACAATTGTTTTATCAGAAAATTGGACCAACTTAAAAAAAAAATTAAAGAGGAATAAAAATGCCTTAAAAAGAGAAAAATAACGGTTTTAAAATTTCTTCATCAACGTAGGTATACTTTTATGATAAATGTAAAGAGCACCGACTTAAAAAATTCTAGTCCTTAGATCCTTCCAGAGAAATTTTAAGAGTCATTTTTCAGGGAATTCTTATTTATTTATATCTTTTTTAATTGTTTCCAAGTATTTAAAAGAAAAAAAAATTAATTAGATTAGGTATTATAATTTCGAATAGACTTTACAAAGCCAGATGAACATCAGATCACACGAATTTATTTAAAACACACAGCTTTTCTCGCTCGGTATGCAACATTGCTACGTTATAGGTCAGTAGGTAACCTAAACAGTTACCAAAAAGTCAAAAATTTCGTAATTTTTAGTGGCAGGTATCTTAACCATTAATTTGAATACAGAAAATAGGATTAAGTGTGAAGAGTATATATTAAAGGGGAAAGAGGAGGCACTACGTTTCTGGAGCTCCCTTTGGCTGCAAAAGAAGGTTCGACATAAAAACTGGTATGTGTTTTTTCGGTAGTGGATGTTTCTGTGGAGGGGGAGGGTGACAGAAGAGATCGCAAAGAAGATATCCCCCCTTACGAACGAACTGTATACGCCTTTGGGGATTAACATGATTATATCATTCACTAAATACCAGGTACCCGATAAACAATCAGCCACAATGAGTTAGAGTTTCTTAACTTCTTTTAAGAAGAAAAACTTTTATTAGTCTATTGAATTTTAATTCCTCACCTACCCTTTGTGAATTTTCTGATCTGTTTAAATGGGACAGCGACGAAAGAAAATTACGGGCGAAGGCTACTTGAAGATCAGATTTAACGTTTGTTAATGATGGTGGAACAGATTTTCAAGGAAATAGGATTTCTTCGTATGATGGCTGACAATATAGTAATGAAGCTTTGAGCGGTAGTAAAAGTGATCGTTTAATTCGAGTATATTATCTGAAAGCGTTTGTCGAGAAAATTCTATCAGTCGGTTAATAATTGCTTTTGGTTTGGCGCTTTTTCCCAAGTTTCGAGAGTTTGCGGTTTTTCCGGATGAAGATAAATATATGTAGATGGCGAGAAGAAAATTTAACTTGAGAAGTTAGTTATAGCCTACAGACTATAAAATAAGAATTCGACTGAGATGTTTGCGTACCTACTCTACATGAATGCTGGAAAATTGAATAAGATACATTTTGATTTTTACCCAGTTTTCTAACAAACGTGTTATCAAAATTGACTTCACGAAGGGGGTAGGTACTGGGGATGATGAAAATTATCCACAGGGCTGGAATTTTCACGAAATATAGTTCTCATATAGGAGGAGCAAGCCCGATAAGTTTTCGATATAGGTAACTATAAAATGAAGAATTCCTTAATAAAATGTTTTTTCTATAAATTTGAGAAACATGAACTTTTAACAAGGCGAGTGGAGGGGGAAATTTTCCCCCTAAATTTCTGAAAAAATCCTTTATATTATTATTCACGTATAATAGATCATTTACAGTGAAAAAGTACAAAATTCGCTCTATAAAAAATAAATAAGAAGTTTACCCCCTTCCCTAAAAAAATTTTTGTCCACGCCTACGCTAAGAAAACTGGTACTAAAGAAATCAGAGTGAAATTTTCACAAAATGTAGTCCTCATACAGGAACAAATCTGACAGGAATCTTGTGCCTATTAGTTTGGTAGTTTTTAAGAAAAACGCAAAACATAATATTGCTGGAAAAATGGTTTTTCCAGGATTCTGAGAAAACTACAAAATGGAAACGGCTGAAATTTTTATGAAGGATGATCATTCAGTAGCAAGTAGTAGGTCTGATATGATTTTGGTGCCTATTCATTCGGAATTTTCCAAGAAAAATGTAAAACAAAAAATTGCTGGAGAAAAGGAAATCCCAGCTGTGTTGCTTGACATACCTATTTTCTTATTTATGGCACATCTTTTCTACATTGTATTTTGCAACAATTTTGTATCGAAGGTGTAATATGCTGTAATGTTAAGGGGAATTTCTTTTTAATTGTATTCCAGGAGATCTGAAATTTTGGAATTGCTTAAAATTGGAGCCAGGATTTGTTTGAAAATAATACCTATCGCACATTATGCATAAAAATATAATTTACTCAGTCATTTTTGATGTGTACACATCGTAGCACTTGGTCTACCGTAAGGGCTAAATCATCGAATCGACGTAACTCCAACTTTTTAAATGTAACTCCCATTTTGTATATATGATGTGTAAGTGTGTGGTTGTGTGAGTGCGCAACCCACACACCTACACAACAAAAATTACATTCAGATATTTTTTGTTTACTCATCAATCCTTCATGAGCATTAAGTTCCGATAGAACTCACGCCTTTTTTTATGTTAGTTTACTCCTGGGCTGATCATGTTTTCAAAAATGTTTTTTGATATTGTTTGAAGGACATTTATTTATCCTAAATTAGGTAAGGTTTTTATGATTTTAATATTTTGAATGGGCGAACTGGCAAACTGAGTTTTCTAGCGAAGTTCTGCTGCACTATAGTTTTCGTTATTTTAATATTCAAAATAATTATTCAAGTGCCTAGCAAGGTTGTCAAAACTGAGCATTTTGTTCATGTTTTTTCTCAAGTGTTTTATTCGTCTTCTCCTTGCCTAGTTGAGAGTCTTTTATGTGCTTTCTCCTCATCTTATAAAGTCAAGTTTTGGTCTTGGTTTTGGTCTGGGTCTTGATCTTGGTCTTACTATCGATTGCCATTCTCGCTTTTCGACTTGATAAGTTCAATGACCTCAATATAGAAGAATACCGACAGTATATCGTCAGTTATAGGGTCATAGTAAGCTTAATTCACTTTTTTACTTCAGTTGATCGAATGTTTTTTGTTTTTTTTCCTGTTAGGATATGCTATCTGCAAACGAAGGATAACGTATAGAAAACCCATCAATCGAGTTAAATGAATGATGACAAATGTTGGAATGTTGAACCTTCCTAATTGGAAGCCTCAACCTACATTTAAAACGTATAAGGATCAATCAATAACCAAACTTTATACAGGAGACTATACGAGTATAAGGTGAGTTCTTACCTTCTCCTTGCCCACTCGTCGTCGTTCACCACACGAATCCGTTTCTTCCAGCAAATAACTTCTGTGGAATCCAAAAAAGGCGTTTTAATGCGACGAAGTTTCGCTATAACTTCAGTTGAACTTTTCCGAAAATTGTCCTTAACTTCGACTATGCATCATCGGTGCGGTAACAGTCTGCGACAACCACAACCACAAGAACTTCCTATTTACGGGCATGCGGTTAATTTTACGCGCCTCTGTTTACCAACACTGACAGTGAAGAGGATAAAGCTGGGTTAGGTGGATAGTATTAAAAATTTGAATAGACATTTCAAAATGATACGTTGGTTTTGGCCCGTTAAGTATATACTCGTTGAGAGCGTTCAATATTACAGTGTGCTTCGATAAAGCTGTATTATTCGTTTAATGAAACGAGATTCTGGTTGGAAAATTAATGTATAAAAAGAAAAAACAAGAAAAAGATGGATGTTATTTTTATTGGTCAACAATCGCCAATGTAACCGGCCTTTTGATGATGAGCCAAGTGAAGATCAAGATTGTGACGTCCGAAAATATCACAAAAACACACACACAACAAACAAAAAAAAGAGCCAACAGAAAGGCAGGTAAAGTATAGGAACCCCTGCATGGCCAAGTGTAGGAATAGACTAAAAGGAAGAAAAAGGAAAATTCACCACATTAGAGCAGACACCCCAATTTCCAGAATAACCAACCATCCCCCTCCCACCACATGCCTGATTATTAGGCTATCATATTAAATTTCGATTCCCAAGAAAAGAGTGACCGAAACAGAGTAATAGAAAAAACCATATATTTATTGATCCTCCGTGACAGTTCCACAGCGGCCTTGAGACGATGCAAATTCAGGTGGTGATGTTCTGGAATGCCTCTCGTTGCCCCGGCTGTTGTAGCCCCGCTGACAAACACTGGTGTAGGCGAAAACAGCAAAAAGTTAAAATGAATTGCAACTAACTGGATCCTCTGCTCTGCTTCCGCTGCTCTATCTGGTTGAAGGCAGGTCTACTGTGGAGGTGCGGTTTCTGCACCCCTCTGTGGCCTTTTTCAAATTTTGAAATAACCAGAATTCAAATTTGACCTTGAAGGTCACAGTATTTTTAATTTCGGTTAACACAAAAATACCTTACGAATTGGCTACCCTATTGGACGAAACTATGAGAAGAGTGTTAAATTTCAAATATTTCGTGAGTTCCAAAAATAGGCATGAAACCTTGAAATCAAGGGTACCGCTTAATCTATTCTTATCAAACCCTATACAAGTTTTAATTATGGTTTAGAACCAATTAGGTATATATACCAAATTTAAGCTCTATCGAATGATAATTATACGTCTCAACTCCCATAGGTGGAACTTTTGTCAGATTTTCACTAGGTTCAGAACCAGCCATCTACCTAATTTCAGCCCTATCGAATAATAATTACGCATTAATCTTTATTTGTGGAAATTATTTTGCCCCCTCGAAGCTCAACCTCTCAACCGATTTTCACCAATTACAATCCCATCTTAGACTGTACACATAAGTATCAAAATATTGAATTTCAGCTCTATTCGACGAAAATTACGACCTCTATCATGCTTACAAAATAAATATTCAAAACACATACATTCATACGAATACATCACATACATATATACATACGAATCTGTATATAGTTATATGAATATGTAATTATAAAGATACCTATATGAACTTCTGGTTTTTAACAGACTTTAAAAAAAAGAAGAGGTTATCAATTCGATAGGTAGGTATAATTATATGTTTTATTTTATTTTATTTTATGTTGGTTATATTAAATTTCTTCAGAATCGATGAAGCAGTTTATGAGTTATCTTTGAATAAAAAACTGTTAGTAATATCGCCGCTAACGCTAGAAAGGAAAAATCATTAAAAAAATTCTAACTACCTTCAAAAAATAAAAAACGAATAGAAGTTTTCTAAACAGTGAAAAGTAATTTTAAAAAAATTTCTTTAGTAAAATCTACTGGAATGAAAATGCAAGGAAAAAGCATTATGGTAAGTTAATAATTTTTTCAAAAAACAAAACCGACTTCAAAAAAACAATAAAAAATGCCCTAAAAAAAGAAAAATAATCCTTTTAAAACTTCTTCAGCAAGATGTAGGTCTAGGGACTGGAATTATTGACGTCCGCGCCAATTAAAAAACGCCTGCATCTTGCCGGAGAAGTTTTAAAAGAATTATTTTTTTCTTTTCAGCCCAATTTTTATAGTTTTTTTTAAGTCGGTTCTATTTTTTGAAAAAAATTATTAACTTACTACAATAGTTTTTCGTTTCATTTTTATTCTAGTAGAGTTTACTGGAGAAATTTTAAAAGAATTATTTTTCCCTTTTTTATGCCAAAAACCATGATTTTATACGAAACTAACGCTCGAATAGTTTCACATGGGCATGCTCATCCTCCGTTTCCTTCCAATCACAAATCAAATAGTTAATACATTATACGCTGAAATACTGAAATATAGTAGTGATCGATGACTAAATTATATGGAGAAATATTAAACAGGAAAAACGGTTTAATTTTTTTGCATTAGATCGTTTAAATTTTGTGATATCGGTATTTTGTATAAATTTTCATTTCTCCAGGAGAAATTTCTTGGAAACTTGAAATTTTAGCATTCATGATGATTGTTCAAACTCGAATAAGGATCTACTATATAGGTAAATGAATTGAGACAAAACTATTCTAAATTAATTAGAATCTGCTGATTATATAGAAAATTGATGTAAAAATGACAAAACACGATTGGGAAGAAAATGGCGGACGATAATACCTGTGCGTAGCTATCAGAGCCCTAACAAAATGAAAAACTATCGTAATCCCAACTCCAATTTTGCTAACATGCACATTCTTAAATAGCAGGTTTGAAAACCTACTAAAAGGTGGGTAATGGGTAGATACCAAATTATAGAGAGAGAAAATTGAGTAACCTAGAAGGTTTGGAAATCTGATAAACCTATTCGATCTATTTAATCGATACAGAATTGGTATCAATTTAAGTCGATTATTCATCGCGCCGTGTTTCATACAACATCAAGTTGATTTATTTCATTTGTCGACATGAAATCGGATACACCTCAACCAATCACCCGAACGCATAAAATCGACACAATAATATTATACTGGTCGATTTTATGTCGTTTGAAATTACTCACTGAGGTGGTGACGGATCTATTTTTGAACTGGTTTCCAAACTGTTCCGAATTGGCAGTATAATATGTTTTATATCACGAGTAACTTTATTTTTTCAATTATTAACATAGCTATAGTAGGTATTTTTCCTTAAAACATAGTATAACATTATGTACATATACATATAAAAGGCATAAAAAAAAATGAAGAAAACAATAGGTAGATAGTAGAAGATTCAGAGCTTAAGCAACAATGAAAAACAAAAATTCTGGATTTAGTATTAATCTGGCAGTAGGTATACCTATAGGAAATTTATTCGTATTCTGGGAAGATTCAGATGTGTATTCTGGAGGAGAGTCGGATGAGTATTCTGGAGGGGATTGAGATACGACGTCTTCCGACGAAGAGCCAAATACGAACCATAATATCAGAATAGGTACGTGTAAAACAATGCTGAGAGAATAGCACCAGTAGGAAATATCTATTGTTTCATCAATCACTGCAGATAAGACGTTCAATTTATAATTCCTCATTGTAGCATCCAAGTTAGTCTCCTGAATATTACCAAAGGGATAGTAATAACAAGCCACGAATACACAACTTTTCGCATGAAAATTGAATCCAAGTTTTTTCATAGATTTCTATACAATTTATGTAAAATGATTTGCATGTGAAGATTTTCATTTATTCGATAACTAATCACACGATTAAGGTATTGGTATTCAGCGTATTGAGTGGGATAGAAATCAGAGTGAAATTGAGTGAAATCATTTTTTTTTTTTTAACCGTGAAAAAATTTAGAGTAGGTTTGTGTCAAAAATTTGTATTTGCTGCATGAGTTATAATAATTCTAATGGTTGATGTGGTACCTACAGAATCAGCAGCTCAGTTGATACGATGGTTTCATACCGATTAGGATTGACTTATATGTTCAGTGGAGTGTGGCACCACTGGAGGGGGAAACTTGTACCCAGGTGCACAGTTTTGGTGGCATCAAAATTACCAACTTATTTTTAAACTATGTATACACTTTTTTTCTACCTCGCAACAACCATATGGTGCAAAAAAAAATAAAAATTTCAAAAATAACCAGAAAAACCATCCAAAAAACTGTTCACTCCCTCCGTTATATATAACGGATGTCACTAGTTAATGGTTACTCTAAAATGACTTAAAATCCGCTGTTGGGTAGGGGCGGCACATTAAATTGTCTCTAATCGGAAAATTCCCAAGTGTCCCACTGGACGTTTTTGACATAATATGGGTGAATTACCATGATACTTCAGGCTTGTATAAATGGGTTGACAGAGAGACCCGGTCCCTTCCAAAATCTGCCAATGAAAATACTGAACCACAATTCGTGAAAACAAAAAAAGCTCATTTAATTATTTGTCAGTTTAATATCCAAAATTTTTCCCTGCGTGTGAAACAGAAATGCTTCAGTTCAAAAATAATTGCCAATATTTCATACATAACTGTCTCAATGTTAATTTCATTTAAGTTATAGGAATTAAAATATTGAAGAATGTAGCTCACCCTCACACCTCAATTAAGACCAATAACTGCACATTATGATGATTAGGATTCCAAAAAAGTAAAACAGAAAGTAAAAAAAATCACATAGTATGATTTCAACGTTATTTTTGTTTCAAATTAACCATAGAGGTTCATAAAATCTATTCAAAAGCGTATTTGTATGGAAAATGTAGATAAAAACGTGTTTTTTCCATCGGCGTATGGTATACCTAGCTATTATATAAGCTAGACGTCCAACTTGAAAAAAAAAATTTATTCCCTACTTGTACCTGACGCTATTGGAAGAACATCTCAAAAAATATACGCAGTTATATGGACTATACACGAGAGTTCTAATTAGTTTTTTCAATTTTTTCATTAGACTCTCAACCTTCTTAAAAATTTTATACATGTATAAAATATTTATTACAAAATATTTTAAAAATACAATCCTATGTATAATATTTTCTTAAAGCTCAATGGTTTCTGCCTAAGAAACTGATAAAGGTTTGAAAGCATATTCACACAAGAAGGTAATCAACAGATTATTTGCGTGTCCTGCCACTTCATATGTAAACACATATGGGTAAGCCAAAACCTGGGCAAACACTGGCGATTTTAGAGCTGTTTGGGTGGTTTATATAGAGGCTAATTTACACGCACACATACATACATACGTAATAAATACGTACTTTTGTGTATAAGGGAAGTTCATCGCTTCTTATTGAGGTAAGGAATGACGGACAAGTTGACATACAGAATCATGACATCACCGTAATTGTCTGATTAGTCATGGTTTGGTTTTTATACATTATTTGCAAGTAATTGCAAGTAATTATGTTCGAACATTTTTGTGCAATTTTTTAGAGGCATAATGACGAATAATAAGCCAGCCTTTCGGCAGCGACTGTCATTGAGGGGTGTAATCCCTTAATACCTCATACGAGTATTAAGTCCCCACAAGGCTGAAGTCCATTAATTAAGTAGGTAGGTACCTACCTACATTACCTCTAATGTTTTGCTTTACTAAGTGATAAATCATTGGACATATTTTTTTTCAGAGTTCAAATTTCTGGTCTAAGTTTGAATTAAACCATTCTTTGGGCTTTATTGACCCAAAAAAATGGATTAAAACCAACTTTTTGTGAATTATTACAAGATAGAAAGTCAGACATGTTTTTGATGCGCTGACAACTTCTCTTGAATTAGATTGAGAAACTTCTTGAGGTGCATAATTCAGATTTTGGGCTCATTTTTGAATTTAACCATTCATCAACACCTTTTAGCAAATAGGTTGATGTATCATTTTCAATGTACAATAATTTTCTTAGTGCGGTCAATAAGGCAATCCCTCTTCAGGAAATTTAGGCTTCTGATGACTAGTGTAACGGTTTACAATAAACTGACAAATTTTCCTGCACCAGTAATTATGATCCTGCTACGCAGATTGTATACACTTTAGCATGTGGTATGTGGAATATGACCTATGACATATAGACTGAATAGCATTGATTGCAACATTGCAAAGTTTTGTTTCAAACTGATGATCTGATGATGATGTTAACAATAGCCACTGATTTTCAGCTTAAGAGATCATCAGCGAATAAATTTTTATGAGTAGTGTGGATTAGGTATCAGAGAACTGTTTATTATAATCTGAATATGTATGCGCTCGTGGAGATGGATCATCGGAATATTTTGTCATCAAAGTGACAAACGTAGTTTTATAAATTTCGAAAACTTGATTGCAAAAAATTTCAACCCTCGCAGACAACATGATTAGCGTTGGTGCTACAAGCTCCTGGAAAATATTTAGTGCTGCAAGCACTTAACAAAGAAATACAGATTATATTGGGACCAGTATTGTGGGTACTCATCGGTGTACCAAGAACATAGATATATTTCCGTTGTTAGGGGGGGCGTCTAAAAAATGTTTTTTCACTGTCCTGTCTGACCCTTTACCCCCTCACCCCATACGTTCAGCTGTAGATAAATAAAAAAAAGAGATTGTCGTAAGTATATGGGGATTAATTACGAGTTGAAAACTTATCAAATACTACTTATAGTACCATTATATCACAAATGTCGAACAATTCGAATATCCGTTGTTGTTAGCCAAATATTTGTTAGAAAGCATTGCCTTCATGATGTCAAGTAAAATTATACAAACTTAGACAAGATGACGCACTCACATAAAGCCAATGTAATAAAATCGTCATCATTTCGTGGTTGGGATAAATTATCCCGCCAAGTAAGCGCAAGTGTCGTTAGTTTTTCAAAGTGTCGGCCAGGGGAAGGGAAATGAAGCACAAAAAACGCTAGCGCATACTTAGTGGGATAAAATTTCAAAAATCACTTTTGAGATGGGTTCTTATCAGAGAGTGTTAACTTTTCTAATCCATATAACTTTATTCTCATGACACATTTTACTCTTTAACGAATTGATTAATTTTTGTTCAAGCAGTGTATATAATATTTGAGACTCATGCCCCTTATCCTATTGTAATGAGAATTTAAGCATTAGTGAAGGTGATCATTTGCTCATTATTATATTATTATTTTAAGTCATTATATCGGTAAATACATATAAGTAGGGTTTTTTGCATTATTCTATGAGAAGCTTTTATTCAGTGGGTACTTATACCGTATCGAATATAATTATTTTATTTGGTAGACATCACAGATTTCGCTAGCGTTAAACTGAAATGTGAAAACTATACCGACTATATACTGATAGGATAATGAGCTAGCAATAATGGTGAATTCAGGGGAGAAATGGAAAAATTCCCTCCTCTAAAATAAAAAAAAGACAAAAATGTAAGTGAAAAAATGGAAAAGACTTTTAGATAAAAACTGTCCAAAATTAGTTGAAAAGCAAACAAAAAAAAACCGAACTCCACAAAATTTTTTTGTCATTTCCGCACAATCAAAATGAGTTTTGGTTCTGCTCCTGGCTAGCAGATTGTAGAAAAAATTTACTCGAATTGTTTTTTCCATTTCATATTTTAATCATTGTTAGCTGCATGTAAATAAACAAACGGAAAAAAACGCAAACTAACAGAAAATTAGTCATTTTTTATAAGCTTTTATTTAGAATTGAAATACCTCTCCTTTTTCAATTAATAATTTCTCTGCCGCTATTTTAGTAAGAAAGTTAGAGTTGATACTGCTGAAAAGAAGATAAAATTTACTTGAATCTTTATTCTATCAATGTTTTTATTCATCCTCAGCTACTTAAAAATAAACAAATTAAAGAAACTGTGGAATACCTTGTTGTGAGAAATATTTATACGTAGAAGGTAATCTACAGTTTAGCATGTTCTGCCGCTTCATACAATTGAGTATGGGAGAGCAAAATCCAAGGCAAATACTGGCAATTTTGTAGCTGGTTTTGTGAGCATATATACTGGATTTGGCACACGCACACAGATACACATACGTACATATAGGGATGGTTATTATGTCATAGATTATGTCATTTCCTGTCTCTGTAAGGTGATAAGAAATGACGCAATGCGTTTGGTACTGGTCCATGACTTCACTGAGATCATTATCAGGTAATCCTTCATGACCCGTATAATGTATCTTACCTGTACATAGGTACATGTATGAACATACAAATATAGGATATATAGAGACAAAATATGTCAACTTTTTAACGGCAACTAACGTCGAGGGGTACAAGCCCCTATACCTTGTACGAGTATTGGCCCCACAGAAACTGGTTATTTTAGTATTGATAACTTAATAGTTATTTGTGATCCAAGTTAGTGTATTAAGTACTTGATTTTGATCTGAGTTTGATTTTTTTTTATGCAGATCACCTGCGTATCAATCACCTACTACCTACTATATATGTCTATCACACACTATTTTTTGCAACACTCCTGCCCCTAAAAACAAAAAAACAAAAAATAGGTACATATATAGGCATAAACTATCACATTCTTGTTATGGAGATCTCATGTCATAGTGGTTCTGGTAATAGTTTAACAGCTGAGATGTCAGTGGTTCAAAACTTCTATCACTATAATAAACGTACAAGCCAGCCGAAATTAATTTATTTGTCAAAATTATTTCATCAATATTTTCCCTCATATTCGATGCACATGCTACTTACATATTACACATGCATACATAAAAAAATTTTTTTTGTTGTTTCCACTGAAACAATGAATTCTAAAGTATCACCCATATTACAGTAAAAATACAGGACCAGCACAAGCCAAATGTGAAAAATAAGAATAAAAATATAATTAAAGTAATAAAGAAAATTATGACGTAGGCTGTGTACTTCTAAGGACCAGTGTATAAAGTAAGGCATGAGCCAAAGATAATGTATTTGGTAAAGACTGATGTATAAAGTAAGAACTTTATACATTGGTTCTAAATAGTTCTAAAATCGCCTATATACTTTATACACCATAACGGGGAGTATAAAAATGAAATTTATCAACAAATGTTGCAAAAATACATTTTCAAAAAATTTTTTTATTGGTGAACTTGTTTTTATGGGAGAGTGTTGTAACAAGTAGTATGTGTAACTCGTGCGAAGTAGGTGATTGCTGTGATTGCTACTTGTGTGATTTGTATCACTCAACTTCGGCCAATGCCGCGAGGATGACACTCGTATCAAAATCACCTACTTTACACACTTGTATCTCAAAAATAACTATTTCGGGTTTAATTGAAATTCGCTGCTGTTTGTTCGGACAAGGAAGCATTAAAAAACGTTGTAAAAACAACTATTTTCTGCATCCCCAAATGTTTTCAGTTCGCATTCATCATCGAAGAATCTGATTCCATGGACTGTGTGCCGGAGAATTTCGAATACACTTTCACTTTCTAGCATCAAACAAAAAATTACAGTGCTAAATCTGCGCTCTTTCTAATCACTTGTCATGAGTGTTTTTATCATTTACGCCATGAACGTTTATAACCTTGTGCACGCACTGTTCTCTTTCGTCTGTCTGCTTGTTCATCATTCATCGCGTACTCGGGTACCTACTACCTTCCTGCTACGATATTCAATTATATATGTGCCATTTTTCACGAACGTTTTCTCGACATTCGTCTCATGGAATTCCATCGCAGACTCGGTACGTCCGTCCACAGTATTAAATCAAAACATACAAACGTAAAATACCCAATAATAGGCAAAGATACAAAAAACGCGCTACGAATTGTATAGGGCAATTGTCCATCCAGTTATGCACGTCAGCTTTTTTTTGCAGGTTTGCGAGCAGAACCACGAGACAGGTTCCATCCGTATGGAACGAACTGGATTATGCTGACTCACGTTCGAATGAAGGTACAGACTACAGTGTATTGTAGTCGCCTCGGTATATTGGTTAACAAAGTGAGAATGGCCTACCAGCCTATATACCGAACACGAGTCAGTATAAAAAACGATTACCGTCGATGAATCAAGACTGAAATAACCAAGCGAATGAATACGTAAAAATATAGGTACCAATATATATATATATATATATATATATATATATATATATATATATTAGACAAAGACGAAGAACGAACAAAACAAACACAGCTAGCAATAGGAGAAAAACTAGAAGACATTATATGTATTACATAGGCACCAGCGTACGCTACACCTACATTACTGCCAAAGGCTACAATATAGTCTACCTTTAGCCTATTTGTATTTTTGATGACGTCTAAAATGTAACTAACGTAAAACGACCCGTCGTACCTGCTCACTCGATCATTCGCGCCGCAATACTCTCTCATCTTTGATTTGTGCCAACTTCTCAGGTGGTTTAGTGACTTGTCAATCAGCGAGACATACGATCCAGAAATAAAGGTGTCTTTGCGATATGCGGAACTTTGAAAGCGATACGAATCGGTATGCTCGGATATGCATGGGCACCACGTCGATATGGCGGCCACATAATATATTATAAGAACTCGTAAATTAATATGTGTGTTTAAGGTCACTTCGTAAAAAACGTATTTAAATGGTTTCGAGTGTCTCGAGGCTCTTAACCAAGTTCAAGTTATCAATGGCGATGGTTGCGTGTGTAGAGTTGAGGAAAAAAAAAAAAAAAAAAAAAAAAAGGAAAAAAGAAACACGTTCATACGCTATACCGCAGGTACCTATGGATATTATGCTCACTTGTATCTGTGCAGCATATTACGGTCGCGTCATTTACTTTTCATTTCCTTTCACGTTTCTGACGTAATTGGATGCGAAATACGAACGGTAGCCTATCGCTGGTCGCAGATTCCAATAATTTACGCGCTATCGATGATATTATTAGCCTACCGAGTACGACTCATTCGTAATGAGGATGATATACTGGGTGCGTCGAGAAAAAATTATAACGATTTTTGAAAACATTGTTTTATATTTGTGAGTATTACAATATAGAAGAACCCCGTTGATTTTGGTATTTATTGTTTTTTTTGCTCCGGAGTTATTGGCTATTTTGTAGGATTTAGTGTGAACGATCAATAGAAAATGCGCTTTCTTCGGCGGAGAATTGCTAGGTGAGTGCTCCCATGAACAGCATAATAAAAACCTCATCCCCATCTCTTTATATAGTTTTTTGAGTCGAGTTTAGACTGTCTAAAATTGTTTTTTTGAAAAAATTTCAAAAATTCGACTAGATATTTGAAAATTTTTCTGACAAAACATTTTCCTTCCAATAAAAAGGTTTTTTATTGTTTGTCCAGATTAAAGGATACAAAATTGCTAATAACTTCAGAACAAATGAAATAATAAAAACGAAATAAGAGTAGGCTGTCAATTCAATCTGTATATATATATTTCTTTTTTGCGTTTTTTCCAGAATAACTTCGCAAGCTGGACCCTGATTTTGATGAATTTTTTTTTTAAATGATAAAAGATGAGCCCATGGTGGTGGCATTTAAGTTTCTTTATAATCGATGAGATAGTTTTCGAGCATTTTCGAATAAAAATTTGTTAGTTTTAAAGTAATATTGCCGATAATGCTGGAAACAAAAAATTATTGAAAAATTTTTTCGTCAATTAAACAAAAGAGAATAAAAATGCTTTAAAAAGAGAAAAATAATTTTTTTAAATTTCTCCAGTAAAAACTACTGGAATTAAAATGAAAGGATTAGGCATTGTGGTAAACAAACAATTTTTTTCTAAAAATAGAACTGACTTAAAAATAAAAATTATAAAAAATGCTCTAAGAAGAATAAAAAAATTTTTTTTAAATTTCTCCAGAAAAATCTAGGTCTAGGGACAGGAATTATTGAAGTCGACACTAATTAAAAAGTTTTTCCACAACATTGGAGGGAATTGACGCAGGTATAAAGTCTACACGAGAATAGAGAGCAGACTTCGATAATTCCAGTCCCTAATACTAGATCTTGCTGGAGAAATTTTAAGAATTATATTTTTCTCCTTTTAGTGCAATTTTTTATTAATTTCACAACTTTTCACTGTCCATCGCTAACTGTAGCTGTAAATGTTATGATATATTTTTGATGAGTAAACATCTAAGCGCTCGGTCTATGGTAGAGGGCTAAATGAGAATTGCGCTTGTCAGATTTGTGTAACTCATAACTATTACAATTGTAATTCTCATTTTTGTGTTACATAATGTGTAAATATGTGATTGTGGCAACGCATGTTGCACACTCTCAGAACACCACACTATTATGTTTACACACCAATCCTCAGTGAGTATAGCCCCAGTGGAACTCACGCCTTTTTTTTCAATATTCTCACAATCATAACTACCACAAAAATTTGCTAAATTCTATTCCGAAAATATTCCTCGAAAGTGACTTTTTTCTTCTCAAAATATATAGGTGCCCAATTCTATTATAACTTTTTCCAACACTCTCACCAGTAGTCTGGCGCAGTGGCGCGCCTACAAATGCCGTAACTCATCGAACTCAATTTGCCAAAGTAAATAATTTGTGCACTAGACTGCCGCCGACTGCGGCTACTGTATATATATATATATATATATTATATATATATATATACCTACACACCTATAGTCTTTGCCCATCTGGTTGTTTTGCCACCTGAGGTGATGAAGTGGTGAAACACATTCTATCCTTTTCTTTTCGTTTATTTATTCCTATCGTTATAGTTTTTCTTTTCGTCGTCTTTTTATTTTTCGTTCCTTTTTTTATTTTTCTTCTTCTATTTCGTGGTGATTTTGCCGAGGGGAACCTACACGAGACTTTTGCGTGTTGGCACGAAATGCCTACGCACACGCGAACCCAATGTACGTAATTATTTTTTTCTTCTCCATTTTCCGTGAACATCTTATTGCGTCGCGTGTATCCTGCAAGACAATTAAATAACTTGACGAAAAGGAACTCTTTTATGGAGTAGTACACACGATGGCGAAATGAAGAGTGCCAACATATTATAACAAAGTGCTTTTTTTTTCCTTTTTTTCCTTTTTTTTTTCTTTTTTTTTTTTTTTTTTTCAATAAAAAATATTACTTTTACTAGCGAGCTGGTAGTATCCGAATGAAATGGATCGATCAATTTGATAAAGTTGCGAACAGGGAGGAACAAAAATGGAGTTATATTTTCATAAAAATATATTAGGTACCTACCCACTTGGTTCGCAATTCTCCGATAATTGGTTGAAACGGTTTTTTATTTTTCTGCTCGAATTTCATTACCCAATAGCCACTGGACCGATAGACTATTTTAAGAGTCGGAATAGAAGTTCAAACGGAGTGTAGTTGGATATTGCGAAGAATTTATGTTAGCGTTACCGAAATTCGGCAAATCTTTTAATAAAATTTACTACTTACGTCGTAGGTTCACATGAGGCTTACATTATTTCTCTCTATTGGCTGTTAATTAGGCATCTGTCTGCCAAAAAGTTCGTAGTAAAACAATGACCAAGATCTGATTATTAGTAGTCTTTAGAGCTGGATTTCCAAAGGTGTAGTCAGCCTTAGATTACCAACTGCCTCGCTCAGGTCTCTTATATCGGTCACGTGTGGTGAAGTATTACACCAACAAACACTTTCCTTGGTAGGTATTTTTAGCTGCTGAGGGTAAAATCTGAAAAAATTACAGCGTGAAAAAATGAGGAAAATTTAAATTTCTGCCTTTTTCACTCGTATGTGGACAACTGGGTATTGAAGATAGCGGGAACATCATGAGAACATTTTTTGCTGCAAATAATGAGACGAATGAAATTTTATTGCTGAAAATTCATTTGATGATAAAAAAATAAATTATTTATTTATTTAAGGATGGTATGATGTCGAATATAATATCGAAATCAATTTTTTTTCTCAGTTAGGATTTTTAAAGTTCAACCCTGAAAGCTGTAATTAAGTTCAGAAATTTTGATGAAACTACGAAGGTATATTTTCTAAAAGTTTTCTTTATTCTTTGAAAAGTTTTATTCAGGGTTTTATGGAAATTTTGGCCTACTCAAATTAATTTTCAATAACGAAATTTCATCAAGCTCATTATTTGCGCCGAAAATTGTTCTTATGATGTATACCCTATCTTTAGTTCCAAATTATCCCCACGTGAATGAAAAAGGGGGAAATTTCAATTTTCATCAATTGGTTAAACTGTAATTTTTTTAAATCTTGCACTCAGCAGCTAAACGTACGATAGAGGGTGTTTGTTGGTGTAATACTTCACCACCCATAGCCGATCTCAGAGATCCGTTCGAGGCAGTAGGTGACCTTCCTGGTAGTTTTGAGAAAAAGTGCAAGATCAACATAAATTTTGCTCATCACAGTCCCAATAACACCACCGTCCATATCAATTTTGAGTTAATACTAAATCGAATGTAAAATGGACTCGAAATTGACAGAAAGTGACCTTAATTTTGAGTAGGTAAATTTGAAATAAAAAGAATTTCTGTCATAAAAATAACCAAAAAATCCGTGAAATTTTATGAGATAATATTTCAGCAATTTTTTTGAATTTTTCAATGAAAATTAAGGTATAGTGGGAAGCTGAAAATTTTGTTGAAGGTCTCGCCCTACGGTATTGAATAATAGCCGAGATATGTGCCAAAAAGTTGTAACAAAATATGGCTACAGCTGTGGAACCGTGCTCATTGAATTTGCCATGTAAAATTACTAACCCATTTTAAACTATTAAACCCAATGTTAAGATTCTATAAAAAACTTTTTTATCAAAAATTAACGAAGGCTTTTGCCGCCTTAGCCTAGTAACAATTTTGTAACAAAATTTTCCAAAATTTTTATTTGACTTTTCGGTGAAATTTATGGTAAGTAGGTAGCCTACTTTGAGACGTTGAAAATGTTGATGCAGGTCTCACCCTATGGAAATGAATAACAGCTAAGATATGCGCCTAACAGTTGTGAAAAAATGAAGATGCAGCTGAGAACCATACTCATTAAATTTGCCGTCTGAAACTATCGTATTTTTCCCAAACTAACTTGATGTTAAAATTAAAATAGAAACATAAGTGTTGTTTAAAAAAATAATCAAAATCTTATAATGTTTTTGGAAAATTTTCAATTTTTTTTTTTGACTTTTCAGGGGCATTTTACTATTTTGAAGCATTGAAAACTCATTCTTTGGAAACGAATAAACATCGACGTAATTGTGTGCATGATCAGCAAAACCAGTCTGATTAACTTAGTTGTGTAAAACTACCCATTTTCACCGACTTACTTATTATTTAAACTTTAAACTAAATTCCGGAATTTTTTTTTTTTTTTTTTTTTAAAGCCAATTATTTTGCGAAAATTTTCCGTAAACATACGTTTTGCATTTTAGACCGAACACCTAATCACTACGTTAAGATGTATAAAAATGCAGCTGTGCAAGTTGAACGCATTAATATTTGATAGTGTTTGCAACTCCATAAACTACCTGCATCAGTTATTTGGGTATAATTTCTAATTTGTATGGTGTATTGGCCAGGAAAATGAAAATTTTTCAAAATCTGGCTAAATATCTGGACCGGAAATCCTACTGCCGGACACAAATAATTTTTCGAACAGTTTCATTATAAAGCCTACATTTTTTTGTCTCTTTACAGCTTGGTCAATCTTCGATCTTCGTCGGTAATTTTACCTAATCTGGTAATATTCTAATAATGCTGAATTTTTAACAATTGATAGCTAAATCGGCTGAATTTTATATTCGCCCTTGGATTTTATGCCTTAGTTTTCTTGTCAACGTTTTGATAGTTATCTAATTAGCTGCAGTTGTTATGACGTGTACGGAATATTAAAAAAATGACCGAAAAGTAGCAAAAAACACTCGTATATATTTATTAAACTTTTAAATACATTATTTATAACGTACAGTAAATAAAATATAATACATAATTAATACAAAAAAACACAAATTATTTAAGAATTAAAAAATGTTGTTGTTGATTACGAAAGGAGAGATTTTCAACTTACATGAGAAAAATATTTCAAATAAAAATTGAAAATAAATTTCAGATAGGTGTGAAAAAGAAAAAAACAACAATATCGTAAAATAAAATGAAGTTAAAAAATTCACTTTAAATTTAAATAAAATTCAATTTGAGGTAAGTATTCCATTTGTAAAAGAGGGTAAGTTACATTTTTAGTTACGTAAAAAAAAACAAAAATGGGAACTTAAGGGTGCAATGAATTTAAATATAGATAGGATTTATTTATTTTTTTTTTTGTTTTTATTTTTTTTTATATTACTTACAACGCATAATTTTACATGAAATTTTTAATATACAGAATAATACAAAAAACGAAGAAAAAAACACAGACATTATTCGATGACTAGAACTTAAAAAATAATAACGAATAAATATGTGAACATGATGTACATATAGAGGTATATGTATTGTAAATTTATTTCTTTTTTCCAAAAAATACAGTGAAAGAGAAATAAAAGGCCGTGTGTTAGGTGGTTATAAAACTACACTTGACTAGTTTTGTAACAGCCAATACAAAGCCTATGTAAATATTTGAAAAATTGGATTTATGAGTGGATTTTGGGCAGAAGCTTGAGCGGAGTTAAGAAGATACGTTTTTTCTGATTTGAGAATCTTTCAATAGTTTCCTTACTCTTCTTTTTTTAAAATTAGTCAAGTTGGATCTTACGACAACCAAAGTTATTAAGTAGTTACAACTTTTTTGTATTCAGTGAGATTTGAGACCTTGTATTAGCTTGAACCTAAATATAACGTGAGGCCTGAAAAAATGACGTAATACGTATAAATATTTCACGTTTTTTTGTATTAACATTCAGATTTTTTTTTTTTTTTTTCTACACCTGAATATTTATTAGCTATTTCACTTTCGATCGGTGACATGCCATTTCCATCCAATATTATTATATTATAGGAAATGAGGTTAACATGAGTCTTAGCTCTCAAAAATGAATGAAAATATGAAAGATTTGAAATTAAATGTCAATCACGCCAATAAAATGGGTCTGTTGTTGAGAAATAATTTTTTTTTTTCAGATTTCGCAAACGTAAGGTGTGTGGGTGTACTGCGTATTATTTTCAAATATTCGAGAATCGAGACATGTCATTCAGTTTTAATACGTAGTAATGTTTTATGAAATACTACCACGTTGAGCGAACAAGGTGTTCAGAAAGTATCGTGGGTATTTGAGAATTAGTTTCAAAGGGCAAAATAAGTTAGTATTTATTTTTTTTATTTTTTTTTGAGGGGGAGGTTTTGCTGCTCAGAATCTGCTGTTGAAATTTATTTCGTGCGAAAAACCATAACATTTTTTATGACGTTTATTTAAAAAATTCGCATTTTCTTTGTATAATTATGGGAAAAAACCTGTTCAAAAAATTTAGTTTTTGTTAAAAAATTTCTCAGTTTATTTTTTATGATTGCAATTTATCCGTACGAGAATGTACATGGGAGGGTGGGAGTCTAGATCTCCCCCAAGCTAAAAAAGAAAACTTGACATTTTTTTAACATACGATAGTACTTTTGTTGGTGTCATTGAGTTGGAAGAATGAGGGTCATATAAGATCGCAGAGAAGATGTGGACCGCTTCCATAAGATGGAGCTATCAACGCGCTTGCATCCATGCTTATGACTTCAGTACCAACTGGAAATTTTGTATTTATTTTATCAGTTGAAATTTTTACAATCGATCCACATCTCTGTCTGGCTAATATTTAACTAAATTCTCAAAGCGATAAATTTTATATCAGACCACATGAGAAAGTTAAAGACTCGATTGTTTTTATCCTGTTATTGTAGCTCTGAAAAATATTAATTGTTTCTTAATTTTTTAGTGAATTCCAAACGTAGATAGCTCCCATCGTAAGGAGGCGGTTTGAATATTTTCTCCGGTCTCTTCTGACAACCACCTCAAAACCTCCCACAAACCCAATTTTTAGAGTTAAGTTTTTCGGAATCCCCGTTACCTAGGCCCTTGATTAATTCAACCGAAATTCTATATCTGGGACTGATGAAACTTCATCTTCAGAAAGCTTTTTTGCCTGAGACGGGCCACAAAATATTTGACCCCCAAAAACAGATTCCAAATTTTAGAAATATGTACTTTCTTACTCCTAAAGCTACTAACCAACTTATTATTTTCTTTCTTTTTTTTTTTTTTTTTTTTTTTTTTTTTTTGACAAAGTACAACTTGTAAAGTTACTCACTTCTATTCGTAAAATACAAATTTTTCATAACGATTAAAAATGGATAAATGAAATTATGACACCAGCAGTTTTCATAGTTTTGAAAACAAACCGCTTCATCTTTAAAAAAAAAACAAAAATTTACAAAAAACAAACAGCCTCAAATTTTCCAAAACCTGAAATTTCAGATCACTGAAATGGATTCTGTCCCCCCAGCCCCCTCCAAAAGATAACCGAACGAAATAAAAAATACTTATTACCAACACAAAATGTGAAACTTCGGTTGAAAGTTACAAAATAATCGTTCCAGACTAGACGAAGGTAATTAACCATTCGAATTTTGATTTTTTATTTTCTTTAATATTTTAATATTCAGTTGGTACCGTGTTAAAAACAAAAAAACAAAAAATGATATTTCAACAAAGTCAGTATACAAGAATGTTATACTATAATATTATACGCGAAATGGTATAAGAATAAAAACTCATTTGTCGAGCAACGTTTTAATAACAGGAATTTTGGACGACAATAAAAATCAAAAAAAAAAAAAAAAAAAAAAAAAATTGAAATTAATAAACAAATATTATGACGATTACGAAATATTACCGGCATTTGTGTAGTGTGGCTTGTCGGCAACGTTATCACAGACTTGCGTTTGGAATGTGCTGGAGTGCGCCAAGTCGGTTCGTGGAGATGGACAGCGTGCAGCATCCGTAAAAACGCCACTAGAAGCCACCGCCGCTGTTGCATTGCTGACGGTGGTGGAGGTGGAGGATGAGGAGGATGATGATGACGACGACGACAAGATGCGATTGTCGAGGGTGGACGTTGGACAGCGATTTGATTTCATTTTTGAGCACTGCGACGTCCTGGCTGCTGCTGGAGTGTTGGTACTTTGCCTCTTCAGAGGCTTATTCGAGAGATTCTCCGAGACCAGCGTCAGTATAGGAACGAATTCTGCACAAAAGGAAAACAAACGGAATACGTACGACGGTTAGTAAAATTAATTTGAAGAATAATGCAGTCGAGAGTGGGAACGGCTAAATGTTGGACTGTGGTCTACCGACTGCGCATTGTGCATGCGAATGCACCTTTTTGTCTGCCATGTGAGTACCTGCGAAGGATGCAACCTCATACCATCGCGCGTAAATATTTTTCGTTCCTCCAACCGAATGCATTTGAAGAAGCAAAACTCGTAAGATTCTTCTGCCTCAATATTAATCCGTGTACTTTCAGCGTAGGCCTAATTATTTTGTACGTTATCATTTTAGTTATTAAATTTTTCAATTTGTTCAACGTCCATACGAGGAACATTCTCGTTATTCCAAAGACACGAAATTTTGTGCTAAAAAAGTCAATTTCAATACAATATAGAGTACTTTTATGAAATGATTATGAAAACTGGAATTGATGGGTGTAGGGACAGAAAAAAATTTTGTAAGTGCTATAATAAGTTAAGCACCACGGATTAGAACACAGTGGTAAAAAACGCGCTCTAGGGTGTCAGCGAACTAGAACATTTAATGTGGTACACATTTCATCATATCGATATCATATCGATATTCCTTCATACTTGTTGGGACCACCAATCCTTCTCCCCTCTCACTCCTACGAACACACGATCACATATCGAATACATTTATTTATATCTATTCGCGGCTACACTGATATACCACTTCCGCCGCTCACTCGTTCATTTCCGTTACCGTTCGTTTATTACTCTGAAAATGTACTTTGCTTAAATTATGTAACTTATGAAATAAACATTCGCTTCTTGGACGTAACTTCACTCAAATCTTTCTTTTCTGTTACAACTCCAGTCCTCAACCTCTATAATACTCTTATGATAAAACATTACATATCGATATTGATTTAATTGATATTCCCTCATTTCGACGAGTGGGGAAATTGTGATTGGCTGCAGGAATTTGTATTCTTTCTGTGATTGGCTGTAGCACCCTTTTTTAATGAAAATTTAACCAAAATAATTTTTTCCGAATTTACTCTGAATTCAGCGTAGTGAAAGTAGAAATGTGTACCACATTAAAAAAAACTCGGGAATAGTTATTAAAACAACTGTAAGCATCGAAGTTAAATTAACGTGTTATAATTATTTTGTTTACTACTACCAGTGTAAACGATAATATGAAAGGACAACTGCTTTTAGAATTAACATCAGAATAAGAAAATTTGTTCGCAATTGTTAAAAATATTTATATTAAAAGTAGGAACAATAACTGAACGAATAGGAAAGTTCTGTTGTGAGCTTTAATATTGTTGGCTCATTGAAGACAGTAGAACGAGTTCGTTAGTAGACATCAACGTTTAGAAGGGAAAAGAGAATGTAAAAGTACGAACAAAAAGAATAGACAAAATTACAACGAGGCAATAAAGCTTGCTGAGCTTGCAAAAGCTCCAGGTATTAATATTAATTTAGCAGCGAAGTTTTTCTTAGGTTTTTCTACTAAGAAAATCGTGTAGAAAGGTATGTGAAAGGGAACAATTGGCACGACAACCGGATGTAATTCAAATTTATTTCGAAATATTTTCTTTATACACCCTCGGAGAGAAATTTGGATCTAGGGGGCTTTTTAGTGCCAGTTTGCGGAATTTATCTATGGGATAGGGTTATAAGTTGGGATCACGATCGAAAAAAAATTTTTAAGTCTATTTTGTATCCTTAAATGTGTATTTCACATGTTTTTTTTTTTTTTTTTTTTTAGCATTGGAGAACTTGACCTCTAAATCCCCACTCCCATTGATCGGATCTGTGACCCTCTTTTCACATTTCCTTGGAAATTAATATTTAATCCAAAATTTTGACTGGTCTGGACGCTCTGAAAAAGTCTTAACCCAGCGCCATTCGTATCCATCCCCCTCTCTACCTGAGGGCCTATAGGAGTTGATATGTTGCATGTGTATCAGTGAATAGAAGATGTTCATTGATATGGTAGTTGGAATTTATTGAAAACATGGATAAAAAATTTCATAAAACTTAACCTTCTAAACTTGAGCTATAGATTCGACTCTAAAGATCAAAAATACAATGGAAATCGCTTATTGGGGACACCAGATTAAAGGGACAACATTTGTTCGGGATAAATCAGGGAAGTTGCAAAACAAACACGCTAAAACTGAAGGAAATCAAATCGCTTGTTAGTGACAGCACATTGGTTTATTGGGACAAAGCAGTCCATCAATATAGGAAAATTCCTGCTGAACTCACTGATTTAAGAGATAATCAGATAGTTTTTGTTGTTCTTTGCCATCATTTTGCCTGTCTTTCATGTTTTTTTGCACAAGTTAATTGGAAAGCATCATCAGGAAGCTGCTCCAAAATACACTGAATCAGTACCTATTATCATTTTTCATCAAGAACCTCCAATAACCATTTTTGTTTTGTCATAAATATTTGATAGTTTAACTAAAACAATAATGTCCTAAAATTTTCCATTAAAAATTTTAATTCTAATTTTTTTTTTTTTTAGTTTCTACACATGCACACTCAGCACTAGTCAAATGGGACACCGCTTGTTTGGGACAAAAAGGGTAGGTACTACCCAATCTGTCCCTATTTAGAGGTCTTCATTGCATCATGAAATTGTAGGAAAACTTACAGATTATGTTACACGATTTCTCTACTCATAGACCTCACTCAGATGTGTCTCTAAATTTTTTTTTTTTTTGGGTGTATGGGAATGGTCATGAAAGTTATTTATTCGGACAGGATAGAGGGAGAAAATCATTTTTTGACTTATACTGACTATGTGTCACCCAATACCTATAGCACAAAATTATTTAACAATTTTTTTAACAGGGGAAGTGGGAGTCTGTGGCCCTCTAGAACCATCCGTGACTCCGTCATTGAATCTATTTCTCAATGCCTCATAGAAAATTAAGATCGATCGTTATGAAGTTGAGAATGGTGATACGTGAATGGCAACTGGCCAGACTGGTTGTTTGGCACTAAAAAACGAGGAGTACAATACCAATTTGAAAAAAAAAAAAAATTGGGGTAACCTTTTTACATTACGAAATGTTGATTAGGTGTAGTTTAACAAAAGATAATGGAATACCATATGGAAACTTTATTTTACGTGTTATTAAAATTTACTTTGAAGATCAATGCACACAAACTTCCCATAATTACATGCGTTCCTATTTAACTTACATACATACGTGACAAATGTGCATCGTCTTCCAAGAAGAAAGATATATCTGTTCTCAATAAATCTTCCTTTTTTCTTTCAGCCTTCATCCTCCACACATATATGCGCGCGCACAGGAAACATACGTACATTATACTATAAATGTAACAGTTTGTTTGTATATACCTCCATCACTTCGAAACCGTTCCATCGATTCAGTTGAAATTTTTAGCTCTTATTTACGTTGTTTCAGGAAAAGTTTTAAGCTAACTCCGAGGTTCCTAGCCCTCCCTGGGGAATAATTGTGGATTCTTACTCTTGAACTCCCTAACACATTTTTTAAACAAATTTTTCACCCAAATATATCGTATTTCATGATATTAGTATACCCACCAAATTTTATGTCTCTACATCACCCCCTTCCCAAGATATGGAATTAAACTAATAACTAATGACTTCTGAACAAATCGATCAATAAGATTTAAAAATATTAGGTCAGTTTCTTGTATTAGAGGTAATATTTGTACCAAATTTCGTGACTATTGAATAAAAATTACGCCTCGTATCGTGTTAACAAGAATGGTACATATGTAGAGTACATACACCCATATACACACACACACACACATTCAAAATTTCATATTTCAACTTTCTTGGCTTAAAACATACGAACCTACACAGCTCTTGGAGCAGGTAAAAGTGAAACGACGCGGCAGCCGTTAAGAAAACGCAAGTATCGCTGAGGCACCACAACAACGAAGGGTTGTTTTCATTTTCTCAGCTGCCCCATAATTCTGAAAAAGTAGGTATACCGCCGCCGACTCCTCAACACACACACTCCTCTGTATTCGATACGCCGGCGGCCATTTTCTCCTTGATTTTCGCGTCGAGCATCATTAAAAGTTACCGAAAATTGTGCTCGTCTCGAGGCGAAATTGGATTAACACGAGTAACAACCAAGTTTTGATAAAATGATCAACCGGAACAGCTTTTTAGCGTGAAAAAGCTAAAACTTTTTCAATAATTGGGTTTGGAAACGTAAACAGAAATTAAACAAATAACGCCCGAAGGACGTAAAAATAAATCTCCTGAAAACGTTAGGTAACGTTGCGCTGCTGGTCGAAAATGCTTCAACCATTATTAGTATTTATATTGGGTCGAAAAAGCTGTGCTTAAGAAGAGCAAAAAAGAATGAAAACGAAAAAAAGAACCAAACAGAAATGCGGGGGAAAAAAAATCGTAATTCCGAAGGCATTATTATTGCATTTGCAACCTTCAACAAGGAAAAAAAAAGCGACTTTTTAGTGGTAGATATTTTCATTGGAAAGAAAACACTAAGCTTTTCTTTGAATTCAATCATATAAAATTTTAACTTATAATTTAGTGATATAATTGCTTTAAATCTTGATTATAATCGACAAAAATGGTCATTTCGTGTCGAGTACCTAGGTACTAAAGTTTAACTAGGCAATGTAAGTTAGATGAAAGTGTGTTTTACAGGGGGGATAGTTTACCTCTGTGCTCTAATGTAATGAAAACATTCACTTGAGGGTGAGTCGCTATTTTGAATTGTTGGAAAAAACCACAATTTCTTTTATAGAGCAGATATCGAAGAAATCTGTGGATTCTTCCTCATTCACAAATGGAAATAAAACACAAAATGGCGGATTATAGAAATAGGTCTAAAAAAGAGGTTTATTTCCACAGAACAAACAAAAACAATATTAATATCCTACAAACTTGAAATTTATGAACCTAAAAAGTTCTTTAGTTAATTTTCATGATTTTTTTTTTTTAAACTATGCCAAAAAATATAATTTTATAGTAGTATACTAAATCAGTCTTTATTAACTCATTAAATTAGTCTCCTTACTGGTGGCCAGAGATTTGAAAATGAAACATTTTGTTACCAATTTGGTTGGTAGGTATTTGTTCCCAAAAAGTTTTTAGCTGTTTCAGTCAGTTTTTGTTTTAGTATTTGTTTTTTAATTATTAGTTAACTACTAATTGGAGATGTTTTATATGAAATGAAAGAAAAAGTGGGATGCAGCTTGCTTGTAATTTGGGAATTTTACAAAACAGATTATCAGTAAATGTACTTCAATCCAAAATTTCATTTTTTTTGCTAGTTGAAAACAAAAAATATTGTTTCCATTTTTTATTTCATTTTGATTTTTTTTTAAATTTTGTTTTGTTTCTGTTTTATTTTGGTTTTTCAAAATTTTATCTTCATTTCTATTGGTTTTTGTTTTTATAAATCTCGTTTCTTTTTTTGTTAGTTTCTTCTGGTTGGTTGCTATTTTGTTTTTCATTTTATTTTCCAACCTTTGCTGGTAAAGGTGAATATTTGAGAATGGTCCTGTCCTCCATTTTTGCATGGCACTGCAGATTTAATCTTCCATCACTTCTACAGTTTTCATCACAGAAACGGTTTCAACTCTTTTATAATATTTAGAAATAATTAGGCATAGGTACAACTTATTTGAATTGGAGGCTTCAAACTCAGATTGAGATAAATTCTATTCCATAATGTAGTCAGGTAGTAAAGATGATATGGTTATTATTTGACATTATAATGACGTAGTTAGACTAAAATATTTTTTTAAACACAATTTTAAAAAAATAAACAAATTATTCCATCAACAAAGTTTACATTATTTTGATAGAAATTCAGCCCATATAAAATAAAATAGGACTTCAAAATGCCATTTCATCAATGTATTTATATGGTGCTTATGCTCAATTCAAAAATGGCAGCGGTTGACTTCCTTGTAAAATGATAAGAGTTTGATATTTAGTCATAGTGTAAACATTTCTGCAGTTTGGAAGAAATATTCATTGTAAATTATCATAAAATGCTATCAGTTTGGTGAGAATTCGCCAGATGGTATTTACAGTACAGCTATTTTGATATTATTTTAGCTATAAAATGTACGATTTTTAACCAATAATATTAAAAAATTTGTTAAAAATATTTAATATAATTTTATTGCATCATGCAACCAGTTGTGCTGCAGATCAGCGAGAAAGTAGTTTCCAAAAAATTCCTTTTTTGTTTAAATTTTGGAAGAGGTAATAGTATTAAAAACTGTGATTTTAAGTCAAAAGTTATAAAATTCAATTCAATTATTAATTATATTAATAACTTTTTAACAACTAATTTTCTATTTTATGAAAACCTACTTTTTCTAAAGGAGTTGTTGCGTTGGAGTTTTTTTTTTATATGTAAACACCTTAGTAATCAGTCTACTGTAGGGGGTAAACAAGAATTACAGTTGTCAGATTTGTGTAACTCTTACAATTGTAACTCTCATTTGTGTGTGTTACATGATGTCTAGGTGTGAGGTCGCATGCGTACGCAATACACAGTTGGTAATTTTGTTTTTAGATTTACATATCAATCCTTCATGACCATCTCCCCAGTAGAACTCACACCTTTTTTTTCTTTCAATATATAACAACAAGACCAAGACCATGGCTGTAGAACAGTTTTGCACCAATGGCCAAAAAATGTAACAGTTTGGTGCTAAAGGTATTTTTTTGATTGCGCAGTTCTGCGCCATTTAATTTTTCTGAGAATAGCAGTTCCACACAGAAATCCCATCTATTTTCTAAAAATGTCAAATTTAATATTGACTGCCATTCGAAAACCAGTAGACTAATTTTGCTCAAATTTAATACCGAACAAATCTGAAATAATC
Source organism: Ericerus pela (assembly GCA_011428145.1). NCBI lineage: Eukaryota > Metazoa > Arthropoda > Insecta > Hemiptera > Coccidae > Ericerus > Ericerus pela. The sequence continues at coordinate 1,492,580 of WOFM01000429.1, forward strand.
TCTAATATATAAATTTCTGGAAAAACTTTTTCAATTCACATGACTTATCACTATGACAATGTAAGGGGAGTTTGCAACAGTTTGAGAACCCTTACCTTAAAAACTAATGAACTGAATTCATAAATTTTAACAGAAATATTTAGTCCAAAACAGCTTATAACATTGTTCAAAGTTTCATTGCTGTGGGTCACAAAGCAGAGTATCTACAGATTCCAAAAAATTATCAAAATGAGTAAAAAGTGAAAAAAAATTATACATGTATATGTATATTTTTTAAAACAAAGTTGTCCACCCCTGTAGCATGTATACACATGCTACCAAGTTAGTGACAAAGTATTTCTGTGAGGAATTGTTATGATTGTGTTACACCAATCTGTGGTGTGGAACTGCAATATTGATAATTTTAAACTGGCGCAGAGCTGTCATGTAGATAAATTATATATTTTTAATTCGCATGAAACTGTTACAACCCCACCACTAATCGTGATAGTATTTCTCACTATCTTCCTTAACTCTACGTACCTAAGAGCTAGTTTTATAATAGTAATTTGAACTAAGTTCAGAGTTTGAACTAAGTTCAGTGATAAAAGTTAGTTTTACAATCCACTAAACCAAGTTCAATCATTATGATTTGTGAACCACAGTTCATGTTTACCACTGGATTCCCATGAGTAAGAACTAATTCAAGTTTTTCATTGGCTGGTTTATCACAAGAATGCAGCGGAAAATTGTTTTGGATCATTTGTTTCCATTTGTTCATGACATCATTTTCATTCAATATGTTTTATTATTCAAGAATTTTTGTCAGCTGCTGTTGTGACTTGCCACTCAAGTAGTGCCGGGTTCAAATCTCATGTGAGAGTTTTTAATTAATTTTTTTATATATATTTTTTTATTTATGGATCATTCTGATACTAGGTTCACTCATTACGTAGATGGTGGGATTTTTCAGGTGATACGGGGGGCTGGTCTATGATATGCCACTTTATGGCAACTGGCAGGGGATAAAGTGGTTGGGCAAAGCTCCACACCTTAGAGTTCACCATGCCATTGCAGACATACAAAATGGCATGCCTTGGCCAAGGCCCCCTTGCATTGTCCAAAAGATCCCTCTCATGGAACTTTTCTACCATCTACTAGGCTCACTAATACACGTGAGAAACAGTAAAAAAAAATTATCCAAAACAATTTTCTACCGCTTAATATAATTTTGTATTTAATATAAGATTTTTTCATTGATCAAAAGAAAATTGCTAAACACCCTGTAGGTTTTGTCGGTTTGGGGAATCAAACCTGGGACCTACATATTTGCCAGCTAAAAGCAGTGAATTTAAGCCAATTATAACTGGCAAATGTATTTTATATTAGACAAGGTATGGTGGTTCCCACACACTCCCCCCCTAGAGAGACTCAACACAAGTTGAACGACATTAGATACTGTGAGAGGTTGGGCGGAGTCAGAAATGCCTTTTATACCTAGAAGCACAGGCTTATACTACGTATATGGGTTCTATTTCCACTATATAGGGCGCCATCTATTGGTGACTCGGGTTAGGAAGGAGAGTTGTGAGATCCAACATGCACCACTAGGGTGCGTGCATGTCCAGCACCCATCAAGGGTCACCAGACGTAGGTTTTGTTGGTTTGGGGAATCAAATCTGAGACCTATATACTTGCTAGCTAAAAGCGGTGAACTTAACCACACAGCCATCTCACCGCCAACTATAACTGGCGAATGTATTTTATATTAGACAAGGTATGGCAGTTCCCACACACCTTTCAATTCTCAAATATCGATGAAAAGTTATTATTTTATTAGTTTATTTATTTATTTTGTTTTGAATTTCAACGTCACAAATTAAATTTTCACGAATAATAGGTGAATATCTTGTGAAACATCGCAGAAGTTAAAAAAAAATTGATTTAGTTGAACCATACAATTGTAAAACCAAACAAACTTTGAATCTTGGATCAAGGTTCAGTTGAACCAGAGTTTAAACGTTTGTTGTAAAACTGGCCCCAAGTAATTGACTAGAATTTGAAGAAAGAAAAATGAAAAAAAAAAAAACTCAACATCTCAAAGAAACCTTTAGAGTACAAAAAATCCATTTGCACTCGTTCGTATAACGAGTAGGTACCTAGCTAACAAAAAACTAACATCGTTTCGACGTTGTGTTGTCGAACCATTCGAGCAGAAAATAAACATTGGTACCTACGATACTTTGGGCTACGCATTTTGTTTAGCCTACAGAAATCGAGGAGACAAAACGTCCAAAGCAGAAACAACAGTACGGAAGATATAACGCGAATAAGTGACCGGAAGCATTAAAAAGAAACGAGGAAAAATGCGATTCCCCAACGGATGAGAAAATGACGACGGTGAAAATCTCAAAAGCTGAGATAACTAATTACGCAGTATCCTGTTGCCTGTAACAAAATTCACAGCACGTAAGCATCTAAATAAAGTTTTTCCAACCCCCTTTCGCAGCGCTGTTCGCCCTTTTTAATACTTTGCCAAACGAATGTACAAACATACAGCCTACGTTTATAAGTTAGCCTAAACTAATTTACACGACGAAAATTAAAAATGGCGATAGGTACGTCCAAATTGGTTGAAACGTATTCGCATTCAATTCGTTCACCTGTTCATAGTGTAAAGTGACCAGGAAACAAAAAAGGGAAAAAGAAAAAAACCGAAGCTGTTAGGGAAAAAAGTAAAAAAAAAGAAAAAAAGAAACAAAAACTAAAAAGAGAATAAAGTTTAAAAAATAACAAATTTTTTCCTCTCTATTTCTTCATCTCTTATATCGATAGCATTTTTTTTTTTGTTCTGTCTCTCTTTTTAGTGTACAAATCAAATGAAAGGGAAATAAATTCGAGTACGAAAATTAATTAAAGTTAATTTTTAGGTCGATAGGACGCGACGTTTTGCAACAGTTTAAAGGTTACAATTGGTTCGTTTTGATAATTAAATTAGAAGAGTTTGCTGGAGCTGATATCGTTGCCGTATACCGTCGTTGATATCTCTCGAGGATTTATATTTTCGCTTTTAATTAAAAAGGAAAATTAATTTGCAAACGTAAAACCGGCGGAGTTTAGGTGCGGACCGTCGTCATAGCATTGAACAATCGCATTTAAAAAAGTATTACACGTTTAACCATTACAGACAATAACGAGCTGGAGAGACAGAAAAAAAAAAAAAAAAAACATGGAAAAAATAAGAAGTAATTTTGAAACTATTTACATTAACCCAAATTTGTTGGCTACTTTTTTCTCGTTTTTTCTTGTTTAGATGATTTAAAAGTTTTGTTACTCATTGTTTTCCCGAACAATCGATTCTTCCTTCATCGATATTTTTTTCCTATTTAAATTTTTCTTTTTTTTAACTTTTTTAATTTTTAATTTTTTTTTTTTTAATAAGTAGGTACAAGTATTATTAGTAGTAGAGAATTTCCACACTTTAGAGCTGGCTGAATTAGAAGAAGAATGGAAAAACTTTGAAAAAGTAAATAGGTAGGTACTTTTTGAGATAACTGTTGAAATATGTCTGTTATCCTCAAATAAGCACAGCCCCAAACTGATAGTCCAATAAAATGGAGGTGGGGACAATTTTTAAAGGACTTAAGGTATACAAAATGTTTGACATCTCAAATATAGTGAGGATAGAGGTGTGAAAAATATCGATACGCATCGATACTTTCTCCAAAATATGTTGAGATCACCAATCCTCCTCCCCTCTCACTCCTGCAAACACTCGACTATTTCTCTAAACACACTTTTATATCTTTGTTCGTGGCTACACTGTAAAAAATCTTCGCCCCTCACTCGTTTATCTTCGTACATCTTCGTTTATCTCACTCAATCTATACTTACACTTATCATACATGATTGATGTCAAATACACACACTTCTGAGACATAACTTTGTTTAATTCTTTATTTTATGTTATAAAACTTCTTCTTCATCAGTTCACATCCTCTATTAAATATCAATGTTTTGTGGATTGATAATCGATACTAAAAAATATTATAGAGGTTGTGGATTGATGCAGCGGAGTAATGGTACAAAAGAAATAAAGATGTACTCAAAGTAACGTCTCAGAAGTGTGTGTAATTGTAGTAAAAGTATAAATCATAAATATGGTGTGAAGAGTAACGAACATAGAGTAGCCGCGAGTGAAGGTATAAAAGTATTCAGATGGAGATAGTCAAGTGTTTGTAGGAGTGTGAGGGAAGGAAATTGGTGGTCTCAACAAATATCAGACAAATATCAATATTTGACAAAACTAACGTATAATCTACCCAATATATGACCATATTTTATCTCAAATATCGATATTTGGTATATCGATACGAAAAAATATCGGTATTTGGCATATCGATACGAAAAAATATCGATATTTGGCATATCGATACCGAAAAATATCGATATTTCGCACCACTAGAAAAGGGTAGTTTCCTGAGTGAGTGATAGAAATTCTCCACTCGTATAAACTGCGTGCCTTCATCAGAGAGAGGCACTCAAAGAAACGACTTTTTTTTTTTACATCTGTAACTGCCTTATAGTTTTTTATTTGAATATTAATGCCATTTTTTCAAATTAAAAATTCTCTCTTTCATAGAAGGGATTCAACTTATCAGTATAAGTAAAAACCCCCGGGTTTCATTTCCCCTGCCTCAAATACAGAATTCTGTACACTCGTTGTCAAAAGTATTGCACGCAACTTGGTCGGATTTAGCAATTTCTCAATAAGTGCAATGTTTGCAAACACGAGCCATAGGTGAGAGTGTTAACTACATGAGTTGATAAATTGCTCACTTTCCTTTCTAGTCGTGTAATATACTCTTTTTTTTCAACTTACGTGGGACACACTTGTCAAAAAGTGTCTTAATACGCCACTGTTACTGTCAGATGTCGAGTAACAGCAGAAAAAAATAAGACTTCAACACGTAGTGGATCGATTTGTAGCCACGATCAGTAGTGTTTCTTTGATTTGTTTTCACTATAATTATGACAGACCTTATAGTTTATACGAATTTTTTTTCATAACTATTATAGGGGCTGAGATCAAAGTGAGTGAAGAAGGGTGTTTTTTTTCACTTTTAAAATTATGAAATTATCATTAGGTATAATTTTTTTACTACAAGTAGGAAGCTGGAAATGAACATAGAATTAAAGGTGGCCAGAGAAATTCCCATACTGACATTTCTCGTCAGTAACATAATGCTGTTTATTATGCACTATATTTCATGTCCGTATATACAAGGTGTCCCCAATAATGGAAATATCTGAAAGACATTAACTGAACTAGGTTATAGTTTTGCAGTATCATAATAGTGGCTGCAGTCAATTCAAATCAGTAGAGAATTATCCATAAGAAAGAATCCTTTTACTCCCCACCCACCGCTACTGATAGAAAAGTTTAACGGTTTACCTACGTACCGTATTCGTATCATAGACGAATACACGTTGTAAACGTTATTTCATTTTTTTAAATATAACTAATAATTCATTTGCGTGAGTTAGAGGTTACGATGATAAGGCGATCAAAAAGATATGCAGCATCTAGATTCTACAAAGGTAATATAGAAGTTCCAATTTACAAAACAGTGCATCTTCGTACGAGCAGATCAGCCAGAATATCTTCGCATGGCGTATTTTTCTCGCTGGATTTCAGCGAAATTTTTTTGCGATAGAAAAAATTCGTATAAAAATTACGCGCATTTTCACGCAGCCCCATGTTTTGGGCGTCCGGAAGTAAGTGCAAATTTTCGCGCAGACATAACTCACCTTTTGGCAAATGCGAACAATCGATGGTACTCTTCTTGGTTGGCTTCCACGAAAAAATATCGCTATTCACCCGCGGATAGGATAGGTCACCGTGTCGACAGCTACTATGCACCACCACAAACAGCACGAACACGAAGACGAAGAAGGCGGCCATAATGGCGCTGACGATTTCGAATTGCTGACTTTGGACGAACATTTCCATTTTGTGCGGGTGTCGATTACGCGGCTGTTGGCTGCTGTCGAGCCGCGACTCCCGGTACACGTCTGGAAGTTGCGACGTCTCTTCGACCAGAACTGCGAGATCTGGCGACGCAGTTTCCAGCTCTACGCCAACCGCACGGTGCGTGTCCAGCAGGAAATCTTCACTTTGTTGCGCTCTTCCAGTGGCTATATTATGATTGACTAGTTCGACCTGGAACAAACATCGTACATTTTGATTAGCATTCGTCGACGTGGTAGGCTACACAGATGAAAGGTTTGATTTGCAGAAGGAAAATAATGCGAGGATCCGAACGCCAACACTCGTGTAATTGATTTTTTTGAAAAATAAATTGGGCGTGGATTCGTAGGTATATACAGGGTGTTGCGTTTCAAACTGGTTCATTGGAAAATATATGGGACTTTGGTTTATGTCATAGCGAACGAGTGACTGAAGAGATTAGTGAGTTGAAAGTGACTTTTCTCGTGTGAAATTCAACGAGGAATCCAGTGGTGTAATATACCTATAAGTCGTTAGAGATGAAAGATCTCTGTAAGCGTAAAAGCATTGTTTCTGGGTTAGTTGATGTTAATACCTTGTCCAGTCAGGGCTGCAAAATATTTTCAGTTGATGATAGAGTCAACCTAGTTAAACAGTATTATTCTGGTCGTAGGGTTCATTCAGTTCACTTTATTTGGCGCAAGCAACATTCAGAGATGCCAAACTTTGACCATTGTACAGTGCTGAGGACAGGGCCGTAACTAGGTACGTGCGATCTGTGCATTTGTACAGGGTGGCAGAATGCAAGAGCGCCATACTCACCTTAATATAACACATCGTCATCATCCGATACATTGTTTGAACATATAAAATTTTGAACATAATCAGTACACGCGATGTGGCATCTGCTTTTGAGAAATTCTCGGAGAGGTAATGGGAGGGCGTCAAAAAGTTTGTTCACACAGGGTGGCAAAAAAAGCTAGGTACGGCCCAGGCTCAGGATTGCTAGATGGTTTAAACAATCTGGTTCAGTTGCTGATGGTTGTCAGAGAAATGATAGTCGGAGGCTGGGAAACCCTCATGAAGCCGTGGTCTTGGATCTAATAGGGGCAGAACCACATCTCAGTGTGTGGTAAGTAAGTGAGCAATTGGACATTCATTTCACCACAGTTTGGAGAGTAATGAAAAAAAAATTTAAGAGTTATTATTTCCATAATCATCAAGAACTACTGCCTGCAGATTCAGAACAACGAATGTTGTTTTATTCTGAAATGATAGAACTGTGGAATTCTCAATACGGTCTGGGCCAAAAAATTTGTTTTACTGATGAAAGCTCTTTCACCTTATATCATACGCCAAACAACCCAAATTCCAGAATTTGAGCTCGAGTTAACCCCTATTCTTTTTCAGAAAACCATACACAGTATCCTCGAAAACTTAATGTTTGGGCCAGATTATTAGGTTAACAAATGATAGGGCCAATATTTTACAACTACACCCTGAATAGAGAATGTTTCCTCCACTTACTCCTAGATCGGATCAGTGAACTAGTTGTGGAAGTTGCTGGTGACAATGAAATCTGGTTCCTACAGATGGCTGCCCTGCCTATAATGATCATCAAGTGTGGAACTACATAAATGATGCATTTCCAGTCTGATTCATTTCCACATATGGTGACTACTTTTGGCTAGCACAATTCCCTAATCTTTCTCCGAATGATTTCTTCCTATGGAAGCATCTCAAGACACTAATTTATCATTTGGGGCAATTATATGGCACTATTGCTACACTACAGACTGCTATCACCAATTATTGTGTACGCATCACTGGTTGTCTAAACAGTATAGTAACTAGGAAGGTAATAAAATAATGTGAGAACTTGCTTTATGCTTCATTTATTTATAAAGGTTTTTTGTATCATCTCTATGCAATGATGAGCAATCAGAAGAAAAAAAAATATGAAAAGTTGAAAGAAAAAAAAGGTAGACACCATTTTATTGCCACGCGAATTTGAGCAGAACGAATTAAAATATAAAAAGTATTTTAGATTTCTGACCAAATCTTTTCGGAAGTTACAAAAGTATTGGCTCAAACGTATTAGGTATTTAAAGGACAAGCTTTTTATGAAATCTTTCAATCTGATTTTTTTTTATTCATTTTGAAAAGCAATCGAATTTCCAGAAATCCACCAACATGGATGACCAATAAACTTCTCTAGCTAACCATTAACGTAAATCGAGTAAAAGTAGGCTATACCCTATCTACGCTAACATGTCTTCATTAGCTTTCAATCTCTATATTGGGAATCTAAGCGAAATCTGTGTAGGTAGTATACTTCGTATAAAAGGTCGAAAAAGCTGAAAACGAAAAAAGTCTCAATGATATCGAGTCGTAGAAATTCGAGTATTTCAAGGGGTAAAAAAAAAAAAAAATTCTACTACCATTTTATAAGGCGATAACTGCGGGAATGGATTCTTTATTGAACTCAGACTTTCCTTTTTGAAGAGAAAATTTTGATCTCGAATAAAAAAAGAGATCTGTAAAAACTTACGTATTCGATAAGCGTAATACGAAAAAAGAAAGCCAAAAAAAAAAAGAAAAAAGGTGAAAACATGAAAAAAATATGAAAAAAAGCAACTACTTTTGCCGTTTATGTAATTTTGTTGCAAGATCGGATAAGCAATCCTTTCAACGACGTATTGATAAGGAATGGAAAAACGATGAGGAAGGGGGAGAAGTGCAAAAGAAGTGTATAAAAACGCTGCACGCCGTTAAGTAGGGAACGAAATTCGGTTATGACTTTCGCCAGATGTTGAAGCACGTAAAGACGAGGTTGTAATAATGAAAAGATATAGAAGTAGAGTGGGGAGGGGAAATAGAAAAACTCAAAAACAAGATCGAAAAAGAAAAACGAAAAATAGAAAAACCGATAGTAATTTGAAGCAAAATTTTACTTTCGTTTCGACAAAAGGTTCACCCTGCTCTCCAAAAAAATTCTTCCACAAAACATATTCTTCAACTGCATGTACTTTGCAATGTTGTGAAACGGTAGCTGTAAGGTGTCCAAAAAGGTCTCACTTATTAAAAAAGAGGGGGATATTCTTCTCTACCATATAACTTGCCAGAGTATAGGAAGATCTTTCAAAGGAATTTTAGGCTTTCTAAAATAAGTTGAAAGTTGTTATTTTAGATCCTTTATCCTTACATGGGAATGAATGATTAACCAAGCATTGCGATAAATATTCACTTCAGCCAAAATACTAGGAATAGCCTGTAAAAGACAATTAGGTATTGTGGATGTATTAAATTCTACGAATATTTACTGGACTGAGATCGTATAGTTTGTGAAAAATTTTACTTAATAATATTATATTATAAAAGGTTGCAAAGTTGAAATATTAATTCAAATGGAAAGTTCAAGTATCGACGGAGTAAGGGGGCGACGAGGGCAACATGACCCCTCGAGATGTTGGTAATTTGGATTTTTCCACTCGTCTGTTGGACTGTTGGCAAATCGTGAATGTTGATTACTTTTGTTTTAGAGACGATTTCACAATTATTAACTGATGGAAATTTTCGTTTTTCTATCCTCCCTAAAGAAGCACTCATTACGTCACTCTGTTCAAGTGGCAGTGTTGTTTGTTGATTACTTTTTGGTAAATAATGAAGTTGAAGGTAACAATTCTACTTATTCCTTTTTTAGCAGCAAAAATTCGAAGCAAGTTTTATTTGAGAATAAGAGCGCAAGGTGTTCTCCACTTTATTCACATTTTAATGCAGAATTTCCTCATAAGTTCTGTATATTCAATCTTAAATGCTTCATTAGGTACTTATATATTTCACACGGGTAACATACATTTGTATTTTCTGTTTATATGGCTCATATTATATATTAGATGAGACGTTAGTACCATAGCTCCTACCAAGTTTGATTGGTTTAGCTGTTGAATATAGCCTTTTTATGAGTATAGTCCAATCAAATTATCAAAATGAGGGGGGAAAATTACCACACAAATTTTAACTATAAGTATAGGGTTGTTGGATGGGTCTGTAGCGGGTAGAAGTTTATAATTAAGTGGTTTGTGATCCATGAGACCTTATAAAGATGGTTGGAGTCACATGTCTGGTTCACACAACTGGTAACTCACAACTGCCTGTGCTTCAACACCAGTACCTTCCCATTTCCTTATTAAATGCATAGTGAGAGTCAGGCGTATAGGATGTGGGCAGGACCTCAGGAGCAGAGCCACGATAGAATCCCCTACAGTAACATATGAAAAGTTGCACACTATGTTTCTGAAAATTTTAAAAATTAGTTCTTTACAATTTCTCTCTACGAATTTCGATTTTGTGATGAAAAAAAAAAGAGGTAAAAAACTGTTCAGTGTAAAATTGCATAAAAAAAAGTCACTAATTTTATTGTTCAATGCCCCCTTCTACCTCCGTACCGATAATATTTTTTTAAAGGGTTGAAACAAACATTGTTCTATAATATTATGTAAGAACCAAAAAGAAAAAAAGAAATTAGCTATTTTACTTAACATTTCAGAACATTTTCTCAGAACTGAATGTGTTGTATGTGAGTATGTGAGAACTAATATGAGTATTTAATAGATTTTATTTATTTATTTATTTATTTATTTATTTAAAAGAGAAAACTGAATAATGTTTTTTGGAAAGAATAATAAAATTTAGTACCTAATGAGAGGGAAATAAGCAAAAAACTGATGTGGTGGTATGTTTCCCATATTTACTAGGGTGGCAATTAGAAGGGGGCATTGCAACGTCACAAAAAATAATATGAGAGGAACAGATTGTTGAAAAAAAAATTTTTTGGGGTTAATTTTTAAATTTCTTATTTTCTAAAATGTAATTTGTCATAAATTTGCGATCGTTTTCATAATTTTTTCTCTGATTAAGATTGATTTATAGTTAAGATAGTGAAGATGGCATTTGTGGTAAGGAACCAATTTTCATTTTATTTTATGGCTTGATATTTCAAGTCGGCTTTGGAAGGAACAATTAGTAATCACTCAACAACACTAAGTATTTTAACAATGATGGGGTGCTATTCCACTCGTTCAAGATTAATACCCCAATTCAGCGAAAAAAATATTCAAATGTAGCCAAATAGCTTCCCTAGGTGTCTCCTTGTGTCGTTGTTTTTTTTGGTGTGAAATAAAACAAATCATATTATTAACATTAATATTGTATAATTATTTCAATATTGGATTCTCCATGAAAGATCAACTCTGGCGTTTGCGGCATCATGTATAACTATGTGGACAAACAAACCAGATAAAAACATGGTAAGTATAAGGCAGTTTTCAAATTTGCTTCAAATACTTCATTGTAATTCTCTTAAAAGAACATTTGGCTTTTCATTGGACCTACCAAATTAAAAAGGAAACTCTGAGGAATAAAATGAGACAACGAACAATAATTTTGAGCCCTCAGAAACGAAGATAATAAAAAAAATTAGAAAAAATAGTCTCAATGTCACTGTTTTTGAGCATTTTCGTTGGCTGATTGCTGTTGATTGTTTGTTTGTGCACGTAGTTGAACTTTTTTTCCAAGGCGTCACCAATATTGTGACATCAAAAGTAAAATACCCATTCTTTATGGAGCATGATACACGGTGGTTGCTATGGAGAAGAAAAAATATATATAGATTAGAATTTCTTGCACAGTCAAGGATACATTGGAAATGATTTTTGTATTTAATTTTTCTTTTGTTAGGCCTAATATCCTATCTGATGGGGGCTTAAAAATGGATTACCTAGTTTTTCTATTTGTAGGTACCTACCATTTCAAAAACCGCTTGGATTTGGCATATTTAGTTTTGAATATAGTCTAGGATAGATACTTATGGAATTTTTTTGTGAAATTTCTATTTTTATCACTTATTGTTGCAAACTTAGTTTTTTTCACATTTTGTTGCAAAATTTGTTTTCTTTGTGTTGCAAACTTCGTTTTCAATTTTCGTTGCTTATGACGTCATCTTTTTACTATGTACTTCCGGTTAAAAATTTTGACTGTTAAAAGGACGACTGGAGACTTTGTTTTGAAATTTTCTCAATGGAGAAATACGCATTTACCGGGGTGCATTATACCCAATGCGCCCCCACAAAATTTACCTATGTCCACCAGCGAGAGTGCCGCACTTCTTGAGGTTGCTGAAAAAGTATCAAACCTTTCCAAATGTCATACGAGTCTCCGCATTCGTCGACGACGAGGTCACTATAAACACTGACAACTTTCACAGTCGATTATGCATTGTGATGCGAACATACACGTGTGTCTCAGATTACAATCGCGATCTGTATATAAATTTCGTATTCGATCGCCAATATAATTATATATAGCCTTATAATATAGGTGTAAGTGAGTTTACGCAGACTGCAGTTATCTATTCCTTCTATAATATTATATGCTCGAATAAACTGGAGCATATAGCTCGTGGCTGAGCTACCTGTTACGAAATATCGTATACCTCATGGTGGATACCTCCATATTCACTGTGTAATTGGAGTACCTTCGTCGATTCGTATATGGATACAATATTAATTAATGCCCTCTGGAGTAATTTAGAAATCGGTTACTCATAATTTACCAGTCTGAAAACAATGGACTTGATATAGGCCACAATACATATATACATACATATATATATATATATATATATATATATATATAAGAGATACCCACATCGTACACATTTCGTACACATTTTTTATTACAAAAGGTAGGTAGGTGCCTATATAGCTAACTGCTGACCAAATGTTGAGACAATCATTAAAGGTGGTCTGTTTCAGTAGTTGTATTTTTTTTTTTTTTTTTTTTCTAAAAAAACCTCTTGCTCTCTCTGTCACTGTCTCTTCTTCTCTGTACACGTTGTTTATACCTGGGTGTCGTTGACAAATTAGTATAAATTAAAATTTCATTTAACCTTTTGTATACTTTGGTCGTGTCACTTGGTTGAGAGAGACAGAGACAGAGGGTGAGAGAGGAGTGCTACTGTCGTTAAAAACCAGGAGTTCATTAATGAAAAGTATTTTGTGGTAGCTACATTTCCAGAGAGAGTGTGGAGAGAAAAATAGTGTGTGTGTGCGTCTGTCTGTGCGAGTGTACGCGGTCAGATTTATATACAGTTATAGAGAACTCCTTCGCATTTTCAACGGTTCGATCGACAATTACAGAGTGCGGTTCGACGACGAGGGTCAGCTGTCTGCTATAATTTAGTGGCGAGTGTTGATTTATTAGGGTATGTACGAAGGTGAAGATGGTGCGCGTAAAGGTGGTAGGAAACAAGGAGACAGACATAGGTGGCAGAAAGAGACAGAAAGACAGGGTAAGAAAAAAGTCGATGAGTACCATTGATAACGCTCTGGCGACTGGCATTGGTGTAAAAAAAACAAAAAAAAAAAAATGAAAATTATGCGGCACATCTTTGTGCTTGCTAGATATGGAATTTGGAGCCGAAACCAACACACGTATACAGCAGCTACGGATTAGATATGAAATGGGCGCACCATCAGTAAAAAATGTTACTCTGATTTTAGTTGGAGTTCAGATGCGTGAACGGTTATATACGTACCAAAGTAACCAGTTGAAATAAGATTGAGATGTTTGTGTTAAAGAGCTTTAGACGTATTTACCTATTTTAATTACTACCACTAGAAACGCTGAGAAACTACAAGTAGTCACGAATGCAGGAGCTAATACTTAAAAAGCGACTTCAACACTTACTTTTGTACGTTACGAGTGACCTGTCGAAGGCGTTACACCGTTTGACAAATTTACTGTAGCTGTGTTTGATAGAACCACACTAATTTACACGAAGCTACACCAAGGATGCTATTCCACAAATATTCGAATAAAATTTGGCGCAAAGTCACATAACATTCTTACATTTTTAGAACAGTGAAGGTTGGTGTAAGTTGGTGTAGTTCTTCCAAACAGAGCTTATGCTCTCGTTATGGAGTGCTGGAGAAAGTAAGGTAGAGAGCACTGGTAGGAAAAACTCAAAATTTGAAATTAACGAGATAAAAAAATTTGCTACTGCTAATATACAATACGAAAAAATTTTAAAACCATCTAAAAATTCAACATGCAGTGCCAGGGTGCCTGTAAAAATGTGTCTAATGATAATACGAACTGGGAATTCGATAATTGGACTTAATAGCTGAAAAAATATGAAATTGGATGTAGCCAAAATAAAAAATGGTTTAAAGATAAGCTGAAAATTGGTCATAGACAAAAATTTGTAGTCTTAAACAAGGGTGTAGACAAGGGGGGTCTGAGAGGTCTACATCCTTGATTAGCTCCTAAAAAAAGCTTGAAATAGTGGGTATTTGTTGGTGGTTGTGGGACTTGCAGCCTGGGTATTCGAACCAGCGTCCTATATATTATTAGCCAGCCAAATGCGGTGAACTTGACCGCATAACCATTCCACTACTGGCAGTAGTGGGCGAATATATTTGATATATGAACAAGATGCGACAATTCCCACAAACTCCCCTCTTAGAGGGATTAAGAGAAGTCATACAATATATAATGTATCATAGATGTTGTGGGTGGTTGGATGTGAACAGCATGTCACCTACACACAGACTTACATTACCTAAATGGCCACAATTTCACAAATACAGGATCTCATCTATCGGAGACTTGTAGAAGGAAGGAGAGTGATGAGTTCTGCCATACAATACCAGGGCGAGTGCATGTCCAGCACACATCGAGGGTCACCAGATGTAGGATTCTCAGCTTGAAGATTTGAATCAGAATCCTACATAATATTATTTGCCATCCAAAAGTGGTAAACTTAACTGCACAGCTGTGGCTGTTGAATATATTTGATATCTTCAAGACACGTAATTTGTTATGACTTCAAAATGGCGAGGAAACTATAGATTTAGCTTAAAAATTTCTTGAAAATGTCAGTTGTACGATGATAAAAACCACCACACTGTAGTCGGTTGAGAAAACGAAAATAATTTTCTCAATTAGCGAAAAATTCATCTGTATTACCTTCTCCTTCTTCCTGAGGCTATTATTGCAAGGTTTTATTTTCATAAAACATAATATTTCGTAACTCATATCATTCAATCAACGGTGCAAAATAGGTAAGTAAATGTTTTATCTCAATCAAAGGAGTGGTTTTTATGTGAAAACGTAATAAACATACAAATGAATAACTTTTTTCTTTTTTTTTTCTTTTCTAATATTAACGAGGTTTATCAGTAAAATTCTCGGCTGAAATTTTAGCCTGTCGACTGGTAATGGACTGATGCTGGAGCGAAAGTATGAAGACGCGTATATCTTATCAAAAAAATCCTAAAGAAATTCGTTTTCATAGTTTTTATATTCTTAATGGATGCCACGTACCAAGTTACTAATACTTGATACGTTATTCGTGAAATCGCGAGATCGCAATTCACCAATAATAATATCATTTTGTATCACCAACTGCAGTCATTTAGAATATTTTGCAAGAAATGTCATACTCTACTGGCAGTCAAATGAAATTGAAAGAATAGAGAAAATATAAGCACATATTAGGTATGTGTGTATATATATATATATATATACACTCATAAATGGGTGAAAGAAAAAAAAAAAGCACAGTGTAAGATTAAAATACGCAGCATAAATTTATGAGTATGTTAAACGTTTTGTCCCGATAAGTTGGGTCGCAGCCAAATGCTCGATTTCGACAAAACGAAATGGGTGCACTGGAATTTGTGCAGAAGAAGAAGAAGAAAAAAATATTCGGTGCCAGGGGATAGGGGTTTTTGGAGGAAGGGTTGTGCAGGAGGGCTAAAGGGGAATTTTACCCGTTCACGTTCTATAGTAATAAGGCGAAACGATATTTGTCATCGACAAAATAACCGCATCCAGCACACACAAATCCCCCCCCCCAAAAAAAAACCCTCTTCTTCTTTCTTACTCCAGGTATTTTGGTACATTGTGGATGTGTGTGTTTGTGTGGTGTATGTAAGTGGGATGAAGGGAGATCGTTTTTTTAAAAGTAATTTTCGTATATGCGATGCAAACTATTTCTAGTTAAGCGCCGTGTTTGGCAAAATTCCTTCTATTTTTTTTTTTTACACTCTCTCGTTCACTTTTCTCGTTGTTTTGTTGCGTTGTTACCAGTTTTTTTTTTGTTTTTTTTTTTTGGCTAAACTCTTTTTAGTGAGCGAGGAAAAGGGGAGAAAAAATTGTGGAAAATATGGAGGATGACAAACGACAGTAAAAAACGTGTGGACACAAAGATACAGATGAGAGAAGTGACGTGACGTATGGTGTTGCTGAGTACATAGTATTTTGCTGACAAGCGTTAACCATAATCTTCTTAATGAGACGTAGAAATTAAATCTCGTCGTAACATCGCTTTTTAACGGCTGATCTCGGCGACATGTGTTCGTTAAAAATTTTTTGGACCAATGAAAAGTACCACAGTTCAAGTAGCCCATACACGCATTTTAAGGATCCGGAACGATTGCAAATTGGCGTGACGTGTTGCCCAGAAAAGATGTGGTGGATAAGTTTTGATTAATTTCACGAATATATAGGAGTGGAATTCCTTCAATTCGTGTAGGGTACGGAGACAGGGGTCAGCAAGTTGTCATTTTTTCTCTCGGTTACATTGGCAATGCGAACGTACTGAGAATCGAAATGAAGAAGTTCAAAATGCGATACGAATGACTTAAGCCAAGAAAATTATATGGCGAAATACCATGTGGAAAACGAAATAACTTCCAGCGATTGATTTTTGTTTTAAAAGGTCATTCGACTATATTATTGTAACTGTCTGAAAATTGTCTTTTGGATTTTGAGAAATTCCCCTCCTACGGGGCTCAAAATAATGACGTCAAATGAGTCGTCATGAATTTTCCGATTCCATAAGGATCGTTTGAAAACGCCCATGCTCCACTCATTTTTTTGAAGCTTCGAAGGAGACCTCACCAGATCGCATTGACTCTGGAAATGATACCTATTCATCAACAAGTTATTAGGTATTTATTTTTCACTGGTTCAAATAATGTTGTTCAGAGTTCAGACTGATAAACCCGATAAACCCAGTGGAAAATACTGTGAAAAATCAACAAGTCTATACTTACGTCATTATAATAAACTTCTGTTTTTTCGGACTGAAGTTTTCGAAAAATTATACTATAAAAATTAATAAGATAGAAAACAAAAGGAAGAAGAAAAAGAATACCTGTAGAAAATAACATCAAAAAGGGTTGGGCCAAGAAGAAGCCAGCGGGCCAACTAGTAATACTTACATAAAAATTGAATGTCCAACAACTCGCCTTGCC
The DNA here is from genome assembly GCA_011428145.1 of Ericerus pela. Classification (NCBI taxonomy): domain Eukaryota; kingdom Metazoa; phylum Arthropoda; class Insecta; order Hemiptera; family Coccidae; genus Ericerus; species Ericerus pela. Next base: position 1,509,893 of record WOFM01000429.1, read on the forward strand.
ACCTTATTAAGTGGGTATCTATAATTCAGGCTAGTGTAAAAAAAAATTATTGAAGTTTGAGACAAACGTTCACGCTGAATCTAATTTTATGTAGGTTTTCAAAAAAAATCTATATATTAAAATTGATTTTGAGTTGAAGTCCAGGGGCGAGGGTAGGTTCGTTTTTCGTTTCATGAGCACAGGAAAATTTTGGCACTATTAGCTGAAATTCACATATATGTTTATACGATGTGCTCGCTTAGTGGACGTCAAAACTCCTGAAGGTGGTAGAGTACCCAGGTTAAGTACATTTAAGTACATATGCGTTAGAATAGTTGCATATCTAGCTGCGCAGCTTTGTTAACAAATTCGTAGCAAAAATTTATTCTAATGTGCCATTCCTATTTTTTGTGGGAAAAAAGTCAAGTAAAGACCGTAGTATTATGTCTGGAAAATGTTGGAAAAAATGTAATTTTTCAGAAAGGCTTCGTACTTTTTGTCCTTATCTCCATCAGTTTTTGATTTATTTGAGTTGAAAAGACAAAAAATACCAATTTTTCTGAAAAATTATTTTCGTTCTCCCTATTTGCCTTAATTTTTCTGAAAGCTACAGCTCGGTATATGCAACCACCTTAACACGCATTTACATAACCTACTCTACCAACACCAGGAGTTTCGACATACACTCTGCCAGCACCCTGTATATTATACCTTTGACTATACAGTACTGGACCAGTAAAAACCATGATTTCAGGTAAGACATGCCAGAGTTAAATAGGCAACCATTGTGTACCACATGACGTACTTTAAAATACGTTCATGTGCGCTATCCTTATGAATTTAAGGGAAAACCTTTACCAAATGTGTTCTTCATCGGTGAAATCAAACAAAACATCAAAAGTACACACCAAGTAGGTACAAGCTGCCTACTTTCATCCTGGCATTAAAAATTATATTGCTATTACGGAGCTTTACTATCCAGTACTAGGCTATATAGTCAAAGATATAAATACATACATTTTTGTTGAACTCGGTAAAGGTCCAAATTTTTGTCTCATAATCTTGAAATTTGGTACACTTATTTGGATGTACACAAGTACGAATCCTATTATTTTTCTCCAGATGGACCTTACGGTTTGTCTACTACATCCTATTAGGTTTAATTTTTTGGTTTTAAATGGTTCTAAAATACGTAATTTTTAACCAATAGCCATGAAATGTGGTATAGTCATTGAATATATTCTATTCCATCATTCTGCGAAATTTTGTTTTAAATGGCTTAACGGTTGATGCTTAAAGGTGATTTGAAAAAATCTTAAAGTATTGCTAAGTGTGAGGATGTGAACCTACATACAACCGCACCTGACTAGGCTATCTGTGGCAGCCTAGCCATGTGGATAGTATTATTGCTGTTTTTCAAATCTGTTGGTTGCCGGTTTGATTCACCATGCCGAGAATCTACTGAAGTGGTGACCCCAACATGAGAAAAAGTGAAAGCACAGTGTCCTCCACAGGTTCACACACCCCTTTCCATAGACTGGCGTTGAGTCATAATGGCGTAAGCCTGTATTGCATGTTTTTTGGTTTCCCCATATAGTAACAGCAGCCTGACTCCACCCTGTATTATGCTGTTGTGCTGCAATTGCAGCCGCAACACTCGGTGGAGTGGATGTGGGGGATGTGAACCTACCTCACCAGGCTATTAGCAGTGGCGTAGTTACGTGGATAGAGTCGTCACTATTTTTCAAATATGTAGGTTGGCTGTTCAATTCCCACCACCGACAACATACACTAAGAAAAGAATATGAAGTCCAGATGAACCAAAGAAGCTGGTCGAAAGCAGGCTTGCGTTTATTTAATTTCCTAAGTAATCATTTTATAACCTACGAACGTGTTTTATTAATTGGTACTTAATCAAGGATATAGTAAAGGAGGACAAAGAGAGCTATTGCCCCATGACCTAATTTTTATTTATTTTTTTGCTTGTAATATTTAAAATTTTGAAAAAATTTTAGTAATAAATATGCGTTAGTGGGTTCCAAAGATGATAAATTTTACAAATTTTCTAAATTTCAAAAGTGACGAGCAAAAAAAAAGTCATCAAATAATTTTTCTCCCTTGAAAAATTCTTGATTACACCCCTTTACCTAATACGGTTCATTCTTTTACTTTACAATGAATTTCTTTGACACTTCATTTCAAATGTAATATTTATTCATAATTTTCATATTTTCATTTCCTTATTGTATTATTAATTTTACCAAATTATATTAACATATTCCAACAAATTGTAAAATGTATTTTCAACTAATTAAAATGATTTCATTCGCCAAATATATTTTTAATATAATGATTGATTAATTGAATTCATTACGAATTTCTTTGACATTTAATTTTAAAAGAAATTTTTGCACACAATTGTGCGAAATATTATTGGGATATTTTGATTTTTTTATTGTAGGCTATTTATTTATTAAATAGATTTTGTTTTTAGTTAGGAAAACCTACATTTTCTACCGTTGCTTGCTGCGATAGTTTTTCATTTCATTTTCATGTTTATCAAAAATAGAGTGACTACTACAATAACTAACACAGAATCAGAGGGCCCTTTACAGGGTTTTCCAACTTTAGTTAGTTTAACTGGCAAATCGCGCTAAAAGTTCAATTCGAATTTAGAGTTATCTTATCGTTAAATTTTCCAAAGTCTGGAGTTTGTAGTTTTGGGAAACCTGTTCAACCTTACTATTTTTTATTTTTGTAATGTGATTTGACTACATAACCGTATAATATATTTTGTTGTCGAAGTGGGAGAGATGGGAAAACGGCTTAGATCCGGCCTCCAATAGTCTACAAGCATGAATTTCACAATCGCATGCCTGAACATCAATAGAACTTAAAACCCGAATGGACGGCCATTTTGGGTCGTGAATGTGCCGGCAGCCAGTCTCGAACTCACAGCCTTTCAATGGCAAAGGAAAGCACCTAAACACTACGCCACACCGACCCCCACGTATCAATATGACAATTGGATTTTAAATTTTAAAATTATTTCGACTATTTCAAACAAAATTCATTACAAAAATATTGTAAACAATCGGCTGGTAATCTGCGTCGATACGCATGCATAGGTAATTCAAAATATACTTTTATCCGCATAATATTATGATGGCTGGCATGCGTTGAGAGAGAATTCACAATATTCTTGGTGCGTGGGCATCACTTTTTGCCACAATGACTTATGACAGTGACACGGATGTAAACGAGCAGAATGTACGAAGTTGTCGTTTAAAGATTATGATAAGTTTAGCATTCCTATATATGCAAATATATATATATATATATATGTGTGTATATGTATAGGTCGGTAGGTACCAATATATATATATACATATATATATACATACACGAGCTGGTATAAGCAAATTTATATACGTGTGGTAATGGCGTTAATAATTTGTCGCCAATTCACTCAACAATACATGGAAATTTGTACATGCTTGGTTAACAACCTGTATTAGCAATTAACATTTTTTTTTTTTTTTACTTTCAGACATAGCCTATTTATATTTTGTTCTCGTCTATACAGCATCCACAGGATTTAGTGCTAACAACAAAAATTTTATGTTCGGTGATAGATTTGAGGGATGGCGTGTGATACATCATATGTGAATAACACATGCGTGAACAGAATAGAAAAAGAAAGAAGAAGTAGAAAAAAAAGTGACGTAAGAATTTAAAATAGGTTAAATAATATTTGAGTGAGTCGAGTTTTTTATACCATATTTTTCATTAATACAGCTGAAATTGTTTACTTGAGACGCAGTAGCTGGGCCCAAATGTGAAAAATTTGCGATGAGTATTTATTACTTTTGAATAAAAATTCGATGCATTTCATGTAGGTATTGAGAAAAAATTTCAACTCTTATCATCATGTTGATACTGACGTAGACCCAGTATTATTAAGGAATCGATAATAAGGCTATAGGAATTCTCAAGCCACCATACTGAAGCCGAGTTCCTCTTATCATTATTTGTAAATATCACGTATATATATATTCGGATTTTTCTTCGAATTTTTGACAAATCTTGCAATATACTTCCATCAAAATTTAATAACTTATAAATGTCGAGAGCTCCCATTTGTCTCTCCTTGAATTTTGAAACCATTTAGCTTACCTATTAGGGTCTTCAGGGAGACGATTTACGAAATAATCTTCTTGCCTAACGAATTTCTATTCGAGTTGTTCGTAACACCGCATTCACTCACCCTGCTTTTGCGATTTCTACCAAAAAATTATTAAATTTCGATGCAAGTTGCATGGTTTGTTGAAAATCTAAAAAAATTCCTCATGTATACGCGATATCTACGTATAAAGTTGTTACAAGAAAAATGGCTTCAACTTGGAGGCTCGAGAATTCCTATCCATAGTCTTATTATCGATTCCTTAGTATTACTTAATAACTCCAGGTGAATAATTATGAGCTGTAGTGGTGATAATTAACCTCAGTTTTCAAATATATGATTAAATTCTTCTGGTGTTGTTGTTGTAGTTGGAAATTCAGTAGTCTACCTATTTATGTAAATTTTCCTTTTCATTTCAGCAAATTAACACCACATATTATTTTCAGTGTTTTTCCCATGTGCAGTATACTCATGATTTTGATAAAAAATTATGGCTATGCTGATTATATCTACTTACAAGCTGTTCATAAAGATGAATTATTTTTTGTTTTTTAAACTGATCAAATTAATATTGATTTTTACAGATTTTTGTTTATTTTGTAGAAGAAATTTTTTTTTTATTTCTTACTTGAAGGCTTCGTCCCCTGGGCGCTTGGCGGCCCAATTCCTTCTGGTGTTGCTTTTTCTCGGCGTTTCGTGCCTCGAGATTCAGCGAATCAAAAGTAAAGTATGAATTTGAAAAATGTGTATTTAAGTCAAAACACATTTCACCCCCTTAAGGGATGAATTTCAAAAAATTCAGAAATTGATTTTTAAGGAATAAGTACAACAATATTTTGGTGCAAAAATTTCTTCGATGTCTCAACTCATTGAAGAAATATTGACAAAACAGTGAAAAGAAATAAAAAAACATTTTACCCTATTTCACTCCTTTATGGGATGAATTTTTAAAAATTCAGAAATTAGTTTTTAAAGCATGAATACAGTGCAAAAATTTTTCTAAGGAGATATTGGAAAAAAATGTAAAAACACATTTCACCTCTTTTTGACCCCTTGGAGGTGGAATTTAAAAAAATCCTCTCTTAGTGAGCACCTACACTGTGATAGTGATATAACTCTAAAATTTCAAGTCATTCGGTGCAGTTGTTTTAACAGGGCGGTATGAGTGAGTGAGTCAGTCAGTCAGTCAGGACTCTATTTTATTTATTAATATAGATGATTGATACTCCCCTTCTCCATATTAACCACAACAAAAGTATAAAATATCCAAATCATGGTGTAGAACTTGAAAGCTAAGTATGCCCCCAAAAAATGAAGTAAACATCACTGCATATTTTTATCAAAATAAATAGTGATTTTTAGCTAATAGCTACATTTTGCGAACTATATTACCATAAAATTTAGAAATAATATACCATAGAAATTGAAAAAATGTAACACTTTCTTGAAAACTAACGCAAAATATTAACTTTTGACATTTTTAGCCAAAATTCTCATAACGAATCACCACAGGACTTCTGAAGGTCTAAGTTTCAAGTAAACTCATATTAAATCTCCCATATTTTTTCTTCAGTTGTACAATGAATGTCTTATTAAGACTGACCCAGCCATATTAGCCATATTTCTCCGAAAATAGTGACTAGGTATATCGAAAAGTGCAAAAATACGTGTCTCATCATTTTTAAATAGCTATCGATTAAACAAAGCGTTCAATGCTGTTCATTTTTTAAAACCATTCACAATAGTGGAGAAACATGCATATTTTTGCTATGTCCGACGTACTTAATCGATATTTTCGATGAATTACGGTTGGGTAAATGTTAGTAGGACACCCTATATGACAGACAAAAACACATTTGATTCAGTCTGAAAAATAGAACTCTTTGAGCAGTCCTTCTTTTTCTTTTATTTTTTTCGTTCTTTTTGTATTTTTCTCAAGAATCACGTAGAAATCATATAATATAACCGCTAAGGTAAATGGTGACAAATTCACCCATACACTGAATAGCCTACCGACATTTAAATGCGTTTCTTACGAATACTTAAGGTATAACTAAAGTACAAAACCATTTGACACAAACTGACTTTTGCACATTCGATATAATATGTACCCTAATAAATTGAAGACGATTAGATATTCCACATTTTCTTTCGATTGGTCACCTGTTGGAAATAATCATTTTAGGTTCTTTTGGGTCAGCGAACACCTGATATTACCGGAAATGAACAGAAAATCGCGCCATATGGGGTAGGTAAATGTGCTTCATCTCTTTTGAATGTTGTTGTTGTTATAGTTGTCATTGTTGTTGTTTTTTTGGTTTTTTTTTTTTTTCCATATCTTTTTTACAGGAAGAAACGTCATCTACATGTCTATACAAAAGGGGCGAAAGAATTAAGTGGACCTTTATGAAAATTCAAGTCTGGAGAACATAACAACGTGAGCTATTTCGTAGGTAGGTACTCCGAACATAAATTTATATGTAGGCACCTAATATGTTTCTGTAGCCAGAGAACCGATTCGAATGAAATCTTACGCATTTATTTTACAAATTGATAAGCAATCCAGTTCAACTACATTTGAGCAGATAATTTTATTAGGTATGTGAATAAATGTCACGAGAATTTTACAATTTTTTTTTTTTTCGGAGAGATAAAAGAAAATAGGCTTAAATTTTAACGCCAAATTCGTCAGATACAAGTTTTCGAGTATATCTATCGACACAGAATTTCAATTATGTTTGAACATAAAATAATCGAAGTCAAACTTAATGGTGTTGTTGTTAAGTATAGTTAATTGAAATGTATGTTTCGATGACACAGAGCGTGAAAAGTTTATTGGTTGAGCTGAACTCAAAATCCGTTCTAATGTTCAACTGCATCCTTTGGTTAAAATTATTGAATTTTTTTTTTTTTATCTATCAGAACCTTCTAAACAATAGTGTTACGTCGGAGGGCACACGTCGTCGATATTTTAAAAAAATTTTTCGATAAAACAAACATTGGGTACAGTGTAATGTAACATTCACACTCATTTAGATCCTTAAATATTCGAAATAGAATGAGAAAAAACGATTAAGTTAACAAAATTATTCAGCTATTTCCTGTCATTAGTGGTTGATATGCAATTCGATTATTCGAAGAAAATTTTCTGAATCATCAAATTGTTAAAAAAAGACAAAAAAAATAAAGATTTTAACAGAAAGACAAAGGATTTTGTTTGATTAAGATTTAGTACTGGTTTTTCTATCTTCAGTTAAGAGAGTTGACTGGTAAATCGCACTAAGATTAAATAGAATTTTAGCCCTCACTGATTGTTAAATTTCTGAGCAGGCTATTAAAAAAACGGCCCTTAGTCAAGTAAATGGACGAAAGAATAACGAAAAGAAATGAGAGAAAAGAAGAAAGAATCCAATGTACGAAAAGAACAGGTTACAAGAACCTAATGCGAGAAAAAGCAGATTTGCGAAGAGATTATATAACAATGGTTCACCGTGGATAGTTCAATATTCATGTTTTAACATCGATAGTTCAGTATCAGAATTTTAAAATTGATGATTTAGAATCGATGGTTCAAAATGGAAGCTATGCATGCATAAGGTACAAGAAAAAGTATGCTAAAAAAAAAATAAATGCCTAATATTTAGCTTCATTTTACGCATGCACTTGTTTTTTTCCATCTCGAAGGCTAACGTAGTCATACAAATATTCGTAACTAAATACTTCGAATTATGGCTCATAAAAAGATCTAGCATTAGCTATAAAAATCGATATTTTCTAAACATCAAATGCTGATTCCTTACAATCTTACTTCTACTTACAAGCTCCTCTTCAATTTAAACCGTGTAAACTGAACGATTGATGACACTCTATTGTGTTTAAAAGGTAGAACTATAAAAACGATCAGCTGGTAAAGTATTTTCAATTGGCTGAAGGCAGTGATGATCTAGCAATAAAAAAAAACGGCTAAAAGTTCAATTTAGCCGGTGGAATTCGAAGGTACGCACCTTAAACGATTGTAATTAAACTTACTCGGTGACACCGACCTTTTTTTTATATTTTTTTTACCTGCTATCGTGTCGTTGAAACTTCACATTTATGCAGACCATAGAAACAAATTTCGTGACTGACGGGGGGAAACATCGGAGAAAAAGGGTAAAAAGAAAAGAACATTTTCAGAAAAGGAAAGTTTGAATCAAACAGTGACAATTTGTTGGGCAAAGGGGAAAAAAAAATCTTCGTTGATATGATACACGCGATGTGTTTGTGAGTTAGACAACATGTAAACTCCGAAACACAAATTCCTTAGAGACCTTTGAGCGTAAAATGAATGTCAGACTACCCCCTGAAAAAAAAAAGGGGAAAATAATTTCAAGTTGTTCGGCCGTTGTAACTTGTAACCAACACAGTAAACAAACCATCAAATTATTTCTATTTTTCTCTCCATCTTTTCACCCTTTTGTGCTTCTTTTGCAAAATGCCTATCTGATTTTCTCTTTCAACAGTGAGAAATGTGAAAAAAAAAAAAAATAAGGAAAAAAGTTTGAAAGTCATCGTGGGACATAATTCAATTTTTTTGAGTCTAATACTCTGATATGTGTGTTCGAGGAAAATGTCCTCCGGAAAATCAACTTTTTCTATTTCACGTACGAATCAATTTTCAAAATACGAAATTTTCTGCAATGTTAAAATGTCAGTTCTTCCAGTAACTCTATCTAAGAAAACGTATTTAAGACTTTTCAGGGTTGTTGTTGTTGTTGTTGTTTTTGCTCATTTTCCATTTGGTTGTTTCATAAAAACTTGTCAGAAACATTTATCAATCCCATTTGACACGATTTGGGGGTTAGAATTTATAGACTATTTCAAGTTTTCTGGGTTAATTTGAAGACTTTTGTTACATATGTTATCTTATTAAAAGTATTAAAATCCATCGAATGATCAGAAGACAGCTGCTTAAAACCAAGTCTAAATATTCGCTATTCTATGGACGAATAAAGATACTGAAAAGAAATATTTTTTAAATCCTAAATCTACGCAATGTTCTATCTTTGAGACATCTATTTTTAGGTAGGAAAGTTTTTTAAATAGAATCATAAAATGAGGAGATTATTTTGAAACTAATGGAAGTTTCCTCAATAATATTGTAAATAGCAAGAGTCATCTTTTGAAAACCTGCTAAAAAGATACGGTTGAAAATCTAAATCAATTAAAATTTTAACTCGACGCAACTTGCAATTTATAAAAATTCAACATCGTTCAAAGAACAAAATTTCAGAACATTTGACACGATGCAGCGGTATGAAAGTAAAAGTTCAACGTTAGAAAAACGATGTTCGATGGGAAACCGAAAATCAAAGATATAAAAATAAAGCTTTATACAAACGAGTTCAAAAGACGAGAATTTCCTTTTGAAAAATAGAAATCGTGACCGATGAAAAAAATTATGAAAACAAAAAAATAGAGAAAATTCAAGAAAATGAAAAAGAGAAGAAGGAAAAGAGAAAAAAAGTTTACAAAAAAAAAAATAAAAATGAAAAAGAAAATCAAAAGCGATACAATGAATAAAAAGGAGTCCATGAGTTGGAAAATTTAGTTTAAAAAGAGATGGTGGGGTTAAATTCTATTTCTTAAAGAAGTTTCTTCACCTATACTATTTTTTTTTAGATCCAATAAAAATTTGAACTTACACGAACATTTTGGCTTCCATACATTGAAAACAGATGTTTTTTTCAGTTATGTAAGAAGTTAAACCGAGCAGATTTTGAGTATTTTTTTCCCCCATTATGCACAGTCTCGTTTACAATTTTCGGATTTTCAAAGGTTGTGGTAAGATTATTACGGTCAAATATACCCTGAGGGTAGGAATGTTTAAATTTAAGAGTTGGAGAGAGGCGAAAAATTACTCAATATAAGAAACGAAAATATTTCAGCCGAAACGACAATTTAGGAAAAAGAAGGCCTTCTTATCTTTTCTTCTTTTTTCTTTTTCTTTTTTTTTTTTTTTTTTTTTTTTAAAATTAAACCATTTGACGATTTACGTCACGCAGAAAAAAGAGATGATGATTTTGAAGATGTGCGAAGTTTTTACGTTGATTAAATTTTTTTCCCCCAGTCTCTGATAGTCACGTTCTAAAATGGTGAAAAGGGTCAAAGAATGGTATAGCAGCATCTCGATCAGCCTTTCTTTTTTCTTAATAACAAAAAAAAAAAAAAAAAAAAAAAACAGAAAAGGGAAAAAGTTTGTTTTTTGTCAAATAATATTTGCACAAAACAGCTGACGGATATCTTTTCACTCAGCTTTGATTATTCGAACTTTGTTTTTGGTGGCGTTGAAACGAAAACGACTTTAGTGACTTTTCATCTCACTAAGTATGGTTGTAGTCTATGACATTTTCAGCCTCCTTATTTTTTCGAAGGAGCTGACCGAATAAAATTAATAGAATATTGTACTGTTGAAGTATTCCTAAAAACAAAACAAAAATAAACAAAAACTCATCTTAAGTCTACGTACCGTCATCGACGCTTTTACCAACAGACATTATAGCCTATTCCCTTTCGTATCTTGTATTCGGAAAATTAGGTTACAGTATCAATATATAGGGTGTCCTAATAGTTTGAATGGGTAAATAAAATTTGAAAACAAAATCCCTGGTCTATTGAGACTGAGTAATCCAGAATGAGCTGAAATTACTTTGTCCAATTTATCCGAAAGGGATCTGAGGGAAATTGTTGGTTCTTTATCACTGCCATTAGGTCTACTCTTTATAAGAAATCGGTAATTTTTTATCTACTGAAATTCAGTAGAAGACGTTGTAAAAGCACTTTTGAATGCTCGCCAAGACTCCAAAAGCTTTATGGTCGTACTTATTTCCTTTCCATGAAATGGGAATGTCACCAACAATACATAGGCTATACCTCTACTTACCTCGTGACACAAAATCTTATATTTTTCATATTTCAATAATTTTTGGTATAAACCATTTTGAAAGTATCATTTTTCTAGGTATTTATCTTTCATCACTTTCACAGACCATTAATTAACTGTCATCTCGAGCATCCTATCACGTCATTGGCCATTTGTAATTATGTATTAACCCGTGTATTTCGTTCATAATACTATATTTTCACATCAGCTTATGTATTCTTATAAACAGTTCAACGTCCAATGGTGTATATAAGGTGGTCCAAGTAGGTTGGGCCCTTTGTTAGCTCTAAAAAAAAGCTTGATTTACGATAGTGTGTTTCTTGGTGAAAATGGTATTTTTGTGGGGAGGAAGGGGTCAGAAAGGAAGGTTGTGAAGATGTGAACCCTTTACAATCCAGCTATATATGCCCTTTGCTAGTGTTATTTCTCATGTGGTTTACCAAACACTAAGGAGCTCAATCGTAACACCTTGCAATGATTCAAATTGTAATAATGAAAGTTACCAAAAGGAGGTAGATAAGTACTTACTTGAATGTGTTCGATTATTTTTGGTCAAGTTATTTTATTGTTTGTTTCAAAACCGAATATAGGTATCTAATAGTCACAATTTTACATCTGATTTATTATGTTTCATGAATAGGAGGCTACTTCAGAAGTTTTCTTGACAAAAAAAAAACAATCAAGTTTCTAGTCAATTTCAAAATGACGTGACTTTGGGCAAGGATGAGAAGAGGTCACTGCTCTTTCCAGATAAAAATAAAAATAGATCAAATAAAAAAAAAATAAGTAGGTCATATAAATAAATATATACCTAGTAAAATATGCTTTCCAAAATTCTATTAATAAAAATTCATTTTTTGTTTAGAAAACTGTTCTTTATTCAAGAAAAAATACGATTTTAGCTGATTTTGTTCGTTTTAGTACGTCAAGTATTTCATTTTCGTTGCATAGGATACTCGTTCTTTATTAAAATAAATATTTTCATAAACAGTTTAGGCATCAAGCTCAACATATTCTTGATATCTATACTTTGAGTGGAGATATCGAATTGTATGTAGGTAACCACTTTTTTTTTTTTTCAATTAACTGACGTCGTTGGCATCGACATACAGAATAAATTAGACTGGTAATAGTTTTATTTTGTTTTAATTATCGCATTCGAATAGAAATATTTAGCCAAATTCACGAAGAATCTTTTTTTTCCTCCTTATTTTCCATTAAATTTGGTAACGAATTTTTACTTCGTGCCCAAATAAAAGCAACGTGCATTATAAACATACAGAGAGAGCAAAAATCCGGATATTCTACGATTTATATAAATGCGATTTTAACGCCCAGTAGCTAGTATTATCGGTATTTTAAATTCCAGCATGTATACCGACAGGTCAGAGGAAGAGTGGAGGGTACAAAAAAATAAAAAATAAAAGATGAAAGAATCGAGTAAGAATACTCTGTTTTCGAGCTTCTGAATTAGACGTTAATAAAGATTTATGACTGTTTTTTTTTTCTTCTCTTTCTCTCCTTCACTCTTTGGTCATTTTTTCTCCTTCTCTCTTTTTAATACTCGTATTTGATTTAGATGAAACGTTATATACGAGAGCAATATTATTAATAAATTATAATTATTTAGGATGGAAAAAAATAAAATAAAAATCAACGAACGTGTTCTTTTTTTTTTTCACATTTTACCTGTATATGATAAACGGTGTCTGGCCATAAAGACAATGTGACACAAGTGGAATCGGTAAATAGATTACCCTTTAGACCACCACCATCCACTTCCCACGTAACAAAATACACGGGTTTTTGCTGGACGACGTAGGCTGGCACTGCATCCCAGGCTATTTCGGCGATTACCAACACTTTTTGGTGGATGAGTGAAATCTCACGTAAATTCCACGTCGTGTATTCGATAACTTCGTCCTGCAATAATTAAAAACAAAAAAAATAATTTTTCATTAATATTATTGAAAAAGCTCACTGATATTTCTTAATCACTTACAGCTTGTAGGCTTATGCAGCTTAAGTAAAAAAATATGAGTCATACATGGTTAGACAGCATTCAACAAGTTGGTGAATACCTAATAATTTAATTGACGATCTTATGACTGTATATTATTATAAAAACCACATATGTAACGCTATCACGTGACTAGAGTTACAGTTATATCTGGGAATGTGTATATTTCAATTTTTAGTCTATCTTCAAGTTATTTTGGGAATTATTTCTGCGTAGCAGTATTGAGTAGGTACCTATACTCTTTAGTTTTTATACATATATATATATATATATATACACACCAATTTGATCAATTATAAAAAATTATTTGAACAAAGATGGGAGTCTGATCACAGATCACACACTATATGTTACGGAAAAATCCAAGATCTAGATAATTTTCAGTTGTGATTTGAATTAAAACATCTCTATTATACATTTTAAGTAATCAAAAATGAATATATTACCTACCAAAATTGATCATTATAACCTACCTACAAGGTAGTTTATTGTTTGTTTTTTACCATTTTATTGTAGTTATTTTGTGATACAAGTACGAAAAGTAGGTGATTTTGCTACGTGTGTGAAATTTGGCTCACGAGTAGAAATCACTTACTTTCCATCTATTTATTGCAACAGCCCCCCAACCCGCCAAAAAAAGAAGAAAAAAAACATTTTTTAAATTTTGTAAGTATTAATTGATAATTTTCGTTTTTTTTCTTCAAAAAATGACACTTGGTCCCAACCTCCCCACCACACTTCCCCAAAAGATTTAAAGAGAAATGAAACAATTGGGTATTCACTTTTTTAGAATTTAATGATTTTTTTTTTAAATTGTTACCCCTCACCTTAAAATAAGGTTACATACAAGAAACATTCAATACGTATCCAATATCATGTTTTTTTGTTTTCTTTTTACCAAAGATACAAAATATACTGACAAGTAAGCCGTGCAAAAAAGTCCACTTGTAAGTGCGCCAGCGCTCAATCATATGTTTTCACACGTCGTATTAAAATTTCCTAATTTTTGATCATTAAAGGCGCACAAAAAAACGTATTTTTCGGTTAGTTGTTGTAAAAAAATGTTTCTCATTTTTTTCATCTTGCCGTAAATACATTAAGTACGACACTAATTATCTACCATTTGTAAAGAAGGTAATCCTTAAAAGATCTGCCAAAAGAGATGCTAAAGGAACTTCAATTTTGAATTAAACCTATCTAAATGATTTTTGATCCAGATTACCACCGAAAGTTGTTCTCGAATTATTAATTCAAATCTGAATTATTTTTGATTTAGTCGATATCTTCAAAATAGATACGTAAATTTTCAATTTCTGATAAACTGACTGCATTCGTCAAATTAGACTCGTGTACTTCTACTTGCAATTTTCAGTTTCGGAAGTGATTGCAGTCTCGAGAGAGAAGCTATATATGGTCTAACTCTTGGCAAGTATAGTACTGAGTGTTGATGATCAAATTTCGATGAACTTTATATTATTAGTACTCACCTACCAAGATAAATTTGTATTATTTTAAAGAACAATCGTGAGATTCATTGGTTCAATAAAATTTATTTTCCGTCATCATTAATTGGGTCTTGAACTGATCTCCTATAATGTCACGCGGTTATAGAAATGAAACAGCCAAAAGATAATCGCTTTTCTTAAAAAAAAACTCGTAAGTTGGACTTTTGGTGATTTTCAGATATAAGTGGTTTTTAATGTGAAAAAAAATCGATAAATTTGAATCTGAATAACTCGTATCTACGTTTAAAATCATTATTAGCACCTCTGAAGGCGAATTAAAAAACTCGTAAGTCTGACTTACGAGGTATTTAAAGGCAGAAATATATGTAATCCCCTACCTGATGTTATACACTTGGGTGGATTTTATGCCAAAATGTAAGTAGGTACCTAATCATACAACTGATTCTGCTGATTTATGTAGTTTTTAGTCTAAATAATCATGGATAAAGTGAGATAGGACTAACGAAAATATTTATTATATTATGTCTACTAATCAGATTTCTGCTCAAGTTTATCCTATAGGTAACAAAATCAATAAAATTATCATATTACAATTTTTTTTTTTTTAAACAATTTTTAGTTGTTTCTGTAAAATTTGATAATTAATTTGGAGTTATGAGGTTTTCAAAGAAAAGCGATACTATTTTCTTCCACCTTAGGTATGTACCAATGTCTTTTTGGTTTTTTCTTTAAAGGTTGTGAAGTAAGAATGGAACAGAATGATTGATGTTTTAATATCGATTTTGCTACATCCATGGTGCGTTAGACGCAAGTCCCACGAAAACAGGGCCCCCAAAAAATCAATAATTTAAATCAAAAGGATTACGAGTACGTGTGACCATAAAAATTTGAAACATCTTCGAAATCACTGGCTAGGTATTTACTTTGATCTAAAAATAAATTCGAAAACTTTTACATTGTTTTTACTTTTATTTTTAGTGGGATAAGGGCTTGCGCACAACTTTTAACCCATTGCCCTCACAAAGTTATATTTGGGTCCAAATATCTATCGGCAATGTTCAGAACAGAAAAAATTATATTTTAGTGACAATTATTAATGATAAATACGGAGTTTTTTTTACGTCATATATGGTCCTAAAGTTAACCCTGAAACAGCATAAATAAAATATAAACATCGATATAGGGTAGAAAACAGTATCGATGTCTTATCGCAGGTGCAAGGTGTTCATTAACATGTAGAAAAGTGAAAACAGTCTGAAAATATATAAAATTTTTTCAAAGATTATAATAAGGTATGTTCATTTTAATGTTCTTAAAAGTGTCATTTCCCGACACGTGCCAAAATTATGAATTTGTGACTTTGATCAAATTTTGATAAGGGGAACAAAAATACAATAGAGGGAGCAAAATCAGTATTTGCTCCCACTACCAAAATTTTTTGCTGCGCCTATCAACCACTAAGGTGTGTTCATAAACTTTTTGGCAGATGTGTTGGGAAAAATAGCGTTCACAACGTGAGGACAAAGTGAGCTTCTCCCACTCGTTCGATGTTTGCAGCACTCACCTATGGCTCAAGCTGCAAACTCAAACTCGTCCAGGATTATTCACATTGCACTCATGTAGCGAAATATACTATTTTTCATCAATTTTCAACATTTTAATAATATTAGAATAAAAGTTTTTCGCAATACACGTTGCAAAATGTGCGATTAAGTATTTGTATTCAATGCCAAAAACATAAACTTTCTGGCCAGTAAGCAAAAATTTTTTATAGGGAGCAAAAGTCAATAGTGGCAGCCAAAAAAGTATTCGCTTTTACAAGGCAAATGTTCGGCTCCTCCTTCCAACCAATGGGACGCCTTCTTTAATCGTTCATCTATAGGTATTGTGAAAAATAGCATTCATTGCGGCTTATCGAGGATCGCTCACTTTGTGCTCTCATAGCGAAATATACTGTTTTGCAATACCGAACCGAAAAATACGTTTTTTAATGCCCCTTAACTGAACAAAAAGTATCAAATTTTAAAATGACCCGAAAAAAATATTGTTAGGCGCATGCGCCCTTTCGAGTTAACTTTCTCGTACTCTTATACGGCTTAAATACTTTCTTGCGAAGTTCGACTATTTTCTCAGTTTTTTGTTTTTTAAATTAAAATTATTAATTTAATTATTTAGTTCTGTGGGGACTCTCCCGTATGAGGTATAGGGGCTCGGACCCCTGGAAGTTGCTGCCCCATAGGGCTGGCAAATAATAGTCTGAATGACGTAAAACTGAATACACACGAATGTTTGTATGTTTGTACTTGTATACACATACAAGTATGATACATTATACAGACCATGACTAATTACCTGATAACAATCTCGTTAATGTCACAGCCCAGTACCAAACGCATTGCGTCGTTTCTTATCACCTTACAGAAACAGAAAATGACACAACTTATGACATAATTCCATACGTATATGTACGTATGTGTGTCCGTGTGCGTGTACCAAAACTCGGTATATAAACTCTCAGAACCTGCTCTAAAATCGCCAGTGTTTGCCAAGGATTTGGCTCTCCCATACCTTTGGTATGAAGTGACAGAACACGTAATTAATTCTGTAGAATTTACCTTATGATGAGAATATTTCCTCGCGACAAGGTATTCCACATGTTCTAAAAAGTTTTTTTTGATGAATTTGTTCCGGAGATGGAGGGTGAGGGGGTTGAACATTTATTGACTGAAAGAAAAATTAAAATTATTCGTTATTATTTTGCTTTAAAACAAATATTTTCCGGTTTTTATTTATTTTTTCTCTTTTTTTTTTGGGGAGGGGCGGGATGTTTTGAAAAATAGTTTGTGACTCGCGTGCAAAGTAGGTGATTGATACGAGTGTGAATTTTGCAAAACAAGCCGAATCTACTTTTTGCATTTGTATCACAAATAGTCTATTTTTCCTCATCCACAACTACACACTCTATTTTGTGTGGGCATTGTTTTTCACAATAACATGATTTTCTTTCCGATTGAAAAAACTCAATTTAGAGATTTTAAGATGTTATTTTTTGCATTTATTACACCTTTATAGCCTACACCTTAATATAGCTGAAATAGTTTTAAAAAAAAATTAATAAATAAAAAAAATTAAGGAAAAAAACTAAAAAAACTAAAGAGTTTTCATATCATATTTTTTTCTCCCTACTTTAAGCAGTCTCTTTTTCCTCCCTCTTTTTGAAACGACAACCGATATACCACCACACACCATCGAACAACCTTCTTGAAATCGTTTTTATTACTTTGTGCAGCTCTTTTCAATTCGATTGAATTTAGGTCAAAGGAACCGAAGGAAGTAGAAGGAGAGAATATAATAAAGATGAATAGAACTTTCTCTGCGACAAAAATTTTAAATCCGAATTTTACGCTCATAAAGCTGTGTGCATAGTGAACCTTTACCGAGGTGAATTCGCTGCAGAATATACTATAAATATATAACCTTTATATTATATATATACATATATATATATATATATATGTATTATAGTCTACCGGTACTTATCCGCATTTATATTCCCCCCTCTCTAACTCGCTTCTCTAAATAGTTATATTTATATTTATGGTCGTGTTTGAACATTATTTTTTTGTAATGCGGTAAGACTATGAATATAGCTGTACGCTTGAGAAAAAATGTGCGTGCAGAGTACGTACACCTTCAAAGAATCCAATTTAATTGGTTTCATTTTCTTTGCCGCAAAAGGTGAATTCGTTGCTAACCTCGAAAATCGTAAACGAAGTCGCGGGTGCAGGAAACGTGTAACGATATAATATACCTACGTATAAGATGTAATTCTGTGGGAAAAAATGCGCTTACAGCCCTTAAATGATGCGACTACAATAAACGTTTTCTTCGATGTACAAAGGTTTGTAAACCAGACACCTAAAGGCACCTATAGTCCGATAGATAATCTACAATACGCAGCAAACTGTAATAAAATATTAGACCCAGTAATGAAAATTCCTTAAACAGATTACATATCTACTGAAATTACCTAACGGGGTACCACCTCTGAAATGGTTGACTCTGTTGTAAGAAATGGGAAATTTGCAACTAACATTCTTTGCCATCATACCCGACGAAAAATGCGACAACTCCAGTTGGTACCTATACGTTCCTTTGATAAGAGAGAATTTAATTTCACCACTCAACAATACAACGTCCCTCAAGTATGCATCTTTTTGAGGACTGACTTTTAAGAAACTTTTTATACACTGTAAAACTTTACTGCGGTGCATTTTACAATATTACGCAGAATTTTTCGGAACGATTTAAAAAAAAGGATTTTTAAAATATGTTCGTAAGGCTCATACGTTTGAACTTTTTTTACAGATCTTAATTTATTTTTAAGATAGAAACGTCTGTCAAAATGAATTTCAAAGGTCTCTCTCTATGCGTATAGCTCTGATCCAAAAAGATTTTTAACATCGGAAATGTTTAACCTGAGGTATATAGTAAAAAGATGACGTCATACGCAACGAAAAGTGAAAATAAAGTTCGCAACAAAAGTGAAAGTTTGCAATAAAAAGTGAAAAAAACAAAGTTTGCAACAAAAAATGATAACAGTGTCAGAAACCTCAAACAAAAATTCCATAAGTATCTATCCTACAGGTATATTCAAAATCAAATGCGCTAAATCTGATAGGTCTTTGAAATAGGCTACTAGGTACCTACAAATAGAAAAACTAGAGAATCTATTTTTAAGCCCCCATCACATATGATAATAGGCCTAACAAAAAGTGAAAACAAAGTTCACGAAAAAATCGTGATTACAAAATACTTTCGAGTGGGGGTAGTGTATTTAACAAAATGAAAATTAAATACAAAAATCATTTATAATGTATCCTCGGCTGTGCAAGAAATGCAAATCGTGTAAATTTTTTTGTAGTCTAAGTAATAAGATTGTCCCGCTGCATCCAGGGCCAGTTGTATAAGATTCAGTTACTAGTTAAACTACAGTTTAGTCCACAGAGGAAACTATGGTTTAACTGGTGACTGAGGTTCAACCTATTTTTATGTAATTGGCTGTGGAAAAACTTGAAAAATGCTTTCAAAGTTATTCCATCAGTTGACGATAAAGCATTCAACTCAGCGATGTGGTGAGTTACGATTGTTGCATAATCTGCCTGGTGAAGTAAATCTAACTGTTACAGATCACCGACAAGATGATATGGTTGGAAGGCAGCGGCATTTTTCAATATTTTTCTTCCTATCTATCTGTGTTAATAAAATAGAGTCCTGATTGACTGACTGACTGACTCATCACCGCACTGCTAAAACAACTGCACCGAATGACTTGAAATTTTAAACGTATATCACTATAATAATTTAGGTGCTCACCAAAAGAGGATTTTTTGAAATTCCACCCCCAAGGGGTCAAAAACGGGTGAAATGTGTTTTGACTTTTTCTCACATTTTTGTCAATATCACTTCAATGGGATGAGATATCGAAGTAATTTTTGCACTAAAATATTGTTGTATTCATTACTTAAAATCAATTCCTGGATTTTTGGAAATTCATCCCTTCAGGGGGTGAAATGGGATGAAATGTTTTTTTACTTCTCTTTACATTATATAAGGAAGTACTTCGGTGAATAAAATCTGGAAAATTAGACAAATTAATATAATTTAGTTATTTTTTCATTTTAATTTTAAATTATAATTAAGTTCACATTATAATTTAGTTTCTCGTATTTTTTTTTGTTGAATAAATGAACATTTTTCAAATTCACAGTTTACTTTTAGAAAACAACACCAGAGGGGGTTGGGCCGCGAAGCGGCCAAAGGGCGAAGCCCCCTAGTCACTTATACACTGTATACAGCGACTTGTAGACGCCTAATATACAGGGTGTTCACTTTATAAATGCCCAATAGAAAAATACACGTGGGTTATATTTTAGTTCAAAACTTCTCATTATGTTAGGGAGGCACTGAGCGAGTAGCTTTTCTGAATTAAAACTGAAGGAGAAATCAAATGGTAAAAGTTTCAAGTTCATGCAATAAATATTCATTTAGATACATAACATGTATAAGTTAGGAAAAATAGTCGAGAGGAAGAAATAAATTGAATTTTTGACGTGTTTTCAAGGGGGCAGTTTTAAACGTTTGTTAACTTATTGATAGAGACTATAAAATTTTTCACTTGACCTTAGAATTAGGTCTCCTGATTTTTCATCGAACATTTTGGACATTTTCTCTCTTGATTAATAGCTTAACTCACTAAGTTATTATATTTAAATTAAAATTAGAAAAGTAAAGTATGCTGAACAACAAAAACTATAGGGCAATCCAAACACAACTAAAAAAAAAAAAAAATGCAGCTTCGCCCATGAATAAAGTCTCAATCATAAATCTGATGAGATACCGAAATAATTAATATTATAATATTCTGTATCACTGACTGATATTTTTGATTATCGTAATCGATATAATAGTCTATTGAAACAGTATTGATATATCTGCGGTTTAGTTCATCTGAAAAGTAAAACTAATTGAAACATTTTCAGTTTGACATACTAAGAATCAAATAAAGCTTCTATTTTCCTGAAAGCAGCACTGAAAAATTTCGCTCAGAACGATATTGAGAGATGAAATAATTTTAAAATTTCAGACACGGAAGGCATAGAATACAAAATCTAGGATTGAGGATGTATGTACCAAAACCAAAACTATCTAAGAGTGATTCATTTGAAGAACTCCCTAAGATAGTTTTTAGCCAAGATGAACAAAATGAAAAACGAAAACAAAATGAATTATTACTTACTAGTGAAACTGAGAATAAAATTGACTTAGCCAATGATTTTTCAATCTTGATCAAAAGCATCAACGGTTAACGTTGCCCATGAAAAACCTTCAATAGTGGCAAACGAAACCAGAAACCATTTTGGAAGTCATCAAAATTATAAAATATAATACTATAATATAGAAGATAACAAAATCAATGCTAAATTCAGCTCAAAATTCTTGGAGAGAACCAACTCAATTATGCAGGAAATGCCAAGGAAGAGGAATTCGGTTAGCGTATTTTGAAACGGCTTTTTAAAGCAAAACACCTCAACAGTTCGTTATCAAGCCACAAAATTCAAATCCGACTATTAACTGACTCTCCGTGGGTTTTACTTGCTCGTGTTTTTTTTTTCTTCGTACATTTGGATAAACCAAAAAAAAAAAAAAATATTTCTGCTATAAAACCCAAAACGTGCAATTACCGTTTTTGAATCGAACACCCAAAAGGAAAACCACAAAAAAAAAAATCGTACTTGAGACATTCTCGACCGATTTTCCAAGATAAGGATGTTGAAAAGAAACGTAAAATATAAAGAAAAAAAATCTCAGTCTTTTTCACTCTTAAAACGTACCTATCTTATGTTGGGTACCAAGAAAAAACGAATCTTGCAAACCCTCAAAATCCAATCATCGTAGGTAGATGGAGCAAAAGTATATATATATATATTTATATATATATATATATAGAATGAAACGAGTGTATTTTTCTTTCCATCCCTTAACCCTCTCTTAACTCTAATGTTGAACATGGAACTGAGGAGATAACCGGAAAAGTAAGCCTCTGAAGACGGTATTAGTAAGAGAAAAATGATGGTAAAAATGTTGTTGCCTTTTCAAATACACATAAAAAAATTCACTTTTAACTTGTATTTTTTTATTGTAGGTTATTGTGGTGTTAACCCCTTAACAAGTTTGAAAGGTCTCTCTCTCTCTCTTTCTCTCTCTCTCTCTCTCCTGTTTTTTGTTTTGTTTTTGGAGTAAGTTAGTGTCTACTCTTGATCATTAATTTATTCGACCATGTTTTAACGATATGAATTGAAATGAAATGCATAAAATAAAAAAAATTTTATTCATATATATATATATATATATATATGTATATAAGGTAGGAACCTATTGGATGTATGTTTAGAAAAACTTGAGAAAAAAAAAGATTGTTTATATTTTATGCGAAAATGGTTAGCAGAAAATCTAATATGCTGATGAGAGTGAATAAATGAATAGCCATTTCGAAGATATCGTAATTACTTTTAGTGATTCGGCAAGGAACAACATAATTCACTGCGCATTTACTTCAGCAGATTTTTCATAATAAGTTACTACCACAGTATAGGCTATACGCGAATGTACATAATATGGACTATGTTTGTATATATTATACACGTATACCATACGTATTTTAGTTATTTCTTTTAGCCAACGTATAGTGGATGGTGAGGCTGGTAGAGGAGGAAAAAAATAACGCATGCAAGAAAAGGATGATTTAGTAATAAATTTTTCCTTTTTCTTTTTGCTGCTTATTAATGAAGGACGGATAGGCCCTCGGTAATTGGAACATAAATTTAACGTTGTTTTTTTCTTCATCTTTTTTTTTTTTTTAAATAATAAACAACGCGAAGCGAAGAATTTCTTTGGGTACTAACCCCCCTTACCGCGCACCCCCATTGTGGTCTCTATCACTGGCGCCCTCACTCGTCTTTACGTTTCTTCACTGTTTGCTCATTTTTATTTTGTTTTCTTTCTTTCTCAACTCGGTGCAGTGCATAGAAACGTACCTATTCACGCTTGAAGTTCTTGTCTCTCTCCCTCTGTGCAGCTTCTTCCTTCATACACTATACTACTACAGGTATATAGTTACTTTTTTAGCCGATATCTTTTTAGATGAGGAGGTAAAGAATGAAAAACGAGATTTTTTTACTCGTTATTTTTTCTTAATTTCAACATTTATTTCTCTCTCAGTCCTCTTTCACTTCATTTCCTCACCTCCTTTTCCCGCGGTTCCTGACGTTTTTCAAAGTTCTTCGACTTAAGCCGGAGAGAAGAACACCACCATCGACTAATTACACTAACGACTCATAAAATACATAAAAATAAAAATGAAAGGGGAGAAAAAAAAAAGAAAGTACTCTGACGCAGCAGCAACTCCGTTAGAAAAAGTGGGTATTCAAGTAGAATGAATTTGGTTGATGAAGCTAGTAATTAAATTTTGCGAGTGTTGACCTACAAATACGCAGTTTAAAACTATTATATCTTTCAAAATCGAAACTAAAATAGATTTTCTGGAAGTATCTTCCGGCTGAACCGTACTAAAATTGGTAGCATATTACAATTAATTATACCTAGTGAATATTTTTTTACAAATTTCGTAGTTACTGATTCGAAATCGAGCATTTTATAGCCAAAATAATATCAAAAATAACTATACCGTAAGTACGATTTGGCCGAAACGTAGTTACTAAAATTATTAGCATATTAGAACAAATCATAATAAACATTTTTTCCAATTTTCGTAGCTATGTTGGTCTAAAATAAGGCATTTTATAACCAAAATAAAAACAAAAAAAGTGTTATAGGAAGTATTGTCCGGCCAATCCGCACCAAAACCAACAGGTCAGCTTAATATAGCTTATTAAATAATGTTCTTTCCAAATTTTGTGGCCATTAAACCAAAATTTCGATCTGTTCCACGAGAAGAAGAAACTGGCTTACATATAATTATGTATATAGTACATTACTATACAACACAAATGGGGAAAGTAAGTGATTATGTAGTAGTTGCAAATGTTGGGGCATGAGCCAAAGGCAAGGGCTGTAATCGCATATGCCGTAATCACTTACTTTTCGACTCTATATGTAATGAGGTATTTAATTAAATATGCAAATGAAAAACAAAAAAAATGGAAAAAATTTTTATTTTATTTTATATTTTTTTAATCCGAAGTCATACGCACCCTCGCACCCACGCATCCACGCACCAGTCATACTTGTGATAAGAACCCACCTGAATGGTGATTTTTACATTAAAAATGGAGAAAACCTTCGATCATTTAGTACTGGACACTGAGTATTAAATATAATAGAGGATAAGTCGCCATCTAAATGCTGCTATGAAAAACAGCACCACTTTTGAAGTTGTTTTCCCCATCCTTGGGCACAGTACCACATTTAAATTTGTTCGCTGGTATTTGGACCCATTAACAATGATGTGAATTTTTTTTCTTCAAATAATAATTGAACTAAATGAACGAATAAATGTGATTAATAATCCAGAAACTACAACCAACACGAAGAATTTTGTAGATTAAAAGGGGACTGAAAGTTGTACCATTCCTTAGAAGTGTGGTTACTTCATCTCAAAAACGGTGCCATTTCTCATCTCATTTGTACGTCCTCTATCATATTTCATATTCTGTGTTAGTGGATACCCAGGTAAACACAAAAATCCGTGTCAAAATCCAAGTGGAGGTTTACTGCACATATGCAGTACGTCTTTTTGCATCTGTTTTCATTCCGTTGGTAGTGTGAATCTGAGGTGGTTTTGAAAACACAAAGAAAGACCCACTGCTCATGTGTAGTAAACCTACATCCACTTACACATTTTATAATCCTAGCATGTTCCATTAACATTGATAAGATAGGGCTACTGAATATCCAGTATAAAATGATCGAAAGAGAAAATAGAGGCATACAGCTAATGAGATATCTAATTCCTTGTACACGCAGTGGCACAAAAATATGTCAAAGATGAAAAAAAGTTATCAGAGTTTTACATTCTGCGCATCCAAATTGCACAGATTTCAGGAAATTTATCATTGAATTTTTTGGGGACAACTACATGACTCATGCGTAATAACAAATATCATGATCGGACGACTTTTGTCTTTGATGTGTTTTTTATCAGCTCATTGGGGATCTCTTTAGCTGTACATCTGTCTTCCAATTGGAAAAAGGTTGTTTTTTTGCTTGCCAGCAAAGAGAAAAGTCAGTATTTTTCATTCGCATAGTTAATAAATAACACTAGCTCTTAAACCCTGCGTTGCTTGGGTATAAATTTTCAGGATTCCTAATACGTAAAGGTTATGCAATTATTTTGACGTACTTTTTGTTTCATTTTAAGACCTCAATACCTGAAGGTTATGCAACTGTTTTGACATAATTTTTGTTTTTGCACTATTGCTCCCCCCACAAAAAGTGGCCTCTACAAAAC
Organism: Ericerus pela; assembly: GCA_011428145.1. Lineage (NCBI taxonomy): Eukaryota > Metazoa > Arthropoda > Insecta > Hemiptera > Coccidae > Ericerus > Ericerus pela. The sequence continues at coordinate 1,535,492 of WOFM01000429.1, forward strand.
TTTCTTATTATCTACAGGAGACCAAGGGCTATATACCACCATAACCCTGAGTGCTGGAGAGTGGGTGATTTTGGAGAAAAATGGGCACATACAAGCACACTTTCTTTTTTATGTAGATATATATGTATACTGATTGATTGATTTACTGTATATGAGTTTTTGGTGCCAAATTTTTCCTCCAGTTTCGAAACAAAAAACATACCTACTTCCATCCGGGAGGTCGTTTCATGATACCGAGATTAATTAGTAGACTTTCGAGGAAAATCCTACTTAAAAACATCAACTTAAAACATGAGTCATGAAAAAATGCCACAGAATAAATAAGATACTATTTGCATGTTTTAAATTGCATTTTTGTCAGTTGTAAAAATGAAATATTTCAAAAGAGTACCTTTGAAATAAATTTTTACAGAGAATAATTTATAGAGAAGTAAAGTATTTCAATTAGAGAATAATTAAATGGAAAAATCTGGCTGAATAGAGGTACCTTGACAAAAAATAAAAACCCTTTCAGTGTATTTTCCAACTAGTGCATTTAGTGCAATGGTGGGACCTGAGGGAAGGACTTGTGGAAAAGCGACGATCCTGAATCGTAGATCACAAATAAATAGGTCACTCAAGTTCTTCGGTACACAATATAATTATATATATATCCACTTTTTCTTAATTTTCACTTTTTGGGAGTCTGTGGAGCCTCCGTTGTCTGACCTGCGGCAATGAAATTTGGAGTAGTGTTAGAAGCTTTAATGGGCTACATATTTGTGTTAAAAGTTTTGAAATTGATCCTCTAATTACGAAGGAATGGGTTCTCAAAGTGTAGCAAAGCCACTATGTTGTCATCACGATAACTCCCGTAAATTACAAGATTTTGGCTTGAACTTTTTATGGAAGTTAAAGATTATTAGAGACTGGTTTGGTATTGAATTTAAGTGAAATCAGTCCACTGGTTTTTGAAGTGGCAGCCATTATAAAATTTGACACTTTCGGAAAATACACACTTACCGCGGTTGATATGTGGGAGAATATTTTTTTATAAATCGTAATGTGGCATGAAAATACGAGTTAAAGTAGCATAAAAACTGGTATCTATTTATGATTTTAGCGACACAACTAGGTTGAGCCGAGGTGCATTATTAAACTAAGATTCTCACTGTATGAGTGAGAGCTAGTCTAAAACAAATCTGTAGAAACTGTAGACACAAGTTTCCAAATCACTCAAAAATTTAGAATTTCTGTAAACCTTCTCTCCTTGTTTTCACATCAGTGACTCATTGTTACACGTCTGTAGATCTTTGTACTTCTCAAACCTAGCCACTCAATTTGAATAAAAAACTGAAAAACTATTTTTTTAAAGTAATAATTTTGTCATCAACGGAAAAGGTAAACTACTTAATGTATAAACCAAAAATGTCGATGTATAGATTAATAAAATCAATAATTTGAATCTGTGCATCAAATTCAAATCACTAACAAGTCATCAGAGTCAATGATTTTTGAATGCTAGTAAATAATTTAACAGTCACTTCAGGGCCGAGTTACCATAACGTGGCTTTGGTGGAAAAAAATTTTCAATTGTATCAGTGACTGATTGATGGAGGATACATCGAAAGACTTTCGTAACTATGAGTCAGAAACCATTTTTGAACAGGACATTTCTTATGTCTAACACGTTTTGGGGTGACATTCTGAGATACCAAAGTAAGACAATATTATGAGTACAATACCTAAACATTGAAACAAAACTCAGTATGATGAAAAATAGCCTAAAAACTTTCAGAAAAAATTCAAATTAATAAATTAAAAATAAAGGAAATTTGGAAAAAAGCATAAAAAACGTGAAGTAATCTTCGAAAGTAAAAATTCATACCTATTCGAAAGCGTAACTTTTTATACCTACATTTTTAGTAGGTAAGTACTCATCGATGACCTATCATCGTAAACAAGTAAAGTTCTTCGAATCGGTACCCTCGTAAAATAATGTAATGCGTGCGAATATAATTTGACCACAGGTATAAGAAATTATATGTTAGTAAAAGAAAAATTTTAGCTATCACTGATATTCATTCGGTTTTTCCAAGAAAGAATACAGCATCGACGACAACGCAGACGGTGAGAGAAAAAGAAAAAGAGGAAGTATCAACGAGAAAATTATTTTTATACTTCCGAACGAGCAGATATTGATAAATGTTCAATTTTTCAACTCAAAGAGCACGTAGTATAAAAACTGAAAAATTGTACCGCTAGATATCATCTTTCTATTTTTTTTTTTTTTTTCAATATTTTTTTCTTTCTCCACCGTTGAAATTAATTTCCATCCATTCAGAACAGTAAACAGAAGGAGAACAATTGCTTTTTTTTCTCATTCTGGCTGCATGGAGTCTTGTGATAATTTCGAAGCATCGATCGCCAACATTTGGAGAGACGAGAATATTTCCAAACCATAAATTTCCATTTCGTAAATCAATATTAAGGGGGAAAACGAGAAAGAAAAAAAAAGAGTCGAATATCCAATCCCATAAGAAAATAAAACCTAAAATATTAGCTATGATTTGTGGCAAAAAATGGGGGAAGTATTTTTTTTTTCACCCTTTTTAAAATACAAAAAACAACAACAACAACTTGTCGATAATTAGGGAAATTTTTTTGCAACAGGCTTACCACATTTTTTGGATCATAAAATTTTTAAATACGAAATACTTTTAATGCTGGCAAAAGGATACTTTTGCACAAAGAGTTCCGAAATTTCTAAGTTTTCGTAAATAGTGTTTCACGTGTCATTCGAAGGCTAATTTAGGCATGCTGTGCAGCGTTGGTACATATCAGTGTGCACTAGAGGTGCGAAAAATATCGATACGTATCGATATTTTAGGTATCCATTTGTAAAACTATCGGAAAATATTGATATTTGACTGAATTAATCTCTCGACTACCCGATAAATGACAATATTTTGGACTATATATACTAAATATCGATATTTAATGTATCGATATTAATAAAAGTTGATATTTCGTACCAGCAGTGTGCACACGACTTCCATAATTATATTCTAATTTGTCGAAATTTTCGAAAATGTCAATAAAACCAGAGTCGAGTGAATGCACATAATATTGGTTGCACTGCAACATTTTTACTATCTCGATTCACCATCGATAATACATATACCTTTGCAAATACCTTTATGGTGTCAACCACGTTAGGGAGATTTAACGGTGCGTGAAGAACTCATCCGGTCATCAGTTTAAAAAAGTGAATGAAGAAAAATAAGAGAGCGTTAAACGCATTCGAGCAGAACTCATTTATTACAGAGAAAAAAAAAAAAAAAAGGTGAAGAAAAAAAGAAGCGACAACGATGTGAGTGGCCTTCTCCAGTATTGATGAGAAATGTGACCAGAAAATTTTACGATGACAAGCGTTATATTAAAGCACAAGGTATACTTGTTTACAATGGCAACAACTTAACACCTGTTAACATAAGATATATATCGTATATTACAGGGAACGAAGGGGTCCACTGTCCGTTTTTCCTATTGATTAGGCAATTTCATTCATAGGTAGGTATCTATATATATATATATATATATGTATGTATATGCTCACACCTCACCGCTATGAAGTATAGGTATGGGTAAAATCGTTTCGGTATTTTAAAATATTCTAGTTGAAAAATTTTTCATTCGTTGGTCATCTGCGGTTGAACTGCGAGCCGAATATAACGATAGGTAATAATCTCAAAAAGTGTACAGGTGCCTACCTTAGTTATAGGTAAGTGATACGACCCTATTTTTCTTAAATAAGTAATGCCATTCAGAAAACCGGAAACGATATAACGCGGTTGATTTGATCGTGACCACCACGACGAAATTATATACATATACCTACATGATGTCCTACACTCGCAAGAGTTGACTGTATTTTAATTTCAGAGAACGTCCATTTCGATAAAAGAAAGAAGGACCTCAATTTTTCGTTTGTCTTTCATTTGGTGTGGAAATTCAGAACTCAGAAAAATATTTGAAGTAGACTTTCATTTCGTAAAGTGAATAGGTAAGAAATTTAAATTGAAAATTTAATTTCAATTCCTCGAAGAAACAATTTTCTACTCATGACATAGGTAAGGTAATCTTTGCAAAATAAAAAAAATAGGGGATGAATTTTAAAAAAATTGCCAGAAATATGGTAGTCTCGCTGATTCCTTTAAAAAATGACATAATAAAAGTAAAAAAGGAACTTGTACTTTCAATAACGAGAAATTAAATTAAAGAACCCAGTTTGCTCGATATTTATATCGATAGTGATCGATATGAAGGTTGTGGATCGACGCAGCAGAGTAATTGTATAAAACAAATAAAGATGTACTCAAAGTAACGTTTCAGAAGTGTGTGTAATTGTAGCAAAAGTGCGAATCATGTACATGGTGTGAAGATTAATTGATAAACGAACATAGACGGAGATGAACGAATGAGTGGCGGAATGATGTATCAGTTTAGCTGCGAATAAAAGTACAAAAGTATTTAGAGTAAGATAGTCGAGGGTTTGTAGGAGTGTGAGGGGAGCAGGATTGGTGGTCCCAACATGTATCTATATTTCATTGCTAGTTTCAGGTTAGAAATTATAAAAAATTATCCACAATTAACCAATATCTTTAACAAAAATATACATCTGTTAATATTTTATCGCTAAAAACCGCTTTTCCAGAGATTTTTTGTTTCCAGTTTCTTTAAGAACTACTGAACCGATGAGTACCAAACTTCTTTCAGACCTGCTCCCATACAGTAGTTATCTTTCATAAAAATTTCGACTCTATCTGTTTCATAGTTTACTAAAAACTGTGAACATAAAATGTTTTTCAGAAATTTTTTTTCTCCAGTTTTCTTGGAAATCGCTGAATTAATAGGCACTAAACTTCTAAGAAACTTGCACTAACATAAGAAAAGTCTATCGCGAAAATTTTAGCTCGATCCATTTTGTCATTTTATTAGAATCCTGGAAAAACGACTTTTTCATGAATTTTTTGTTTTCCATTTTTCTCGCAAACTAATTAACCGGTAGGCAAAAAACTTCTTTCAGACCTGCTAGAATATGAGAACTATCTCTCTTAAGAATTTAAGCCTTATCCACCCGGTAGTTTTCTCAGAACCGTGAACACAAAATTTTGGGCGATACATACATACATATTATAGATTTTGCGCCTTAGAGACCAATACCGAAATTGCCACTCCCTCCCCCACCCCAAAAGAGGGAAGAAACAAATTAATTTTACTGCAATGAGAGCATAATTTAATATTAAACCTTTCATTTTTTCTCTTCAAAAAAACATTGATTAGTTATCGAAAAATTGAGCCTTACGAAAAAGTGATAATAGACGTGCAAGAAAGAGAACTTGGAAGTGCGCATGCGTCAAATCATATTTTTTTTACGACGTAATGAACTTTTCTGTTTTCTTTTCGTTTAGAAAATGGTTCGTAAAAAAAGGTACATTTAGAGTGGGTGTTGAAAAAAAAATTTCAATTTTGAAGTATAGTACAGATTAGTATCTAAATATGAAAACTCCGAGAAATTCTATTATTCGAAAATGGATTTCTTGTTTTTTGAACACTATAAGAGCTAAGAAGTAAAAATAATTCAAAGGCGAACAATTTTGAATCAGACTGGAGTGATTCGACTCGAGACTGCTACAAATTCGTTTGCTGCTGAAAATGAACAATAATATCGCAGAGCCAAACAAATCGAATCAGTCCCACCGTTCTCCAGTTGTAATGTGGGTTGCGTTCATGATTTTTAAACACTGTAAATTGGACGCGTCAAATTTCTGCGCAGTGCTGCCAGTTGTTGAGTGAAAAATTTAAAGCCAAATAAAATTTCGTTTTAAGGAAGAATTAATAGCCATAAGTCACCATAACTTACCGTCGCGTTGTCGGACTCCGGTCGCGGTTTCACAATTTCCGTGTTGATTTTACGACTGCGACCTCCGCCCTGCGAGGTGGTCGTCGGCTCTCGGCCGGCGCCGCTGGAATTATTGGTAGACGAAAATAAATTGTTGATACCACTCTGGCCGGAGCTGCGAGCAATGTCGTTGGCACTGCGCAACGTCGACTCGGCCGCCACCGGACTGTAAATGGTGAGCAGACCGTCGCGGTTCACCACCAGAACGCGTAGCAACGCTCCGGACGACAGGTCGTCGGGCACGCGGGACGACGTCTCCAGCGTCTGCGCAATTTGACGCCACATACGTCCCGGAAGTCGTCGCATCACCACGTAGACGAGTGGTTCGACGACGACGACGTCGTTGCCGCTGCGCAAAGGCCTCGGCCAGTAGGCTGTGTGATTTTTCACGAAAATCACCTCTTCGCCGCGCGTCTGGATGACTGGCACCGATTGCTGGAGTGGCGACATTTCGCGGTGGAATCGACAGGCCTCTTGGCAACCGGGGAACTGTAACATATAACAAAAAAAAAAAAGAAAAGAAAAAAGGTTAAAATTGTATCCAACAATTCGTACAGCATTTGGCACAAAGAAATGTTCAAGTCTGTTGGAAAACAGTTTTTTATGAAAGGGTTCGGTAAAATAGGGAGTTTTGTCATGGATGGGTGGATTTCAAACTCTTGAAAGGGGGGCAGCTACATATACGTAGTTACAGATGAGTAAGAAGTAAAAACAAAAAGACCTGGGCGCCAACCAGTGGCAGAGAAGGTTGAGCCCTACTCCCATTTTCTATGTACCACTAGGGGTTAGTGACAGTGGCGGATCTAAGGGGAAAATAAGGAAATTTTTCCTTAAACCCAAAAGAAAAGGGAAAAAACTCTAGCGCAGCAATGTTTGCTAGAAAACCTAGTATGCAATTGGAGATAGAGATAGAGACAGAGATATAGAGATGGAAATGAGATAGAGAGAGAGCTTGAAAAAAATTTCAAAATAATATCGATAGTAATCTATATTTATATTGTTGGGACCAACAATCCTCCTTCCTTCTCACTCCCACAAAACACTGGACCATCTTTACCTGTATACTTTTATATCTTTACTCGAGGCTACACTGATAAATCATTCTGCCACTCATTTGTTTATCTCCGTACATTTTCGTTTACCAATTACGCTTCATACCATGTACATGATTTACATCTTTGCTGCAATTACACACACTTCTGAGACGTTACTTTGAGTACTTCTTTATTTCTTTCGTACAATAACTCTGTTGCATCAATCCACAACCTCTATATATATTGATACCAATCAATATTTATAACGGTATCAATCGATATTTAATTTCTGGTTTCAGGTGAAGAAATTACAAAAAACTATCAATAGTTACCCATACCTTTAACAAAAAAAATTGATCTATCAATGTTTCATCACTAAAAATTGCTTTTCCAGAGATTTTTTGTTTCCAATTTTCTAGAGAACTACTCAACCAATGCGCACAAAACTTCTTTTAAACCTAGCTCCGTACAATAGGTATATTTTGTGAAAATTTCAGCCCTGTCAGTTTGGTAGTATTCTCAAAATGGTGAAAACAAAATTTTTTTCAGAAATTTTTCTTTTCCAGTTTTCTTGGAAACTACTAAATTAATAGGCACCAAACTTCTTAGAAACTTGTACCAATATGAGGAAAATTTATCGTGAAAATTTCAGCTCGATCCCTTTTGTAATTTTTTCAGAATCTCGGAAAAAATACTTTTCCAGAACTTTTTTGTTTTCCTGTTTTCTCAGAAACTAATTAACCAATAGGCAAAAAACTTCTTACAGACCAGTTCCAATATAAAAGCTATTTTTTGTAAAAATTTCCACCTTATCCACTTGGTAGTTTTCTCAAAACCATGAACATAAAATTTTGGGCGACACATAAACACACAAGTATATATACAAATAAAAAAAATTTAGTCGAAATGTTAATGATACCAATCGTTCTATTTTATCATGAAACGGATAATTTTCATCATCCCCACCCTTAACCCTTCCATGAGATTAATTTTAATGCCTCGTTTGTAAGCAAACTGGGTAAAAATGAAAATATGACAACAGAATCCGGATAAAAACTATCAAAAATTTGTTGAAGAGCAAAAAAAAAACTTGCGCAACCAGCTTCACAAGAAAAAATAGATTTTCTTTGTTTGAAAATCACCTTTATCACCAACATTCTTCTAATAAAGTAATATACCTGTGTAATATTTATATTTTTTGCAAAAAAAAAAAAAAAAAAAAAAAACAATATCACACAAATACGAAGCATGTGATAAAATATACCGACTCCGTGTCATTTTTTCAAAATATTTTAATGAATTAAATTTTAATTTTTTTGTTAAAAATCATTTTTTTTTTTGGCAAATTAAAAATTATTCCAAGTTTTAACAAACACGATTTCAAATACCACACTTTCAAACCTGCTAATAGTCAATGAAGGTTTAAAATAAAACAAAGTAGGTAACAGGTAACAGTAAAGGAGTGGAGATCTACCATTAACCCATATAAACTTGCAGACAATTAATGTGACCATCCAAATTCCTAATTCTTTTTCTTAAAAATCTACCTTGCTGGGCTAGAGTTTTTTTTTTTTTTTTTTTTTTTACTAAAAGAAGCTGATTTTATGGTGGTTTCTACAAGAGTTATCTTTAAAAATTATTTGTTTTAATGCAAATGCTCTTCACACGAATGTAAATGAAATGAAAAATCATTTAAAAAAATTATAAAACAATCGAACTAACTACAGACAAAAAATAGGTAAATTACCTGCATTAAAAATGCGCTAAAAAGAAAAAAAAAACACTCTTAAAATTTCTCCAACAAGATCTCCCGAGATTATTGAATTCGGCGCTAATTCTAATCAAAAATTTTTCTGAAAAAATTAGACGTCGGTACAATTGACATACTTACAAAAAAAGAAAAAAATGACATTCTTAAAATTTCTCCAGCAAGATCTACTGAGATTATTGAATTCGGCACTAATTCTAATCCAAAATTTTTGTAAAAAAATTAGACGTCGGTACAACTGACCTACTTACAAACCTGTATTTGATAAAATAAAATGAGTGAGTGTCGATTTCATTGATTCCAGTAGATATTGCTGGAGAAATTTTAAGACGGTTATTTTTCTTCTTCTTTTTTTTTCGATCGTAAAAACGTCGTGTTTACGTACCGTTATTACTGTACTTAATGCATTCCAACGTTATTTTTCAACAGAATTTTTTCAGCCCCTTCTTTCAAATTTTAAGCAGAAAAAGATTCTATAAAAATGTTTTTTCCGACGAATAAAGGTTTTTCTAGAAAATATGCACCATAAAGTTTACACATGCGCTCCTCGTTGTTTCTTAATTTTGATAAATCTATTTACAATTTACTATACCTTAGTACAATAGATATTTAATAAGTTAGTTCAGAAACACAGGCCTATAGCTAAATGTTTTTAAAGATGAGCCCTAAAAAGCAAAAACTAAGACAGCGAGCTTTTTGTTTTTGAGGGTTTGGGGTTTCAGAGAACGTTCCTTCCAGTCTCCTCAAAAAAGTACAAGTACATTAGCAAAGTTCAGAATTTACACAATTTACAACGAATGATTTATTTTTTTCTGCTTCAAACTTTTGGGTAGGTATAGAAATTTTCAGGTGGGCCATGGCCCATACTCTTTCACCTTTAGCCACGCCACTGTTCAAAAAATTCCGTTATACTTCTCAATCTGAAGCTCAACATTTAGCAATGTTTCACTCATATACACTGATCTTCGACACTGTCGCCCAATTGGTCCGATTGCCAAAATTATTTTCACAGTGAAAGTACAACTTACACTAAATTATTTAGATAGACGATAGTTAATAATTCTTAAGAAATTTTTTTTTTTAGAGATTACATCAAGTCAGAGGCCTAATGAAAACTTTACGCAAGCATATATTTGTATGTATTCATAATGTGCAACCTTGAAAAGCATCAAACTACCATCAACAGCCATGAATTTAGTTTTCTCTTGCCTAACCTGGGATTTACACGTTTCCCTCATTATTGCGCAACACCCTGTATATTTAATGATTGATTTTTGAAATAAATTGTTTCTAGCCTTGTGAAAACACGTTGATGCAAATAACCATAATCTTTTCCAATAGGTATTAATATATTATTCAATTTTCAGTTATCGAAGTTGCTGTTAATTTCAGCAATATGCTTGACCCTTCTGCAAGAAAATTAGCCGAGAGATTTTTGCTACAGAAAATTTGCCGACAATGCTATGCTCGAAATCATCAGAAGGTTTATGTATGTCGAAAATGTAGAAGCCCTAATTTGAGGCCACGAAAAATACCCAAAAAGAAGGAATGGTAAGTCCTCTACAATATTGATTTTCCACTTGACCAAAATGTAGGTAATTATGAAAGTTGACACTGTTATATCAATGAACATATCTTGATGCAGAATTGAAAAACATTCGAACTTTGAAAACATATTTCATTCTTATTGGTTTTAAATTTCAATGTGATTGATTTTGTTTTGCTTACTAAATCGGTAATATAATTACGTTGTTTTCGGTTGAGGAATATATTATAATGGAAAATCTTGACACATTATGCGGTTCAACGAATAGGTAACTCAGTAACCACATTTCTTTTGCTTTACTTTGTTTCAGAATATGCAATGGAACAACATCGAATTGCGGCTCGTATTCGCCGAATTGGTTTTACATGATATTTCATACAGTAAAATTGATAATGTGCAGAATAACCAAATACACAGCTTTCAACGATGATTTCGTTATGTTGGTTGTTTCTAGTCGGTGTGTCCGCCATTTACACAGATGGAAATGTCAGTCACTGAATTAAATACAACATACTGGAACGATCGCTGAGGGAGAAAAGTCCAACGAGTGCATTAGAAAGAGACAGAGATAATATGTGGCTAATTATGCTCTCTTTTTAGAATGCGTCAGAAAGAGGTATTGTGCTTGACCCGTTTTCTGGCAATCTAATGAAAGTTTGTGCCACTCTGCAGGATTCAATATGCATATTAAAAATACGAATGATTGTTCAAAAAATTAGTATTTTTACGGTGAGTAACACTGGGCAAAAAAATCCGAAAAATTCCCCGTAGATGACCCAAAAATTAGATTCAAAATTTTAGAATTTTTTTATCAAAAAAGTAAGATGACCAGTCACAAATCCCGATTCCAAATAAAACGGAATAACGCATCCTGATTTGATCACCCTGTCTAGGATACGGTATTTCTTATGGTTATATAAATATTTCAGATAACACCATTCTCTCAGTATTGTATTAGCCTTTCTTAGTAATGTACATATAAACATTCTACCAGAAAAATTTTGAATTTTGACATTTTACTGTTTGATACATCACCAAATATGTCTTTTGAGGCATTGAGTCCAAATTTGGTGTTCATTTTTCCATCTGACCCATTTTTCAACCCCTAGTGGGCCCTCCACTAACGGTTGAAATCAATACTGTTTGGTTCTCACTAATTAAATCGTGCAATAAATGATATTCAAATGAATGTTAATTTCGTAAGTACCTATCATTAAGCCTAGTATGAAATTGATTGAAATTAAATGGAAAGTGGAGAGTTTTGGATAGCACATATAAGGAATTTAAACATTCTTAACAAATAAAATCCCCTAATGTTCTGAATAGATGTTATAATGCTATGTATTTCAAGGTTAGCAAATCCATGTTGAATTTACAAAAAATTTCATCAGAGAAATATTTAATATGGAGGGATCTACATTGCTTCATTCAAAAATCTTGCATTAAATATTTATAACATGTGACTTGGAAGGCATTTCTGCAAGCGACTGCGTTAGTTGTAATTCCACTTTGTAAAAAAATTACTATTATAAAACCTGGAAAACTTGTTTTCAACATTTTAGTTCTATTATGTTTTAAACATGAATTCTAACTTTTTGAAAAGTTTGCTGAAAACTATCTATCATTATTTCATTGCTATACTTTATTCACGCAAAAAATGCATGACATCAGAATTACCTTTAGATGTGGTGGTTGGTTTGGGAGGGAGGAAAAGGTATAGATGCCCATTGTTATACAATGATAAGCATCATATTGTAAAGTAAACAAACATATGGTGTTTCAAGTAGAGAAGTGTGGATATGGCTTAAGATGTCATGTACCTCTAAGTTGGTATAATTTTAGGTGAAAACTTAATGAAAAACTATCAATAGTTACCGTTATTTTAAATTAGGTTTTATTGCTAAAAACTGATTTTCCAAGAATTTTTTGTTTTTCAGTTTTCTTGGAAACTACCGAGCCAATGGGCACCCAACTCCTATTAGACGTGGTCTCATATGAGGAAAATCTTTTGTCAAAATTTCAACCTTATTCTTTTTGTTGTTTTCTCCAAACTGTGAACACCATATTTTTTCTAGACATTTTGTTTCTCCAGTTTTCTTAAAAACTATTAAATTTATAGGCACCTGCTAACTTCTATCAGACCTGCACCTACATAAACACAATCTATCATAAAAATTTCAGCCCTATTTCTTTCATTCCTGGAAAAATGACTTTTCCAGAAATTTTTCGTTTTCCAGTTTTCTCGCAAACTATAAAACCGATAGGCACCAAACCTCTTTAAAACCAGCTCTTATACGGCAATGCCGTGTGACGTTACAACTGAAAATTCTATCTCACTGGGTGACTAGAACCCAATGAAAAACATAGTAAATATTCAAATTTTTGGTTATAATTATCTTAAAACAAGTAATAGCTACTTTTTCGGTATAAATACAATTTCAGAGGAGGCTTTAACGAATACAATAAATCGAAGATCAAGAAACTGAAACCCTTTGAAGCCGAGAGGATCGAAGAATAACATGAAATTATATGCCTGAAATAGGTGTTTTTGATCGGCATTATTAGTTGTCTGCAGGATTAAGTACACCGACAGCGTCAAATTAAATCATTTTCTATCAGCTTCTAAGGACTAAATTTCTCGTTATTCGCCTTATTTTATTCCTTAAAGCTTCCGTTATAGTTTCATTCACGTCGAACAAGTAGCTATCTCTCGTTTTAAGACAATTAGGATCAAAAATTCCTATATTTCTGTACGTTTCAATGCTTTTCACGAATATTTAGCCACCCAGTGAAATTACACCGATGAGAATGGTGACGCAAATGACATTTCCCCTCATATGAGAACTATCTCACGTAAAAATTTCAGCCGGTGGCTTCGAGAAGAAACAGCTCCACCAATCGTTACAACGTACACGCCGTATAGTAGGTATTCGCTATCAGATCAACATTCTCAAGAATCAATGTTGAAAAAAAATTGACAACACAAACGTTTATTAAATATCCAAACTTGCAAGAAGTTTAATTTAGAACGACAGCTGTTGGCTGTCAAAAAAAAACATGCTTTGCGAACAGAAAACGCGTGTGCTGGCCAATTGCGTTTTGAATCTCCAAGAAAAACTAAAGGAAAATATTTTAGAAGAAAAGTGCGAGAGAGAAAGAGAAATAGAAGACGAATATACATAACACACACACACACACACGCACACACACACACACACACATATATATATATATATATATATATATATATATATATATATATATATATAGGTACTATACATACAGCCAGAAATAAAACGAATGCTTTCAGCAGCATATTGTTCTGACAACTGATGTTGACACCTCTGACAACTGCTGCTACCATTCACCCTTGTAATCCAATAAGACAGTGGAAATTACGATTTTTCTTCTCATTTTGTTCATTTTTTTTTTTTTTTTTCACTCTCCTTTCCTTTCTTTTTTATTTTTATCGCTGTTTTGTTATTCGTTACGATATCGGTAGGACCACATTAACTTAAGCACATCTACGCGATAGTGTAAAGTAAAAAACTTTTCAATTTGTAGACCTTCTCGAAGTACCTACCTACCTACTTAAATTATAATCGCGGTGAGCGTCGAAGGGGAGGGTTAAATGTGCATAATTTTACACGTGTATCCTAGGCTACGATTTTTTAAAAACCGTATCTCACATAAAAGGTGATCCTTTGCGGAAGTTGACGACACGATACGACGACGACGACGACCGTTTTTAGGTGATGCTTCGGTTTCTTGATTAATGTTTGTTGAAATTCTACTTTGGTACCTACTCCAACTGTCGCACGTCGAATATGGGTAGCGTATAGGTTAAATCAACAGGCGGTTTTCGACGAAGATAACAGATGTTTCAATTAACGCGACTCGTTTGTTTTGAGTGAATCTTTCCAGAGGAACTATACACAATTCTCACCTCCTTGGGACATTCAACTCGTATCGGCGTAACGTATACGTACACGAGAAAATGGTGGCATTCATTAGGCTGGGAGTGGGTAGTCTTACCATTCAGGGTTGCGGAACATACGATTAGATTTATGAATGTGTAAAAGTTAGTTCAATCCACCTTGAAACGGGCAATACAGCCGTTTCGACGAGGTCGGATGCGACGCAAAACGAAGGAAACGATATTATTTTGGGTGCCGAAATGGTGGAGGCGCCACTAAGGCGCTAAAAATGGTCGAAGAAGCGAAGATAATAACGTTAAATATCCTCGTTTTTCTTATGACAACTAGAATACGAGTGAGTCTTCGACAGTTGACTGCATTCGGTAGTGCACGTAAAGTGGAATACCTTGTGAGGTTTTTACTTGCGAGTCAATTTTCATTCCCAGTCGAATGAAATATTTCGCAATTCTCTGGTGTAAGTGTCTTTCATCGTCGAAAGTATAAATCGTTTGAATACGAGTAGGCTTACGTATCTCCACAATTTATGCAAGTTGGAAATAATTTAGAAGCAAAGACGACATTTAGGAAGGCTGGAATATTGTGTGAGGTTATAGGCTATAAATAGACTGAGATAAAGAATTTTATTTCATCTCGATTGGTGATTTGTATACATGAAATCTAACGTCGTTTCTTACAGAATACAGTTGGTAGATTCATTGAACTAACGTTTTACCCAGTTTTCTTGCAAACGGGAGTGTTAAAATTGACATCATTGTGGGGTTAAGGGTGGGAGGTAATTAAAATTATCCGTTTCTTGAGAAAAGAAAACGATTGGTACCATTTTCTCATTTTGACCTAATTTTTTTATGAATGTATGTATGTATGCATCGCCCAAAATTTTGGGTTCACCGTTTTGAGAAAACTATCTAGTGGATACGGCTGAAATTTTCACGAGAAATAGTTCTTATACTGGGACAGGTCTGAAAGAAGTTTTTTGCCTATCGGTTAATTTGTTTCTGAGAAAACTGGAAAATAAAAAATTTCTGGAAAAGTCGGTTTTCCGGGATTCTGAGAAAATGACAAAAGGGATCGAGCTGAAATTTTCACGATAAATTTTCCGTGTAATTGTACAAATCTTTCTGTAGTTTGGCGCTTATTATTTCTGTAATTTTTGAGAAAACTGGAGAAGAAAAATTACTGGAAAAAATTTTGGTTTCATGATTTTGGAGAAACTACTGGATGGATAGGGCAGCAATTTTTACCAAAGATAGATATTGTATGGGAGCAGATCTGAAAAAAGTTTTGTGCTCATCAGTTGAGAAGTTCCCAAAAAAATTGGAGACAAAAAATATCTGGAAAAGTAGTTTTTGGCGATAAAACATCGATAGATCGATATTTTTGTTAAAGATATAGAGGATGAGGATCGGAGATGAAACAAGAAAAGAAGATTTAAGCGAAGTTCCGTCCAAGAAGCGAGTGTATTTCGAAGAAGATACATAATTTAAGCAAAGTACATTTATGAGAGAGAAACAATGTTAACGGAAATGAACGAATGAGCGGCGGAAGTGGTAGAGCAGTGTAGCCGCGAATAGATATAAATAAATTATGTATTTTATGTAATCGTGTGTTTGTATGAGTGAGAGGGGAGAAGGATTGGTGGTCTCAACAAAAGATAAGGTTAATTAGCGATAGTT
The DNA here is from genome assembly GCA_011428145.1 of Ericerus pela. Lineage (NCBI taxonomy): Eukaryota > Metazoa > Arthropoda > Insecta > Hemiptera > Coccidae > Ericerus > Ericerus pela. The sequence continues at coordinate 1,551,395 of WOFM01000429.1, forward strand.
TTTTGTAATTTCTTAACCTGAAATTATCAATTAAATATAGATATATCGATAACTATCGATATAAATATCAATCACTACCGATATAAATATTGAGTAAACTGGGTTTTCTAGCGTTGCATTGCTGCCTTGGAGTTTTTTTCTTTGTGATCTACACAGAGATGTTTATACTCCACTAGACACCTAACTCATATCATTTTTACATCGACAATACTGAAGCTAACCGCCGCCATCTTTGAATTGCCCATAAGCATCATATAAATACGTACATGGATGGAATAGGATTTTTAAGTCAAATTTTTATTTTATAAGGGATAAATTGCATTTGTTTTGATTTTAGGTATATTATATAAATAAATAGACGTGGGTAATGAAGTATAGATGTATACTCAAAAAAATTTATATTTGTTCAAAAATAAAAGTGTGATATTATTATTACTTTATTACATCTTTCCTAAAACGAAAATAAATGCAATTTATCTCTTATAAAATACAATTTGACTTGAAATGTGCTTATGCCCAATTTAATGATGGTGGAAATTGACTTCATTTTTTTTTAGGAGTTCGGTGTCTACTATAGTATAAACATTCTTGGATCTAAATACAATCTTTAGAAGGCTAAGGTTAAAAATTAGGTTGAAATGGAATTATAGTTACATAAGTTTTTACTTTTGAAAAATGGTGGGAGTGGAATAATAAATTAATGATGAAAATGCTTTACCCCCATTTCTTACGCCTCCATCTGGGATGCTCAAATATGTGATTACTTTTGTAGTTTTTAATGTGGGAAGTACCCATTTCTATTTTCACTACTGGGGTGAAAACTGAAAACTGAAAGCAGCTGACATGAATCTAGATGCAAGTCTCACAAGTTTTGGTGCAAAGTTTGGCACATGAATAGAGGGAAAAAGAGAAGTAAGAAAAATTTGTTAGTGTGCGTGTGTATTTGATTGTATTCAACACACATACACTCACACACACACACACACACACACACACACACACACACATTAGTTATTTCAACCAAAACAACAAATTATACAGTGTTAATTTGTACTACATTATATGAATCAATTTGCTTGCTTATAGCCACAGAGGCACGTGTTTTTGAATTTCCTCGATACTTGAGCAATATAAAAATAATAAAAGTAAATATTCAAGTATAGAGTTAATTCATGTAAAATTTGTAACAAAAAGGTTTTTAGACATATTTTTTCATATAGTAACTACCATAGAAACAGATATAAGGGAGGTACGAGAGTGTGTAATTTTTTTTCAAAATCGTAATAATTTTCATTATTTTCTTATTGGTTAGATGAAAATGAATAAAGATGAAAAAAATAATAAAACTATTTTTCTAAAAAATAAAAATCGACCTTAAACACGATAAGCTCGTATTTAGAAAATGAACTAAAAAAATCATTATAAAGAGAAAAATAATTTCTGATGAAGTTGTATAACACTGTTTCTCTTTTAGATTATAACGCCATCTTCTTCTATTTTGAACGAAACTTTTCAAGTTGGCGCCAAATTTCAAGCAAAAAATCAACTTACCTACTTAATTACTTGAAATTTGGAACGAACTTAGAAAGTTAAATTTAAAGAAGAATAAGTTGGTATTATAAAAGGTGGTGTTGTAACACTTTAGTGCTCTTTATAGTTCATTCTTTCAACGTATTAAACTTATCTTGTTTTAAGTTGGTTTCATTTATTTGAAAAAAAGTTTCATTATGTTTCAATTTTCCAAATATAAAAAAAAGGAGCCATGTATAAAATCTACCACACTGCCTACGTACCTACTTACTCTCACTCAGACTGATTCAGTTCAGAATTTCAAATCCACCTCATTAGATCAGAAATTTTAAATTTCAAAAATCTGATAGCGAATCTGTAATCAGCAACCGAAAAAACTCCAACATACCAATTTTCACCGAAATTGGTTGAATTTTAAATTTTAGGCTCATAATGGATCTGGCATTGATCCGATCTTAACGAAAATTCAATGACACTGCCTTAGACTATCCTTTTTCAAATGATGCTGAATAATTAGAATCAGTTCAGCCGTTGCTGACTACCTAGTCAGTGTATATACGTTTAAAAAGAAAACATATATATTATATACCCGAAGAACATAGAACCTCCTCCTGTTATTTAGTCGGTTAAGAAAATAGCCAAAGAAATTAGCACATCGAGATTTTCCACCGGTATGTTATCTATACAACATTCAGATTATCTTAATACTTAATCGGAATAAATCGTCGAAAAAATAATGCATAAATTTTAATTTTCAGCTGGTTTAAAAAATAACCGTTAAAATTTTCATTATTCTGATGATTAATTTCCATTACTGAGGACTCCATGAATACTCATGTAGGTAAAAACATGAAACACGATGTATAAACTACATACTCATAAAGAAAATTGGTATGTTAATATCTTCGACTATTTTAATGACTAAATTAATTTTCTGTTTCCCGATAAAAGTATAATGCCGAGAATATTATGATTTTGAAAAAATGTCTTTCTTCACTGCCCAATACATCTTAGCTCTTATGAAATAAGGCAATGAAAATTATGTACGAACAGTTTTTGTTCCAAATTTTATGTAAATTATTTTTATATTGAGGTAATTTTATTGTACATTATTCGGCCATCGAAGAAAATTGAAAAATATAAAAATAGTCGCATGTTTTAGCCTCTGCTCTGGTAGAAGTGAATCTTACGGAGTGAAACATTTTTATAACTTATTAATTCCTCTTTCACTGAGCTGTGATTCGAATTAAAAATTATGAAATTATGAATAATAGTTGAAGTTAACTGTAACCAATTATCCCTTAAATATGAATATCACAAAGCCGAAATTAAAATAACGTGAGAATTATGAACATTATTTTACGAATACGTCAAATATGTATTTTGATTTTTAAAGATTTGAAAAGTTTTCTTGTACAGTACTTACGTCACTTTGGAATTCTAAGAAATGAAGTAGTGGACCTAACTTCGCCACATTTACTCCCTAATTTAACTCTTCCTCTTAAATTTATTATATTTTCAAATTACAAATTATTTCTCCATCGTCTGTTACTCAACAAAAATTGGAACCATCATAGTATCCTGTAGACCTCCATGGTTCGCAGGGTTCAATAAACTTTTTTTTTTTTTTTTTTTGCACGTAGAATAACCTTTAGTACATTAAAAGCTGCGAAAAATTTCGGATAACACCCGAACTCATTCCAGTTATCAGCTCACGTTTGGAAAACTGCGCCATTCCACCAATTTTCCCACTCCTTCCCATCAAGCAGCAACAATTTCGGAGCAAGTATTAACAGATTATTGCGATATGGCACATTGCAGAGCACCTTTTTCTTTGCACACACAAAAGCGAGTTCGTACTTTAAAGTCTTAGACCAGAAGCTAGTCACGTCCGTTCTTTCATTTCGGTTTTTTCTTTTTATCTTTTCTCTTTCCCCCTCTTACTCACTCTATTTCTTTCATGTACCCTCCTTACGTCCTATTTTTTTTTCATTCATCTCCGTAAATTAAATAAAAAGAAAATCTTCCGTTTTTCTAAGTCAAAAAAAAAAAAAAAGAAAAACGAGATAGAAAAATATTACAGTTAAAACCGCACCGAGTGTAAAAAGGAAAGAAAAAGGAGCAAGAGCAGGAGCGAGGAAGATGTGAAGAGGTACCAAAAAAAAAAAAAAAAAGTGATGTTAACGTTAGGTTTTATGGCGTTACGTCGGACTTTTCGGATTCCATAATGAACGAACTTTCTGACAAAAAGTTTAGATTAAATGCTGTAAACGTTGTTATAAGTATTCTCTTGTATACTTCTTTTCTTTTTTTCTACGTTTTTTTCTGTTTTCCTTTCAGCTTTTTTACTCTTTTTTGCACACTCCGTTTTCCGCCTTTTCTAGTTTTACTTATAATTTTAACTAGTTTTCTCATGCAACATTTTCCTCTTAGTGTACCATTATACCAGTGTTACATACCACGTAAAATGTGTGTGTGTGTATATATATATATATATACTGGATAAGCGATGATTTGTGTCATTAACATTTCCTTTTCTTTCACGTGAAAAGTTCGTCTGTCTTTTCCTCCTAGTTTCTTTTTCCAGTTTACCTCTCTCCTTCATCGCCCATTTTTTTTTCTTCGTATTCGAGGATATATGAGTTATTTTTATGGTATATTGTATATAAGAGTTTTGCGCATTTCGTCGCGAACAGCACATGCGATTAATACTTTTAGATTGTGTTCTTCAAAACTACGTTTTTTTTTCTTTGTATTTTTGTCTTTCTTTTTTCTTAGGGAATTTTTTTTTTTTTTTTCTGTTCCATCCATTCTTTTTTTCTTTTCGAAACTTAATCTTTCGTACAAATTTTCAAAGTAAACTTATCGAGTAAATGATGGTTTATTCACGCGGAAGAAATTCTGTATCTTTTAAACGTTGGTTTCTAAGAAGATGATAGAAGAGCAAGAGTGCTGGAAGACGAAAAAAACGTATATAACTAAAAAACAGCTTACACAGAGGAAGATGTACCTAATTGGTGGTCTGCAGCAGTTTTAAAGATAAAATGTTACGGGTGCACCAAATCGATAAATGTTGGAGGCGAGAATGTTGTAGACACATAATAATTATGTGAATGAAGGGTTGGAGGGTGGGTTCAGGTTAACGTGGAAGCGAAATTTGAAAGTCAAACTTTGTGCTAGCTTTTATAATAATAACTCTTAGATCAATTTGAACAAAAAAAAAAAAAAAAAATTAATATAGTTACAAGTTAGCGTCGGGTATTAGCAAGAATTTTTTATTCCTGTATTAGTCTTCGTTCCGTTGATAGACTACCTTATGATATAATGGAACAGATAATTAGTGATAAGTATGACGTTCACTCACACGGCCACATACTGCACAAGTCAGTTCAACAATATCAAAAAAAAATTATCCCCTACGTTGATGGACAGATAGCCTTCACTGCTTACTGCCCCCACCTCAAAAAAATAAAAGTTAAATTAATCTATGACTTTCAAAGCTAATATTATTATGACGCAGCTTTAAATAGGTGCCCGGCCTTCATTCGACATCGAGAAACATGTGGAACTATTAGTAATTTCTATAATGACGAGAAAACTGTGCGGCTCTTGTTCCCTGAAGAGGCTAAGATTCAGCTTCTTTCAATAGCCTCTTATCATTTCTTCCACATTCATAGCCCACCCGTTCATATGAGGTAAATAAAATTGATATCGTGTACGTTTCTATTTGCTTACGATATATAATTTTCACAAAACTGTTTTTCTCAAAAAGTGCCGAATTTCCTGACCCCATTTGATGAGTAGGTTTTGACCAAACGTTTTCGCTTAAATATATGAGTAGGTACGTTTGAACCACATACATATAATTTTTATTAAACAATAATTTCCTCTTCACAAAACTAATAAAGAATCAAAATGTGTGGGGTATAGAACTGAGAACTCACTTTAAAAAAAACTAATGCGGAAGTAAAACTTAAAGTGTAACATTTTTTTACCATATAACTACTTTAAAATTTTCTCAAAAAGAGTTAATTCCAATTCGATGCAAAGAAATAAGTCAGCTACATAATATTATTATTCATGTACCAGAGTTTAATTTTTTCACAAAAAAAAAAAAAAAAAAAAAAGTACTGGACGAATATAAAAGCTCCTCCTTTTTATTATAATTCTGTTAAAGAAACAATACAATACCTACTTACGTAAAAGTATCTTATAAAGTTATAATGCAGAATTTGGCGACGTAATGTTGACGTCCAAAACATTTAGTCTATTAAAATATGCTGCATCATCGTCTCTCAGTTTACTAAATTTTTTACATATTCAAAAGCAACGTATTTAGTATGCACTGTCTTGAGGACCCCCTTATCATCGCTAATATTTTGCTTCGTATTTTATCCCAAATTTCCAGTATGGAGTAAAAAAAAAAAAAAAATGAATAAGTAATCGATGAAAATTGATAAAAATTGATATAAAAAAAAGGAAAGACAGATCAGACCATAAAAAGGTGATCGATCACAATCTGATCGACTTTCTGAAAAGAGTTAAAAGATCAATTTTCTGACCTTGATCGAGATCTCTAACGTAAGCTCTTCTCATTTTCGTTCAACGATGTTCTGCATTAATTAGATTACGACCATAGTAATAATTATATGAATTAGGTGCCTGTGCACTAAATTAGTCAGCTTGCAATGAATGAACACAAAAAAGTGTGCCTATCCAATTAGGTATTGTAAAAGAAGCCACAATTGTAGAAATCTGTTACATTCGTCCTTACCAATTTGATTTGCACATACTCCCATTTTCTCTCAAACTGGATATATGTATATATATTTACAGTATTCATTTTAACACATTATATTGTAGGTACCTAATAATATTTGAACTCGGTTACGCCTCTTTAAGAAAAACAATAACTTTTAAGAGAAAATTAAAATGTTTTGTCTCTTTTTTTTGTCGTCGAAACTATTTTGTCACAGTTTATTCCTCCTGACGCAGAGACCGAGACGAACAGAGAAAGACAGGAATAACAACAACAACAACAAAAATAAAAAAGACCATGAGCTAAATACTTTGGGTTAGATAGTTAGTTTATAGTCGCGATTATACGGCTAAATCGATAGGTCTGCTACATACTTTTGGTATTATTCTATTTTTTTTTTTTTTTTTTGTTTTTTAGTGTTCTTTTTGTGTTAATATGCGCGCAAATGAATTAAGCAAGTGTAGGTATGTTAATCAGCGTCTCCGTTTTTGTCTCTCTCCCTCTTCCTCGTGAAAAGCGTTACCATCATGTACATCGATAAAAATATTATATTGTCTTTATGCGATTAGATACCCCTCTGTTTCCTCTCCATTATACGGCGTTAATCAATCTCTCTCACTCACTGTGGCTGGCTACTTGCTCGCCTGTGTACAGCCTTCATCCTTTTCTCTCCTCAGCGCAACCTTATCCCGCCCCTTCGCCGCCTTTATACCCTTTCTTTCATCACATCCGAATGAATGTCAACGTCTCCTAACAGCCGGTGAAAATCGAGAAATTTTGTAATGCTATAAAACCGAGACGTCCTTTCGCCTTGAGGCCAGTCTAACGGTGCAAATTTTGTCAAAACGTGCATTTCGTCGAATGCGTGCTCTTGTGGTGACGGTGGCGTTTTGGGCGCACAAATCGCGAATAGACATGTGGTGCAGTTTTGGGGTAATCGTGCTGGTTGTAGGCAGTGCACACGGTGCGGTAACACGTTACAGATCTGCAGACCTGCAACCGGCAGCAGCCTCGAACGTAGTCGTATTGGATCGGTGGAACATCCAGCCAACCACCTCAAATAATGTGATCCGCTTCGATCAGTTCGACATGCAACCAGCGGCTTCCGATGTGATCGGGCTGGGCCAATTAGACCTACTGCCAGCGGCATCCTACATAGTGAGGCTGAACCAGCTGGACGTACAGCCGCAGCCATCCGACAACGTGCCTAGGTTGGACAGACAAGACTCGCAGCCACAGGCTTCTGAAAATGCGCCCAAGTTGGATCGAGTGGACCTGCTGGCGCAGCCATCCAACGTCATCGAGCTGGATAGGCTGGATCCACAAAATCAGCCAGTTGTCAGCAGTTTCAGCGTTGTGGAGACATCTGGTAACTCGGCCAGTGGACGTTCAGGATCGGGTCGACGGTCAAAAACATTATTTTCAACTGCCAGCGGCAACGATGATCTGGCCAAGAGCAAGGGTAACGGCGATGGTTTCTCCTACGATAACGACCTCAATTCGTTGTTGCCGGATAAAAATGATAAAGGAGGTCGCAGGGCTCGCAGCAAGGAGAAAGAACGTAAAGGCCAAGCGCGACAGCAGGCTGAGTCCAATAAATCGAGACAGTCGTCGCCAAAAAGTATCAACGACGTCATTGAGAAGGAGCAACCATTGGCCGGAGCCAGTTCTGGTAAATCACCGAAGAAACTGAACAGCGACCTTAAAAAATCTGGTTCGTACTTAAGCGGTAGTCTGGGTGATGGTTTCGAAGAGGGTTATGACAAAGAGAAGCATTATGATAAGGAGGGTGGTAAAAAGTTTACCGAAGCGCACAAGGCGGAGGCCGGTGCAAAAGCGCAGCAAGGATACAAGAAAGAGGAAGGTTTTGACAAAGCCGAAGATGAAAAGCACGGCAAAGAGGAGAAAAAAGCAATAATCAACGAGAAGCAAGGTGAAAAGAAAGGTCATGTCGAGCAGGAAAAACAATTTGGTGAAGAGTACAAAGGTAATCAAGGTGAAAAAGGAATATCCGTGACGAAAAAAGGCGGCCACAAGAAGGGGAGCAAGAAAACTGGTTTCCACAAGGTGCACCACAAAGATGAGTACAAGAAAGATGAGGTTTTCTACGATGAATCGCACGATGGCGACGAGCATGAAGAGCATGCGCACGAGCAGGAGAAGCACGCCAAAGAGAAAGGTGGCACTGCCAAGAAGACGTTGGTCGATTCGCAGTACCACGAAGGGCACGGTGAGAAGAAAGGTGTCCAAGACAAAGGCCATAGTTATGAAGAGGCATCTGGTCACAAGAAAGAAGCTGGTCAAGAAGCACATCATGACAAAAAATCAGAGTACGACAAGAAAGGTGGGGTCAAGGAAGGTAAGAAATATGGTCATGCCGAGGGTGGTTCACACGGTGGAGGATATGCAGACCACGATTTCTTTTGATCTCCAAAATGCTATTAAGGTTGCCGCAAGTATCTTATTGAATTCTGAATCTTTTCTTTTGTTAATGTCCCCAAAAGTGTCGTTTACAATGAGTTTTTGAGGAGATGACGAAATTTAAGGTGTTCATGTACTACAAAGGCTTGCCAAAATTCTGGAAGTTTATGTGGGTGGTATCTATGAGGATTTTTGGTTGTTTGCTCTTTCCATTGCGCTTAGAAAAGATGAAACAAGCATTTCGAAATATATTTAAGGCAATCAAACCACATTTGATGGAATGGATTGACAAAAGTCAAACCCTCATGTGTTGTACTTAGTGACGTTAGTCTTAATATATACTTGCAGATGAAAACATGTTTCTAAGGGTATTTTTATTTCAGGTGCTCATAAAGACCCCATAAACTTTTTATCCAAAATCACAAATAATCAGGATTTAAAAAGTCCTCAAATTTTGAAATTTTATGGATTTTCAAGGTCACATTCAATTCAGTTCCATTTAAACAATAAATTGTTGGGCGAAAAATTAATTTACCTGTATAAAAATAAAAATAAACACACACATTATCAAACACTCTATCTCTCTTTCTCCTCAGCCATGCCTTTTGAATAAGAAAAAGGGGAAAATAGGGGCTAATACCAGGGATTTTTATAACACTCACCTTGTTCTTGGCATTTTACTCTCATCATAGGGTTTCACATAAAACATTAGGCGCGTAAAACCCTAAAAATGAATTATTCGAGTTTGAATATATATGTGAGTTACTCAGTTTAGATACAGTCAATATAATTGTATCAATTTCAAAATGGATACCAAACATACTTTAAATTTTTTCATGCTATTTTTTGATAATTTATTTTTAACGTTAAAACTTCACTCATAACTTTTAATCAAGTAGAGGTCTGATATTTCAATATTAAGCAAAATTGGTTGAGCTCCTTCCAAATAGTGGTCTACTACCCGTATCATATTTATTTTAATAAAGTGAAAAATAGGTAACTTTTTTTCGTGGGGGGAGGCTGAGTTAATAATTCAAAAAGTGCAACAGTAATAACGAAAAAACTTGTTCCATTTTCAAATTTAATTTTCGATTTTTTATTTAAATCAATTTTATTATGTTGATTCTTCAAGTCACTGGAAGGACTAAATCACTGTAATTACTTTTTTGTTAGTAATGGTATTCAAATTTGAACCAAAGCTGAAATAATTTTTAGTAATGCTGTGAAAATGAAGTTTCTACGATATTGTGAATAGAAATCTGTTGTAACTGGATGAAATATTTTAACATTTTAATAAAAAATCAAAAATATTTTTGTTGAACTTTTACAAATTTTGTTTCTGTTAGTTTCTACCTCAAACACCTCTGACCAAGAAAAAATAAATAAATATGAAAATAATACGATCTAATTAGCTTAATTTAAATTATCTGTACGTCATTTGTTGTTTGTATTTTTGATTTACTCTCTGTATAATGTTGTTCATTTTTATTTTCTTTCTTTTTCTATTCTTTATTCTAGGTTATCTATTTATTTATCTATTTTTTTACTTTTTTATAATTTATCTATATCAATGAAAAAGTGTAGTCTTCATTTTTTTTTTTTTTTAAATAAATTCATTAAAATTAATTTTATTAAAAATTTGGTCATTGTATGTTTACTACAGGGTTATAATAATACCTATGGAATCAATTTGACAAATTCTGAAAAAATAAATTAAATTAAAAATCTCATATCAGTTGGTACCTAACCTCTGCTTCCATGTAAAATAGAAAAATTCTTCACATTGACAGGGATTTTAAGTTTACAAAGTATAATGAAATAATCAAATCAATTTACTAAAGCATGTTGAAAATTTTAAAATTAATTTTCTTTATACTTTGGGCAAAATGACATTGTTAAAATCAAATCCCAGTACGAAATTGGTTTCAAAAATTATAATGAATGATATGTCCAAGAAAATTCTGGTAAAATAAATTTAAATTCTGAACATGAAAAACATAATTTCTGTGACTGCAAAAATAATGTTTCTAATCAACGTCAAAAATTTTCCTCAAGATCAACTTATATGATAAGTATTAGTGTAAAAATTTAGAAGACTATGGTGTAAGTACTAATAATGGCCGGTCGGCAATTGCATTTAAGTTGCTGGAAAAATTCATCATGGGTGATTGAATGTCTGCAGTTGATGCAGAAATTAGACTCATGTGTAGAAAATAAGGATGTTAGGTTTATCACCTTTTAACAGATTTTCCAACATTGAAATTGGTCTAAAAAATTAAAAATGAATGATTCAAATGGTGGTCCAATTGTTTTTGAGCAGTATTTAAGTACCATTAAATATGGAAAATAACGTTATTTTTCACATAGGCTACACTGAAACAAAAATTAGGTCGGAATAGGAATATGGTGTCAATCGTCTTATTTTATCATAAAATCTCAACATTTTAACATCCTCACCCCTAATCCTTCCACGAGGTAAATTTCAATACCACCACGTTCGCGAGGAAAACTGGAAAAAAGAGCGAAATGAATGATCGAGAGAGAGGGAGAGAGAAAGAAAAATATTTCAAACTGCCAGAACATCCTCAACATTGAAATACGTAGGTAGAAAATTTCGGTGTAAAATGAGACGACTAATGACTAATATCGCTGTTTAGTGTTTACATCGTTTCGTCTCGATAGCGAAGGAAACAAAAGCGAGATTACGTTAAATCGCTCATTAATGAAAAGTTTGCTGTGCGTCAAGCTCTTCAGTTCACCCCCCTTCCTTTCTTCTACTTTTTCACCCAATCCCTCTTTCCTTCGAAGCTCACACACAGCAATGCGCAACAATATGAGATGCTGCGTGCGTTCCTTTTTACGAGCATATTTTCTACTTGGAGAAAAAAATCTCAGCCTTTCCAACTGCTCGTTCCTTCCCTCTGACCTAACTTTAAGTCAATCTTGGTCTGTTTCCTTCTCTACACAGCATTTATGGTCGTTCGCTACCGAAAAGCTTAACTTTTTACCTTTTCGCCTACAAACTTTAGGGTACGAATTTAATAGTCTACTCTTAGCACTTACTGTATACTGTATATTATATATATATATATAGTATACTATAAATACCGAAATTCCAGCGTCCAAAAGTTTACAGACTTATAAGTTGGGTACTGCTGTAATGTTACGTGTACTGTGAGTTCTTGTAGACTTTTAACGGCTGCAGAGGGAAAGAGAATGAGAACTGGAACACTGCACAGTATATTACTTGATGACGGTTGGCAAATCTTCAGTAGTTTATGAGCGAGTAAAGATCACTATTTTCTGCTTTTTATTAGTACTGCTTCAGATTTACGAGTGAAGATAGGTGCACTGTGGAAGGCGTGTAGGCTATGTTTAGTCAAAGACTTTACACCTTGTATCCGTATTAAGACAACGTTAGGGCTACAGTTCAGTGCAACCGATTTTATGGTTAATAAATCTATCCGTAAGACTAACAATAACAGAAAATCATCTATAAATTTTATGCATCATCGACGTTTACGTAATGTTTGGTAACGGATGCGAGTACTGTATAATCAGATCCAACAGGGGTCAGATACAAAAATAAAATTTTGAAAAAATAAAATACAAATATATTCTATTTCATATAAGAAAGACACGACGTTACAGAGACAGTCACATTTCACATTTACGTAAAGATAAAAATATTGTGTAAACGAAATTTCAGCAAACTTATGCCTAAAGTTCTGGGAATGATCACGTCTTTGGAAGTTCTCATATAGTGTTCTTTTGCGGGTAAGAAGTACTTACTTAGTGAGTATGTTTTCACAATAAAGTTCAATTTTTAAAAATCTTTGCACGAGTTTTTATTGCTTGTAGCATTTCATAAATCTGCAACCAACTCGTTACGAATTACACTTTATTCGCCAAATATAGCTGAGTACAAAATATTTGTTTTGTGTTTCACCTATTTGGCAAGTACGACAATACAATCGCAGAACACTGATCCGCACATGCTGTATTTGCCTATATTTGTCAAACATCGTCTCTCGAATTAATTTGTCTCCATTAACTCGTTTCAAAATGCGGACCTTTTTTTTTAGAAACAACGTGACAAATAGACAAAGTTAGAAAAACATGGGCAAATATCGAGACAACACAGACAACTGATCCACAAACTCTGAATTTGCTTATGTTTTGTATTCATTTTATCGCAGGATTGTTAGGCGAATATTTATTATACTTACCTACTACTTTACAAGGCGTTATCTATCGAGAAAAATTAAAAAAAAAAAAAAAAAACACAAAAAAAAACGTAGTTATACGTTGCAGCCAGGGTATGAGGGTGAAACATTTCCGTCACTTTTATTGAGTAGCCCAACCCCAAGATATTTCAGCCATAGAACCTTTTGCAAGTTGTAATTCCATTTCGAAACCTCATTTTACTAGGATACATGGTATCTATAAGGTAGTAGAGGTGCGAAAAATATCGATATTTTTCGTATCGATGTGAGAAAATGTGTAAAAATATCGATATTTGACTAACTTAATTCACAATCTATCCAACATAATTATGACGATATTTTGGATTAAATATTATAGATATTTAGCGCATCGATATTTTCTCTGAAATATCGATACGTTATATTGGAACGAAAAAATATTGATATTTCGTACCACTACCAAGTAGTAATTAAGTAGATAAGAACTATGCATGTCTTGTGTTAGTGATTATTTTGTTTGAGGCCTACTAGATTCTTTTAAAAGTAGATTTTCTATGAAAATCAACTTATTAATCTTGGTGTCATGGAACGACTTGGGAGTGGGGGTAAGTACGTTTTTTGTTCATGACTCGAGGAAAATTTTGGCACCAAAAACTCAAATTCATATAAGTACCCATATATGTAAACCAATTTCTTATTATCGTGGTACAGGTGGTAATTTTTCTCCGATAGTCACGAAATTTCGAAAAAACTTTATTGCTAAGTCAAGAAACTGACCTATTGATTTTGTTGCGGATCGGCCGTACGATACTTCCGGTATCGCTATTTTTGTCTTTATTTTGGCTATAAAATTTTTAATTTTAAACCAATTACTACAAAATTTGATAATAAATATTTGTTATAATTTATCATAACCTTCTATCAATTTTGGTGCGGATCAGCCGGACGGTACTTATAGTAACACTATTTTTCTAAATTTTGTCTATAAAATGTCTTATTTTGGACCAATAGGAATGTAATTCGGAAAAAATATTTATTATGATCTATTCTAACATATTACTAATTTTGGCGCGAATTGGCCGGACGGTACTCACGGTACAGCTATTTTGGCTATTATTTCCGGCTATAAAATGATTGATTTTGAACCAATAACTACAAAATTTTCAAAAAATGTTAATTATAGTTCATTAAAACATGGTAGCAATTCTGATGCATATCGACCGGAAGGTACTTTCAAAAAATTTATTTTTGTTTAGATTTTGAAAGTGATAGGTAGGTTCTTAATTGTTTTTAATTGCATACTTACCTATTTTTACGTCAACAGTTATAAAATTTAATACAGACTTTACGATTATCATCTATTAATAACTTTTCGGTAGCAAATTGTTTACTTTTCGAAAACATACTTTTTCTAATGGAGAGTTGCTGCTACGTTAGAGGTTTTTTTTTGTCATATCTGTTTCATTTAAGTACATTAAAATTAATTTGGACGTTTCACAGTATTGATTACCGCACTTTCTGCCAAAGAGAACATTAGGTAATTCAAATAAATGAATTTTTACTGTTGACAGAGTATAGCCTACCTAATTACCCTTTTTTTGAAATTCGTTCACATTTTATTTAGTAAAGAAGAAGGTAGAGGGTATCGCAGAAAACCGATCATATTTTCTCTGAGAAATTAAAATCGTTTTTCCTTCGTTCCACTTTTGACAAAGTTTATACCTATACTCGAAAATGGTTTACTCGTAGTTTCTTAGGCGACGGAAATATTTTGAAATTCCATCCTCTGGAAAGAGAAAAACGTGAACAAACGTTATCTGCTGCCTCAGCATCCACCTTAAAATGATAATTCTCACGTATTTTGGTTTTTCGTTTTTGTTTTTTGTTGTTTTTTTTTTTTTTTTGCCTCTTTTTTGGCTGTCAGCTCCAAACGAAACCGAGGAAATTAAAAATTATAAGGAAAAGATAGGAACGTGGTACGTGACTGCGTGTAAACCAAGTCAAAAAAAAAAAAAAAAATTCCCCCAAAAAAAAAGAGCAAACGTCATGTTTCTGATTTTTGGAAACAAATTGTGTCGTGGTTCCATTGCAACCCACGAATATTACTCGGTATTTTTTGTTATTTTTTTTTTTTTTTTTTGTTTTTTTTCCTTTATCTCTATGTACATATATATGAATAGATTAAAAAAAGATAATTATTTTATGGTCCTATAGGTACACGGTTGTACGTTAATTTAAATTAATTGCCTAATTAAGATCGTTGTCGCGTTAATAAAATAAAAAAAAATTTCCGTTGTTACAGGCTAAATGAAGATTTTTATGGCTTTTACGTTATACGTACATACGCCAACAATTATTCTACAGTACCTCTGCATACTGTACATATTAAGTATAGTAAATCTCGTTTAAATCATTGGAGTTCTTGAATTTTTCTTCTTTTTTTTTAACGTTTTTTGTTTCTCTTCCTCCTTCCTTTTGGTATTACGGCTGAAGGTGGTGGTGGTTGTATACGTCGTTAAAAAAAGGAACATTGAGTTCGACAATTTCACCGCCATAAAATGAATTTGAAGTATTTTTAAGGCGCTCGATCCGAGTAATTAAAATTACGAATCGTGATCGACTCGGTTACGTTGCTGTTGTTGTTGTTTTTCTGTTTTACTCTCATACATTTTATGAGTGCATTTTGTAGGTCTAGATTGATTTACTTGCTTTTCAGCGTTATAATCTAAACGAGTGGAGAAAGGAGGTTATTTGCGCATTCGTTTTCCGTGTTCCTCATTGTCAAAGAGAATGTGACTTCGTGAACGTTACCGAAGTAATTTTCAGCGTGTCAAATGAGTAGCCCCACGCAAAGTTTACTTTTACCAAAATACCTAATTGAGCTACGGGTAATTGAAAAAACCGCAGAAAATTTGTTTTCACAATTTTTAGTTGTATCGGTATTGGGCATAAGATAGCTTAAAGAAAGACCGAGGGAGCTGTAATTTATTGTAACCAGTGGCGAAGCAAGTATAAATTTCTGGAGGGAGGAAGCCCGAATACCATCATTTTTTTTACAAATGAAAATTAGTCAAATTCTTGTTTGGTTCCTGTTTTTAGTAGTAATTTTTGAAATTTTCTGAGGGAGCTTTACCATACTTTGGGGAAGGGAGAGGTTGGCCTACCACATCACTCTTACATTCAACAATGATTGTAACATATTTTTCATCTGGTTATCTTAACAAACAGTATAATTTTAAGGCGTTGAATTTCTTTTTAAGTGAAGTTAGTTGCATCCATCTGCTATTAAGTTCAGCCAAGAAAAAGGATCATAGGATTTTTTTGTTGAAAAAAAAAAAAAAAAAAAAAAACCAATTTTAAGGAAAAACCGCAGTTAATTATCCAACAAGACAAATTTTGCAAAACTTATGTTTTGAGAAATAAGGTAATATTTTTCTACCCGATTGAAAAAGGTGGACTCGACTTTTCAGTCCCTTTCATGAGAGCCGTTAGGCAGTTACGTGGGATAAAATAAGGGCAGATTGAAATTCGATAGTAAATACGATTTGGCCCCATAAAAAAGCTGGTCGTGCTTATAAAATTGGCTTAAAAATAAAAGAGAAAAACTCTTCACTCCATAATAATAATAATAATAATAATAGTAGTAATAATTATTGTTATTAAAGAAATATACAGGGTGTCCACTAAAAAACGGAACAGAATGCTGTAATACGAAAATAAGTAGAGTAACCATAAAAATTGTTAGGACGATTTTGTTTGAATTACTTATTCTTCTGGCTAATGCTCATGCTACATTACTTAAGAATTTTTAATTGAGAAGGAACCATGGGCTGAGTGTAACTTTGTTTATTGACATTAGGTTATTTGTGGGAACTGCCACATCTTGCTTAATACATAATACATTCGCCATTTATAGTTGGCAGTGAGATGGCCATACGGTTAAGTTCACCACTTTTAGCTGGCAAATATGTAGTCCCAGGTTCAATTCCCGAACCTACAAAACCTACATCTGGTGACCCTCGATGTGTGCTGGACATGCACACACCCTAGTGGTGCAACGTGGAACTCACAACTCTCCTTCCTAACTTGAATCGCCGATAGATGGTGCCCTATATAGTGGAAATAGAACTCATATAGTTAGTATAAGCCTGTGTGTATTGGTATAAGAGGCATTTCTGGCTCCACGCAACCTCCCACAGTATCTAATGTCATTGAAATCATATTGAGTCTCTCTAGAGGGGGAGTGTGTGGGAACCGCCATACCTTCCCTAATACATAATACTTTCTCCAGTTATAGTTGGCAGTGAGATGGCTGTGCGGTTAAGTTCACTGCTTTTAGCTGTCAAATATGTAGGTCCCAGGTTCGATTCCCCAAACTAACAAAACCTGTATTATTTTTTGAGATATTTCAGCTTCTTTAGAAGTTACAGCTTCTTTATCAGTTTTATAAAGTGGACACATACACTTAAGAATATAATAATTTTAATTTAAAAAATGTTATTGGAACTATTTTTTGAGGCAATATCAGCACATCAAATGAAATTAAATAAGAAGATAACCAAACCAGTGAGGACATAACTCTTCGCACAATTTTAACCCAAATTTAGATAATAAAAAACAAAATAATGTTATAAAGTATGTGAACAGAACCAGCCGAAAATTGCAGAAAAGATTTAAAACTTAGAGTTGTCCATTTCCTGTATAATATGTATAAGATAATAACTTGGTGAAAAAGATTACTATGTTCTAGAGCCCTGCACAAGTACGTACGGCATCGTGTGATTACAAGTACAAAATACTCGTCAGACGAGTAACACGATTACCCATGTGTACTCATACTCGTGTAGCAAACAATGCGAGTAAGTAATCGGCATCGCATCGTGGCATCGTTAGTAATCACTTGAATGTGAATACGATTAAATGCAATGCATTCCAAGATAGGGTTTATAATATTGTTGCAGAACTTTGGAGAAACGCACGGCGATTACATATGAGTATAATCGTTACAATGCCTACAATGCCACGCTGCTATGAGTAATATTTTTCCAACTACGTATTCGCATCATTTTGTAAGGTAATTGGCAATTCCTACATGATTACTTTTTTACGTACTCATGTAGGTCTCTAGATAGGAGGAGTCTGATGAGTTGAAGAGGGCCAAAATGAAGATTTTTTTTCCTCTATGAAAAATTGGCTGCTTTATTTTTAAGGTAGACCTAAATATCTATTTTCTTCTCCTCTATTATATAAATGAAATTGCATTTTATTGTAACAGCATCACGTCATTCTCACTCAATGAATTTGACTAAAATTTAAAATTTTTAAATAGGTGCTTATTCTGAAGTGTTTCTTGCAGAGTTTTGTATTGAAAGCTCAACCCTGAATGGTGTAATCAAACTCAAAAGTTTCAATAATATCTATTTCATAAAACTTAAAAATTTTGTTTGTGTGTAAAAAGTTTCATTTTCAGGTTGTTTTGGAAAGTTTGGATTTGAAAGCTCAACCCTGAAAAGCTGTAATCATGCTCAAAAGTTTTAGAGATGTCACTTAGGAAAGAATGAAAGTTTCACTTTGAAAAGTTTTATATTTACTTTGAAATGTTTTGTTTTCAAGGTGTTTTGGGAAGTTTTGTTTTTTAAAATCTATACCCTGAAATCTACAATCAAACTCAAAAGTTTCAGTGGAGTCATATAATGAAGAATCACATTTAACTTTGAAAAGTTTCATACACGTTTTGACAAGTTTCATTTTCAAGTTATTTTGGGAAGTATAGTAATGAAATCTCAACCCTGGAAATTGTGATCAAATTCAAAAGTTTCACTAATGACACTTATGAATAAATCAAAATTTCACTTTGAAATGTTTTATTTTCAGGGTATTTTGAAAATTTTAGTTTTCAAAGCTTAACCCTGAAAGAGCTGTAATCAAGCTCAAAAGTTTCAATAATGCTACATATGAAAGAATAGAAGTTTCATTTTGAATAGTTCCATTTATGCCAAGAAAGGTTTCATTTTCAGGTTCTTTTGGGAATTTTGGTTTTGAAAGTTCCTCCTTAAAAGCTGTACTCAAGTTCAAAGGTTTTGATGGCGTCATCTAAGAAGGAATTTAATAAATTACAATTTTTGATTTTAAAGGTTTTGTTTTCAACGTATAAGTTTCATTTTTGTTTTGAAAGGTTGATTTTCATGGTCTTTTGGGAATTGTAGTTTTAAAAGCTCCACTTTAAAAATTGTAATTCGGTTGAAAGCCTCGAAGGTGTCGATTATATAATTTATTATGATGAAATGTAGGTATCTTTTCTAAAAAAAAGTTACGTTTATCCTTTGAAAAGTTTAATTTTCGGTGTATTTCGACAAATTTTGTTTTGAAAGAGCGACCGAGTTCAAAAGAAATTGAAATAAAAATTGACATTTTTGGGACGCATAGTAATATCTAAACGTTACGAAATGAAAGACAAAAATATAGAAATTCACTAATACCATGGTATAAAAGTATGTACAGTATTCGCAAACATACAAGGTATACCTGTATTATTTTCATCGAGTTTTATTCGTAAATACACGAGAAAGTGCTCCAGAAACAGAGCGTAAAATATATGTGTACGCATTTCGCGTACAACTTTATACCTACCTATGTGTATAGCTACGTAGATATAAACGTAAAACGACGCACTGTAGTATTTTACATAATAAAACCAAGATTTGTATTTAATTAAATCAAGTCGTTGTTTTCAAACTGGGATATGCGGACGGAGAGAAAGGGTAAATATATATATATATATATACATATATGTTTTGTAATGAAAATGCAAGACTTACGCAAATTCCTGACTCCGAACAGATTACACCCCAAACAGGGTAATTTGCCTGCAGCAGCTGACAATTCTCCCAACACTGAAACATACAAAATCATCGTAATAAATTAGTGTCGACTATATGACAAGCCAATTCAGCGAGTTCAACGCTGGCTATAATAACGTTAAAGTCTAAGTATTTTCTCGAATGGTGAAAGTTCGAAGTTACAAACTGGGGTTATATAGCCTACTGGTTTGTGTGCTGTGGGCGACGAGATGTTCACATTTTGTGAGTGAATCTTCCTAATTTGATATTCAATAATATTATATTCTACGAAACAGTCGCAGATGAACGGTAGTCACGAGTCGAGTCTTTATAGTCCATAATTCATGATTAAAATTAATCAGTCGCTAGAATACCTGTAAATTGTGGTTAATATTTCTTCAGCGAACGAAAATGGGTGAGATTCTGAATAAACGGAAAGTAAAAAACCTTTTTCGTTACGAACTAAACATAAATGTTTGCTAATCATTCACCATTCATCAATGTTCACGCCAAATAAACGACGATTAAAGGAATAATTTGCATATTTTTCAGACATAAAACTGAATTGGCACTCTGTGCTTGCAAAAGGCAGGTAGAGGAGAGCACGTTTGACTGTAATTGCAGTCAAGTCGAATGAAACGAGAGAGAAAATATTTTACTCAGAGATCGGAATGAGTACTCGGAGTGTATCTTAGAGAATATTATTTAGGCCTATGTATTTACCACCAATCTGAATTATTGGATTGACTAGTTTACAATGTTTTGCTATGTTTAGTGTGTTCCAAAATGATGAAGGATAGGGAGGGAGGTTAGAGGGATCGAGATGGAGAGGAGAGAGCGAGAGAGAGAGAGAGAGAGAGAGAGAGAGAAAATGTCTGACTTAGTATCATCTTCTGAATGATTTTAATGATGAATTTACTCCCTAATAACATAGGAACATATTTGGGAGATATAGGAAGAGAGGGGAGAGAGAGTCCAGGTTGAGTATCAACTTCTGAATTATGTTGATCTTCATGATGAATTTACTCTCTAATAGAACACGAAAATTTTTTGTGTTACCTAAAGGAAGATTTCAACTCCAGCCTCATTCCATCCATAAAATTTACGAAAGGAATTTGTTAATCGCCAAATATTCACCTATCACAACCATAAATAAATTTTTTTCGAGTGAAAAAGCTGATGTATATAACTTCAAATTGGCCACAAATATTGTTGAAAGTTTTGGTATTACGAAGCCCTCGTACCTGATGATCAAACAAAACATTTTAACAACATGATAAATTTTATAAATATTTGACCTGTACTCGATTCAAGTTTGTGTTCCTTTTCCTATTGAAATAAATTCCATCCCATTAACTACATATACTTTTATACATACGCTCATGTTTGCCCATTTTCGGATGTTTTAAAATAGGCTAAGTATAGGTCATCCTCACCAGTTTGAACGGTTTAGATTTAGACGATATTTAATTATAAGTTAGATCCACGAGTGAGCTCAGTTTAAAGTTGAAATTACAATGTGTCGACATAAAACTATGCGATGAAATCGCGAAAAACCCTCAAATGTACATTTTCATACTGTAAGTTTAGCACCTGAGAAGGTTCGTAAATTCATCGCTGAATTTTAAACCTGTTTTCCTGTCGGTAGGACCACTCAAATGCTTAATTTGAATGCCCATTCGAAGACCTAAAACAGCTCGATCGAATTCCTTCGGTAGTCAATTTCGAAACAAATAGACTGTAGATTTGCGATATAAAGACTACGGGGCGAGCATATATTAATATTACCTATACCATAGCTATATTGTGTGATGAAAATGCAGCCATGTGATGGTTTGGTTACATAACAATTGTCTAACGTTGGTACTTTCGCAAAATGAAAAACGTATCTAAGAGAGAGAGAGAGAGAGAGACTGAAACCGAAAGAGAAAAACTTAATTAGAAAAAAATAAACTTATCACAAAACTCACGTATAAATCTACTCGGGTTAAAAGTTAACGTAGGTAACCAAGATGTAAACTATTTTATCTTCATTAACGGCACGTCGTTGTTAGAATATAATTAACGTGAGCCAGTATGTCGGTGTGTGTGCGTATATGTGTATTGTAAGTACATATTATACTATGTCTGTGCATTTATGTTCTTCGGTACATAAAAGAGTGTTTGCTCTCGATTCACAAAAAACTACACAAAAATTAACCTTTTCTCGCCTAGGCAGCGATTTTTTCCACTGATATGTTCCAAGTTGGTTTCTTTATCTTTAAAATGTTTTTTTTATTTTTATTTATTTGTTTGTTTGTATGTTTTCTAATTTATTTTATGGTAGGTAAGAAAGTGGGTTGGTATTTCTGGCAATTGGTTATGAATGCATATTATATGCGTAAAGGCTACACTACTGGTAATCGGTACAACCAATTAGTGCTAGCGGTTGCATTTTGGAACGTCGTCAAAAGTATTATTTTATTTTACGTGTTCATTCGTCGAAAAGGTGGAAATAAAACCTCAGATTCTACGATTCTCTCCTAGAATGGCGTTATTCTGGATGATTAGATAACAATCTGCATTCGTTTAATCGGGTAACAGAACCGAATTAAATCAATCAAAAAAGTAAGGATCGTTGTAGTTGCCTATTAACGACATTGAAGGGGCCACCGATGCTAATTTCGTTAGCTGATGGAAAGAGTAATTTTTATGACCTCACAGTCGACCTTGCCGAAGATCATGCTGGGAGGAGTAACATTATGTAACTTCATTTTTTGAGAGAGCACAGTACTGCGCTTGCAGGTAAATAAAAAACGACTGACATGAAATAGATTTGGTAAAATGAAAACCACGGTAATAAAAATGTAGAATGATAGGTAATAAAACTGAAACAAAACTATACGTTTATTTTATACCTTTATTTGGAGACAAAGCATAAAATAAAAAAAAATACCTGCACCTACCTACGCCAGAGGCAAGTAAAAAGAACGGAATATTTGTGTACGATGTATAGAGAAGTCGCCAAGCCGAAGGCATTAACAAAGTATCGGATAAAAGGTAGTCTCGAAAAGAACAACCAAATTTAAAGGAGCTGTTTATAAAACACTTACCTACCCCATTTCGTATAATTAATCTCGAATTATGTCGAACTGGTAGAGTCTATCGGTAGGTTAACTGATGGTTGGGCGCTTCACGATCAGTCTTATTAATTTTCATATATACCGACGACGGTATTTATTTATTTATTTATTTATTTATTTAATTTTCCTGAGATTCTTCTCCATTCTTCTAATTATACAGTGACTTGCAGCGATTTATCATCGTCCTCTTTGCTTTTGTAAAATATACATTTTTACTCATATAGGATTTTCAAAAATGAAATTTCAAAACATCTACTTAATCTTACAGGTCGATATGGTGGTTCTGCGACTGTAATGCACTCAAGTCTAAATTCGAGTTTAAAACCGTTTCTTGACCAATTTTAATAGGCTATTCGCATGATTTGGAAAACATGGATGCCGTAGGTTTCCTCTTCACCCAAGATCAACAAAATAAGATAAACATTTTTTTTTTTTTTGGCTAATGGTACCTCAATTTCATGTTTTTCCAAATTATTCGGTTAAATATGAAAATATGAATAAAAATGCAACTTGGGGGTTCAATTTGCATAATTTTGGTCTTCACGCTGAATAATATTTCATTGTTCAAATCGATGGCCAATATTTCGCTAGTAAAAAAAGGAAAAGGAATTGATGTTATTTAATCCAATTTTTGCACGCCCCCTCTTCTTTATCCTTTGCTCCAAAAAGTGACGATGTGTTTTTTAAATTGGATAATTAAATTAACGGATGTTTTAAGCAATCATTCGGGCCAATTTAGCCATAAAATGTTCCTCAAGTCACATGATTTAGAAAATCTTTCGTTTGTGACTGAATTTTGACGACACCATTGAGTTAAAATGATGTTTTAAATCGGATGTTTTGAATAAATATTATATTTTTCTGACACTTTAAGTACGTGGTCACTATGATAGTAAATTTTAATTGAATGGTATGGAAAATAGTTAGATGTACTTGGTTTTATTGACTAAGTCATAAAAAATCATATCATTTTTTTCACCTAAACCCTTAAAATTTTTTTGAAGCGTCTAAGTATAGACTCAGATGCTTGGACGTTTCTCACTTTGGAATCAATTTGATTAAAATCAAACATCGATTCTAGCCATAATTTTCGATTTATTAATCATTGTCAGAAATGTTTAGGTTCTCGTGATAGGTTATGCGTTGAGTGTGACGGAGGTTGCCTATTCTCAAATTTTAAGGGACAAGAGTTAGCAAAACATGAAGCAAAAGTTTCCTATTTTCAGTTTGCATGTTTATTATTAGGCGCATGCTGAAAGGGTGTAACATATTCATTACTCATTTCGCAACAGTCAATAAAACCGTTTGTAATCGCAGTATATATCTTCGGTTCGATGGGCTTGGAAATATTTTTACCCTACTATAGTTTCTAGTCTACGGAGCTTTTTCAAGTAAGTACGTAGGTGCTTAGTCGTATCTGGTCAAATGCTCGTAAATTATAACTTTTTTCTTTGAAAATAGTACCTATCATCTAGATTTGTAACATTTATACTAAAAATTCGCTGAGAAAAGGCCTATATGTCGTGCTGATGCCTAGCACATATCTTCATCGCGGTGTGACTCTGTACTCTTTCTCTTTTCAATACATATTATAGGTAACTTATTTCCTACAGTGGAACGTTTTTACGTCTCATTAAACATTAGCGAAATTATTTCAACCGTCTGCGGTGGTAGGCGATGAGACGAAATGCGAAAAGCAGAAAATGTTTATAAACGAAAAAAAAGAAAAGAGAGCGGCAGCACCAGCGGCCCCTGGAGAGTTTGAGGCTGAAGAAAATCCGAAAGTCATTTGAATATAGCCTATATGTCTACCTGTGTAGAAAATATCGCTGATATCTTTACTGTCTTACCCCCTTATCTCTGCACCTCTCTCTTTTCTCCGAAGCTGTCATTTTATCTCATTCTGTTGGTTTCTGTCTTACTTTCACTCTCTTTCTCCCTCACTCTCTCTCTATCTTTTTTTCATATATATATATATATATACACTCTTTCTTTCTGCAGCCAAGATATCGATAGTGGAAGTTTAACAAGCTATCATGTTTCCAGTATATTATACGTACTACACACGCAGTATGTAGGTACGTATGTGTATAGGTATACCTGTAATCTTTAAGACAGTAGATTCGAGAATCAAAAGGAGTGGATGGTGGAGGCTCAATGAAAGGAGGTTTGGCGGCAAGCATTCAAATACGGGTCGCGTAGAATAAATATCAAAGTTAATTGGATCTGTAAATGTGCACAGCTATCCTATAATACATTGCCCGAGGAGGTTGCAATATTGTGGACGTAGATGTCGTCTTCATGTCGTCCCAGTCGTCGTCGTCGTCTCATTGCATTGCACACAGAGCCAAGAGGAGAAGACTAGTTGTCACAGAAAAATCGTAGTAGCGTCTTCTGTTCGTTGTTTTTCTTGGCGAATGCCACGTAATATATCGTCTACACTAAGCCATAAATTTCTTTCTTTCGTTTATTTTTATTTTTTTTTGTGCGCTCCTTATAGCCTTTTACCTTTTGCCGACCATACCAAATAGTGAAATCTATGATCTGATATTGATACGTTGTCAATGATTCCATAGTTTCTTTTTGCTGCTGTTTTCTTTTTTTCTTTTCCTTCATTTGTTCCTCTTTCCTCTCAATTTTCTTTACCTTTGTGGCACTAAATACCGGCAAACGCGGATTATATTATTAGCCTTATTGGTCTTTGCTGTGACAGGTTGCTATTCTTTGTTCCGTTTGACCGTTTTTTTTTTGTTTTTTTTCTTCCATTTCTTCCAAAGATTTATGTGGCATTTAACGTCAATAACTTATGTATCGGATGACGTTTTGCCTAACGTTTCACGCGGTTTTACAAAAGAAATGAATCTTAAAGGGTTGGAGGGTAGGGGGCTGGAGGAGGACGACAGTAAAATAAAATGAATTGTGTACTCACTGGCACCAAATTTAGATTGCAAACAGAGTGCTATCAAATAAAGAAATGAGGAAGAGTGAAAAAAATGTCGTACCTAAAGGTACTTCTCGATGTCGATCTTTTTCGCAGGAAATGTTTCCTACGCTGCTTCGTGGCTCCTTTCTCTCCCCTATAAACCATTTCATAAGTTTTAGTTTTTTTAAGGACGTCTTCGTTTATGACGAATCTACTTACCTACTCGTTCGAGTCTTTTGGGCAGCTTATTACGTTACTAATTTTACTACCGCCGATGGTTATCGCAAGTTTTTGTAGGTATAATAAACATTTTTTTTTTTTTTTTTTTGATTCAATGGCGTCGAATTGTCGAAGCACGAGTTTCATGTCGACGACGACGATGCGAAACTGTCACATTTACCTTATTTCATTTTCTTATGGCTTGTAGGTATGTCGCATAATGTATCATTTTACATCGCAGAACGTGCTTCGAGTTCGAGTAACTGTTTCCATGGAGAGGGGGAGACGTTTCTTCCAAATGGATGGATGGGTGGTTGGATAAATTAGATAAGGTTGTGATTGACATTTTTCTCAACAAGTATTAAAAATAAAAATAAAACAAAGGAACCGGACGATTATAGTCTTGTGAAAGTTGAGGCATCGACAATTATCTAGTCTTACTAGAATATTGTGAAATGAATTTCAACGAAAACTCGATATTTATTTTTTTCTGAGCTAAAAATGTAATGCGTATTATAGTCGATTACCATCTTATCTATATGATCGAACCGATAAGACGAGTGTTCGTAATTTATAACCCTTGCGTTCAGTTCAATATTGATTGTTTAAATTCATTCAAAAATAATCCCGTTGGATTTGCCTGGGTTCATCTTTTCCTCAACATTGTCAGTGACTATGGGACCTTAAGTCCAGAAAGAAGTAAATTTTGTAGTTTCCTCAGGTCACTGAGGGGAGAATTTCCGTCTTCTAATCCAATTCTTAGGCTAGGCTCTTTCAAAATAAATGGGCATACTAAATCTGCAAAATTTAGGTTTTCTCTTTAATTTCAAACATTATTTAAGTCTTTGAAGCATACATATTGCATTGAAAGTTTCTAAAACTTGTAACGGTGTTTTCGCAAGATTCTTTAAAGTGGTGAGAGTCACAGATGCGAAGCAGATGCTCTTTAAAGAAATTCATTCTGCTGTTTTTTTCGGAAGATTTAATTGCATATTACACACCAAGGTTCAAAAGTTAACGTTACATGTGAGAGAAGTTTGCGAAACAAGTGCAGCTAGTGAGCAATTCCCGAGTCATGTAAACTCACTTTTGAACCTCGTTGAGGAAAATATTTTGTATTTAATTAGTGATCAGAAAGCAAAGAAATTAACGAAACATTAAAATTCTGTCATACTGATAAGTTTTTTACAAAAATTATAAAAATCAGAACAAAATATCAACCTCCTCATTGTGGCAGATTTAATATTTCATTCTGAAAGTGTAACCTCTACCTCGATAAAAAGTGACAGTGCTTCCATGTAAAAAGATGCTTTACATTTTTACACAGAGGAGCGGTCATATACATCGAGATCATATTCATCGAGATTATATTCATCAATGATATAAGTTACTTTTCACTTCGAAAAATACCAGCGTAAACATCACCTTTCTAATCATGTATTATATGCATAAAATAATTTATTTGCTACTATTTGCTGTGTCATCCTTAACCTGTACATTCAAAATAATGAGAAGTACATTTCTGTAATCTGGAAAACCAAAATTTTATCCAATTTTTGTTCGAATAAATTTTTTTTTTTTGCAAAACATGCAAAAAAATTTGCCACATATATGTATAGTTAAAATTTTTTATTCTTTTCATGTTCCCATCAGTTTCTTTCTTGTGACTAAATTTTTACAATAATTTACGATAAAATTATAATTTTTAATATCAATTTTTCATATAAGTATATACGAATAAATTTTTTCAAAATCAATATGCTGCCAAAATCGATTTTTTAGAAATCGTTTTTCAATACTTTGATTTTATGAATCAATTTTTCATGAAAATTTGAAAGTGAAGAACGATTCTCCCATTCAAACCCATCCAAATCCATCCAAACCCAGGCAAGACAAGAAGAAACTAAAAATGAATACCAAAAATTAATTTTAACTGACTCTACTTAATGTTATATACTGAAAAAAATCATTGTAACAGGTCAGTTCTTCCTACAGCAATTTTTATCAGCAATTTTTTTGGTTGTTAATTGCAATTTCCAAAAATGTTCGATGTAATGAAATGAATTTGTAAAACTTCATTCCTCATTCGAAAGACAAGCTAGATTTTATGTATTTTGAAACGATAGCTGAAAGAAATGAACTTGGGTTTTATTGAGGAACGGCTTACAACAACTGAAGAAATGAAACATTAACGCTATAAGATACTGTTCCCTTCCTCTTCCTTTGTGGTATAAAATACTCGAATTCAACCGTCAGGTTAAGAACCATAAATAGGTCTACTGTTGATTAATTAAGAAATTAACTCTTACAGCAGATCAGCACAACTCTAGCAGTCTCCAGTCTGAACCATAAAGAATTATATGCAATTATAGTCAGTTATTTTATGGAAAATTTTCAAATTTCATAAATTTTACTCAATTAAGTCGCACAAATAAATTTGATGAACATAGTAGGTAGGCCTTATTGATTCAAAATTAACAAGTTTGTAAATATTATATCGATATAGGAAGTTAAACATTCCACTTCCAAAAGCCACATCTAAGAAGGTGCTAACGTAGGTAGGCAACCATAACATCTTAGGTATATCTTTTGTGCATAGGCTATACCTACTATCTAAAGGCACATTCCCTCATTTCCTCTTCCTACTCGTCAATCAGCGTAAAAAGTTACGTTTTCCATTTCCAAATAAAATCCGCCTTATATGTGTCGTTTTCCTTTGAGATTTTTTGCACGCATTTGATAGAGTGAAGAAAAAGAAAATCATCTGTTCTCGAAGCTTTTTACTCACAGAAAAAGTTTAACAATATACAGACTTCGCTTTAGGACTTGCTGCTCTCTCACCCAGCCCCGTTCACTTTTTTTTTTTTTTTGTAAGTATACGACTTGTGCAAAAACTTGAAGTTTTTCAGCACTACCTAATTCTTGACGTTCGATTCGTACATTTCGTTTCTCTTTTTTCCATCGTTTGGAATTCATTTTTTTTTTTTTTTTGCGCTTGGCGTTATGTATGCTATATCGTGTAAGTTTATGGGAGAACTACATTACAGCAAATACACACGTGCAAACCGTATTTAAGATGTAAATTGAGCGCAATATCTCAGATAGGTACCTACATAAAATACGCAACCGTATGTCTGCATATTTTCTTGTATCTATAGATACACTGTTTTGTTTTCTTTTTCTACAACTCCCTCTCTCGCTGTTTTTCATTCTATTTCTCTAACTATTAACTAGGTTAGTGTTTTCTCATCAGTTAACACGATACTCACGGCTGAGAATAAATATGTAGATGCATTATATTTGAACGTATATACCTATACATTCGGATATATAGTTATATATATATACATAATATTTTGCGAATGCATTTGAGGAAGTGCAACGAGTAGAGTGCAGCGACGAAGACGACGAAGTGCATACATTGTGGAGGAAAGGTGTGAGAGAATTATTAGTGCACGCGTGTAGTACACACACACGCAGTAAATTTGGTTTACTTTCTTGCAATATGCGAATAAAATAGGCCTGATATTATTAATATACCTACGTTAACCGGATAGGCGTATAGAAATACTGGAAGAAGAATGCGAGAGGTGAGTAAGACGAGGTTATACAGCAGGTATCGTTGTGTGTTGCATTATGCAAGTGATTTTTAAGGATCAGCGATAAAATACAACCACGAGTGCGTAGTACGGACGAATTAAGATAATTAATTTTGTGATTTAATAACGAAATGATACGTATTACCTCGAGGCGGTGTTCCAATAGATTTTAATGTTTGCTTCGACCAATTATCGCGTATACCTAATGCATTCTATATGGATGCTCCACATTGGGAATTCGGTACCTACGTTTCGCGCTGGGCTATCGTCGAACGCCATAAATTAATACAAACTGATTCATTCTCATTGAATGAATTAATCTCGTATGGAGTGCTGCGAAGACGACTGTCGAAAATCAGAAAACTATTGATTCTTTATAGCACCGAATAGAAACGTTCATTCAAAATCTTCTCCATATATAATGTCTACTATTCTGAAACTATTCGAACACTAACCGAGTTTCCTGAGAAAACATTTGAACTTTAACTGCAAACAGTACACCTCCGGACAAGTGAAAAACGTTTAATAAACGCGCGCCACTGTCTCCATGTTTAAGGAGCAAAGTATACTAAAAGCACGACATCAATAAATTTAATTTTAAATTATTACTCGGCCGGTTGTGTACCCACAGTATTATTTGCGACAAGTAACAAAAAAGGTTCTCTTCTCTTCGACCTTATCTCGTTCAGCAAAGGTACTATGAGTTCCTAAACTTGTATTCAAAAATCCAAGGTATACATATAGGTATCTACTTTAGTCTATTCCAAATAAGAAAGACACGACGTCACAGAGACGATCACAGTTTACAGCTACGTAGAGCTGAAAATATTGGTGTAAACAAATCCATTTTAGATGCAGCCTCCGTTGAATAGGGTGAATGTCTATTTCTTTTTTCTGACGTCATGGTTTTCTTATTTGGAATAGACTATATTTAGGTATCGACTCAGTAGGTACTTACCTCACGTATATCAGACTAATTCTTCAAATAGGTGTGATATTGATCAAGATAGGACGAAAGTGAAGGAGAACTTTTTTGTTCCCCTTGGCCAGTACTATGGATATACATAAGCAGATCACAATTTTAAAATAAGTTTGTTCATATCATACTTTGAGTGCCTGTGTAGGCCAACCTATAACTTCGAAACACTTGAAAACTAGACACTTATTTACAAAACTTATTTTACCTACTTGTTTCGAGGTGCACTATGAAGCATCAGCACTTGACGTTCGGATAGCTTTTCAGGATGTACCCGTATATCAATCGTACCTATGCTAGCATCAGAGTTCAATGACCTTTTAAAAATGAATACTCGTAGCATCCAAAAGTGAAACACATTAACGAAACACTATAACCCATGACTTTGCAGCAAAAATCATCAATCAATTAAAACGTATCTGAAAATTTATCAGCAAATATTTTAACTTTCCAAATGTGAATTTAACTTCTTTTTTCGGTTCTAAAGGTGAGTCGTAGCCTATACTATAAGCAGAACTCTTTGAATTTGAATTAATTACTTTTATACTTTTGAAATAAATCTACTATTGGAAAATGTCTTTTACGGTGACAAGTTGACTTCGAAGTAAAATTTTGAACTTTTAATTTCAATTCATTAAGAATCTTCGTTCAAGTTCATCTTTTTATTTACGATTTGAATATTATAATTCTACGTAAATACGCATCTTTAAAAAGTTGTTAATTACGAATTTTCAATTAAGTACATTTTACATAAGTTATTATGTTGGCCACTGTGGCTCATAGTTAAAGACACCTTGAAATTTTCAAACAATTTTGGAGACACGTAGCACAATCTACGTTTTTTTACAAAGTAGAACTCAAATTTTGAGTTACCTAAAACTCTAAAGCTTTCTGTTCGAAAAAAGAATCGTAAAAATTGATATTTAGGCTACTTGAATGAAATTCATAGATGAGAAAATAATGCAGAGATAGTAAGGAAATATAAAATACTGTATGATACCTAGTTACCTACCTATCTTCAACCAATATAATTTTGTAAGAAAAAATGTGATCGATGCTTTTTACTTGAAATTTAAAGTAAAATTCCAAACATAAAAAAGAACCCCAGCGCAGCAACTGCTCCACTAGAGAATGTAGGTTTTTAAAAACCATTCAATTACATCAAAAATTGTCAACAAGTTAGTAGGTACCTATAGAATACACTTAGATCATAAATAATTACGGTATTCGTTATATTTCGTAGCTATTAATTGAAAATTACCCATTTTAGAGCTGCAATACAGAATAAAACCGGTCGTATTGGAAGTATCGTCCTGCTGATCTGCACCAAAATTAGTAGCATGTTGGAATTCCAAATTTTCTAGCTATCGGTTGAAAATTTGGCATTTTAGAGCTATAAACTTTCAAAATATGAACAAAATGGATGTACCGGAAATACCATCCAATCAGTCGACACCAAAATCTATAGATCTGGTCTTGTAGTTAATATTAATGTTCGTATTCAATAGTAGTGGTATCTAATTTGACTCCTTTTTTCAATCTTTTCGTTCTTTTTTTGCACTTGCATGAACAACGAAGTAACTTACTGCTGGCTAAAAAGAGCTCGGACCACAATATTTTTTCTGTTACTTTAAAGTCTGTGTTTCAGATGCCACGTTTCGTACAATGGCTCCTTTTTCATATTTTATTTCTAAAGTTTTCCTTTCAAATTTAATTCTTCTCTTGATCTAATCGTAGTTCTAGTTCGTGGTTCTTGCCTTTCAAGTATGTCAGCACTTCCGTTCTTCATGTAAAATTTCGTGGGCGATGATCATTTTCTTTTTGAATTTAATTAATATCTGTGTGCCCTCGATCGCCATTCAATTTGATTACTCTGGTCATCAAATACAACGTATGTCCATACCTAACTTGCACTCTTTTGACCTTATCTTTCGATTGTTCTTATCACTATACCTGCGCTTTTCACGAGAACTTTCACATACTACAAAATTTCATCACTATCAAACTAAAGTTTACCTACTTTATAAATGTGAGATTTTGGTTCCAGAAGTTTTCTTGCATCACGAAAGGAAAAAAGAAATCACCCCACCTTCAAATCATTTCATGAAATCAAAGTTAATACGTAGATTTTTATGGTAAACTTACATGAAATAAAAGTAAGTGAACATAAAAAAAATCACGTTAATTTATAAGAAACCTAAAATTTTTCCCACAATACAAATTTGAGTAGACGGTACGAGTAAGTATTCCTGAAATAAATTTCTTTGTATATTTCAGAAACTTTTTTTGTGCATTGTTTTCTGTTTAACTCTTATCACCCTAAAATAACTTAATAGCACTGGAAAATAAATATTTCATTTTTGAAAACATTGTATTAATGACACTGACAAAAGTTCGACCCGAACGTACAGAGGAAAACAAAAAAAAGTACAACCCTCTTTGCAAGTCTTTTGAAATGGAAAGAAAAAAAAAAAATCATGGATCAATCCAGTGATTACATTTTCTTTCCATTTTATCAACACCTAATCTTATCTCCAGACATTCCTACCCTTGTTCGCAGCCACCCAGTAACTTGGGGCTACCGATGACGCGCCTTTTTTGTCTTTCTCTTTCTCCCTCTCGTCGGATTAATCATTCATCCCCATTACTTACTCCCTTTCCTTCTTTTGGAATTCGTTTTTTTTTTTTTTTTTTTTTTTTTTATTTAAACAGATGATGGCTGTCACATAGTAATTTTCCAGTTACATGATTTTTCACATAGGCAAACCCTTCTTACATCGGAACGTTACTACATTTTTCAAACAAACAAATACCTTTGTAAGTCTTTTTTACTTTATTTCTTTCTTCTTTCCTGGGTGCTTACTACGGGCATACCAAATTATCAACCAAAAACATAGCACTTTGTAAAGATGGCCGTCCGCATACATCGTCCGCGTTCGACTGGTCAAAATAATAAATAACGCAATTAGGATACTAATTAGTCGAACTGATACCTATACCATCTATAAAAATGTACAATGAAAAAAATAAATAACGCCTCCATTTAGGGAGGGATTGAACAAATTAACGGTGGTACCGACGAACGAACCAAAACAAAATAATTAACGTGTATTTTTTTTTATTTTTTTTTTACTCCTTTTTCATTGTGAATTTGAAATGCATCCGGTCATTTAACAGCAGAAAAAAAAGAAAAAAGAAGGAAAAGTCGATGGGTTTTTTTGAAGCCTTCGTGCGGTGCACGTAAAAGTTTTATATACGAACTTTTTGTTCTTAATTCGTTTTCCTACATTTATATACGATTCTTCTCTGTACCGCCTCCCCCACCGCGGCCAACATTCACGTTTCTATCTCTCGTCCCATTTTATGGTAACATCACGCAAAGGCTGGAGAACACATTTTTCCGGTACGTTTGAGAAGCGTATAAACTTGGGTATTTGTTTGGAGAGAACTTAATTTTCCGAATACGCGACTTAATTATTTTCGCAGTGGATGTGCTGTTTACTCTTCCAAGAAAAGAAGAAGGAGCGTTTATACCTATATAATATACTGCGAGAGTGAACAGAAAATTAAACGGAAAAGGGCGAAAGGGGATGAAGAATACAATGGTTCGCAGATACAAAGTGTATATATATTCCATCTATCGTGCTGCTGCTGCTGCTGCTGCTGCCGCTGAATCTCAAACAATAAACGGCTTAATTAATCGCACTTTTCATGTTATTTCCTTTTTGGTCGTGAACGCGTGAACGGACGACGTGGAATTCGTAATACTGGAAAACGTATCCATACGCGTAAAAGTGTATAATATGGGAATGCAGAAATGGAAAATGATGAAGAAAATTCGGTACACACTCAATACAAGGATGTAAACGCGTACAACATTTTACTCGAGTAGGTATACTATAATATAAGGTACCTAGTGTAGTGCTGATGGTGTAAACGTGTGGGAGTGGGAACGTCGACCAATTTTAGTACTCGAATTCGTTCGTGTGATTTTCTCATTTTCCGTTTGCCTATTGGCCATAATTTTATTTTTCACCAAATTCGGATTAGGGGAGTGAAAAAAATCGAGATTTTTGTGAGAAAAATTTCGAGAACTATGAATGCCTGAAAATGCGATAATCTTCTTATGCTTATGGTAATTTTCAAAATATGACACCCTGTACACTCATAATTATGTAGGTAATAATAATTATGGTCCAGTGAAATTGGGAAATAATTCGGAAAAAAATTGCAACCAGCTGAAATTCCAACACATGTCCATTTCATTGTCTAAACCAACATAATATTAAGGTCTAGTTATACGATAGAGGTTTAAACTCTGGTTCAACTGAACCTTGATCCATAGTCCAAAGTTGGTTTGGTTTTATAATTACTTATCCGCTGTGGTTAAACTAAATCGATGTTTTTTTCAACTTTTGCGATGTTTCACAAAATATTAATCTTTCATTGCTGGAAATTTAATTTGTGAAATTGACATCCAAAACCAAATAATTAAATAACTGATAACATGATAATATTTTAATGGTATTACATAATTGGATAGTGTTTAGCAACCAGTTTCATAGCAAAAGGAATGCCACGGATGTTGGATAGCTGGGGGCTGACCCAATTGGGGGCACTATCAGAGGTCCATTATTGTCAATTACAGATTACATGTGAGCCTACAATAAATAATCTAATGGACTGAGATCAGAGGGCCTTGGTGGCCATGTCAAAGGTACCTAGGATATTCTTTCATTACTATGAGTGGTTATTTTGAAGAATTTATTTGAAAATATTCATTTTAGTCATTAATATTAGTTTACTTGTGTATTTTATTTTTGAATTTTGTTGCAACGTAAATGATAAATCGTATTACTACATTTACCTTACATATTCATTTTATAACACACCTTAATGTGAATTTCCAATGATGTATGATAACATACGAATAGATAACATTGTATACTAGTCACTATAATAAACGTACAAACTTACCAAAATTAATTAATTCGTCAAAATTATTTCATTATATTATTTTTCCAATATATACCCTCATATTTGATGCGCATGTGCCACTACCCCCTCAGCCACACATATAAGGGAAAGGCGGAAAAGATGCCGCATTTGCAAAAATGCAGTATTGGCAAAGATGCCATATTGGCGAAAATGCCACACTTTCACAAAGTCATGTTGGCAGTACTGTTGAGAGGAAAATGACATCACTGATATGTGCAGGGTAGTCAACAGACCCTCCATTCAAGTTTTTATGCCAAGTAATCCTGATTCCTCTTTGCATTTTATTTTAAAGTGAATTTTCTGTTTAATAATAAGCTTGAAAATAATGAACTTGAATTTTGATGCTAGTTATTATGGGAATGAATTGTCCTATTTCCTCCAATAATTTATGAAATAATTAGCAAATTTTGGGTTGACTGCGGTAGTACTTAATTCAATGTCAAAATGTAGGAAAAAGACTCTCATTTCGAAATAATTAATCAAACTTTTCCGAATTTAATTTATTTACTTAGAAAAAATTATAAGATTGATATCTACTTATTTTATTGATATGACCATTTAAAATATATTATATGTATAGGTACCATACCTAATTTGTTTTTACAAAAATGTTTAAAAACCTAATTTCGATCAGAGATTTTGTCAAATAAAAATTCTCTAAAAAGAGAAAAATAATTTATTGTTATAAAATTTCTCCAATAAGAACTACTGGAATTAAAATGAAACGAAAAAGAACTATGGTAAATTAATAATTTTTTCCAAAATATAGAACTGACTACAAAAAAAAATAAAATGCTCTAAAAAGAGGAAAATAATCCTTTTAAAATTTCTTCTGCAAGATTTAAGTCAAAGGACTGGAATTCTTGAAGTCGGCACTCTTTTCCTTCATCATGTTGTGTTTATTTGTCGATTCTGTCGTATTTTATGACAAAACTTTTAAATTTTCGCCGACTTCAATAATTCCGGTCTTTAGATTTAGATCTTGCTGGAGAAATTTAAAAAGATTTTTTTCCTCTTTTTAGCTCATTTTTTATTATTATTTTTTTGAAGTCTGTTCTATTTTTAGAAAAAAATTATCAATTTACCATTCCTACTAGGCCTAAGTATTTCTTATAAAAGGTGCCCTTATTTAGCTCCGATATTTCTGCGAGTTTCGTTGCTCTCGAATTTTAGTAGTTTCATTTTTTTTCATTCCGATCAACTAGAGAATGGATTTTAGTTCCATACAGCAGCCAACAATATCGTGTCATCAAAAATTCAGTACGGAATATTATCCATCATCTCTCGAGCTGCGGATATCGAACGAGTTTTCTGAATGCCTAACGATTTCCCTTCACGTTCTAGATATGGGTACCTCCATAGGTATCAAGTTCCTCCTATTATTGGAAAATTAACTCTCCAAGCTAGAAATATGAGAAAAAAGTTACACTTTCAGAAGAAGAAGAAGAAATTTTTCGCCCTGAAGGTTGTTCGTGTCCATATAAATATCCTCTACATAATAAGATCGACACAAAGACGACGACGACGACGACTATCTCTCCGGCTAGGTAGGTACAGAAGCTGCCTGTAGGTACCAGCAGCGCCAGCTGCATAGCCTATATTTCTTCAACAGGTTTCAACCGAAAAATCTGTTCGATTCGAAGGAGTCGTTTGTGTATACTATAAATAAAAACGATCGTCGTCGCCATCATCTCCAGTAATAACTGGAAGGCAAAATCGAAGAAGACGATGACGCCGCTGCCGCCGCCGCCGCGGAACGGGCGCGTGTATACAGGCCGAAATAAAATTATGCCCTCGGGATTCGGATCCTCCTCTCTTATCGCCTGGGCCCTTCATCTTGGGCCCGTACTAATAATATCAGCGTCAAATCTGCGGTCGACTACCAACCAGCGTTCTCGTGCATAGATAATTATGGGAAAAAAAAAAAAAAAGAAAAAAAAAGAAGAGTCGAGAGGCGATTTCTTGCGTGTACACAAATCTGTAGGCTTGACGCCTGTACGCGTACGCAGCAGCGCATCTGTGAATACCGCATGCCAATGTAATGATGTGGTGCGTACGCGGACTCGTATAATTATTTTCAGAAGAACGTCCATTTTGTCAACCGAAAAAGCGACAAAAAAAATGTCTGGCGCAGTGAAACGTCGATAGAAAACCCATTTTGCCGATTTGCATCGACAATCCTACAACAAAACGTGGAAAAACTAAAAACTAAAACCTAAATTAATGCGATGTACAGAAAACCCTTGTAACCCCTTGCGCCGTAAATAAGAAAAAGATACTTCTAGCAACACAGTCGACTTGGTTTTGTTTTATATTTTTGTCGGTAACTACAAAACCACCTATCATTAAAATTTCAATCTCATCTTTTCCTTACTTTCATCAAAATCTAAGAAGAACCAATTTTCCAGGAATTTTTTATGTTCCAGTTTTCTCAGAAACTAGGTACTGAAACAATAGGAACCGAACTTCTATCCGACTATTTAGATTTGCACATATGTGAGGAAAATCTGTCGTGAAAATTTCAACTTCATCCCTTTTGTAGTTTCTTCAAAATTCTAGAAAAACCACTCCTGAAAGAATTTTTTGTTCTCCAGTTTTCTCGGAAACTATTGAACCAAAAACAATGTTCCTATACAAAAACTACTTGTGAAAATTTTAGCCTTATCCCTTCGATAGTTTTCTCAAAACAATAAACCAAAAATTTTCTCCAGCTGTTTTTTATTTTCCAGTTTTACTAGAATGTATTTAACGAATAAGCAGCAAACGCATATCAGACTTGCACTAATATAAGGAAAATTTGATATGAAAATTTTAGTCCGATCTCTTTTCTAGTTTCTTCAAAATCTTGGAAAAACCACTTTTCTAGGAATTTTTTGTTTTTCAGTTTTTTCGGAAACTACTGAACCAATAGGCGTCATATTTCTTTCAGATTTGGCCCTATATGAGGATTACCTTTCGAGAAAATTTCACCCTTATTTCTTTTATGGTTTTCCAAAAATTTAAGGGATACATACATATGCTTATGAATATAACCAATACTATAATACGAGCAATAATTGAACATATGTTTGTACGTATGTATGTATGTATGTATGTATATATATATATATGTATATATGTATGTATGTATATATGTATGTATGTATATATGTATGTATGTATATATGTATATATATATATATGTATGTATGTATATATGTATATATGTATATATGTATGTATGTATGTATGTATGTATGTATGTATGTATGTATGTATGTATGTATGTATGTATGTATGTATGTATGTATGTATGTATGTATGTATGTATGTATGTATGTATGTATGTATGTATGTATCTACGTATGTTTGTACGTTTGTATGGTTGTATGTTTGTATGTTTGTATATAAATGTCTTCTGGATAACACAGACCAACTAGATGGTTGAAATTTAGAAATTAGAAGTTTTTGGGTACGAACAAACGATCAAGATATGTCTCAAGTTTCAGAAAATTCGTTGAATAAAAATATGAGCATTTAAATCGGTTCACAAGTAATAAGTGATGACAGCTTGCGATGAAAATTTCGTCGGGAAAGAACGTGATTTGTGGATCTGTAATCTGTGTATTATCAAATTTTGTAATTAACGGTAAACACAACCGATAGAAAATGTCCCCTATTGCATCTTGAACATCAATAATTGATAATTCGACATTGGCTTCTGTTATGGAATTTTATTATTGAATTTAGAATTTTGGTATTAAATTTAAATCTTGATTTTTGAATATTTAGTATACAACTATAATAGGTACTCATCCGAGCAAAGATCGGTGAACTGGGTACTATACGAACAGTGGCAGGGCGAAGAGATAACACACTCAAAAAATAACAATTTTTCCCCCCCCCCAAAAAAAAAATCGTCAATTCATCAGCTGAAAACCACAAAAAAAAGAAAAAAAAAGTCATCATCTCTTTCAATAACTTTTACAACAGCTTAGCCCAAGGATGGTGTCACACTCCCACTTCCCTTCTCGCACTGCCACTGTTTATAAATACATATACGAATATAGCTACTTGTATATAAGCATGAAAAAAATAAGGTCAAAATAGAAAAATAGTGTCATTAGTTTTATTATGTCATGAAATTGAAAATTTTCACTATCCCAACCCCTAACTCCTCCGTGAGGTTAATTTTAATAACCAAAATCAAAATCAATACTATTAAAAAGATAGTAAACATATTTTTTAAAGATTCGTATATATAGCTACAGGATGGAGTAAGGGTCAGAGATTGAGCTTACTTCTCACTGGAGTTAATAAAAAAAAAAGTATCCTTAAAATTATATGATTTCATTAATATTTGAGCCATATGGTGATGAATACTTGCACAAAGTAAAACATAGAGCTAGCAGCAGATAAAGCAACTAATGGCTGCTCTATGGTATAGGGAAAAGCCAGAGACGTTAAAACCACATGTGGTGGGACTTTAATTTATTGCCGCTCAATTCACTAATTAAATTTATACATTAATAATATAATTGATACGTTACTCGAGAGAGAGCTCTCTAATACAACACGCATATTAGACTGGAAGTATAATGGAGTTTATCTGTCGTAAGCTTATACAAATAATGCTTCACAGCAGCAAGGTTGTCACGTGTGAAAAACCAACAAAAACGAGTTCTCTTGCTCCGATAATTAGGAGTATTTTTATTACGTCAAAAAAAGTAATGTACTTAAATTTCAGGCTTGGCAAAAAATTAAATAAAACTGATTTTTCTCAATATAAGAACAGGCCTATTTGAATTATCTACTTTTTTGATAAGAAAAAACAGAGAATTTGATACAAATACGACCACATCGTTAGAAAATAACTTTTCGTCCGTACCCCTTCATCGAATCAGGTCAAAAAGTTCTTCGTGTTTTGAGAACTATACCTCATTTTGAAATGGAACACCCTCTTCACAGAACCAGTACCACAATTTTCTTTGTAAAATAACGTATCATCAAAAGTAGTCACGAATTACAAACTTTTTCCGGAATAGAACACACATCATTTTTACTTTTTTGATGAACTGAATTTATTTCTTTAAATTTTCTCTTTTAACTGTATTTAAGTGTTGTTTATTCTGTTTTAACGTTTTCAAAACTTGTCAATAATTCTTTCCAGCTAACGATCTGATGAAATTCACGCAAAACTTTAATTAGAATTTTCTTTTTTCGTTACCAAAAACGGGCGGTGGAGCGACGGGTAGCCCTGGGGCCTATGGCCTCTCAAAACAAATTTTTACCCCGCGTTGATATATCTAAGAAAATTGGTACAAAAGATTTAATCTTTACTGGATGATAAATTGCCAGCATAAGCCAAGAAGAAGCTTTATTTCACGTTTTCTTCATTTTTATCATACCCAAACCATTAGAAAATGCTAACAGGCAAAACAACTGGATTTAGCAAGGAGAATTGTGAATTTGAAAACAAAATAACTTGATTTCCAACGAAGGTTATTTTGCTGAAAAATATTCAAAACATATCCTTGAGTACGTTAAAAGAACTCTTTACTTCTACTCCTCGATCAATCCCCAAGAGGGCTGAATGTATGTGACTGTTTTCTGTTTTTTCAATTTTATTCGAAAGGGAAAGGTTTTATGAGAAAAATATTTCACTAATAAAATATTTCTCATAAAATTTTCTACACCCAAGATTCTCACAAAAATTTACTTCAGCACCATAAGTAAGGTACTGGAGACTTCTGAATGTTGGTCATATATGAAAACACTAAAAACTTCAAAAAGCTGCAATTCGGAAACTAATAGGTGAATTGGCCATCTCTAAATTTGACTAAGGTATAGACCCAAAGCATGTATATGTTAAATTTAGTCTCGATCCGTAGAGAATTACGTTTGCCCCCTATTTTTGAAAATTTAAAATTCAAACAGTCGCCGTCTTGAAACTAATGAACCGAATTCGTCCATTATCAAACTTGACCAAGATATGGATCCAAAGTATACACATACCAAATTTCGTTTCCATCCTTAAAGAAATACTTTCCAGTTAATTGACAAATTTTGTTACATCCCATAAATGAATGAGGGCTAGAGTTGCAAAAATAATGCAACCAATTTTTGAGTACTTCCAGAACCTCACCTATGGCGCTTCAGTAAATTTTGGTTATAATCATTTTTGTAAAAAATTTTATGAAAAATATTATTTTACAGACATTTTTTTCTCATAAAACCTCTTAATTTCAAGTGAAATTGAAAAAACAGAAAACAGTACTCTATGTTCAGCTCTCCGGAGGACGTTCGAGAGGCAGGAGTGAACGCTTTTTTTTTACGTAGGTACTCAGCGGAAGGATCCCAAACATTTTTCAACAATAAAACTTTTTCTGGAAATTATTTCATTTTCAACTTGGTTTTTTACCATAATTCTCCTAGGCTAAGTAACAGGATGCAAATTTATTTCCTACTGAAGACTACTTTAAGGCTTTTTTTACTCATTTTTACGATAGGAAATCAAATGATATTTCTTAAATTAAAAATATAATTATCTACAATATTCGCGTCGAACAGCGTGGAATAATATTTAGTACTGAAACTAGCAAAATTATCGAAAAAAACTGCTCTTATACATTGTATAAGTGCCACCCCATAATGCGTCTGGGTCGTAAGTGGTATCCATCCGCATAAGCGAAACAGTAGCCGGCATAATATTGCTCCGTTTGCATGCATAGTGCACAGTCACCACATCCATTCATTATACACAAAAACCACACTGTTATCTATTGTTAAAGGGTTTTATTTTATTTTTATGTGTGCGAGTGTGTGAGTCTCACCCCATTCCTTCCGTTTAGGTATACGCGCGTGGCGTTCGTACACACTTTTGCACATAGTGTAACCCATGTTGAGGGTGAAAGTGCTCCAGTCAGCTCTAGTCGAATAATTATATTTTTCTCTTTCTCTCTCTCTCTCTCTCTCTCTCTCTCTCTCTCTCTCTCTCGATATGTTACT
This sequence comes from Ericerus pela, assembly GCA_011428145.1. Lineage (NCBI taxonomy): Eukaryota > Metazoa > Arthropoda > Insecta > Hemiptera > Coccidae > Ericerus > Ericerus pela. Next base: position 1,593,973 of record WOFM01000429.1, read on the forward strand.
CTCCTTCAATGCAGCCAAAGAGAGAAATAACGTTGAAAAGGATCCGGTATGGTATTTGCTGGCGAAAATCGATACACGTATAGGTAGATTTCCCAAAAATACACGCATCTCCAAAATGTGTTTGTGTGGTGCCTGTATGTACTCTCCCACAACACATCAATCGTATAGTCGCACCATTCTGCATTCGTTCCAACAGTACAATAATAATATACTATAATACGAGCAGTAATTGTATGTATGTGTTTGTTCGTTTGTGTGTATGTATGTATGTACGTGTATATATATATATATGTATGTGTGTCTCTATGTATATATATATGTATGTATATATATATATACGTACAGGGGTGTAGGAACGTTTTTCGTTTGGGAGGGGGTACAAGTTGAAAAATCAAAAAACCAAGAAATTTGAAATATATTTGCAGCAGTGATAAAATCGAGATGAGGGCTACTGGTAATTATAACCCTACCTCTGAACCCTTGGAATTATTTAAAATCTTTAGCGCATTGATAATTCGCCAGAAAACCCGGTTTGCTAATTTTCAATGTCGTTAATATTTTCAAAAAAATGCAAAAAAAAAACACCAAAAAAACTAAATTAATGCAATGCAAAACCGACGCTCATAACCCCTTGCGCCGTAAATATGATAAACAGATATTTCAACTGCTATCGAATTTGCATTGATACGATAACAATCCATCGTGAAAATTTCAGCCCGATCTCTGGTAATTTTCTCGAAACCGTAATCAAAAATTCTTTTCCAGTTTCCTAGAAGACTACCGAATGAACAGGCATCAAACTTCTATCAGACTTGCACACATATAAGAAAGATCTATCGTGAAAATTTCAACCCAATCCCTTCAGTAATTTCCGTAAAATTCTAGAAAAACTGCTGTTCCAGCAATTTTTTCTTTTCCTATCTCGGAGAGTACCAAACAAATAAGCAACAAACTTCTATCAAACTTGTGCTAACATAAGAGAAATCTATCGTGAAAATTTCAACACTATATCCCTGTTGTAGTTTCTTAAAAATTCTGGGAAAACCAATTTTCAAGGATTATTTTGTTCTTAAATTTTTTCGGAAATTACTGGACCAATAGGCATCAAACTTCTTTCAGACTTGGTTAAGACTACATGTCTTGAAAATTTCAGCTTTATGCCTTTTGTAGTTTTCTCAAAACCATGAACCAAAAATTCTCTCAAGCAATTCATTCTCTTTTTAGTTTTCTCAGAAACTACTGAACGAATACCCACCAAACTCCTATCAGACTTGCACCCATAAAAAGAAAATCTATCGAGAGACCACTATGAGATCGCCAATTAGTTATCACTTAAAGAAAAGTTAATGAAAATCGGTTCTAAGCAGGGCTGTCAAGTTGAATAAGTAAAGCTTAAGCTGGGTATGTAGGCTTTTGGCTTGCTCTTTAAAAAATATAGCTTCAGCTTGAAGTTTTCAGATTTTAGCTTAAATATTTTTTTTAATTTGTAACTAAATAACATGGAATAAATTTTTTTAAACTTTATGAATATACGAGTAATTGGATAATAATAATAAAAACTAATAAATATGTGGTTTAGTTGAGCGAAAAAAAGCCAAAAGTCGAAGAAAAAATATGGCTTTCAACTGGCTTCACTTTGAAAAAAATTAAACTTAGACTTACAGCTTAAAGCTGAGAATACCAAAAATACAGCATTTTTAGCTTCCAGCTATTGGATTTCAGCTTGCTTGACAGCCCTGGTTCTAAGAGTAAGGATTTATACTCAACAAACATTTAAAAAATGTTACATTAACTCTGTTTAATAAGATTACACTAATTTACACCAACCTACACTGGAAAGGATATTCTACAAATATTCAAGTAAAACTTAGCACAAAGTCGTATAACATTCTTATATTTATGGAATCGCCCTCCTGGTGTAGGTTGGTGTAAGTTGGTGTAGTCCTATCGAACAGAGCTCTGATATAAGAGTAATCGTTTTGTTTATTAAATTTTTTTTTATCTGGGGGGTAAAAATGATATTTTGTATCCTCATTTTTCGTTAAGGGGGTACATTGTACCCATGTACCCTCACATACCTACGCCACTGTGTATATATGTGTATGTAGGTATATATATTTGTATTTAAACAACTTCCAGATAACTCGATTAAAAATGTGACTGAACTTTACAGAATAGAGGTTTTTGGGTACGAAAAAACGATCAAGGTAGGTTCCAAGTTTTGAGAAAATTCGTTGATTAGAAATATATGAACATCTCAATCTACCCATCAGCAGCAGGTGATAACAACTAAAGATGAAAATTTCGCCCGGAATTAAATTTTTTTTTTTTTTTTTTTTTTTAATAGGTCTGCAATCTGCCTGTTATCAAATGTTGTGATTAACGCTAAACACAACGAATATAAAATTACTCACGTTGCATCTGAATCGTAGTTAATAACTTAACATCGGCTTCCACTACTGAATTTTATAAATGAATTTCGAATTTATAGGTAATAAAATTAAAAATATGATTTTTTTTTTACATTTTTGTGTGCAGCTACTCATTCGAGAAAAGCTGAGTGAATCAGGTTAATGTTATATTAACACGTTGGTCGAACGATTACACACATTGCACACAATTTCATCGTCACCCAAAATCGTTTAGTATAATATTATACCGTAGGTAGGTGTATATTATGCAACATTATTATTTGAAAACGCAGCCAAAATAATAAAGGATCGTATAATGTACGACAATAGGCCCGCTTGCATAAGTAAGCAACTTCGTCGAAAATGCAATAAGGCAATATAACCCACGCAACTACCCTTCTTCGTGTATTACAGTACTATTCTATAATGTTGAGGATGATTACACTTTTGGGTCGAGAAATTAATGACGACCATAGAGAGAGGGCGATGGTCGTCAGCAGTCTGTACGCGAAAAGACGTCATTTGTGCGTAAAATAAACACGCGACAGCGACAGCGACGACGACGACGACGACGGCGTATACGAAAGGAGGGTATATTGGTGCTATTTTATTACCCACACACTATTTAGCTTATGGTGTTCCATGGATGGGAGTGAGACGAGAATGATGAGAATGCGGTTTTCTACGAGGGTATGTATACTGAACCCCCTGAGATGACGTTGTCGATGAATCATGACGTGGTGGTACCCCTACACTTGGGGGAAGATTTGTAAAGAGTTTATTGTCGGGGGCATGAGTGGTCAGTGGTGTGAATCAATTGGACGCATCGATAGAATGCTCACTAGAACCACGTTAGGATGCCTCTCATGTGCGATAATTTTTTGGTTCGTTTTTATCTTTGTTACACCATAAGTAACTGTAAATTTAGGCTTTGGCTACGAACAGGTGGGTAGGCAGACTGAAATGAAAAGTGAATTTTCAAGAAGTAACAAATTCGCTCGTTGTAAGATACGATCCCCACCAAACATCAAACAACACGCCGACCGGCCAATAATATAATTGAGTTTAATTGATTCACAGCTGCCATTTATAAATAATGCTAAACCAAAGTCATTAAAATCATATAGAATGGCGAAATCGGTTTTGTGTTGTGTGACGTCATCGGTTCCAATTTTAACACCTGCATTCTAGAATATTTCTTAAAGTTGAGTAGCACTTAAGTACTCGTTCAACCAGGTTTATCCAACACTTATATATGGAAGTCACAGATAAACTATTACTTAAGTAGCGAATCTTTATGTAAGTATCGTTCTAGAATATAGGTGTAAGAATTGGAATTGGCCAATCACAGTACGGGGTCGGACACATCAACTACTTATCCATTTCTGAAAGTTTCGAAAATTTGTCTAAATGTAGTTAAAGTTGAGGTGTTGTTATTTCTACTAGCTTGGGTGAGGCGTTTGTTTTCAAATGATTCAGTGAATCATGCAAAGTGGTATAGAAATATAAGTTTCAGTTAACAGATTTTTTTATCATTAAAGTTAATAGAGACTGGAGAGTGGGAATTTTTCACTTTTCAATTTACATTTACCAAAAAATTAAGTATCCTAATTTATTTTGTAGATTATTGATGTAATGTTGAATTTAAGTTGAATATTTTATGAAAACAATATTAGCTTGTGGTATCCATAAAAACTTCGTCACATTTAAAATAGCCCAAGTACCTGTTCAACTCGTAGCTTAGTTGATGTGTGTGACAGGTCTGAAGTTAATTGAGTAGGTAAGAAGATACCTTTTCAGAATTCATTGACGTACTTTTAGTATTAGATGAACGGATTGAAAATGAAATGCCGGCTTCTTTCAGCTTTTGTGAAAATTTTTCAAAACTTTCTTCACTTTCAATAACACATTCAATATTTTTATCATCTTCATCAAAACTGATACAATTTTTCTTCAAGTCAAGAATGAAATCTTTGTACGAAAACATTGTGAATATTATAAAGTATTAATATTAAAAAAGAAATGAAAAGCCGACTTTTTATTTTGTAGTTTCAGCTTTGCTAAATTTTCATATATTTTTTCTCACTATAATGATAACATCGAAAAATAAAAGAACACCCAGGGAGTACGAGCAATCTCGTTCATATTCAGTACAGATCCCAGCAACTCCTCACCCAAGTTGGTAGAATAACAACAACCTTTAAGTTGGTGGATCTAACAACCAATAGAAAATGAGATAGAGGCAATGAAACTGTCGACATTATTTGTTTTGCGGGTTGTATTTTTGTTTATATCGAACTTGGCTGACCTGCAGATATTTTAATGACTTGGATTCTAAACACTTACTTTTATTTCGTGTTCATTAAAAAAATATTTGAGATTTATCTATTGGCAACAGGTTAAAGCCAGGGATCACGTGGATTCAGTTTCGTGGAAACTCGTGGCATGAGCCATATGCAAAAGTCTTCTTTTGGAAAATTCGTTTTTTAATTTAAAAATTGTAACATCCGTTTAACTCAAGTCATCAAGAAATTTTAGTTTTGTGTCTTCTTTTGATTTTTTGATCGCTTTATTTTATTTTCCTTTCATTTTATTTATTTTCTCGTATCGTCCAATAAGGCAAGGAGATAAACAGGAATAATTTGGCAGAATCAAAATTTTCTTTTTTTTTCTTTTCTTCCTTCCTTTGGCTGAAATTTTCTCTTCTATTTTTGGTTTCTTTTTTTTTTTTTTTGCTTTCTTATTCACTAAATTTTTCAATTCTGTTCTTCACTTTCGTTCTTTCGATTGCCTAATAATTATGATCAGAAAGTTTTTCTTTATAATTTTCATAATTTTTTGATGTCTTTCATCTCAGATTATTTTAAGTCTAAGATGGTATGTGGTGATCACACAGTCTCAACTTGCAATATCTTGTCCAAGTTATTCCAGTTTAATGTGATAATCGACAACTCCTTGTCTTTTTCAACAATGTGTAGTAATATTGTGTAATCAAAAAAACTTTAATTATTTTGTTTCGTTAATTTCAGTATCCCTCTATGCGGAATAATTATTTGGTTTTTATTGGATAAATGACGAACAGAATCAGTAAAACGGTATCTAAACAAACTTTTTATTAACAAGCAGCCATAATAAACAATTGAAACAGTTAATCGTCTGTGAAAGATCGATAGAGGAACACAGTCACAGACAAATGAAATAGCGAATGTTGTGTTCAGAGGAAACAACAACAACATCAATCAATATTATCTGTGTACTGCGTTGAAGTGAAAGAATTAATGGGAGAAGCTCTGTTAAACTCAACATTTTTTATTGATCATGTTCATTCGCATTTCTTAGCATGAGTATATTATACATGTGTTGATTTGTGCCCTATTTGAGTAACGTTGATTTTCAAACTTGATAATTATAATCTAAAATTTTATAGAGGTTCTCACAATTCTCGTTGATGTTTCAAAATTCCTTCTAGGTTAAATCACGATCTTGTGTATGACGTAGGCAGTGACTGAAATTCATGGACGTTCAAACATTACAAAATTCGCATCAACAGACATTCAGCCACAGCACTCATCGTGAATTAATTTACAAAAATAACGCATAATGGCCGACATGTTGAAGCCCAATCTAAAAACATCAAATAAACGAAGTAATTGGCCTAAATAGATACTGCTGGTAATTTTTAGCAGAATTCATGCCGCGAAATTTTTCTTTTCGCTTTTGTTTCTATTAGCAGCACTTTAACTAAAAGGCGACGAATTAACGTAAAATGACGATTTTTTTCTTCCCCTTCTTCACTTTAAATATCAACAAAAAGGTGCTAAAATCTTGAAACTCTTTTCTTCATCTCCTCGTCCTCCGTCTTCCAGTTCCTTCTTCCTCTGCCTTTTTTTTTTGTTTTTTTGTCAACCTCCTTCAATTTGCTCGACGCTGATAAAACGTCGATGTAATTTACGGATCATTGATTTAATTTACGTCGTAGGCCAAAGAAAATGACGGCGTAAATTATTATTAGAATGTCGCCTTTTTGGCAAAATGCGAAATTAATGAAAGGTGTAGTAGCAAGCAGCTAATTTAATTTGAAAAGGCTTATTTTTCTTACTCAGTTTCGACGCTACAAATTGGTTTTTTTCATTCGTTCTTCTCCTCATTTGTTCTTTTTTTTTTGTGGTTGTTTTTTCGTCTCCATTTTTAACAGCATTTTTCAAAATAGGAACGCACCTATTAACCCAGGTATGTGTACCTAAAGTCTATCTCCACCTATATATGTATCTTATGTTCCTTTAGGTTCAATAAATAATTAGGCGTACATACGTGACGTCGTCGTTTATTGTTTCGTATTAAATTTCGGTCAGTTTTTAGATACGTGTACGATAGGCAATAAAGTGCCAATGGTTGGACTTGTTCTGCCCACGACGAGTTTCTATACGATCGTTTTTTTTGTTTTTTTTTTTTTCAATTCTATCCGTATTGTACAATGTAAATTATCTGATGGATGCTGTACAAATTGAATACGTATAAGTTATAGGCGTATGGCTCGTTCTAGAATTACCTAAACAACGCATTTGTGTATGGAAATGGAGAGAATGAGAATGAAGAATATTATTATGCGCAAAAAGATAATTGTGTGGGGAGGAGTTCGATCTCCCGCAGTTTCACACTTCTCCGTGTTACAGTACATATATTTTATTGTATCTGTATTTTAAAAAGCTCAATTTTACAACCTTGAATATGGCTCAAAGACGTCGGCATATTTAGAAGAAAAAAAAAAACTCTAGCGCAACCATACTTCGCTAGAAAACCCATTTTGCCAATTTTCATCGACAATTCAAAAAAAGAAAAACCTAAATTAATAGAAATGATGCCCCTTGCGCCGTAAATACAAAAACGATACTTCAAGCAACACAGGCGCAACTTCCTTTTCTCCAGCAATTTTTTATTTTTGTTCTTCATTTTTCTCGGAAACTACCTATACAGAACCAATAGGCCAACAAACTCATATCAGACCCAGTTCTATTCAAGGATACTACCTTTCGTTAAAATTTGAACCCAATTCCTTTCTTACTTTTTTTCAAAACTATGAACGCAAAATTTTCTCCAGAAATTCTTTCTTTTTCAGTTTCCTTAGAAATTACCGAACTAATAGGCACCTAACTTCTACCGGAATCGCAATCACATGAGAAAAAGTTATCGTGAAAATTTCAGTCGGATCCCTTCCGTAGTTTTATAACAAAAAATTCTGGAAAAATCGGTTTTCCAATATATTTTTGTTTTCTAGTTCTCTCGGAAACTACTGAAGCAATAAGCACCAAACTCGTTTTAGATGTGGTTCTATATAAGAATCATCTTTGGTGAAAATTTCTGTCCTATCCCTTTGGTAGTTTTTTCAAAATCGTAAACCAAAAGCTGTAAGTTTAAATTAGCATAATTTTTATTTCATTTTTATTTTATTTATTTATTTATTTATTTTGTTGAGAACTCGGGAACTATTTATGCCAAAGGGTAGCACAGGCTTTTGGGCATCGCAACCTGCCTCGGAAAGGAATATTTAAAAGAGAAGGAAATCATAAAATGCTGGAAAAAATCAAATTTCTATGATTTTTTGAGTTCTTTGAAGTCTCCTCTTTCCGATCATACATATACCCACTTAATACAAAAATCTTTTATTCTAATTCCAGTCACCAGAACTTTTATGTTTCAAAACGAAACGTTGGCAAAATTAAAAACTTGAAAAAAACAATTCTCTCTAAATTTCTTCGCAAGAATCTGATTTAAAATATAAATTAAATTGAACATTCATGGCAAGTAAGCAATCATAAAAAAGAGCCACACTTTCAGTTTTGTAAGAATGACTAAAATGTAAACATATTCAGTCATCATTCTCACTATAGGAGGTGTTAAATCATAAAAAAAATTAAAAAACAAATTTCAAACTGAATTTTTAACTTTACGTTTCGTTTTCTCAGGATTGATAGGATGAATTTTCATAATTTTTATTTTCCATTTTATTTGTTAAAAAACCACGAAGAAACTAGCGAAACAAGTTTTTGAAATAGGTAGTCATTTTAAGACGAAAAATATGATTTTCTGTACTAAAAAAGTTGAAAAAAGGTGAAAAAAAAATTTAGAAAAAATATCATTAGTGATAAATCATTTAAATCCAAAATTCCCATGTTATAATCGAAGTTTACCCCAGGAAAATTTTGGCACCAGTAACTGAAATTTATATATATATACATACATATACGTCAATTTCTTGTTCCCACAGTACAGGTCACAATTTTTATCCGATAATCCGCAAAATTTGGTAAAAACATTTGAATTAAGTCGAGAATCAGATATATTGATTTCGGTGCGGATCGGCCGGATGGTATTTCCAGCACCACCACTTTTGTTTTTGTTTTGGTCATAAAATGCTCAATTTTGCACCAATAGCCACGAAATTTGAAATAAATATTTATGGCCGTACGGTACTTCCGATACCGTTATTTTCCTCTTTTTTTCCTAATTTGCATGAACTTTTCCTTTTACAAAAATTAACCACATGTTCATGTTTTCTTTTTTTTTTATCACTTTATTATATTTTTGTCATTTTATTTGAAATTATATGATTATTTACCATACTTTATAATCTTAATTAATTTTTCAATTTTCTAAACAAATAATATGCTTTTAAATTTCACTTTGTCTAATATTTCGTCAGCAGCATAACACATATTTCGTATGATTGTAACATAGGCTACCATTAACGCCTATAAACTTACAAACAATTAATGTGATTATCAAAATTCATAATTATTTTTCTCAAAAACCTACCTATTTTTTCTAGCGAGGCTTGCTGCACTGGAGTTTTTTTTTAATTTTCATTCATTTTCAATGCCCTCCTCTCGTTCTTACAAAATGTGAGACCTGTAAATTTTTTATTTATCAACGTTTTAGCTAGATGATTCTAAATATTCATTCGATGAATGCATTAAGTACTGAATTTTTTATAAATTCAGTCACATTGTAATAATTCTTTACACCTAATCTTCGTGAAGAGTGTCCCAGATTTAGCTTATTTCGACATCAGTTAATTGCTTCACCCAATCCATCTCAAGAGAATCTCATTTAGTTTTAAGCGAACTTCCAGCATATCAATATTGCATGTCAATTCTTATTTAGAAGTCCACCCATTTGTGTGTCAAGGTTTATTTACTATTCTGCCTAGACAGCGAATGGTCGCTTTTACAACTCGCAGATGTCAACGAAACGACCAAACAATCGACACTTTACATGAGAATGAAAATAGCAAATAAAAAATACCCTCCGTTATGATGTCAGCTTTCCAAATATTTCATATAAAATTAAATACTTTCTTCTTTTTTTTCTTTTTTTTTCCAAGTTCTTTCTATCTTTTATTTTTTTCATTTTTTATACCCTTCGACGTTGCCATAAATCAACTTTGATTTTCATATAGACTATACAAAGATAGTAGACAAGCGAAACGTTCGTCTGATTTTTTAAAAACACATTATATGAATTCGGTCTTGCAAAACGATTCCAGCCACTTGGGAGTATTTTTACTACTATGTTTTTTTTTTGTTTTTTTTTTTTCACTTCCCTATTGCATACGCTTTAGCGTACAAATAAGATTAAGTAACCTTTCTCTCACCCTGTCCTATAGTAAATCAAATATTCGATTGGTGTTTTACTTACCCCTCTATCATCCTCAAAAAAGGGAATAATAATACACAATCTACCCTCGCCACAACTAACCATTGCCCCATATCATATTGTAATCAACAATAATAAAGTGCCAAAAAATAAAGGATAGTAAGGAGAAGAAAAGGGAAAACAATAAAAACGCAAACGCGTGTCGATAAGGAGTTTTTTTTAGTAAATTTCATTTATCAGGTCGTTTATTACATTATAGATGATACTGAGTGAAATGCGATACGAAATTTTGGGCTTTTGTCATGCTCATCATCATCATGAGGAAATGAATTTTTTCAGACGTTATGCTGCTTTTAATTCACACTCTAGATAGAGGATAAGGGCTGCAAATTGCTGAAGGAGTACCGAATATTGGCTCTTTTGTGGCGAAAGGGGGCTGAGATGAACAACTATATAGTTGTTAGTAAAGTTTCTTCTAATACATAATTCGATTTTGGTGTTTTTTTTGTTTTTCAGAAAAATGTCCATCTTGTAAGTTTGAAAAAAATTAAAACATATCTACTTCGAGGAATGTGATCATATAATTTCATTCTTAGTGCGATTTTCTGAGACTCAGTTGTTGTTTGTCAAGACATTTACATCGAAATATAACTTAAAATTTCTGAAAACTGAAGGATTCAGAGGGCTTACAAAGAAGATTTTTTTCTTGTCATTTAAGTCACCCCTTTTGAGGACGTTAGAGAAAGAAGCTTACTCCTTCATTTAATATTTAACAATATTTTATAAAATGTGAAGGTTCTTCCAAAGGCTCCATTACTCCCAGGTAGACGTATGTGATGATGATGATGAAGTTGATAAAGAAAACGCCATTGTGTGTGAATTTGGTAGCAGTTCGTAAATAATTTCACTTAAAATGGCGTTTTAAATATCATCACCATCGTCCCATGGGTATATTTGGTATGGTAGTAGATTAAGAGCTTTCGTTCCTCCATCTCAAAGTACGAGTAACGTTCTTGATTTAAAATTTCTTGAGGATTTCCTTCACAACCTCTTGTAAATACCAACCCCCCAAAAAATTTCGTCTGTAAACCAACCAGAAACGAGAAGATCATACGAGAATGAACACAAATCATTACTGATTTTCACAATTTTTAATCGGTCTTAAATAAGTATGTAGCGACTAAAATAAGAAATTTCCTCTCAAAAAGCATAATATTTATTCGACCTTGGATAATGCAAATTTCTTCGTCCAGCTCTTAATAACGTATCTAAATGCGTTGGGAAGGCTTAACGAGGTGTGAAAAATCAAATTCTGACGAATTAATGTCACCGCAAGCATCCTATTTTATAAATTTCATGAACAAAATTTTTCAGTTATTCGCACACTTAAGTTAGGCCGCATGAAAATACTTACGTTGAGGAATTTTTAATTATGTAAATTCTCAGCTGTAGGCTAAAATGGTCGCCTACGCACCTTAAGGCAAAGGATATATCGAATTCAGAATAATATTAAAACTTTGGAGCGCCGTTTCGTGCAGTCAGGCATAGAAAATTAAAGGAAAATAAAATTTAAATTAAAACGACAGACAAAATTCAAGAAATTTTGCGAAGTTTTCGGTTTATTGTCAAGAAGATAGCTGCTAAAATATTCAAAGATAATGAAAAAAATTGTTAGTAGTTTATTTTTGAGATGTTTTGAAATCTTTCTGGAAAAAAAAAAAATTATATTCATCGAATGGAGGTTGACTTTGCATAACAAAACCAAGTTTGCTATATTGGTATTTTTTTATTTTCAATTTATACAAGTGAGATGTTTTTTTCAGAAGCTAATTTATAGCATTTATTCGCGTTTAAACGTTGTTGTTCACATCTGATAAAATTAAAAAATGGTGGCCAGTACGTTAATAAATTAACGTTCATTTTGCGTATTGGGTCGTTCTTAAAATTATTGCAGAACTATGTCTAAGACATGAAGACTATTGTTAACACAGATCTGAAGTAAACACACTGAAAAAAAAAAAAAAATCAGAAAACATTATTTTAATTTTCAAAAAATGTTACAAAAAAATCTGTAAAAAAAAAAAACAAAAAAAAACGATGCAGTATTTTATTGTCTACGTGTTCACCAAGTCGAATATTGGGAGCCATTTTTAGTCTACAAAAAATTAAGTCGTCTAGAATAAATTTTATGAATATAGGTAGTTTTAAATGATATTCTGTCTACAGAAGCCACATTTTTGGCACGTGAATATGTTAATTACCTATACTGTCTTAATATATTAATATTATTTGATGAACTTTTGAATGACGATAGTCAGACATCGTGATTAACCATTAAAGGACGATATGCTTCTTTATTCACGGATTCCAGAAATAACAGTTATCTGACGTTAAAACCTAGCCAGACATTACTAATTCATTGTTTTATTTAAGAACACATTCTTCAAAGAAACAGAAAACGATTTGTGAATTTTTTTTCTAAATTTCTAATGAGACAATAATTCACACAGGGTATTTGAGAATTTTCTAGGTAAAAATCATAAATTTGATAGCTACAAATTAGTTTAAGGCAAAAAAATTGGTAAAATATAGCTGAACGTCCCCAATGTACTAAAATAATAATAAGATTTATCTTTTTTTTCCTCATAATATACCTACCTACGTTGTATTATATTTTATTAATTGAAGTAATGAATACTTAATCTAGTTTATCAAGTGAAAATATTATTTTCCGAAATTTTCGCCAAATTTTCATCAAAATTTATAGTTTTTTTTTTTTTTTTTTTTTTTTTTTCAAAGTGAGACTACTTTTATGCAAAATGCCTCATTTTGTTGCCTTTGTAATATGTATCACCATTCGATATTCTGAACAAATGGCAGTTCTCGTCAGCCATTATTGTCACAGACCACTTACCCATTTACACGAAGGCTTAAAAACGTCTTTTGTTTCACATGAAATGAATGCACCCCTTCGTTATTGGCTATGTTTTGCGAACTTTTTTCCACTGCAGTTTTGCACTTTCAGACTTCCTCCCTTCACGTTGCATTCAGCCACAAATAAGAGGGTGGCATTGGTTTATGAAAAAGTAATGCACAACCAAGCAAAGCCATTACTGTACAGGCGCGTACGTACACGAATTGTCACAGCTGTTGCAAAATGAAGGAAAGTGTCGTTCAAAATCTTCGGTGAGACAATCACTTTTTGTAATTACATTTCAGTAATCAACCCTTAAAGTACCACAATGCCAAAAAAAGAAAAAAGAAAAAAAAATAGCAAGAAGTAGGAAGAGCCATGTACTTAACTGAGTGAAAGGAAAAATTAATACGATTTCCGTTCGCTGTCGAAACGATCTTATGGATGTGCATTTTCATTGGAGGGGGGAGAATTTCCAGAAAAATTTTATTCTGCCACTATCACAATGTGCGTGAAATAACGAAAAAAAAAGTTCTACTTTTGCCTGAGTAAAACTTCGATGACTAGCGTAAAAAAAAAAAAAAAAACCAAAAGAGAAGCTTCTCATCACATCGACTAAGTTTTATGACTTTTTTTTTTGCACACGCCATTTTTCTTCTTAACTTTCAAGACTTTCGACGAGGGTATTTTCTACTCTTTTTTTCCCCTTTATTTCAAATATGTCTGTCTCAGATGGAGAGTACAGCACAAGAAAATTTTATTTTTTGAATGCATGTCACCTTTTTTTTTTTTTTTTTACATTATAGCTATTTGCTCCATTTTGTTTTATTTCTTGTTTGCAAATTTGTTTTTGTCCCCTCTCAACACCCTATGACATGGTACTGTCGTCGTCGATGAAGAAAACTGTAAAATGCGATTCCATCATCAAATGTTAATTATATGTTGTTGTACAACGTATTATTGTTTTACGACTTCGGATATTATTTTACGATTTTGAAACTAGTTCACGTGGTATGTGTTTATTACACTATTTCCCCCTCCCCTATAATTGCATTTCTGTCTCATTTTACTCTTTTATGGATTACTGTCGTCAATTACAACACACTAAAGGCATCAAAAAGTTAATTTTGAACGCATTTCGCTAAATTTTTTTTTTTTATTTCCAACAAATACACGAATTTCGTAAACATGAGTTAATGGGATTTTATGAGCTGAATAAGATTAGTACAATAAACATCATTTTTGGGGTTAAATTAGAGACAAAAAGTCCTCGTGAAGTGGTCTTAAATTATTGGTTCAAATTCAGGAAGATAAACTTATTATAAAATTGAACTAAATTCGTTAAAACAAAAATTGCTCAATATTGTTTTTTCATTTCAAACAAATTAATTTTTTATACATATTTTCCTCTAGACATGTCGTATGGTTGCAAATTTGAGGGATTACAATGTAGACACGAAATATACTTAGGCCAATTTAAAGATTTATTCAATTCTGAATACACTCCCAACACCAGAGAGTGCGAGTGATGGGTATCACAGGTTTTTCCTTCAATTCGTTGTGTAAATTTGTATGACTGAACATTTTCAATAACTATAGGTTCGTTTGATGCTACCAGTTGACTGTAAAAGATACAGTTTTCTGATACTGTAAACTGGTAAAACAGGTAAATTTATAAAATATTTTTCTCGGTACATGCTAACGAATTTCTAGCTCTTCCAGTTTATAGGTTTGAAAATTTCTTTTCATTATTAACGAATGCTGTCAACTCTACTCTGTTTAAAGAATTATTTCTGAAATATTTCAAAATTTTCATTTTCATTTACTCACCGTCATTCATAAATGTAAACATTGCAGAGGAAAATTTGATTGATTGTAAAGTGTTTTGTATCAGTTATCAAGATTCAGAATCAAATCTCTTATCACTTTCAAACGTTTTATTTGTGTTCAATATTCTGAGAGCAAGCATTCTGAATGAACTTTACATGACATCTACGTTTCACAGTAAAGTAAGTATATTTTATCAATGGAAGCCTATTTTAATTTGAAAGAAAAACAATGCACAATCATAATTCTATACAGGAACGCGTGTCAAGTTCCATCGACGAAACAATAAATTTACAAATTTTCGAAAAATATGTTCCAAAAAATACAGCTCCTAAAAAAAAAAAAAAATTAAAAAAAAAGAATTGTTGGAAAAACGATAAAAAATTTTCTTCTTTTAAAGGGGTGAGAAAAAAAAGTTGAAAAAAAGAATAAATAAAATAATGTGAGAAGAAAAAGAAAGAAAGAAAAAACTCTTAATAAAATTTATTTGATACAAAGTTCCATGTCTCCACCACCTTTTTTCCCCGTCACCCTTTTGAAGTAAGTTAACGAAAGTAAGAAATCTTAACTGACAGATTTATTGATAGTCAATGGGATAGCGTCGAATGGCAATAGTTTTTCCAAGAATTCAGAAAAAAGCTTAATAACAAAACTTTTTTTTTTTACTTTATTTCTGCACCCCTCTTCGGTTTTCACGTAAAGAAAATTCGCCAGGAAAAAAAGACGTATAGAAAGAAAAAGAAAAAGAATATATTATTGTAAAAAAAAAAAAATGTCGTGCATCTTCCAAATTTAGATATCGCATACCGCCCCGGCGCCCAGTCTTATCTCAAAACGTAATAAATTGGAGCTTTTGCAGTTCTTTTACACCCCCCATTCTTTTTTTCTTATTTTTTCTCTCTATTTTGGTCGAGTATTCAGGGCCATGTTGTGAAAAGGAAAGGGAGACAATGGATAAAGTATAAAAGCAATTTTATTTCGCATTTACGCGAAATGGTTTTCTAAGAACATGAGATGGGTGGAAGAGCAACAACACCAAAAAAAAAAAAAAAATTACGTATCGAATTATGGCCTTTTCTATGGAAAGAATGGGGTGTTGGACATTGAAAAAGAGACGATTTCTATTTCAAAATAATGGCTTTGGAATGAAACGCACAGAAATGTGTACCTATAATAGATGCTTGTGAAAATGTATTCGACAAACGAAATTATTTATTTAGCTAACAATATTTAAAGGCTGATAAAATCGAGTTATACGACGCACTTAGGAGTACGGATCGCTGAGTGAGCTGTGCAATTTTGATGTACAGTTGTATAGCAGTAAATACAGTGTTTGAAAAAAAAACAAAAAAACACAATCAGCATTTCACGATTAAAATTATTGACTCCTCTCCTTATAGGCTAAGTGTAGAGCTCGTTACTTCTCCTTTGCTGTTTTTAATGGGAGACATATCACATTAGTGCCACAAAATTAAATAATATTTTGTTATCAAATGCAATCTATTTCTGTTTAATTGAATAATTTTAACGTATAATAATAGATTAAGTTGAGGTAAAAAGGAGATAAATTTTGAGTAAATTATGAGAAAACAAAATAATAAAGTTTTTACGAATTCTTCGAGCTCTTCATAAACGATTAACTGTTTTGAACAGAGTTTTATCTGACGCTTAAGATTCAAAATATTGAAAATACCTTTGCAAAAAAATGAAGAAAAAAACTGAATTCTCACATTTCTTGTCCAAAAAAAATAAAATAAAAAAAATACTGAACATCATCTTTCAGAAATTCAAGTTCTTTATTCCCTCTGCATTATTTGTTGCATCAAATAAAATTTCGGTGCTTCCATCAATTCTATACTCTTCAAAAGGGTAGAATTTGCCCTTGAGAAGTAGAGCGATTGGATCTGAATAGTAATGAGACGCATAGGAAGTAATGACTTTCTGTTAACGATATTTCTCCCCTCCCCCTAGACAATAATTTCTCAGAATACATTCTAACAATGGAAGCCCAAACTTTTTAAATATGACAAAATTATGCCATCTCAGATACAATGTTTATTCTTCCCACAACCATTAAATTATAATCTGGACTTCAGTTTGGTAATGGTCAGCTCCAAAGTGAACACAAAAAAACACAAAAAAACACAGAAAAACAAAAACCAGGTTAACAAAATAATGTTGGGGAGAAGTTCACAGATCCTTAGCTTCGTTGAAGTGGTCATTTTCCACGATCTCCAGTGGCTTCACCGTTTTTTATCACTCATACGCGGACTGTGTCATCGACTAGCTCCATTCTTCTGTACATCTACATTGTCAAATCAGAGTCTAGAGAGAGAGAGAGAGGAGAGAGAGAGAGAGAGAGAGAGAGAGTGAGAGAAATCTTTTTTTTCACCCTCACGTGGCCTCGTATTTCTCTAATAAGAAAATTCTACGATAGACGAAGCTGATACCACAAAATACCAGCAACGTTCATTGCCTTCATCTCCATGTGTCTGAGCTCATTACGACGACTGCCCTCCCACCCCGCCCTCTCGCCACAAAAACCTTTTTTTCCATTATCAAAGAGAAGACCAGAAGCGAATACACTCTCGAGATTAACTACCAATACGCGGATTGTATATTATTTCCTATTTAACTAGGCTCTCTAAATACTTTGAATAGCAATATACACGTAGTATTGTATTTAGATTTTTACCTTTCTTGTCACTGGCTCATTCTTTTTCTTACTCTTACTCTCTTACATACCACCTCTCTTCGTTTCTCTTTAAATTAACCTATTTATATTCAACGTCAACTTCGTATAAGAGAGAGAGAGAGTGAGAGAGAGTGAGAGAGAGTGAGAGAGAGCAAAAAAAAATTTATTTAAAGCAGAGTTAAGAAGGTTAAAGAAAGAAGAAAAAAAAAGTTTCCTTCGTCAACCACACGTATACGTCGATAGAAGGCGAAGTAAATTTTTTTTCTCATCTTTCAAATCAACGAATACGAACGTGAAAAAAATTTCCACTTCCATAACGACGAAGGTGCGAAGGGATGGGGGAAGGGAGAAACCAGCCGTTAGCCAATAGGAAACATTCTGTGTGTGCGTAGGTATGTGTATACGTACCTACGCTATATTATGTGCCTACGGATTTGGATAAGAATATTATACAATACTCCTCTTATGAGGTTCGTAATGAAATTCATCAAGTCGAAAATTATTTCCCACCTGCGTCGCCGTTTTTCAAGATATTAAAGAAGAAGCAACAAGCAAAAAAATAAATAAAAAAAACAAAAAAATAGCATTTACTCGTACACAAACGTATGATTACGATGAAAAATTACCGTTACTAAGAAGTGCGATAATTTATTTTACATAGAAATGAGGGCGGGGGCAAGAATAACAACGTGTAACAGGTATTCCTGATAAATGCAGGCGTTCAATGTTCACATTCTGGCAGCCATTTTGACCAAGATTAGGTGTGTGTATGTATATACATATATATGTTCATTTTCCGTTTCTTTTTTTTTGTTTTTTGTTTTTAACAACGCGCAATTATTACACCAAAATGAAGGAAAACAACAACAAGAACAACATCGAGGACGACGACAAAGAAAAAAAAAAAACGTGAATAAGATTGTCTACTTAAAATGGTATCACGTAACCCCTTCCCCCATCATCGCCATTTATTTTATATATATGTATATTTTTTTTTTTTTTCGATCATTGTAACGTAATTAATATATCCGGTTGTGTGTCTTTTTATTTTATTTTATTTTATTTTAACGCACACATAGCCGCCATGTTCACAGAGTATAGGATAGGAACCTACTCCGTTTGTTAAGTATTATAAATTAAATTAATTCGAATAATTAGACTAGACACGGGTTCCGGCTGCGGTAGAGTGAGCTGAAAGTAGAAATGAAGGGAAAGAATAAAAGAAAAAAAAGAAAAAAGAAAAAGAAAAATAAAAAAGAAAAGGCTACACAGAGTGAATACGAAGCAACGAAAAAGCACCTGTGTACATGCTATCGAAAAGTGAGGAGGATAGCCGGACAGGAGATGGAAAAAGAAAAAATAAAACAATTTTCCAATTGCTAGGAAAATTCATTGCATCTAACCCTTTCCCACCCCCTTCCTTCAGACGTGTATTTCGGTATATTATGTAAAATTCTTTCTGGACGTTTTCTTATTATTTTCTCGACATCGTATATAGATGGCCAGTTCTGCGAAACTACGAAACCAGACATTCGCAATGAAACGAATTTGGTGTATAAATATTGCGGAAAATTTTACTGTTTCAGGTGGATTTTTTTTTTTTTTTTTTTTTTTTTAGATTAGGTATAAGAAATTGCGGATTTTAGAAACAGAAAACGTCGAATGAGTGATAATTTGATTAACAGCATTAATTTACGGATATGTAGAACCGTAAGGCGATATGTATCATTATTTTGTTCATCATCGATGGGAAATTGCAAAATCGAAGATGCCTGAAGGCGAAAGATAGGATTTTTATTATTTTTGCGAGAATAATTGGCAGAAATCTGCAATGAGTTCAGAATTTCTTCCAAACTGATGATAAAATTCCGAATCTAAATAATAGGTGGGTCATCTATAATAATAAAATAAGAATCCTGACTGACTGACTGACTGACTGACTGACTGAATGACTCATCACCGCCATGTAAAACAACTGCACCGAATGACTTGAAATTTTAGAGGTGTATCACTATCATAGTGTAGGTGCTCACTAAGGCAGGATATTTTGAAATTTCACTCCCAAGGAGTCTAAAAGGGGTGAAATGTGTTTTTACATTTTTTTCCAATATTTCTTTAATGGGTTGAGATATCGAAGAAATTTTTGTACTAAAATATTGTTGTATTCATTTCTTAGAAATCAATTTCTGAATTTTTTGAAATTCATCCCTTAATGGGGTGAAATGGGGTGAAATGTGTTTTGAATTTTTCTCACATTTTTGTCAATATCTCTTCAATGGGATGAGATATCGAAGGAATTTTTGTACTAAAATATTGTTGTATTCATTCCTTAGAAATCAATTTCTGAATTTTTTGAAATTCATCCCTTAATGGGGTGAAATGGGGTGAAATGTGTTTTGAATTTTTCTCACATTTTTGTCAATATCTCTTCAATGGGATGAGATATCGAAGGAATTTTTGTACTAAAATATTGTTGTATTCATTTCTTAAAAATCAATTTCTGGATTTTTGGAAATTCATCCCTTAAGAGGGTGAAGTGGGGTAAAATGTTTTTTACTTCTTTTTAAATTATATAAAGAGGTACTTCGGTGAATAAAATCTGGAAAATTAGACAAATCGGTATAATTTAGTTGTTTTTTCATTTTAATTTTAAATTATAATCAAGTTCACATTATAATTTAATTTCTCATATTTTTTTTTGTTGAACAAATAAACATTTTTCAATTTCATAGTTTATTTTTGATTCACTGCGCGCCTCGAGAAAGCCACACCAGAGGGGGTTGGACCACGAAGCGGCCAGGGGGCTAAGACCCCTAGTTCAAAATAAAACTAAATACATCCTGTTCCGAAAAATATCTGATCAACAATTCGTTACAGTGAAAAAATTTTTTTCGTTATTGTATTGAAAATAACTTGCTTCATCTTGCCCAGTCACAAGCAATAGTGTACTCTCACTTCCACTACTCTAGAATCATATTAAATATGCTTAGAATTCCGTTATCGGGGATGTACCCAGCCATGTTTTTTGTAAAGAGTATATTTTTTTACATGTTATTGTTGGCTGTTGGTACGAGTGAATACTGTACCATCAAAGAGGATACTTGGAGGTACAAGTCTGCGGTATCAAAGCAATGTTTGAATCTTGTGGAATTGATACGGACGTCCTTTCTTTTTTTCCTTCGACGTGATTAATTTGGAAAAAATTTAGGAAATTGTATTTTTCTGTATTTTTGATAATAATTCTGATCTATAATCAGTGAAACAACATCATCAACCCTTAAAATTTCCACTTTTCCATAGTTAATTTATTGAATTACCTTATCAATTTCAATGAAAAATTATAGCGTAAAAAAATATCATTCCGTAGTAATGGTTGGTAATTGTCGTGTAGCATTAATTACAAAAATTCCGTTGAATGAATAAAGTCTATTCCTGTGACATAACTATGTTTTTTTTTTCATGTACAAAGTTATCAGTGGTGGTCAAAATTTTATTTAGGGTGATTTTTGCCATCGCTGTAGACAATTTTTTCTTTTTTTTGTGAAGTCAATTTAAATTTATATATATTTGTATCAATCATTTTATATATATTTGTATCAATCATTTATTAGTGGAAAATTAGGTATGAGAAAAATATCAATACGAAACAATATCGATATTTTGCCCCGCTAGCTTACGAATATTGTTTATATGCTTCAAATTTTTATTTGATCTTGGTCAACATAGTAATGCATAATATCGATGATTCTTCCTATCGATAATTTGTCCAAAACTATCGATAATATCTGCACTATTAATCGTTTTTTAAGATAGCCAAAAACTTCTAAAATATCTAAAAATTACTGAAATTATGAAATATTCTAATTCAATCATCATTACGATTCGTTTGCATATTTCACCTTCAAAATATATTATGTTTTAATTTGAAGGATCAATATTCTATCGACAGTTTCGATAGCATATGCATCTTTCATCCAGCCCAATCGAGTCTTGTTTTTGCATTGTTGATGGTCTTTGTCTTCGCATTACTTCGTATTTAAGGTCTTCATCTTGATTGGGTTTTGTTTTGCTGTCTGTGTGCAGCGTTTTGATATTGGCTCTTGACATTTCAAAAAGAGCTGAACCGAGAAAAATTTTGCTAACCACCCGTCATTTAAATGCTCGTCGTTAATTACAAATTCACAAATACTCGCAAATTCAGATTAAGAGAACGCGAAGATGGCACTGATAGCAGTATTAAAGAAATTGTTCTCAAGTAACCTGATTCTGGACGTCAAAATTCTTCATTATCAACCAAGCGAACATAAACTGATTTAACTCAACGAATGAAAATTGACTAAAGAATTTCGTTGAAGACAAACCAAACAGTAAAAACAGGTAGGTATTCAGAAACGATTCAACAAGTAGAACGTGTATAAACTTTCACCCAAACAACACCTGACTTACTTCTACAATAACAACTTTATCACATTCTTCAGAAATTTTTTCATTTCTTTAAAAAGCCCCCCCCCAAAAAAAAAAATTATCATTACATAAAATATTTAGGTGCCGATACGAATTCTGTCTTGTATCTGGTATCTGTGTAAATTTTATTAAATTTCAAACTGACGATCGAACTTTCTAAATTATAAATAATTATACGATATAGTACACAAGAGCACCTTTCTTTTTCTTCTTTTTTCCTTTTTTTTTCATCTTCTTTTTGTTCTTATCCAAGGAAGAAGGCGTTTCGCTAATTTGAGTTGTAGCATCATTGTCGTCGACTTTTTGCCATAGGTACCTTTTTTTTTTTTTTTTTTTGCCAGCCCCTTGATCCGTAAAAAGTTGAAGAAAAACGTGTCAAGCGAGGCTAAATAATGAGTAAAGTTGGGGGCTAACTTTTAAGGTTCTTCGTTAGTGTTTGTATAACTTTTTTTTTTGTTCTCCTTTCTTCTTATTTCGTTTCCTCATGTTCTTCCTCTTCTTCTTCTTCTTCCAAAAGTTATTTGCTTCGTTGGTTGAAAGAATGTACTCTCGCCACTGTGTAAAAGATTTTATCGAGAAAAATCTTTTTATAGGTCCATTTTGTTGGAACGGATGCTGTAAATCGTATTGCTGCAGGGGCTCTTTTTCTTCCTCCTCTTCTTTTTCTTATTCTTCTTCTTCTTCGTCTTTTACTCGAAGAGTAGAGAAGAGAAAAATACAAAATAAGAATACGAAAATGAAGAAGTATATATATATATATATATATATATATATATAAGAAGAAAGATGCAAAAGAATAAAAAATGAAAAGAGAGACGAAAAAAAGAAAGAAGATATGCATAATATCCATTAAAATACCCTCAGACGATATTTCTACGTCCTTACAATCTTGGAAAAACTTTTTTCTGCTTTTTTTTTCTTTTATTTTTCTCTCTCGTTTTTCGCGTGTTTCTATGTACATCGAGGTTTATATTTTTCTTCTACTTTTTTTTTTTGAAAATTTTTGGAGAACGAATTTCCATTTTTATTGGAAATACAGTTTTATTTGACAGGGTTTCGCCTTTAGTCGGTAATAACGTACGATTTTTGCGCGAATTGAATCGTCGTCGTCTATATACGTACATATTTACTTATTTAAAATAAAATAAAAAAATAATAATAATAATAAAATAAATCATGCGAAATAATTATTTTATGGGTTGAAAAACGTTTTAGGGGAAAAATATTTTGGGGTAAATGCTCGCTGAAGAAATGTTAAATAGGTACTTGTAATTTTGAATGCTGTACTTGTTCTTTACATTGAATGCCATAACGAATTCAAGATTCTCCTTCCACTCTGTAATAGCGATGTTTTCGCTTGCAGGCTACAGGATGAGATTGAAAATATTTTGCGAAATTTCGATCCTTTTCATGTTTTTCTTAAGCATGTTTGCAAGAACGCGTAAGTATATATTGTGTGACATTGGTGATGATAATACAGATAAATTACAAATAATATTCTGAAATCTCAATTAACTACCTTTATAACATGTCTAAAGGAACTAATACAATTGAAGGGAATTGTTCGCATACAGTGGCGTAGCTAGATTTCATTGGAGGGGAGTTACAGCTTTTTATTAGCTTTTATTCTACTTACTACAGCGATTTTAAAATTATACCAATACTGCAGCCAACCTCTTTCTCAAAGAAATAATGTTTATTTCGCATGAAGCCAAAGCCAAAAAAAAAATAAATAAATAAAATAAGAGTTTATCTTTTAAAAACTCGTTTTTAACCTATGTGAAATACCTTGTCGTGAGAGATATTCTCACCAGAAGGAAATTCTACAGAATTTGAGCGTGTTCAGCCACTTCATACATAAGTATGGGTAAGCCAAAACCAAGGCGAACACTAGCGATTTTAGAGCCGGTTCGGGTGGTTTATATACGGCTTATTTACACGCACACAAAGACACGTATGTAAGAATATACGTATGTCTGTGAGGGCGGCCAGGTCGCATCATCCCCTACCGAGATAAGAGATGGCTGGCCGGTTTGTGTACGGATTGTGACATTGTCTCATTGTGTCACAATTTGGTACTCGTACATTACCTGCATGTACTTGCAGGTAATTACAATCGAACGTACTTCGTGTATTTTACATCATGTAGACGAATAATTTGCCTGCCCTTTAGGGCGGCAACTGTCATCAAGGGGTCCGAGCCCCTATACCTCATACAGGAGAGTCCCCACAACCTAAAATTATTTTTATTTATGGTAGCAATTTATCATCCAATGAAAGCACTAGTTTTAATTTTCTTTGGGAGGGAAGGTGAGGAGCAAAAATTTTTGGAGAGACCATGGCCCTCTCAGGTCCTTCTTGTAGCTTCGTCACTATTCGTACAGAAAAAGACGATAAATTTATTTCAAACTTTGAAAAACTTAAAAGTATGACTCACCCATTCTATACAAGTTCAGTAGTCTAGTGAAGTTGAATTCTTCTAATTTTTGATCTTAGTAGGTACTATACTCAACAATGTTCTAGTAGCAAAATAATTGAAACTGAGACTAATGATGAAATTTACATGATCTTTACCAAGTTAGATAATTTTCATCATCACTACAAGCTGCTGAATTAATGGCCAAAATATGGTTCATAAGTTTGAAAAAGACAGTCTGCCTTTTCGAGTATCCTTACAGTTTGTAATAAGAATTGAAATTATCTCACTCGCGTCTTGGTTGTAAGACATATCGAATTTTTTTTCTCACTGAGCTATATACAGAACTGTTTGATTTATCCACATATTCCAATTAATTTTAAGTGTTTTAAGAATTAGTACTTGTAAAAACATAAGTCGAATATCACTCACCAACTGGCTATTTTCAAAAATCATCGAAAATAATTAATGAATTAGAAACTCACCTGAAACAAACGAAAAATAGGTAAATTGATTTAGTAAAGAGTCGTAGGTAGTAAACAAATAACCATACAAACAACGATTATAAACACAGAAACAAAAAAGTGGGTGTAATTCGCTAAATATTTGTAATTTTATTCAATAAATTTGTAATAAGTTAGATATCAACTACATTCAGGTAATGAATAATTTAACAGAGGCGATGGGTGGAGGAAGGATAGATTTAATTCGATGTCCTTTCTTGGTATTTAATAAAAATTTAATTTCTGGATTCCTCTCCTACTTTTATTAACCATACAATTAGACTATTGATGCAAACCGTAAATTCATAAAAAATAAAAACAAAAAAAATGGGCATCGGTAGCTTAAACTTATATGGATTTCTACACCGATAATTTCTTCTTCGTGAATTTAACAAACAATTTTCCATGTCCAAAATTGAAAATTTCAAAAACATAACAATTTTTGACCCTTTTTTTTCTAGAATCTGGAGTTAAATATTAATGAAAGAAGACTCAAAGTTAGACATTTACCAGAAATTATGATGGGTTTTCTCTCTGCTGTGAGATTTTTCCCAGTACAGTAGGTACATTTTTCATTTGGATCAAATATTATCTGTTTTGATTTTGTATTTTGTTTTTAGTTAATTTAATTCACTCTAGATAAGGATTACAATATTATAAAGTTGATAATGTGAAGTTGTTATGTTTGTCACAATTCAGAGGGACAGATTTGAACTATCAACCCTCAACTTTTAATTTTTTCGTCAAAACGTCTCAGCTATATATTGTCACATTGAAGTGCTCAAATTTGACTCTATCTTTATGGCAAACAGATACAAGATACCTCACACTACATAGGCTAAATCTCGTTGAACTGAGCAAAAACAGATAATTGAAAGTATACTTATATATGTATATACAACGAACAACAGGTACGAAAGCAGCAGTCATGGACCTCTAAAATGAAACCACAAAGATACACTGCATGCGCACATACTTCGTGACTACCTACATTTAATGTGGCAGCAGCTCACGTAGAAAACCGAATTTAAAAGCAGCGAGGAGAGAAAATAAAAAGAGAAAAATATACAAATAAAGTAAATTGGAAGCCAAACCTATTCACGCGTGACGACAGATTCATTTTCTTTTTTACTTGGTGGGTATGTATATAAATCACAGTAGACGTCTCCTCATTGAATACGTATAAATACCTTTAAGGAATTATTAATATATCGTAGAAGATGATTACCTAACATGGTGTTTGTTTTCTATATAGGTATACAGGGTGTCCGGATTACGTTTGGCAAACCGAGAAGTATGAACAGAACTCGATAAACTAAGAAACAAATTCTTGTACAGAAAGTATCATATTTCCGAACTAAAAGCGCTTTGTGTTTCGAATATTGAAAAATCACAATTCTTAACCCATGACAGCAAATAAAATAATGTTAATTCGCAGAATACAATTTTTAACTAGGAGAATTGGTAGTCGGGGCTGAAATGAAATAGTATATTATCGTGTGACAAGTGCGTAAGGTGGGCTGTGTTTTTAAAGAGTTAGCTGAAGGCAAGTGCTGCAAACTTCACATGAGTTAAAATAGTCCACTTGCAAGTGTGGCACTCTATGTTATTGTAACAAGTGTAGGATGTGCTGATTTTGAGATATTTGAGAAAAAAAATTGTTACTCTGTAGTGAGAAGTGCGCAAAAAGAAGTTCATTGACAACATATTATAGAGGTCAACTCGTCAACCAGCACATGTGGGGGAGTTGGTAGGGTGATAGACTATCATGCAGGAGACGTCTTTTCGAATACAAGTTGAGATGAAAAATATTATATAAAATAAATTCAATTGGAAAAAATATTAAAAATTAATAAAAGATAGGAATTTGAGTATTCATTGAAGAAATGGAGGTGTAAGAAAACGTTGAGGAACCATCAAGTAGTGAGAAAATTACTAATTCTAAAATCGGCCACTTTAGGTACGCCATGCAGTCTCTGAAAAACCAGCATTTTACGTGCACATGTTACAAAAAAAAAAGTTATATTATCATATTTTATTTTTTCCTAAAATTGACAGAATTAGTAAAGGTAGTAAACTAAATAAATTTTAAATTCAGCTTTTTTGGCCTTTTAACAAAAAATGAAATTTTATGAATTTTCGATGTTTTCCAATTTTGTCAATTTTGAGAATAGGCGAAGCATAGTGATGAAATCTCAGCCCCTATTACCATTTCGTCTAATCAAACATAGTGTTCCTCTGCTGATTAACAATTCTGGCGTCACGGTTTATAAATTGTTAGTTTTTAAGCACCTTCAATTTGGAAAAATGCAACTTTTTGCACACGAATTGTTGTTTTCACCGATTAATGTTCACATATTTACCGGCTCGCCGAAGAAAATTTGGACACCCTGTTTGTACTGTACATAAAATCATAGACACGATGCGTTACAATTTAATTTTCTGTCGAATATCAATTTGGAAAAGACACACCAAATGGAGACAGGGAGGCGAGTTATAAAATAATCATAATAACAAAAATAAATGAAAAATAAACACCGACAGACACATGAGAAGAGGAAACGACAGAAGTTCCGTCAATCACTGTATGTATATTATTCCAAAGTATACATATATATATATATATATATATGTGCCCAAAGAGAAAGAAGATATGGAGAGAGAAAATGAAGTGTTCATTACCAAAGCGAACAGACGTCATTTCTTTTCTCTGCACTGGCTGCTGAGCATCGTATTTCAGTTATTTGTCGTCGTTTATCGGATATTATTTGTAACTGTCGACGATGTGAATGAGATTTGTTTTTTTTTTTACCATTTAATGTAGACACGATTTTATGTACATTGTATAATATATACCGTATATACCGCAAATCCATATAGAAGTATATAAAACTGTGTACAAGAAAGTAGATACACAACACCACTTCCGTGTGGATTCGTTTGACACATTCACAATGTGTAGACAACTATAACTATACTGTATACATAAAACAGTAAGGAGTAAAGCAGGTGAGTGATGACGGTGAGCAATGTGGTTGGCGAAAGATGGAAAATATAGCATGTGAAAATGAAGGGGTTAATATGATACCTATAGAATTCGATTCACAGTATGGAGAAATGCTTGAAAGCGTGACGAAAATCTGTAAAAGTGAAAAAAATGTCGAATAATGTTAAATGTACCGGAAATTGGGTTGGTACAAAATTTCAAAATTATATAAAATTCAAAAAATTACGGTACTCTGCGCTATAAAAACCACGATGGAATCAGGAACAAAGGTTCTTTCCTTTATGTTCATGTTTGGAATCTTAAAAAGCCGATAGGACCAATTTTTGACTTTATATAAGTTATTTTGTTTCGTGGCTCAAAATAAAGAACCAACAAAAGGTATTCCTAAAATGGGTTACTCCATGGGGTAAAGTTAACTACTAATTTTAGATCAGTACCTACCAATTATGAATCAAAATTTTTAACCATATGCGCAGTTGTTTTAAAAAGTGACAATAGAAGCATATTTGTAGTACGAACATTGAAATAGAGAATATTCTGCAAATTTTGTTCTGTGCAATTCGACTGTACACCATATCAGTCCAATTTTAAAAGCTTACGAAGTAAACATCGCAAAAATATTCAATTTTTCTGATCAATAATTTCAAGTTGTTTGAAAGAAGTGTTACAAAATCAAAGTAAGATGATCGATTATTTCATTCAGTAATAGTTCTTAGAATATATTTTTTGTATTTTTAGATTTTTATCTCGCATAGGTCTCTTGTGATGATATGATTTCAAGTGCTTATAACAACCTCTATTTCTACATTTGTAACAGTAATTTCTTTGTTTTTTTATCATAATCCTATTCTATGAGCTTCTTCAACCTTTTCCATCCAATTTCAGTTTCATAGCTTGAAAAAAAAAAAATTGACCCACAACTACATTTGATACTGAATTTTCTTTATATTTCAGATTGTGAGTCAATAAAAATAATACCAATTGTGGGTTGATTTATATATGGTAAAGAAAGTGCATTTTAAAAACGTAATTACTCATTAATGAGTATTACAAATGCGCAAATAGGCTAAATGGTATACATTTAAGCGTAGTGTTATAATGTATACGATAATTTGCAGTAAGTCAACTGACCCTTATTTGGTATGGCATATCAAATGCAGGTCAAAACACTCAAATTTGAATTCCCATAGCTCAAATTTGGGTGGCGAAAAAATTACTTTTAATGCTTCATTGAGTGGACAAATATGTCTACTTTATAATAACACTTTATCATTTGGGTTCTACCAATTGTAGGAGGAGATATTGCCTCCAGAAGAAACTGACCCATAAGTGATAATTTATCTTACATATCATCTTCCTATATGTGGTTCGTATTCCTAATATGGGGTTATCTGCACATTTATGTTGAACATTGAAATTAAGTACAGCTAGAAAAATATATTACTCTTCATTACAAAAGTCACAAATGTCATTTATAGTATTATGAAGTTTTGATTAGGTACCTTTATTTAAACATAAATAATTAGGTGATTATCTGATGGCTGTGGTGCCACTCGAAAAAGCCCCACTAATGTAAAATGACTGGGAAATATAAGTGATTTATAATGATGGACTGCTCGTTTGAAAAAAAAGGAAGTGGTTTTCTGAAGGGGCTATTAGATTTTATGGTTAGAACAAAAAAAAAAAGTATTATGTATCATTTAAATTTACATAATTATGCTGACTTACATATTGTTCTCAAACTCACTATGAAATAAAACGTAGATGGTTGAACTTAAAACTAACTTTTCCAAAACTTATCGAGACTCTAATCCTTGAGAATATCCTAAAAACACACTTTTCAGCCAAAAAGAATGTATATATTTAATACATTAAGGGTTTTTTTTTGTGGAAAAAACCTATCAAAAATGTTATGGGTTGATGGATTTTTACAAATGAGGTCCAAAATTAATGAGGGTGACCTGAAGATGACCTATGACCCATCAAAGGTACTAAAACTCATCAGAATCAGAATCGGGAACGTTTTTAATATTATAAGGTGTCGGTCAAAAATGGATGAATATATCTTTATGAATGAGGTTTCCTCTTCAATTTTCAACAAATGTATTTTATTTTCATTATACTGTATAGTAATGATATAAATGAATTTGCATCTTCAAGTTTTCTAGAATAATTGCTCGATTTTCGAGCAACGCGTAGTTAATACATTTAATTTGACCAGTCAATTTTTATGGCATTTACTCAGAAGGAAGAAAAATGTACCTATTTTTGGTCGCTTACGAATAATTTTCATAAATTTACTACTTTTTCGTTTCGTTCATGTAAATCAGAATTAATTTGACCTGTTCTCTAAAAAAAAAAAAAAATACATTCGTCATTTTTCAGCCAAAAAGCAAACATATCGAAAAACTGTAAATTGATTATAAAACATATTCCTTCGACATTTTAAGTCATTTCAACATATATTTAGAAAAAATTTTAAGAAGAAAAAAGGAAATTCATGAATTTTAACGCGTTGAAATGATAAACCTTCAATTCCTGCAAGCGCTACACCCTCTTGACAATACACCTTCGCATGCGATAATAAATGAATCTTATATACGAATTCAATACACTCAGTAAGATTATCTGATTCAGTGCAAAAAGAATGAGAAAAATTTTCATTTAAGAAAAAAAAAAAAAAAATCCTTATATAAATCCTACCATCGAATAATTTCCTCTTCTCTTTTAAAACAGGTAAGACGATGGGGTAGTCGACATTTTTCACGTGGTCGATTCTCATTCTCTTATCTTCGAAAATTTTCCAACGAATACTCAACTCGAATATAAATCATTAACCATTCAAGACCACGTCGTAATTAACACGATACCCACCCTCTACCATCAATATCTAATTATTTACGCTAAAAGAAGACAAAGAAGTTGGGGGGGGGAGGTGAAAAAAAAGAAAAACTAAAAAAAGTTGACAAACGCGACTGAAGATTGTGAGCAGTGTCAAGAGAAGCGTAAAATGAAGAAAGAGAGAAAAAAGCTTTGGCTGCAAGAATAAAAAAAGTACGAGCGAAAGAGAGAGATTGTGAGTAAGTGAGGCAAAAACCAACCCCCGTAAATTACAGAAGAGAGACTATTCGGTCGTTCGTTGTCCAACCAGCACAATCCCCTTTCCTTCGAAGCCTCGACAAAAAAAAAAAAAATAAATAAATGACTTTTTCTTCGGGATATGACTCACAATGTTGGTAAATTAGCTCGAATCTCCATCGGCGCCGTTTACTTTGGTCGCCAAAATAAAAATCGTTAATTATACCAGCAGTTTTCCTGTAATCCTACGCCTATAGTTTTTGGTTCGCATAAATAATGTCGATGATTGTTTAACGCGGAAACGAGATAAAACCAGACTTTTTCAGCCCTTAAAAACTCAAATAGTGAAATTTTCCTGCCACCCTAAATCCCCAATCATCAAGATGCCTTAGATGCCAAGTTTTTGTCCAAGTCGATCTGTGTTTATTCGGTAAATAGTAGTGATAAAAACCAATTAAAATATTTTCTTTGAATCAAATTTTTAACCTGCGAGGCCAATGATTCCTATGAGAAATTAGGAAAATTATTATTTGTCGCAG
This sequence comes from Ericerus pela, assembly GCA_011428145.1. NCBI lineage: Eukaryota > Metazoa > Arthropoda > Insecta > Hemiptera > Coccidae > Ericerus > Ericerus pela. The sequence goes on from WOFM01000429.1 coordinate 1,625,480, forward strand.
AATTTTAAAGAGTGGTGGGAAACCAAATGTTGAGGTTGAATTCGTTAAAAATTGTGCCTTCACAGCTTAAAAAACAATAATTTGTCGTGTGTACTGCGGGTTGCGTTTCATCACGTCGTAGGTTCTTTACTCTTTCTACGGCCATTCCACGAATATTTTTCAAAATAATTATTTCGAGTTTTTGAATTAGTAGTTTATATATCTTCGGGAAGTTATCAGATTTTGGAACTTACAAATTTTCTAGGGGTGTTTCAAGTGCGAAATTTCTCATTTGGAATACCGATTATGATTGGAGGATATCAGTTTACTGTTCGTACCCTTTATTTTTCCAACTCTTCAGTTTTTTAATTTAGGTTTGCTACTTCTGTTGACGACTATTGTAAAGTGATTGGAATTTTCTAGAAGGTAGCTTCGTTCTGAAGGAAAATATCTCAGAATATACATTTTAAATAAATAATAATCTAAGAACTTGAAGATTTTTTTTTTTTTTTGAAATTTCAGCTAGGTAAAGAATACGAAAAATTTATTACATTTTTTTTACTTACTAAGAATTTTACGTTTTCAGACACTGAGTCGAATGAAATATTTATATGTTTATAAACTTATAGGCCCAATAAGAAACTTTGTACAATATAAAAAAAATTATGTTAAACGAAACTTAAAAAAAAAACTCAATAACAACAACAACAAAACAACTGGACTTTGTAAAATCGTACGTTCATATTTATGGTTTTTACTTTGTAGGATGACTTCACATCTAAGTTTTAACAATTTTGTTTAATTATGATGAAACATTTAATACCTTGAACTCTTAAAGGTAAAGTCTTGCTAAGCAATGGTATACCTATTATTTTATCAGTCGTCTTCAAGATAGAAGAAAGTTTTAAATTTTACGCAAATGTATAAATATATTTTAAATATTAGCCTAGCCCATGTCTAATTAACTAGGCTTATTATTCTCACTAACTACATGAATTAAATTATTAGGTTCCATCAATCGTCAGAATTCTACAGTAGATTTTATTTCACTTTAACTGATTTTCAGTCAATCAGTTTTAATAACTAAATGCTTGAAACTGAACCTACCTCTCTGTTTAATCATTTAAATTTTAACGAAGAACTCTAAAAAATAGTTCACAATTTTTAAAATTTTTTACGATCTTCTGAGAAGCTATTTGAACATTTTAAGATTGAAAATCCCAAGAAAATTTTCATTTCATCGAAACGGCTGTCAATGGCTACCAATTCAATACACTAATATTATGCTTATAATACAACATAAATGTGAACTAATATATGAAATTTTAAAAGAAGAGAAACATTTCAGCTGCCCATCCTCAGACATTGTACTGCATTCAATTCTTTGGTTACCTCATTAGGTGTAACTTAACAGTACCACATTAAAAATCAACCCTATTCGACCAATCAGTCAATCTTGAGCTCCTAAAATCGTTGTTTATTCCCCATAAAGTTCCTTCGAACAAATGCCATTAGGCTAACAATTTGCCTCAAATAACGCGCCATCACCAAAACTCGATCACGCCACATCATACTCCATTAATCCACAATAATTATGACCATCAAAAAGCAGGCGTAAAAACGAAACCAATTTAAACATTTTGTAAGCTTTCTTTTTGCTTTTTTTTTTTTGTTTTATGTCTCTTTTCTTTACGTTTTTATTATTTCCTGAATCTATCATCGAATGTGCCATTATAAGTTAACAGCATCAACGTTCGAATTGTTCAGTGTGGTTAAAAACTCACAATAAAATTCAAAATCCAGCATGGCTTACCTATACATAATATATTTTATATAGGCACCATTTTACAACCTTTTTTTTCTTCTATTTTTCTTTTTTTTTTTTTTTTCATCTTCTTTTTCTTTCTTCTAGCCTTCACTACCCTAATTTTTTTTTTTTTTTTAATGTTTTATCTTCTCTATGTACATCGTGTGGAGGAGGTAAATATTTCGTCCGATTATGGGAAATAATAAGCCGCAGAAACCGAAAGCACGTATTATTGTTAACGATGGACAAACCTAAAAGACCGCGTTTTAATGCTGTTGTAAAAAAAAATATATATATGTACAAAAAACAAAAAACAAAAAAAAAAATTAAAGCTCTAATAAAATAAACCATTAATTTTATCGTTTGTCCATTAGAGAGGCATACGTATACGTACGCATAAAGAGGGTACTTCGTTAAGAGACATTGTCTCTTCCATTTTTCTAACGCAAGACAATAAAAAAAAAAAAGAAAGAAAAAGTGGTCGATTTTGTAGGGGAAAAAAATTGTTGACGATAGTTAACTGAGGTGGAAAAATAATTAAGTACGACGACGACGACAATGGAGACACCAACGTGGATGAAAATAAAATTACAATAAAATTGCGAGGTCGAAAGAATATTATGTACCTATGCAAAGTTCACTCTGTATGCCTGTGTCACCAATGAATTTCTGCCTACATGTATACGCAAACAGAATGATAGAGAACTGTACATACAATGGGGAGAAAAACAAAACAAACGAATATCCCCTTTGATTTTTGTTTATAGTTTACCTTTATTTTGTTAGCTCTACGTATACTTATACGTATAGTATAGTATGTATACATGACGTGCTACAACAACGGTCGTCCGTCATGTTTTTCAAATACCTATTTCGAAAAAATTGATTTTTCAATTTATCATAGAATTCACAACTTAGGCACTTATACGACTTTATCAAGCACCAAATATTATGATATAACATGTTCAGTACATACCTAAGTAGAAGGAACAATGAGGCTGAACGAAATTTACAATTTCTTCTCGACTTTGCGTTAATACCCTACAATCCTACGCAATATACGTCAAGCACGTTCTAGCAGAACCAAACTTTTGGAAACTATACCTACCCTATACCTATAAGAACGTTTGTATTAGTTTTAAGATGGTTACAGACTTTGTCCAGGACATATTTTTATGTACCTACTGTGTTTCTATGGACGTTAGCGAGTCGTCACTGGACCATAGAAATTCGACTTGCAGATTGATACGGAGAGAGTGATGAGAGAAATCAAAACCAAGATGAAAACCATGATATTCTTAGCTTTTTGATCATGCATCAACCTTCTCTCAGGCTCAGTTTTACAACAGTGGGTTAACCTTTATTCCGACATTAAGTCTGGATTTACTCCAGAAGTGAACTGTAAAATACAAGTTCAACTGTTAAGTTTGGTTCATTCTTAGCCTCCATTTTTTGGAGAAGGGGGTCAACTTCAAGGTTAAATGAGCCCATCAACCATTGTTCGTTGGTAGAATAAAGAAATTTATACGAGATAAAACTCGCCAATGTACATATTTTGTCACTAAACAAAAAACATAATCTCAAAAGTGTATATTTAATTTCACATAAAATCAGATGGGCTCAAACCATAGTTAAATTAACGCATGGTTCAGACTCACTATTGTACAACTTCAGAGAGTAGAGCAACTAGCAAGAAGAAATTTCTCAGAATCTACACATTTTAATAACCATAAGCTCAAAATCGTACTAACCTTGCATGTCTTATGATTGTTCGCTTGACTGTTTTAAATTTCAAAAATCATTGGTAAAATGAAAAATTGAAAGCAACTTATTCCTCCAATGATACTTATTCACAACGGATATCTTACCTTTACATTCGTATCACTAGGCTTAGTCCATGTAATTATATGTAGGTATCCAAAGTGTTCAACGAATTTTTTCAAACTTGAGACCTATCTATCCATATCCTTTTTTCGTACCCAAAAACCTTCAATACCTACCAAAATTTCATCAAAATTTTCGATCTAATTCTTCAGAACGCTATTAAATGCGTACATAGACACATACATACATACGTACATACGTACATACATACGTACATACGTACATACATACATACACGTACATACAATTATTGCTCGTACATTGCCGATAATTTTACCCACTTGAAAGTACTCATTTCGGCTAAACTTACATAGCACAAAGTCTTCAACGATTTGGCAGATTTGTTCGCCCTTGTACCGGGTTGGCATGCCTTACAAAAGTTGGAAAAGAAAAATGTGTGTTCCTTACCGACAGAGAAAATCAACGTAAAATAAACCGACAACGGTATAATAAATGGGAAAAAATTCTGCATAAATGCGCACATTGCCTGTATGTCGGGCACCAATTAACACCCACATGTTTTAAAAAGGCATAAACACAAAAATGAAGTAAGAAAAAACAGAAACAACAAAAATAACAACAATAACAAGAACACCAGAATAACAGACCATCCCTCATCGATTTTTTTTTTTTTTTTTTTCAAACATATTTTACACCAATATGTCATCGACGTAATTCCAAACACGATTAATTATCGTTAAGGCACGACAGGCAATTAGCGATCGATAAATATGTATAATGCGCTATAATTATGGCACCATTACAAGGCGCCCATAATGTACCCTACTGGTGGCGATGTCTCCGAATAATTGTAAATTAATTTTCTCAAAAAACGACACATACTTAATGAACATATTATTATACTTATTTAAATACTACATAAGGATGCAAAATACAGCTTATACTGGGTCTACTTTGGTGTGTTTGTATGTCAGTATGTTTGATACTTACACTCTAAATATTTGTAAGGCACCGTTAAACGACCTACACCTACCGTTAATCGAGACAATTAATAAATGATGAATTCACACACACACACACACACACACATATATATATGTATATACACACTTTTTTTTACTGTCCGCTAATTTAATAACAACCAACAAAATGATAATTAACGTTTTAAAAGGGTCATTATTTTACTAGTGCGATATAATTTTTTTTTTTTTTTTTACGATATTCGAGTCTCTTTAGTCGTCCTAAGAAAATTATGAGGGAATGGGTGGGAGTATTCTTACTGATGACACACATTTGCTCTAAATTTTTTTCGGTACACGGATCTATGGTGACGAAAAAAAGTCCAGACATATGTAAGTTAGATGAAGAAGAAAAAAAGGGTTGCCATTTCCCAATAAGATCGAGAATATTCTTTACGACATCTGCCACAACGTTATTATGCGCCTGTGACCACAAGTTTTTTAATAACTTCCTGAGTAGGAAATTGAAAGCACGTCTGGAAGCTTATAGTCGAGTTCATTTCAGTATGCATATTAATGATTACGTCGAGTAATTACGCGGCCATTTTGAATTTTTTTTATTTTGTTTTCAGCAGCAGCAACAGCAGAAAATCGTCTAGACTTGTGACGCACTGAAAGGTAAAATTTCAAATTTTAAGTTGGATATGTTTGAATACAAAATTATGGAATTTTTCTGAACTCAATTTTCCAAATAGGTGTACTGCGTCTTAATTTTGATAAGAAATTTTCCTACTAATTGTCGTTTATTACAAAAATAACGACATTGTTCCAATTAATTTTCTAAATTTTACAATGAAATTTCAGTGGTGGGTATTTTCGTGTGGCGATGAGAAAAATTACTTCTGGATTTAAAGTTTTACCTAGATCTTGCAGAAAGTGCAAGTTTAAGACTCGAGTGTACACCGACAAGACCAAACGCAAGACTAGAGAAAAATTACGAACAGTAGAATTTTTGCAAGTTTGTCACATAATTTTCAATATTTAGAGTTAGATTTTTTTTGTTTCTCCACATTCGATTATTGAATGAGATTTGTGACGAATAAACTTGCAAGAACATGAATGATTAACTTCAATTTACCCATCACAGTAGGGGTAAAAATCCTGTGACTAAAAATAAGACTAAGATCAGGACTTGACTGCGCAAGACTAATGCCAAGACTACTTTGGTCTTGGTTTTGTATTGCCTTTGAAAATCACTATTTTAGTAGCTAGATACCTATACCTTCTTACTTGAATACAGTTAAGAAAAAGTATCAATATGTACTAAAAGATGCAGCAACTTATGTCAAAACGTCATATGCATCTACTTGGCCTTTTTTTAACGGTCAGGCCTCCTAATCATTTTTTAGGTGGCTTAGCCACCATTAATTTTTTTATTTTTGTTCTTTTATATATTTTTTCCTATTAAATGAGTATAAATTCGCTGCTGAGGTTGAATGTGAACCAAAAAAGTTCATATTTTATTTTCAGCCTTATCGTAATAATTTAATCGAGTTGGTGCCACAGCAAAAGTCATATATTCAGAAACCTTCAGAATATCGACAACAATACATTGTCACAAAGCACTGGCACTGAATTCAACGATCTGACACACATTTTTATATCTCCAGCAGAATACTTTTTAATTTTGGACGGAAAAGAGAGAAACGAGGATGAACTTGAAGGTTAAAAAAATAAAAACTCTTTCGAAGGATTTTCTTTGTTTAAAAATCACCTTTATCACCAACATTCTTCTAATAAAGTAATATATAATTATATAATATTTATATTTTTTTCAAAAAATTACCCATATGACATAGGTAAATACGAAGCATGCAATAAAAAATATTGATTCTGTATCAATTTTTCAAAATATTTTATGAATTAATTTTTAATACTTGCGTCGAAAATCATTATTTTTTTGTGAAATGAAAAATTATTCAAAAAGTTCTAAATAGCACGAATTCAAATCACACTTTTACACTTACCAATTAAGACCATAATGGTTGGAATAGTTCTAACAAAATCGAAGTTTATGGTAAAATTTTAAAATATTGGACTGGGTTTGATCAACGATTTCATTTGCAAAATTTGTCTTATTAAAAGAAAAATAATTTTCACATTATTGAATAAAATTGTAATTCTCTAGGCGACAGAGGAGGCCCCACCAACAGTCCCAGATAATGAACCATAATATCAATAGACACCAAATTTAGAAGCATGTTAGATATACTTCAAATTAACAGCTGTACCAAATTTTGCGACTATATTTTGAAAATTACTCCTAGAGCCATTAATCTCTCAAAAATACAACAAAATCATCCCTACCAGATCTACCGTAAAGCCTATCTGCACCAAAATTGGTAAATATTGTTCTTGACCTAAAACAAATTTGTATACTTATTTCAGGCCTACCAATTAAAAATTGTGAGTTGAACGCTATTCGATAAAAAAATGTGTATAAACTGACCAAATGGATGGTGTCGTGGCTCCGCCCACAGGTCCTAGCGCATAGCCTGTGCGCTGGTTCTCCCACTACACTCCTAACAGAGTTACGTGGGGATACTGGTGTTGAGGCGAGGCAGTTGTGAGTTACAAGGCGTGCGATGCAGGTGTGTGACTCCAACCAACTTTATATGGTCCGCTGGACCTTAAACCACTTAATTATAAGCTTCTACCCACTACAGATGGACCATGGGTTCGATCCGGACCTAAAATAATAAGGTTCTTTCTTAGACGGATTTAAATATGTGTTTCAAATTTCGAAACAATCCGTCGTGAATGAAAAAGAGGAAAACCTGAGGGAAAATTAACGACGACGCCGTATTACTGGTTAGAATCAATTTGTGCTGACGTTTATTGTTTTTCCTCATAAAATGCGCCGAAAAAAAATAATGAGATTCTCTGCGCAGAGTAGAGTTAAAAACATCTAATTTTTTCAACAGGCTGTAGTAATTTCAAATACAGTTTATTAAGGTGAACTTCGAACGAACGATTTTCATTACAAATTTTTTTCATCAGTTAGGTAGGTAGCTTGTGCAGAGTCACCATTGAAAAATTCAAAAAACCAAGACGAAGATAGCTCCATCTTGGGGAGGTCTGCACCTATTCGATCGTCTTTTCTGATTTTCTGCCATAAAATTATCGCCACTATCGATAAACACACACAATTTTTCATGCTGGCCTTAATTTTCACAGTATATTAAGGTGTTCCCCTCCCTATCTACGCCCTTGCTTAAAAATGTATGGAATGCGAAGCGTATATACTTTGTAGGCTCATCTGACGCTCATCTTTGAAAGCTTTGCCATCAAAAGATGACAGGTTCGAGACCAACCCTCCCTCATTTCCAACACAAAATGACAATGTACTCGGTTTAGTTCAGTTGGTATTCTCACATGTAACTGAAAAATTCATACAGGAAAATTATAGGCTAATGGATCCCACATAACCCTTTCTCCCTGTCAACATTCTCAATTATCTCCAGACACTGGTGCAAATGGCTATCTTGCCAGAGCCCAATTAAAGAAAGTTAACCAATTCATTAAGATCTCTTTATCGCACCATTGAAGTAATAACTATTTCTTTCGTCGTAGAAATTTCACTGTTCATTAAATAATTTTTGCAACATCACTGAGTAAATTCAGACAACATTTTGAACTTCTATGGAAAAACAAAATAATACATTTGCGCAATGCTAGGCAAAACCTTCTTAATGGGATAAGACTTTTTTTTTTTGGCAGCAAGTAAAGTGAGAAGAACTTTAATCGAAGAGACTTATATGCTTAAACAATTTCTATGAAGTTTTCTCTCTTGGGAGTGCAGATGCGAGTTCAACATTGGTTCGCTATAAACAGTCAAATTTTCAAATTTTATAGATGTCTGGTGCCAATGGGTCATTAGTTTTCAAAAAATTGTTTTAGCAACTTTTCTGACCAAACTTTAAAACCCAGCTGTATACTTAGTACAAAGTTGAACCTACGTTAATTTTTATCTATTTGAGCTATACACTGTAGAACCAGCTTATTAAACTTACTTTGGGACCGAAAAAAAGTGAGTCTAATGACCAAATGTGTCTATTAGATGACGAAAAGATAAAAAAAAAATTTCTGTTTACTTTTAAATGAAAATTTATATTAATATGTGGTATAATCTCTATGGAATAATACAGTTTTAGACTAATAGGTATTTTATGGAATAATTCTTCAAACTATTTTAATGCAATACCTACCTATATTAGTAAAAAGCTTTTTTCAATTTTGACTGTTTTTTTAAAATTTCATATTTTTTTAAGCTTCTGTGAGAAATTAAGTAAAGGAAACCAGGGTATCATGGAACAATTTTTTTTTTTTTGTCTCCGGTGTAAGCTAAAATTAAGTTATAAATTTTGGACCAATAAATTTAAAAAGAACGAACAAACCTTTGTCTACAAAACAAAACCAAAATAAATAATTTTAAAATGTGATAATTTTTTACTAATTTGATCATAAGGGGTGTAATCTATTTTGTTTCATGGTACACTACCCCAGGGTGCCATGGAACTGAGGTTGGTGTACCATGTACATGTTAAATCCTAAAAGGAAAAAAAATTTTTAAACAAAAAAATTAAATTTATTTTATCTAATACAGTATGAAGTGCTCTGCATCTAAAAGTAATTATATTTAGAAAACAGATAATATTTATCTGTTATTTCAAAAATTGTAATAATATAATAATAATTATTATTAGGAAAATTGATTGTTTTTCAATTGTGACACTTTCCTTGTGAGCTGATTTAAGACATCATTCACAGTATCCTCAACTTTCTCAAGATCCAGTTATATGTTTTCATGTTTTTTGGGCAGTTTTATTTCTGAAAATTATTTGTAAAAAATTAAAAGGTATGTTTAGCATGTTCCATGGTACACTGCGTTCATCTTCTTGTTAGAAATTAACATTATATTTAATGTTAGTGTTTTTGAGTGTTGGTTACTCTGAATAATTAGTTACTGACCATTAAACTTCTTTGCAAGACATTCAAAAATTTGAATGTTCAACTTCTCTCCCATTAGTCACACTTTTTGTGCATTATCAAAATTTTACCTTCGATATAATTTTGATAAATATTATAATAACTTTTGAAAAACAAACTGCATAATGATAGTAAACAAATGAAATATTACCAGGTGTATGATACATAATACTATGAGACCAGTTTGTCCAAAAGTTAAAGGGAAATCAGTTTTGTCGATGGTACACTTGTTCTATGGTAATTCAGTCTCCCCTATGTAAAGCGAATTTTTGAGACTCATAAACGAACATTTTTAATAAATTTAAATACAGCCAGTGCCAGATTAACACTAGGGGCCCTTGGGGCACATACCCCTGGAGCCTACAGATCGGAGAAGCATAGCCAGGATGAAAAAAATTGAATTAAAAAGTGATTCGCACCCACTACAAGTGTGATTGACCGATTTGTTAATTGTTATCGTTGATACGTAATATTAGAATTTACAAGCTGTGTTCGGCATGGTAAAAAATTAAACAAAGGAGAGGACCTAAAAATGTTTTGGGGTGATCTTCCCCTAATGTTTAAATCACGTTTGGTTTTCATTAGTCATTATAGTCAACACTAACAGAATAGTCACCCTAAAAGTTTTTATTTCCACTCTTTTATCGAACTTTTTTCCATGACAAACATAGCTACTGTTTGACTTCAGGCGTTAATCTCAAAAAGAATTATTCTAAAGAATATCTTCCCATTGAATTGCAGTACATATTCAATGTTCCCAAATATGGACATTATTCTAAAAATATATTTGCGCCTTTTTGTTTCAAACACCTCAAGGGAAAGATAGTTTCAGCACCTACTAAAAAGTGTGAAAAATTTCACACGTAATTTTCTCCATGACACTATATGCCATCGGACTATCCATCATTTTGTTGTCTATTTATATTAAAAATGATTTGTTCGATAAAATAGATTTTGCAAACTAATCCATAATTTTTATTTATAGTAAAATCACGTAAAGTGGACTTGTAAGATTGTTATAATTAAAAAGCGGATTTTTCGCTATTATTAAGGTTAAAATTCGGCAATGAAAACTGTAATTTAAGCATTATTTGACAAACACGAAAATAAAACCTTCAGACAATGAAAATAGCGCGAAAAACTTGAAAATTTCAATTTTTTCTCAAATTCTCCAATTTTCTATAATATGAAAATTACGTATTTTTAACGATAAATTCAACGAGCTTAAATCCATTATTTTAGGAGTTATCATAGCTCTTTCTGAAAACTCAATTTTTGCTTTAAATTTTGTTCAATTTTCTGTATTCAATTTGCTCTAATATCGCAACGGACAGGAAATTCAATCATCGAGAAACACTTTTGGATAACTCGGAAGATCATCCGTCATTCATTAATAAGATGGAGGTTTAACGTCAATTGAACTCCCTGCAATTTGAGTTTTTCTTTCCTATAGACTAAGAAAATAGCATCTAAAAACTTGAAATTTCAATTTTTTCTCTAATTCTGCAGTTTATTTGGAAAACCGGTGTTTTTGGAAAATTTTCGGCAATCACGTCATTTTGGATATTTATTTCATGCTTGGCATTTTTCGGAAAAATTAAATTTTTTTCCATCCCCCAACTTATGAAACGAACTTCAATTTTGTTTCCAAGCCCTCGTCCCTTAATGATTCGACAACAAATGCCAGAGAATCCACAATCTAATTATAATTAAGTCAGTTTAGTCTATGTAAGTATATACGTAATTATAATGTATGTACATTCATATTGATACCGTATAGCTTTGTTCTGTTTATTTCATCATGGAATATCTTTTTTTCACAAAGTGTAGTTTAATTTAAGAAAACTTTGTAAATGAAAAAATTTCCAACTTAATACGCGTTTAAAGGGCTCATTTAGAACATGTGGTTGCGGGGCCCGCAGAAACTTAATCCTGCACTGGATGCAGCCAATCTGCTAGAAGTGATTTTGAGTGCAATAGGCGGTTGAGTCCTTCATCCGTGAGTTTAATAAGCGGGTTGGATTCAACCGTATATGAAACTTTGAAGTTTAATCAATGTTAATACAGAGGCTATGGTTACGGAACTACCTATTCATAATTCAACAGGCACTCGAACCAGAGTGAAAAGTAGTGAAATATAGACTAAATATTTTCACTTCTATACAGAAATTCATTTACTCCTACACCTACTTTTTTCAGTCGTTGAATTTTGGACACGTAGACTAGTTGCTGATTTTTGCGCAAATTATGAAAAATCTACGCTAAATTTATCCACAATTTTGCACAGCTGGAAACGGCGCGCGTCCACATTGCGTTATCCTATCTGCCATTAATTATCACCACACACTGTCCCTTTTGACAATTTGTACACCAAAATAATCGTTACCTATTTATAATATTCTCGAAAAATAATAAATTACGAATATTGTCATCCAACGGTGAAGACGGGTCCATCCGAGGGGCGTTCAGGCAGGTGTGATATATGTTATACCTTCAGCACCTTCTAAACCAGCATCACCAGTATAGGCACCAATACCATAGGCTACGTACGTTTATATGTTCTGGATTTTAGTCTACAGTTATACCTCTAACCTTCCGAGAACGGTAAACTATATCTGTTTTCGATCACGTTGTAAATTAGTCTCTGTGTCATCTCTCACCGTATAAACTACTTGGCGTACTGTGCAAACCTTTTGTTGAAAAAATGAATGAAAAAAAAAAGAAAAAAAGTAATAATACCAAAACACAAAAAGTTAGTAGACAAATTTACGATCATAAATTCATCGAAATGATTTTCTGATAGGCCAACAGTATATATACTTATACGGTCTAATTCAACTCTTAACTGCACATTATGTGGACATGTAATTGACGCATTGTTATTGTTGCAATTTTTTTTTTTTTGCAAGCGTAGGTCGAAGAAAATCGTTTTTATAGCACAAAAGAATGTTTTAACTCTTTTGCATGATTTTACATAAACTGAATTGTATAAATATCGCCTCCTCCGTGTCTTCTTGATATAGTATATTAAAAAAAAAAAAAAAACTGCAGACAAATAAATTCTAGTGAAAAATAAGTCATCACATTGGGCTTTGTACCATTCTCTAAAATGTGGTAACGTGTGTGCTTAAATTATTTTGTCAACCCTACATCGAGAACAGGCACACTAGTGAACACGATTCAGTGAACAAACATGCACACAATTTCTTTCTCTCTTTCTCTCTCTCTCTCTCTCTCTCTCTCTCTCTCTCTCTCTCTTTTTATTTCTTTCTTCTTTACCTGCAGATACCTGTTTAAGAATGTGGTATTGTAACCACAATTCTGGCACTCATTCGCATATTTAACATTGTGTAGCAGCTTGGTCAAAAAATAACGTATAAATTACGATAGATAAAAATTCGATTGTCAAATAATTCGTTTTTTAAGGTTGGTGTAAATAGCTGCTGTGGTGAGAAGTGGAGAAAAAACAATGAGATTATTAAAACAAAAAAGAAAACAAAAAAACAGAAGCAGTGCCACTCTTGTATTCTCTGAAGAAGGCTTCATAATATAATTTTAAAGCGAACGTGACAAGGTATGTTACCATAGAACCGAATTAAAAGAAACAAATTTCTTTCTTCTTTTTAAAATGATAAATTACGACTTACGAAGGTACGAAAGTCATTTATAGTTCATAAACAATACAATTTATGATTATAACATACTTACTGGATTGAAAATTACTTTATTGAGGGACGTTTTTGAAATTCGCGATTAAGATTTTTATTTCCTACAATATATTATCTATATGGTCGATATAAATCAATACATCGATGAGTGTATATCGATATAATATGCCTGTATATTGAAAATAAGACGTTTATCTACCGAAGAGAAATCATGACTCACTGCCCTAGTAGTCCTTGCCCACAAAATAATACTTCCCGCAGTACAGGTTATTGGAAAACACTCTGCGCCTTAAATATTCGGAAGAATACTTCCCGTATTACACGGGGATAGGAAATTGTTGGGCCTTTTCGATTCTCACCGCGTAGACGTATAAATGAAGAAACATAATATTCAAGTTGTCTCAACCATTTTCAACGATCACAATCCTCGCATTTGATGCGAGTTCTAAATTGATTTTTTCAATAAAACCGCAACCACCAAAGTCGAGGGAATTTTCCAATATAAAAATCTATGTGAATGATTTTCACATCCTTCATTAAAAAATTAATCGTCATTGACGTCATTATAAAAACGAGGGAAATAAGGGGAAGAGATGTAATATGGAAACTCAATACGTGAATTTCATGATACGCCTAACTGAAATTCAGAAAAAATCAGAAAATTTCGTCAATTTATATCGTACCTACATGGCCTACTATTAAATTCCTGTGAGCTATTAATTCTCGAAATTTTCAGATTTTTTCTCAATTCTGATCCATCGTATAGGTTGTTGTTTTTGAATACTTTAAAACTTTTAGAAGAAAAAAAAAAAATGGAAAACTGAAATATAGATTGTGCTATAAGTTCTCTAGCATGCCACAGACAACTCCTCCTTTCAGAATTTCGCAAAAATATATTTCCATGAAGTCATTTGAAAAAAAAAAGTTCTGGTTTTATCTAAAACATCCGTGCTAAATTCTTCATCCTCTATATGTATATACATAGTCGATATAAAGGACCGAAACTATTTATTATAACTGTTGGTGTATATATATATATGATAAACGATGACCTTTTTCTTCTACCTTCGAGTCGATAGGTTTGTCAGGACGAATAGGTAGTCTACTCAAACGAAATGAGATTTCAAATTGACCGTCTGCAGCTGTCATGAGGGCAAAAAAAAAAAAATATTGGATGAACCCGCATACTTATTGATGATCAAGCAATACCTAATAACTATCAATTTTTACAACTACTAGTGCTGCTGCCACGATACTATTATATTTTACCTATTTTTTTCGCCTTACTTTTAAAAAATATTATTCGATTATTTGCTGCAGTCTCTTACACGCAAGCCAACCAATTCTCCAATAATATATATATTAAAGAAAGAAAAAAAAAGGAAAGCTTCGAAGATCGCGTGTTGAACTCGTTAACCATTTTTCTCCTGTGAGGAGAAGTGTGCACCAATATTGCCTTAGGTATCGAAGGAAAAAAAAATAAAAATATTTTGACGTATAATATGAAAATATTTGTTAGTTTTCATCTAGGTATTTCTTTTTATTCTAGCCTCATTTTTTTTTTTTTTTTTAAATGAAAAATAATTACATAACTAATGGCTCATCTGTCCGTCTGTCTGTATATATATATATATATATCTTTCTCTCTCATTAGAGCTCTAGCTGTATCTCTGTATGATGCTTTGGAATTTTGAAACTAACTCCAGTCAAAACCGAACATATTTTGATTGAGTTTTTCCGAACGTACTATTTACCAGTCAGGTTGTCGTTTTATTGATTTCGTGTTTGGAGAGAGAAAAAGTGAAAAAAAAAACAATCGATAATTGATCTTTTGCTGCTGCTGCTGCTGCTATTGTTGTTGTTGTTGTTGCCGCTACGCCTGGTATGGACATTGACAGGACAAAGTCAGCTATCTGACGCCATGAAATATATTCCAGATATGTATACTCGACGCAATATACCGCCCGTGAGCTTGGCATCCGATTCCTGGAACAGAAGCTTGAAAGCCATTGTTCCAGCGCACATAGCCTGTACCATAATATAATAGACTAATTATACACAAGAGGGAACGAGGCTAAAGGTATCGTCGTCACACAGTTCTTTAAAAACCATTTCGGTGGCCGACACCCCCTTCCGGCGGTCAGAAGCCCCCAAAAGTCACCCTTGTCGGTGGTATATCTTGGTCACATCTCGTGTACCCTTGGAGATTTTTCAAAATGTGACCCTGCTTTGTGCTGCTTCTTATTTATAGGCCGAACGATAAAACTGAAGATTAATGACCAGCGAAGTCGACTGAAAATCGTTATTGCCATTTTGTTGTTCTCTTGTGTTTTGTTTTTTTTTTTTTGCGTTTTTTTCTTCTTCTTTTTTTGCGTTCGTTTCTTTCTGCTGGACACGCTTTATGCACAGCCGAAGCCACCTGCCAACTGTGCTGGTAATGATTCGCGTTGACGTCATCGAAAATTGCGGAGATACTCGGGATCTTGACATTGGCAAGTCTATATCATTAAACGGGGTAATAACTCGAATACGACAGGTAAAAAAGAATAAGGATCATTTTATCAATAGTAGGAATGTACCCTATAACTCTTGACAAGCGTTAATGCTACCAACCTTTCTGGAGACTTTCTGCGTAGTTCCAAAGGCAAGATAAATACGTGCGAAAGGTCGACACTATACAATTCGTTCACCAGAATACCGATGTAAGTTATAAAATAGTAGGTATTCGAGAGGTTGATTTCATGATCTCTGACAAATTTTCCAGCCACTTTTTTTTCGGCTCAGAATTTGGTATAGTTCACCTTTTTGTGATAGGCGCCGAATTCGGTTTTTTTTTTCAGTGTTGCCAAATTTTGTAATTCTTATTTGTTAATGAGTGGAAACTGCTTAATTAGAATATAAAAAATTATTTTAGGGTTGGGAGAATGAATTTTCAGCAGGGCAACATTGAAAATCAATTCAGTGTTGCAGTGGTACCTTTATGTGTTTGTAAGTCGGCCCATATGATTTTTTTCCTCATAAAAATATGATTCGGGTAAATAATTCATAAAATTCTGCAGAAAATAAAAGTACATAATAAGCTACTGTATGTGAGTACCCAAATCTTGTTTTTTTGAGAATTTAAAATATGGCTGGAATTAACTATAGTTCTGACCGGTGGTCAAGAATGTGTCATTTACGACGTGTGCTTTTGATGGAGTTGCATTCGGAATATATACACGAAGTGGAGCCGAGGAAATACTGATTTCTCCTTATTCTGTGACCTCTATCGAAGAAGTGAATGCAATTAATGAAAATGGCGACGTAGGCTAAGTGCTTCTATAAGGACCAGGGTATAAAGTGACGCATGCGTCCGAGAAAATGTATAAAGTAAGAACTATGAACACTGGTTCTAACTGGTTCTGAAATCGCCTACTTTATACATCGTCAAGGTGCGTATAAAAATGTCGTTTATCAGCAGGTGTTGCAAAAAATGTACGAAGTCTTTACTTTATACATATATACTGGTTCTACTTACTGCACATAACCAACGTCATTTTCTTTAATTAGGTACTTTATTTATTTACTTTTTCATAAAAAAGTTCTCTACAGCGAAGATTTGAATGTTTGCCATCCAAGTTAGCGAGCTAGCACCACAACCACTATGCCATGAGATTTAGATGGAGTCTAGGGGATAGTTAGCACTTATATGTTTCCCAATTGCAAAAATATTTATTTATTTTTTTGCGTGAAAATTCCTTACGGATGATAGTAAACTAAACAAGCTATATCGCTAGACGATGTGGCAACAGGGTTTTTGCTTTATTTTGTAAATTTATCTCAAAATTAAAATCAAAAAAATAAATGGCCACAGATAACATCATATAATTGGATGAAAATTTTATTTTCATTTTTTCCCAGTTGAAAAAGAAAACATAAAACACTGGTTAAAGAAAATTGAGAAGGAAAAGAAGAAAAATAAATAAATAAGCAAATAAATGAATGTTCACAGATATCGTAATAAAATAAAAAATGTTATTTTCACAGTTAAAAAATTAAACGTTGAACTCAGGCTGAGGAATAATGAAGGAGGAAAAGGAAAAACATAGGTAACGATTTTAATAGAGTTTTTTGCAAGCAAAAACCCTAAAAACGGTCATGAAATGCATCACCGTGATTGCGAGAGCTTGGCCTGTTCAACTCTAACTGATTCATTGAACGAAAATTATGACTCACTGATAAGTTGTTGGAGAAAACGTTAGTAGTGAAGCGTATTAATCGATTATCTCGATTAATCAACTAATCAATTTTTTGCGAATCGATTTATGTTTGCAACATTAATCGATTAATCAAATATAATTCAGGCTTGTGCAAGGATAACAAAATATTTATGAAAGATTAAATTTTTCGAGTCCTTATCAGTACGTATCTGTTTCTCTAATTAATTAATTCATCAATCAAATTTTGTATTTCAGTTTCTTGAATAAATTGTTACTTTTTTAATAATTTTTAATTAAATTTATCCCATTTCTTTTTGTGTCCTGCGGTTTTTTTGTCTTAATGTAGAATGGACTAAATTGTTTTCATAACAATTCATTTTTTTAGGAGGAGGGGGTGTTGTAAAATATAGTGTGCAACACACATGTATATAGCAGGTGATTGACACTCGTGTGATTTGCATCATTCTCCTTTGGCTTGTACTGCATCACCTCCTTCATACACTTATATTACAAATAACTATTTTGAATATAAAATAATAATAAGCAAAAAATTTGGTAACACATAAATTTTTGTACATTTATAGTAATACCCATGTATAGGCTTGAAAATAATCGTAGTCCATTGATTTGCTGAACCATTCCTGATATATCATGGGGACAAGAAAATTAATGTTGAAACTCTTGCTGTGAGTTTATTGTGCCCAAGTATGTTCGTATAAAATATTCATTTACCACTGATGAATTTAGATGAATGTATTCCTCAAATTTCATATCAGTTGGTTAAGCTACTTTTGAGATATTGTCGGGACGTACATACATCTAGAATGTGAACCAAGTTGAAAGAAAATTTGCAAAAATAAAGAAAAACTACTCATTTTTTCAGTTATTTTTTCATTTGGAGATGGTCCAACTTACTCTTTTTCTGGAAAAAATTCAATTTTTTACTGCTCGATAATAGAGCAATTCTAATACGTAGCAAGAAACAATCATGAAAATCGTACGAGCCCTCTTCCAGTTTTAATTACATGGGAAATCCTAATCGCACTAATTTTTTGTTTATTGAAATTTTTTTCAAAATACATTATTTATTTAGTAAAGACATTTCTAGTGAATATGGTAATTTATATTTACGCTCATGCCAAAAACGTTGTCAATCTTTGTGTTGGTAATTGACTGCAAATTTTTTAGAGTAGATAAAAATTATTATTATTATTTTTTTTTTTATAAATTGAATTATCAAATTCGAATTTTGAATTTCGAAAATTATTAATTTTATTTTGAACTCTCAGCTCTTTTTGCATCATTAAGCAGGTTTTCACTATGGGAAAATCAGCTTATTTCAAAGACGTGGTTAGGATTTTTTTTAAGTAAGATGATTAGGTGAAGAAACATTTCTTCCCTCCTCCTCACCTCCAATGAATGATCCTCAAGGACATTTTGAAAAAGAAAATAAGCGAAAAGTTATGTATGAACTTAAAATTTTTATGTTAATCGTCGTCGTTAGTCACATAATGAACAACTATAATGCTTTATTCTGTGAAATCCTGTTTAAAAAATATAAAGAGAAGGATTAATCTTCCTGATCTCCTTTCCTCGGTACGTTACTGTCTTATTTTTAGATTTTTCCAGCGTATTATCGATTTCTTTAAATTTTAGTGGTTGCAGTGAGGGAATAAGAGTAAATTTTTAAATTAATATACCGATGATTCTCCTTCCCCATCAAAAGTTGATATACAACAAACATATTTATACAAAAAATATATAAGATTGTATCAACTCCAAAACACTTTTTACAAATTCAACTTCGTATTTTTCTTAATTTTGAACTTCGATTTTCGTTCTCTTTCCAATTTTCTAAATGGATCCACATCTAATTAAAAAGAGTTTTTTCAATAAATTTTAGTCTGCCTACTGACTGAAAATGTTGTTATATTTTGAATTTTCATCAATTTTCAAAATTTATGCAGAACCAAAACATATAGGGTTGAAAGGAGAACTCACTTTTAACAGAGAACCTACAGGCTACAACTTGAATGAAGTTCTCTTTGGCCATATCGAACAAAGGTACAGTCTGTATTTTCGAAACAGGCTAAACACACAGCTATTTCTGCACCATTTCTAATAGCAATCATCAAGAGCACACTAATCAGTCTTTACAGCATTCACTAAACCTATCATTTCCAGTCATTATTGCTAAAGATAATTTAATGAAATCGCCCATGTAGTTTCTCGACACTGTATGGCTATTTATCGTCTTGAGTGTGGAAGTAAAAGTACATCCCAACCGATCAAAACGAAGTTCAAAATTCACGCCTATAATTAAATAATTCTCCAGAATAGCGAACGTGAAACCAATTTTTTAGCAGTTTTTACAATTTCACGTAATTTCTTCACGCAAAAAATATTTTGCAGGTGCACACTATACGCATACCTGCACTCGCACACATACGTGAGGTCAAAAAACCATTCGAAATTTTATTTTCTTGCCGACTATACTTTTACACCAGAGATCACGTTTTTTTTTTTTTTTGTTCTGTCTGCTGGATAAAAGCTTTCTTCCGATACAGAAAAAGTGGAAGAAATAGAAAAAAAAAGAAAAGAAAAAAAAGACTAGAATTAACGACCGTCGATCCAAATTACAGTCTTTACTCCACACTAAAAGGAAACAATTTATTAAAAATCGATCGTAACCCCATTTTTTTCTTGCTCCTTTTTCAGAGACTTTACAAAAACAGTTCGTTTTTATAAAAGTCTATAAATTCTGACGTTCTTGAAAGGAAACATTTGGCTGTGTATATGCGTTTGATTACATATTATATTGTAATTTTTTTTCCACTGAACGGCACACACGCACACACACACACACACGAATTTTTTTTTTTTCTTAAACATCAGTTATATAGGTACCTATACCAAAAATGTTTCAATATAAAACGATTTTCTTTCGATATCGACGTCGATTTAAAAAGAAATAGAAAAAAATATATATATAAAATATGAAAAACGTTTATATAATTTTAGGAATCACGTAATAATAGGCAAGTATTTTTTATTATAAATTACCAGTACCTACATATATATATATATATATTTTTGGTTTCTTTTCTTTTCAAGAACTAAAAGTTTTACCACTAGTACCCACCACTTATCAAATATCGGTCGTTTATTTTCTTTTTATCTGTGTAATTAAGTGCAATCATTTTTACAATCGAGTTAGCAATCATTTGGTTGGATTAAATTCGAAAATTATTGCCTTTACCATATTTTTTTTGTAAGTAGTCTAGATATGGTCGACTTCGAGTATTAAATGGTGTGTTTTTGTTTTTTCTTTTCAAATTAGGTATATAGGAGAGAATTTAGGGAAAAAAATTGAGTTATAACCTGACCATAATAATAATAAATCGCCATTTTTTTTTTACCCCAAAACCATTCTCATATTTCGACGCCGTGGCACAGGAATGAAAGTCGATTAGGATGTAGTTGAGTTTTTGTTTTTTTCCTCTTTTGATTTAATGCCATATCCAAGTAATTAATAGAATGTCAAGGTGTATTTATTACAACATAAAGCAGTCATTATATCGTTGAAACGAGTAATTTAAGGTTGTGGTTGGTTTTTTGAGGCGCTTAAAATGATACCCTTATTTGTACGAAGGATAAACGTAAGTATTTGATATATCTAACTCTATTTTCACGTTTTTTGTGTTCTCTTTTTTTTTTTTAACTTGAAACTTGAATAAAAACAAGAATTTGGATATTTTAGTGAGAATTTTCGTCCCATTAAAAAACGTACTTCTACCAGCAATAATTATTATTAACCTTCGTGAAATAAAACTGTCATAAATACCGAAAATTAGTGTCTTTGTGTTTATACTTAGTTAAGTTAAGGTATTTTTAAACCTAATTAGCAGGTCCATCAAGTGTCATTAATTCGATTATATATCGATCTTCATTCTTCATATTTTTTTTGCTTTCTATCCAGAATTCAATGGGAAAATTGTTTTTATTGAAAAACACTCACCGACTGGCTTCTTCACAAATGGTACCGTAAGTAATAAGAAAGAATGTGACTCACCTGAAACCAGAAAAAAAAATTCCGTTAGTGAAAAGTTCGCACAGATCAAAAATATACTTTGTGAAAAGTGTAGAATGCGAGCATATAAGCATTAAGTACATAAAGTAGCAAATCAGAAACAATAATTTTCATTAAAAAAAATCTTTATTAATAAGTACTTGAGTAGAGAATAGTTTTTTCTTGCCATACTTTTTCAAGTGTTATTCATCAGTCTAGTTTTACTACTTAAAGTAAAATATTTTTTCTTCGAAAAATATTCAAGCGATACTCAGTAAAAACAAATTTGTTCATTTCGATTTTGTAAGTCTGCATTGCGGAAAAAAAGATCAATACAAATTTTTCCTAAATTCAAAAGATGGTAATTTTTTCTAGTTTTTTTTTTTTTTTTGTACCTTCTTACCTATATTTTACACAAAATTTCAAATAAAATACGTAAAAAATGTTACTTGCAAGAAAAAATCGAAAAATGTGGAAAATTTTTATGGTTCTTATGTAATAAAAATTTCGGCTAAAATCTATGACGAATAAAAAAAAAAATTATAAAATTATATGATGCAAAAACTATGGTCCTTTTCGGTCATTATTTATTTACACAATTTTTTAGATAGGTACTTCAAGGATTGAAGAAAGTTTTCGTCTCTGACATACCGAGAATATATTTTGGACACGAAAATATCCTTTTTACTAAATTGCAGTAAATTGAGCAGACATCTGCAAAAATACGGTCTATTTTAAAACTAAAGAAAAAAAAATTCGAGGGAAGGTGGTAGTAAAAATCTAAAATTTGAAACTACGCATCAAATTTTCCTCTCCGAAAAGAATTTCAGTAACGTTCCCAAAACTTAAATAAAATGAACTACATTTTGTAGATATAGTTAAAAAATCATAAAACGTGGTTCATAACATTAGGTACTCAAGCAAAAGGACGTTCAAAATGTTGAGTAATTAATTTCGAACGAAAATTATACTTAGCCTACTATATCACTAATCCAAAAATATTTTCTTACTAACCAAAATATTATTTTCTTGTTAAATAGGTAAGTAAGAACTTATATGGTTAGAAAAAAAGCTATTATTTGAATTCATAAAATGTTCATAAATAAATAATATGATAAAAATACGAAAAACATTATTCTTCTTGCATATTCTCAATATTGAAGGGGTTGTCAATGACAAACATGAACAGTAATAAAACATGGAATATATGAAGAAAACGATCAAGTAGCTATGAACGATGATACGTTCAAGATAGCTCCTATCATTATATTGCCTTTCAATAATTTTGAAGGGGTGATTAGGGTATACAGAAGCAACTCCTTTATTTGTACATACGTAAATTTCATTTCGCCATTATGTAATATGGGGAGTATCTTAGGCGCAGCGATGTCATCCAATACTCTGCACTGCGTGAAGTATTATTCCATACACAGGGGCTACAATTCCAGTCGGTTTTGTGCCTCGAGTTCTAATCATGAATTCTTATTTTTAATATTCGACCATACATATACCTACAGAAGTAGGCATATTTCGATATATGATAATAGTATTGATTATAAAGGTGATGATTAAAATCTGTTTTAGTCACGAATTTCAAAAAAGCCCTCTATAAAATCAGTTTCAGTAATAAAAAAACTTAGAAAAAAAATTATTTGTGAGGATGAGCGTTACCGACAAAAAAGAGGTTTTTATACTATAGTCAACTTTTTCACGTTACAACTATGACTACGTTTAACAGATTAAGTATATAAGTCTGTATTGAGACTTTTGGCTTACTGTTACACTTACGCACGACTAACACACAGTCAGCCATCTGCTAATTCCAGCCTAAAATTCTAATTTGAGGCTCCATCTGGACTGAACTCCTATTTCCTCGTATCATATCTATTATACCGCGTATTTCTCTAATTCTCGATTCTGAATTGTTCTTCTTTACCGAACTTTAAAACCAAAACATCTCCAATCTCGACAATAGTGCAGGTAACTATGAAGAATAGACCTACATAGGACACATAAAAATGTATATATAGGCTACTCATCATCTTAACTAATTCCTAACGTAGGCAACCCGCTGTACAACAAACAATTTCCACAATAATTACATAGCATGTGCAGAAATTTTCGTTTTAACCATTCTCAGTTTTACTGTAGCCGAGGCCCCGTAAGCAAATATGGAATTCCATGTTACCACAATCAGACATTATCTTATTTCTGCGAACAATTAGCGTGTTCCATAACTGGTCTTAATTACGGCGAAAACAGCATTTCTTCGTTGTATTTTCATGTATCATACGCGTGTATTTCTATTATATATGTAGGATAGCAATTCAATGGATGAAAATGAAAAAAAGGGGAAAAAAATGTACAACAAAAACAAGCATAATAACATCAACAGAAGCAATAACAACAGCAACAACAACATCGACAACACAATACAAGAACTAGAAACGCACGCACACGCGTTTCGTGCGTTTATAGTTAATTCCGAGAAGTAAAAAAAAAAAAAAAAAAGGAAGTAAGTACAACTGATTGTTCTCATTACCTTATAAAAACTAATAATTTTTAATTAAAACATTAACGAACCCGCACAATCGTTACGTACCATTCGATATATACGACGTTTTATATGCATTTAGGTCGATTCGTCTTGAGTTCTATGCTCTCACGAACAAATATACATATTCGAAATAGCCTCACTGTACAAATTCTACAATAACTATATCTACAGAAAAAAATAAACATTTTTATGGTCTCACTAATATGAACGAGTAAAAGAGGAGAAAAAGAAGAACAACAACAACATCAATAACCAACAACAATTTGCAAACACGAATGCACCTTCGATGCGAGTTGAATAATATTTATAGAGTTTATAGGTAAGTATAGAAGAAGAGTATACCTAACAAGAGGGAAGACAAAAACAGCAATAACAACAACAAAAACATCAAGAACAACAAAATTGGAGAAAAAAAATGGCTCGATTATAAGGATTTATTTATTTACGTCGTCGTTGGGCAATCGAAGTGCCAGTGGATGAAGTTGTGACGCTTGGAACTGACAAGAACAATACACGATGCTGACACAGGCTAACAGTCTGATTAGCATAATCAGTGTGCTGGCAAGTTAGAGTGAGTGCACCACCATCGCTGTGAGTGATTTAATGTGACGTTGGTAGAACGTTGCCGCAACGAAAAATGTACTTTTTTTTTTTTTTGCCAAATGACACACAAACCTATCCATCTAACTGTCTATCTGCGCGAAGACAATGCTAACAGAGAGAAAAACAATAGCCGCAACAGTCGATAATGTCTATAGCCTATAGGTTGTGTAGCCAAAGGGTAAAAAACAAAAATGTCAAAATTGGTTAAAGAGTGGAATGTTTCGACCCTCTCTACTTTCTTCATTGGGTCACTCTTGATCCTCCCCACGTATGCAATTTTTTTTAAATTCGGCGAGGTGATACTGTCTAACTAGGCGCCTTATAGCATCTAAATGGAGTGCTTATAATATTGTAGCGTAAGGTATTAAAACGTTGTCCAGTGTTGAACGTCGCAACTGGAATTCTTTCTTTGAGAGACAGAAGTAGACAAAAATATGCGGAACATGGGTTTCAGTAAATTTATTTTATTCATTTCAAGTCATATACAGTTTACTTCAGCAAAAGATTTCTTTTTTTTTCTCTTTTTAAAATTCTTAAATTTCAACTACCCAACTTCCTCTTTGCAAAAATTTCGACTATATGTTTCAAACATAGCAACAGGTAGAAATTGGCGATCGCCTCCTCTCGGTGGGAGCAGTACAAAACCGAAAATTGTCAATAAAAAACTGAAAATGATGCAAAATAATCCGAGTATATAAAAATAAAATCTAATTACTTTTGTTTTTTAGTTTCTCATTGTCATCATTTTTAAGGTATTTTCCAAAACGGTCCCTGGGGAAGATACAGATGTAAATACTTCGTCATTGTCCTTCTCTTCAAGGAGTCTTGTTCCGTAATGGTTTATTTATTCAAAATGCTACCAAGCTCGTTCTGTAGTAAAATGTTGAAAAACGTATGAAGACATAGAATTTTGGCAAAATTTATAGGTGCCTTATTTTAAACTTCAATTAGTGATAGGCAGTGAACAGTTGTGAAATGAAAAGTTGTAATGAAACGAAAAGTGAAACGTTTCACAGACTACTTTTCCAAGGATTCTTTAGCTTCAAAAATGTAAGCATGTGGCTTATCGATTAATACTGCTTTCTTTGCTGATTAGAACGATTTACACTCTTCGATCATTTACTACCCGATACACAGCAGCTCTATCTCACCAAAGGTAATTAAACGTTCCACGATGACAAAATCCGTAAATGGGCAAAGATTTTCTGTACATGCGCAGTAGGTCTTTTTGTTGGTCCTGTGAATCTAAAGTTATCTAAGATCTTGCTATGAATCCAACAAAATCAAGTCAAATCTATGCCCATTTTGTGGGTCTGAGCATAATAATATTGGCGCGAATTTTTGCGTTTACCTGGGTATCCAGTACTGAATGATCAAAGTATACACCTCACTTTACAGATGGACCCCTATATCTCTATATCCTCAGACCTCAACAGTCTATTACTGTAGTAAGTATTTACTAATGCATTTTCTTGTTTTCCAAGACTTCAGACTCAACTTGCGTTTCATTGTAATCTCTGCACTTTATCACTATATGATAACACAAAACGATTACACGAATGCCAATCAAAATTTTACGTGTTCACATACTCGAAATTCAAAAATAAAAGTTTAATTTTTGAGGAAACTCTTCATTTTATATTGCTCATTAGAATGTTCTCAACAAGTGCTTTTCAACGATTGGTCACATGATAATACTTTTTACACTTTTCACCATTTTATGAAAAGTAAGTAAGTACTTTTTATTTCACAAAAATAATTTTCATGAAAAGTGACCGTCACTAACTTGAATAGGATGCAGATGGTCAAATAGAGGTGGAACTTGTCTATTATAATTTTCATCAGCTGACTTAAATATGATAAAACAATGGGTAAAATTTTTGATGTGTTACATATTACTATTTCTACTACAGGGTAAAAACCTAAAGGTGAAGGTGACCTGCATGAATTTCGATGCAAGTTTTGGTGCAAGTTTCGGTGCAAATTTCAGAAAAGGAAAGTGAGAAGTAAAAAACATTAATTTATGTGCGCATGTATTTGATTATATTCAACACACGCGTACCAACAAAAAAACAACAAATTATACAGTGTTGCCAGTTGCAAAAATATAAATACCATATTAAATGATTCAGGCCCATATTCATAAATATCACTTTAACCTCCCTTCACCAAAATTTCACTTAAAAAAAGTTATTTGCACAATTTCGTATATAAAAATGAGGGAACATTTATCTCTCATGAGGATTCCAATATGTAAAAATAAATTGTTACCACATTTTTAAATACGAAATTGTGCCAAAAGTCATTTTTACGTGAAGTTTAAGTGAAGGGAGGTTAAAGGAACGTTTGCGAATATGTGCCTCAGTCCCCTTGTTTTTCTTAAATTTTTGATCTCAAACGCCTTCTTCTTTTCTTTTTTTGTCTTCCATCACTTTCTGAAATCTCAAACTCCACCCAAACTCAAAGAAATCCTGGCAATCGTATTACAAGTCACCTTCCAAGTATATGAGCGGAGTTTCGTCAAAAAGTTTGTAAGGTGACTTGGTTGGAGTAGAATTCCTTGATTCACTCAGTGAGGTGAAATTGAACGCAAAATATCTTCATGTACCCCATTCAGGGGTCATTTTGACCCCACCAGGCAAATAACGGGTGTATTTTCGACCGGGCTAATTTTTACAGGGTATTAGCACTTTCCTTAGTGCCCTAGCACACTGGGTAACTCAGTCTCTGCTTTCACGAATTCTTTTAAATGAATTACTGACCACGTTTCACGTATTAGAACTTGTGTATAGCAGGAAAATCGGAATAACAAAACAAGAGCGAAAAAAAAAACCACTTTCCATTGAAAAATTTAGGAGCGATAGATACGATTCCTTACATTTTGTTGTTATGTGCCGCTATATACAGGTTAACAAACAGACAGATAGACCGACAGAAGTGCAAAAAAAGTGAGCAAGCGATTACCTACAGCAAATGCAACCGAAACTGCAAATATACTAGGGACGAATACCCAGTAGCTGTTGCATAAAAATTTAATAATAATGTAAGCTATATCGTTTCGATCGATACGAATAACTGGATAAAATGCTATTAAAGGGTGATAAAGAGTAGTCGGTCAAAGAGATGGCGATATAAAGATAAAACCTAATTGCCCTGCAGCCCACATCGACCGGATGCTACCAGACGTTCGCATTGTTGCTTTCAATCCCTATAGTATAATAGCTGCGCTTTTATTTTATTTTTTATTTTTCTAATTTGATCGAATTTATTATAAAATTAAAACGAGTTAATAAATAAAAAATCGACGGACGTCGAACTTCTTCTCAGAAGAAAACTATTTAATTATCAACTTGATATGGTACTCCTACCACTGGCCCCGCATAATGTGGCTCCGTGTGTACCAACCCATCTGCTCACTGTTGTCTTTTGGAAGGGTGGGGATGAAGGGGTGGAGGTCATGTCGATTGCCAGTACGAAATAAGAAACTCGTTCAACCTATATTTTGGTCGACAAGTGTGGACCACGACACGAGAATGTGTGGTATTATTATGGTACAATAAAGGTTAAAATAAAAAAAAATAGAAGAAAAAAAAAAGGAACCGTTTCAAAATATATGTTAATTAAAGGTATTCAAATTAGGTAATTACTGGCTGTAGCGTTACCCGTTTAGAACGTTTAAAAAAAAAGAAAGAAGGTTGTCCGTAGTAGTTTAGGTGCAGGTATGTTGGAGAATGATTACAAAGTTGGATCCAATTTAACCATTCGGCACTGCTGACACGAGTTTTCGTCGAATGTTTTCAATTAAATCATTCATTAAGATCTACATAGACGGCAAAACAGACGTATAGACCTATTTTAACGTAAGTGAATAGCTTTTTTTTTAATGAAATTTTAAACGAAAATTTCAGCCAAGAGGTGGAACTACCAAAATAATGTCATCTGTATACGTAAAATATTACGAGTTAGGTGTACAGAGTTTTAATATTATTTAAGACAAATTTCATATTTTAAAATTTACAAAAGTCAACTCGACATTAAAGAATTACCCAAGGCGCGCGCGCGCGCACGCACGCACACACGCACACACACACACACACACACGTAGAACATAAATATAGACCTACACGCCATACAATGCTGTCGACTTTTATTCCAGCAACACGAAAATGCGGAAAATATTAATAGTGAAATATTAAAAAAAAAAAAAAAAAGTTGGTGTCACAAATTAAGCTTCGTCGCTTTACTGTGTCGACGACAATGAGAATAGGTTTTTTGTATGCCACAAAAAATCATGAGTGGAAAAGAAAGAACAAAAAAAAAAAGAAAAAGAGTGAGAAAATTCACATTATTCGTGGCGAAACGAGTAGACGAATTTTCTTTCTCGTCGGTTTTCATCGAGCACCTCCCCTTCCACGTCTTTCTACACTGTAGTCTTCTTCTTTTAGCTTCTTTTTTTTTTTCCCTGTCATATTGCTCTCCGAAATTAAACGTTCTCGTTTTTGTCTCGATGCAAAAGGATGTAAAGTAATAATTGGGATGGCTCACGAAATATCTTTCGAGTAGATGGAATTCTTGCATCCCCTTCTCACCCTCGCTCCATCATACCTCTTCATTTCGTCGTCCTATTTGACCTTTCTCGACGGAACAGAATTACACACGAGATGGTAATTCTCAGGATTTTCTATTTTTTCTGTCCTTTTTTTCGTTTCGTCTCCTTGGCTATACTGTTTTCCCTTAATTTATGTTTTTTATTTCCTTTTGAAGATAACTTTCTGAATAACTGCTGTGAAATAATATCGTTCAACAGAATGCAAATTGTCCAGTAACACATACAAAACAAAGGTACCTACCAAATTTCCGCGTATATCCTTCAAACAATATATTACTAGCAAGGTGAATAATTTTTCGTTAACAGAATTTTGCAGTGGCCGATCCAGGGGAAAACGGGATAATTCCTCCAACGCCAGAAAAAAAATTTAAGGAAAAAATTCAAGTATAAGGCCACAGAATTCAGATAAAAACCCTCAAAAACTAGTTAAAAAGAAAATAAAAAGGTTGATTTCATAAAATTTTTGTCATTTCCTCCACCCCCAAACCAATGACGCTCTGAATCCGCCACTAGAATTTGGCCTACTTAATTTTAACAAATATACCTATTTAATTAAAATTTAAAGAAATTTTTTTATAGATGTAGTCAAATTTTTTAATCAAATAACTCAAATTTTTAAGGATTTAATTATTTTCCACAATTTTTTAAATAATCATCCGCAAAATTTTTAATAATTCTAATAACTAAAATAAAGAACAACTCGAATCTGGTAGTCCTCAATAATTTTTAATTTTGTTTCACTTTTCCGATAAAATTAACAATATTTTTCTCTTCTAGGCGATCACTTCTGGTTTCTAAGGCATAATTAAGTCGTTCTTCACACATTTTGGATTTCTATTGACAAGTAGGTACATAATTTGTTTCAAATTGTGTAAATTATTTCTAAGGTCTCTTACTTCATTCTGACTGTTTTGGACGTTTAATAACTTTGAAGGATGAATAGTCTTTGAGAAAACTTATTTTTGGTTACTTAGAACTGGCTGTCTTATATCATGCCCATCTATTTAGAAATATGGTTTATAAAATTCAAAGGTAATTTTGTTTATGTCATTTTGTGGGCCACTTACGCACATCCAACAGAAAAACAATAAATGTTTAACGTTGAAGCAGAAAATTAGAACTCGTGAGTGAAATCTTCTAAATCAAGTCGACTAAATAAAACAGATACTCAAGTGGAGACTTTACACATAAAAATCCCCAAAGAGTTTCTTAGACTGTTTATTTTTCTATTAATATTGAAAGATTGTTCACATAGAAGCAACAAAAGTGCCATTATCTTGCCAACAAATGAATTTGTCCCCCATCGTCAAGATAATCATTGTATGATTTACAGCAATATCTAAAAGACTATATTTTTTTAAATGTAGACGAACTAAACGAATCCGAAGTTGAAAACCTTAATATTCTCATAAATTCTTTTTAAAAGACATTCTAAGTAACCTACAAACTCTATACCATTCGAGTAACCCCTTAACAGCTTAATTCGCATTCATTTTTATGCATCACCGAAAGCTCATCAGAATTCGATTGACCTAAAAACTTTTTCCACTGGTAAACTTTTGTCAGAAGATGAAATTAATTTCAATCTGCTAAAACGTTACCCCTCCAGGTAGTCTCTACGTAGGTACCAAACATAAGACGACAAAGTGAGAAAAAAAAAGACATCAATAATACACAAACGAGAAAAACAGTCGCCGTAACTAACACCTATAAATACGTATATACATATATATATACACCTAAATAATCTTTCAGCTTTTGTCACCCTATTTCAACCCCTCATTTAGTAAAAACGTGGCTTTTCCCCATGAACACACACCTGGAAGCATTGATATCTATTGAGCCACCGCCGACTAAAATAGTCAAAGGTGTCAGAACGTATAATATAATAGCTAAACATTTACCATAAAATTTTGGGATTATAATATAAAAAGGATATCAAAAAAAAAAAAAAAAAAAGAAAAGGAAAAAAGGAACTGATGCCTAAAATACTTTTTTTTTTCTTTTCGTTAGTGAATCGTCGACGTCGTCGCTTTTACTAACTTCCAACCTAACCTTTACTAACCCCTGACCAATCAACCATTGCACACCATCTCGGGTGTCCCCACGTTTTTTGTTGTCATTGTTGTTGTTGTTGTTGTTGTTGTTTTTTTTTTTCATTCCCTGTAATCTAGAATCCAATTTGGGCTATTTAACGTGGGCATTCCACCATTTTAATCCAAATCCATCGTATTATGGAACTAATTTTGTGAAAAATTTTTCATTCGTGCATCAAAACCGGCTATTTTTCACTACTTACAGTTGAACTGACCAACATAATGTATAAAAGGCGATGCTGTGTACAAAGAATGAATGAAATATTAAAAAAAAAAAAAGAAGAAGAAGAAAACCTTTAAATACCTACGGAGTAAGCAAGATGTGTTCACGAAAACAGTTGCCAATGTGGTTGGGGTTGAATTTATCTTTGTGAATGTATACAAGTCTGTATATACGCTTACTTTTTCTTTTTTTTTTTTTTCTTTCCATGTAAGAAAAGTGGAAAAAGAAACAAAGTGAAGGGAGTGGAATATTGTAAGGTAAAAAGATGCATAATAAAAAGGTCTTTCGTATATTAACCGTTTTCTTTCATAAACGACCTCGATCCGATTTTGGTACGTGTTTTTGAATCAAAAATATTCCTATATGGCGTATGACCTATAGGTATAAGACAGGGAGCCTGTCAGCAGAAGCGATCGGGGAGGGGGGCTGATTTTCGTCGAAGTCATCCAATTTGTCGCTTGTGAGTTTGCACAATACTACCGTGAAAACGATTTTTATTTAAGGAGAAAAAAATAAATAAAAAAAAAATCGTCGCACTTCAATGCACGTATTTAGTAAGGACAAGAAGGATACGGAAGGATGGGGGAGAATCACCGAAAAATTTATTATTTTCGGCCAAACAACTGAAACGGAACCGAAAAGGATTTGGATTGCATTTCGTATAAATGTGTCAGGACAGGTATTTAGGGGTAGGTTTGACGTGTTGTTTTTTTTTTTTTTTTCCTTTCTTTCTTTCTCTCTTTCTTTCTTCTTTTCCAGTTTCCCCCAACATACATTCGCAGGCAAAGGGACCCTACGTGTGTGTTATTCTACGAAATTCACGCATCACTTTGCAGCATGCCTGGCGTCTTACCAACTATTGGCGGCAATTTGTCTTCATTCTTACGAAATACGACCCTATAATTTCGTAAATCAGCGAAAGAAAATTTGTTGCTATACGGTGTGGTCTCTTTGCGGCGTGTTAAATTTTTCATCAGTTGTCGGCCGTTGATATGCTGTTGTTGCCGCCACCGCTGCCGCCGCCGCCACTTCTGCTTTCGAATTGTATGAAATCTTAAAACATTACCCACTAGGAAGTGCTAGAAAACTGTCCATATAAAAAAGACTCCACAAGACGATACGAGAAGGTGTGAGTTCTGCGATGGAAAAGCACACGTTGATGATACGTTTGTGGAGAGGGGCCGGGTTGAAGGGGGCGGATACAGTAAACGAGCCAATAAAAAAAAAACAATTTTTTTTTTCTCGAAAAACCAACGGATGGAATGAGCGTGTGCGACAAGAAGAGCGACTATTTTGATTACAGATTTATAGCTTTTTTTTTGCTTTTTTTTTTGTGCGATGGCATCGTGTTTTGGTGAAAATATTATACGAGCGGACTAAAAAGAAAACAAAGGTGAGGTGCAAATAAAACCAAGACAGAAAGCTCGACGACGGAAATATTTACTCGCTACTGCGGATTCTTCTGTCGACAAATTAGCTGCAGCAGATTTATATTCGCTGTGTACGTTATTCGTATATACGTATATATTCGCGAGAAGAGTAATTGTTTATTTGGCATTACGAATATAACGAGATTCGTATTTGTATACATCCGTGTTATATGGTGCTTCGTTAACGCTTTCCAGTTTTGAGGACCGTTTGTTTAGACCATTAAAATTACAGTTAGCGCTGATTACGCACTGTTTTACCCATTTTTATAATAGAATTTCACGACAGAGGTTGGCTGCCAAAGGGTGCGAGATGGCGGCGAGACTTTTGTGATTTTCGAAGTCAAAAATCAAAATAATCAGAATTCAAGCGGAGTAAGAAGAGCTAGAGAGATGGTCGTAGAGATGAAGTCGAATAACAAAAAAATTAAACTATAACTTATACGACGATTACGAGAGAATAAAATATAGATTTACCTGACTGAGATTACTCCGAAATCAACCAGAAGACTATTTCTGTTAGGAGTGGGTAGGAATATAATAAAATGAGAATAGATCGGATAAGCGGAGTCATGGATTTCCATAGAAAACACGAGGGTTCGTGATAGGTACGAAGAAGAAAATTAAAGTTTTCCTCGCTAAACCTAATTATTTCATCTTTGTTCGAGAGGGTAGATAACGTCTGTCATAAAGGGAGGTGCACATATTCTCAATGGTCACTTCGGACCCCACGTCTTTCGACAAAAAATCAGCAAAACCGAAATAAAACATGATTTTTATAAATTGAGGCTTTTATTCATTTACTAACAGGGGTCCAGACGCCCAGGACCTCCCCTCTTATATACGCCCTTGTCTCTGATCCTTCTCTGAATACCCTGTACACATCATTAAAATGAAACAATTTTTCCCTTTCTGTGGGACTTTAGCCCCAAAACCCTAGGTGACCATGATAACTCCACAGCAAGCAAAAAAAAATTGTTACTTTAACAAAATAAGCAAATTATATTGATGATCATCGGTGATTGTATTCATAGTAAAATGATTCGACCTACCATGGAATTTATCGTAAATCATAAAATCGCGTGCAAGTTGTTGCAAAATAAGAGTAAGCAAAATCAGATTTACTAAGTATTCCATTAATGCTGACTTAGCAAATCCCTACTTCATACCTAATATCATGTAAAAACTTATATCCTGACAGGGTATATAAACTCTTGTTTACACTAAAATAATTGTACTGTAATTTTATATTCATTCAGTCTTAGTACTGTGATTAATCAAGTTTTCTTGAACAGTGTACTTTTGTATGTAAAAATTTTTATTTTATTTGAGTGTTAGAACTTATCTTATTGTGTATTTGAATTTTATTTAAAGACTGTCTGAAGGTTAAAGTCCACAAAGCTGTGGATAATAAGCTTAATAATTTTAAATTAATTCTCGAATAATAATAATATTTCTTTGAAATATTGTTTTACTTGAAGGAAGTGTAACCACACCAAAAGAGGTTCATTTCCAATACTTCACAACCTCTTTTGGCCGTTACAATACCTACCTATGATTACATTCTCTGTCCACTTAGAACTGCGCACATTCCACAAGCGTTTGTGGACTGTCAATGGGGGAATTCACTTAGGTGTTTGTGGGTGTCTCAAGATCGCAGATAGCTCCATTTTAAGGGAAAGATTGTCTGTACATCCTCAGCGGTCTCTCCCAACCCTCCTTCCTAATAAAAATATCACAAAAATCTAAAAAAAATACAAAATTTTAGAGGTTGTGTCTTTTTTTTCTTTGCTATGGGGATACCAAAATCCCAGGATCTCTATTATAAATGCCCTTGAGATGTTCAGCTAAATTGTCATCTTTACCTTGAGTTACATATTACGCGTATTAACAAAAATATCCCAATTTGAAGCATTCTATCATTGACATGTTTTTGATCGGTTTATTGGAGATCTTTTAAGCTGTCTGTCTCTGCGTTGAGCTTCACACAAACAATGACAATTTAATAACCATCCTGACAAATTTGACTATTTTAATTAAATTATCTCATAAAACTTGACAAATTTTGATTTCCTTCAACAATGCGTAGCTTTTTTTATGATCATCCAGGGGTGTGTTCAGAAATGTTAGTGGGGAAGATAAAAGTTCCACAGAATGTGACCTTACATTTACCCCACTTGGTTAATACATCTAAATGGGCTTGGGGAGATTTTATCTCAGTACTCCGAACAATTGTAAAGTGTCATGAAAGGATCTGCAAAATTTAGTGACAGATGCGATTTAAAATTATCAAAACATGGAAATTACTCTAAAATATTTGTGATCAGATGATTTCGATTGAAAATTTGAATAATATTTATGCATTATATTATTATGAATGTTACCTTGGAGAATTATTTTCCTCATCTCCAGACTTGGAGAAAAAAATTACCCTCTCCAGTAAAAAACTGACATTTCTGAATAGTTGTCTCGGGAAAACAATTACTCTCACGAGTACAAAATTACTTTTTTCAACGCATCGGGTAACACTTTTCCCTCTCCAGTAACATTTCTGAACGTGCCCTTGTGCAACACTGCATGGTACAGCATTTTGTCATTTCACTGATGACCACTCTGTCACTGACAGAACTATGTACACCAGCTGATTCCATTCTCGTTATCAATTCTGTCCTCCCGAAAGGATCGTACAGCTGTTTCTATTGGAGACTGATCATCTCCTCAAAACTCACCTGAGTAAGATAAAATTTATTACACCAATCATTGATTAATCATCCAAAAATAAAATTTAATAATTTGTTTATCAATTTCTTCCTCTTCTTAAAAAATTTGTACTTTTTATCAGGGAAGGGTATAGAGTTTATATTGCTTAGAGTATTTGAATGAATTAGGTTTGAATATACTAATATTTGTGGACTCGCAAAAAAATCAACCCAAGAGAACTATATGCTGAGGATGTGCTGCTTCAGGTTATAAGCAAATAATTAAAACTCCGAAATAAAATTTAATCGATAGAAAAAAAAAAAAAAAAAAGAAAAGGTACGAAAAGTTGAAGCATTTTGGGTATCTTGTCAACACCACATCATGAGACTCCTCTTTATGCCCCAATACGATGACCTAAATCGATTTTCAACAAAGACGATATCACCACCACGACAAATCCGTAAAATCGTCTACCAGTGACAATATAGCCAAACCTTTAAGAAATTACGTCAATATATTACGTATGTTACAAACGAGACTACAGACATAGAGACTGTAACTCTCACAAAAAAAAAAAAAAATGACATAAACCCCAGCAACAACCAACCTATTTTTTAAATATTCGTGTATACGAATATTTAAACGCACCACCGCCCCAAATAACACGAAAATTCTCGAAACTATTTCTCAGCCTCGATGACAGCTGACAATTTACGATAATTGTCTTTCGATAATCGAACACCAGTCAACCGACATTTTCGATCGATGAAAATCTTTCGACATTGTTAACGCATTTCCTAATCCTATTCTATCAGGTTTTAGTATCTTTATAAATAAAAAATAAATAGAAATAAATAAATAAATAAGTACACAGTCCAAGAGAAGACGAGAAGGTGGAAAAAAAAGGGCAGAAGATTTGAAAACTTTGGCCAGAATATTTTCACAATGATGAGGCGCCGAGATACATTTTGGCGATAAAAATTGTTCAATAATTAGTTTCTTCCTGAAACTAGGAAAATTAAAAGGGGAAAAAAAAGACAAAAATCTCTGGCGCAGAAAGCCTAGCTAGAAAAAGTAGGTTTCCGGAAAAAGAATTATGAATTTCGATGGTCTCATTAATTTTCTGTAAGTTTATAATATGCGTTAGTGGTGTGTTATGATGGTACGAAATTTGTTATTAGACAATATGGAATTTAAAAGCATTATTTCTTGAAATGAAAAACTAATTAAGATAATAAAGTATGGTAAATAATAATATAATTTCAAATAAAACCAAAGAAATGGAATAAAGTTACGAAATAAAAAAAAGAAAACATAAACATGCGGTTAAATTTTGTAAAAAGAAAAGTTCATGCAAAGTAGAAAAAAAAGCTTTACGGAAAGTACCGTCTGGTCGATCCATACTAAAATTGGTAGCATGTGACAATAAATTATAATGAATATTTTTTTCAAATTTAGTACATATGTTTTCAAAATTCTGCATTTTGTGACCAGTATAAAAACGAAAATAGCGGTACCGGAAATACCGTCCGGCCGATTCGCGCCAAAATTAGTAACGTATCACAATGAATTAAAAATATACATTTTTTCCGAATTTCGTAGCTATTGATGCAAAATTGAGTATTTTTTGGCCAAAATAAAAACAAAAATGGTGATACCGGAAGTACCGTCTGGCAAAATCAATAGATGGTCCGCGGCTTAGTACAAATATTCGTACCAAATTTTGTGATTATCGGAAAAAAATTGCGACCTGTAAAGTGGAAACAAGAAATTGACTTATATATAGGTACATAGGTATATGAATCTGATTTATTGGTACCAAAATTTTCCTGAGGTAGTGAAACGAAAAATGTATCCACCCCCAACGCTAGGGGCTAATACCGCACCAAGCGTAATAAGTAGATTTTCTAAAGAAAACCTGCTTAAAAAACATCTCAACGCTACCACACGATTTATCGACCATTTGAATTTTCTTTATACAGTCTACCGGCGACGGTATTTTAATAGATGGACCACCTGATTTTCGAAGTGATATACAGGCGGGACTGAACTAACAGCTACCTGAAGATGAGTTGGAAAAAAAAAAAAAAAAGGAAGGAGAAAAAAAAAACACTTAGCCTTTCGAGATATATAACTCTATCGAGAACACAACTCTTCTGAAGCAGATGTTTATGATTTGGAAATCCAATAGGAAAACAACGAAGTTTATTTTTCTGTTTGAATGGTGAAAATATATTATGGATTGTATGGCGGTGAGGATAAGTGAAGGAAATTGATAACGATACTATGTACGAAGATAAAAATAATAGGTATCTAGTAGGTACAGTATAAACTTATCGAGTATCTGAACGGTTAGGATGCTTTTTTTTTTTTGTATAACAAATCGATCAAATGAAATAAGAATACTGAAGACAATGAGCACCAAGCTCCGTCATCTCACATATCGTTACTAAATATTTATCTCTACAAAGAAAAATACTAAAACTGGTAGGTACCGTACGTTGTTCTGTTCCAGTTGGTGTTGCCACTTGAGGAAAACTTCGGCAGACTCTATCTTACATGCGAGTCTCCGTAGGTATTATTATGCTGTGGTGTATTGTCGATGGACGCATCTGTTCTTAATATTTAAAAAGTTAACCTGAAACCTTACCTCTTAACAACTACGAGAACTTTATTCTGCTGATATGTTATAAATAGCTAAAGCAAAGGTATAATAAGTTGATTTAATTTGAGGAACAGTTCCTCAGACTCTACTTCAGATGAGTCAGATGTGAATCTGCGTAAGTGTTGCTGAAAATTTGATGAAGACGCCAACATACAGTTTCCAATAGTTAGGAGTTAGGGGGACATAGTACGGTCACACGGTGGTATCCTGCAAGTGGATTCCATCATTACGTTATTCAATTACATTTGAAATTATTTTATGAAGTTTGTTTCTAACGTTAAATTAATCCAAATCAGCTTCCAACGTAGAATGTAATAAATTCGTCAATAATAAATTTTAGGGGTGTCAAGTAGCGGTGGAACGCTAGTGCTGATCAAGTGCTATCACTTCTGAAAGGGAGTTCATGGAGATTGTTTACATCGTTTTACAAGCTATTTCCCATAAGTATGAAAGCATCCATATCTTCCACTTGGGAGTTATTTTTAGTACAACTGTCAATTTTATAACTTATTAGTAACAGTAATAAAACGAAATCATGGTCTAGTCATCAAAAATTTCACTTCTCACATCAAATAATATTTCCTTTCATAAACCTCTAATTTGTACTTGAAAATAGTTATCAAACAAACGCTAACACCCTTTCAGCACTATTAATTTCTGCCACCAAAGAGAGACTCTTTAGTGCTAGACTTCCCAATTACATATGCATTCTACATGGGAACCGAAACAGTCCATCGCTTATTATGCATTAAAGTTGAAATAACTGCATACATGGTTGCAAAATATTCAAAATTAGACTACAATGCAGTCTTTTTGTTGTCCTTCTTAAAAGACTTCAAGCGAAATGGTCCAAAACCATAATTTTTGAACATATAAGATACTCATGATTTATTTTTTGACTCTGAGCAATACCTTTGCTTTGATTTGTATAGATAGTAGTTACAGTAAAACAACTATAGTTACAGTGGTAAAGATAGATTTTTTCAGGAGTGAGTCATTCGTGGCTATGAAAAGTTTTAGAGGTCGAAGATAGAGAGGTATGTAAATTGTTTCACTTCAATACGCTAACAATAAATTTATCGACCAATGTATTTATGTACTTTGTTTAAATGTTCCTTGCCAATTTTCTCGGGGATGAGGGTTCAAAATATTTTAAGGAATCATGGCCCCCTCAAGCCCCTTTGGAGTTACGCCAGTTACTGAAATTTTTAAAGCCGCCACTCTAAATGCCTGTAAACAAGTAGAGGTTGCACGAATTCATAGGGTTAGATTTGCAAAAGAACTTAACTAAAAGTACTGCAGCGACAAAAACCAGTCACATGCAAATCAAAATTTAGCAAACCTTGCAGGACTCTTAAACTATTTTTGCAACACATGCACAAAAGAACGAGTTTTACATACATGTACAGCGAATGTAAACAAACGAATTTTTGGCCTGTGAAGTTGACGATACTCGCGCATCCAAATCCTCCGCAAAACTGTGAAAAGTACTTTACACACTCTGGCGCATCCCAGTCCTGCGTGACAGGGTGTAAAATATTCGAACATATAATCATTTAGTTATTTCGTGAAAAAATATTCGTCGAGTAGCCAATCCAATCAAATAGAACATTTCATTTTTCAAAAAAAAATGTCTCAAATGATTCCTCAGCCTCTAATTAAGTTAGAGAGTTGGGGTTTGTAATGATCGAAAACGAATAAAATTTAAAAAATTTCTATATAATTTTCATTATCTTTAGAAACCGTTTAAATGCGGTATTGGTATGTATACTTAATACAGCCTACTGACGGTTCACATCCACTCATATTTTCCCACTTCTACTGTTTTCTCCACACCCGCACCTTAGTACTCCACTCGTATCCTCAAGAAGGACACAACGTCGTTTTCACGATTATTTCACTTCCGTGATTAAGTCAGCCAAATATCACTGCTCTCTGAATTCTCATTTATTTATCTTTTTAGCTTTATTTGTTTGTATTTTTCTTTTGGGTCGGATAAGCGTCGTATACTTTTAACAGAATTGAATCGCTTTTTCTTGAATTCACTTCCTCGAAGTCCCCTCCTCCCCCCCACGCTCGCACTTACAGTCTTTCTCACTCTCACTCACTCGCACACCATTTTTTTTTTCGTAACTCCTTTTTCATTTTGCTACTTCATCCTCACCTATCCTTCATTCGGCCCTGAGCTTTTTACTTAATGTTTCCCTTCACCCTTTGCCAACCGCTCGCCCATTTGCAGCAGATTTTTTCCCCCTTCCTACGCAGTATTTATCGTTGGATAAACGCGAGAACCCAAAAATTCCTTCGGCATCAAATTTACTTTCGGCTGTTTATTTTTCGAAGAAATTTAAAATGCGGCGTAAACGTTGGGCGCCGCGGATACTTATTTCCAGGATGGAGCTAAGGGCTGAAAGTGATGGAGGGACGGGTAGATAGAAAGCTGAAGAGTAGATAATTTGTTGTGGGAATTAAGGATTTACGTCGTTCGGATTACACGATACGGTACGTATAAAAGTCATTTTGAAAGATATTCACTCGTTTTTTTTTTGTTTTGTTTTTTTTGTCTACTTTTTCTTTCTCACTTTTTTGCTTTTTCTCTCATCGCTTAAGTAAAGCAAAATAAAAACCATACAGCGTTTTTTCGCACGATCTTTCGTTTTTCATTTGAAGGTGGCTTAAAAAAAAAAAAAAAAAAAAAAAAACAAAGGTAGTGGCATGGGGGTTTGGTTGATTAGAACATTCTTTCTTATTTGGCAAAATACAAAAAAGAGGGATGAATTTTATCAAATTTAAAGAAAAAAGTAAAATATTTGGCGGTTTTAAGACATTCTTTAACAACATTTCAAGAATTTCGAAATTATTATTTTTTTTTTTTAGAAAGAATTTTATAGATTATTTTCGTACTAATTAAAAATAATTTACATTGTTTCTATCCAGTTGAATTTCAAGTTTTGTACATTTTCTATCGCACAGCTCCCAGACATGAAACATGAATTGGTAAAATTGTGGAAACGAAATTTTTCGAGTATTTGCTGCCTGATGGTTGGTCTGATTTGTAGCCACAATGCGTAACCAGTTTCTACAGCAGCATGAAAGTTGGGGTTCTCTATCACGTTTATGTTCGGATAGCTCTTTCAAGGTCGGTATGATGACGTTAATGTGCCAATAGCCTTGAACAGCACTTTAAATATTACAATTAAAGAATAAAAAAACAGATCTGAAAGACGTTAATAAGTTCAAAACCATGTTGATAAATATACATTACTGTGAGAAAGTGAAGCAACAACGAGAGGA
Source organism: Ericerus pela (assembly GCA_011428145.1). NCBI lineage: Eukaryota > Metazoa > Arthropoda > Insecta > Hemiptera > Coccidae > Ericerus > Ericerus pela. Next base: position 1,667,229 of record WOFM01000429.1, read on the forward strand.
AAAATGTTGGAAAACTTCTCACAAACGTTGAAACATAAACGTTTACTGTTTTACGCATAAACTAAATTTTAGAATAGGAGAATAAAAGTGAACATAAAAATAATTCTATTCAAAGCGAAGTATGAAGCTGTACTTTTTATAATTTACCTCATTTTCGACTTGGACCGCGTAGGTGCCTACATTCGTATTTTGTTTAGTGTTGGCTCAGCCAGCATTAGTAAAAATCGGTTGAAAATTAGAAAGAACGGTGTATAAAAACTTTCTCTTCGGATGATTGATGATAAAAGTCAGCGCACGAACATATTACCTATGGAGTTATATTTTTCCAAGTCGAAAAAGTCAAAAATTGTGGTTTGGAGAGTAGGTGTACCAACACGCAGTAATTAATTCCTAAAATTGTGCAGTATACACCCCGTAATTTTGGTTGTTTTCAGATTAAAAAAACTGAAAATATTGAGAAAAATAATTCAAAATATGGAAAATTGAATGAAAACTCCTTTAGCAAGAGATCTCATTAATGGGATGAATTCTTTATGGAGTACAGCAAATGAGAGACTTCATTTCTTCAGTTTTGATAAAAAAAAAAAAGTTCAGCAGATGTTAGCCAAAAAATGACTTTTATTAAAGTTGTTAAGCATTCTTTATAGAAACGTTTGAAAGAATTCTTTGAATTAAATAAAATATGGAAATGAAATACAACCAAAGATCAGTAGTGAGTTCTAGAAAAGTTCTGTTCTAGATTCTTGGTAAACTGAATCAATTTCCATTGCTAGGTTAACAAAAAGTTTAAAAATGCCAAAAGGCGAGATATTGTAAACACACATCAATTTTGAGATGAGTGAAAAATGAATGAGTACCTGTGGCCATGTTGTTATATCGATATTAATTTTTCGCATTAAGCCTAGTCAACAAACCCAGTTTCAGGATTTTATTTTTTGGGGATTGTTCATAAATTTTTGTTGGAGTGGTTAACAATTTTTCTGAATTTGACAAACATAAAATTTGAAAAATCGAATAATTTTGTTTTAAATTGACCTTTTTTTTGGCCCCCGAGGAATTTTACCCCAAATCCTCCATTAAAACCGGTCTTGCTACTTAGATTTAGGAAATAAGAAAATACGTAGCTATTACGTCCTTTTAAGCGCGTGTTAACTTAATATCTTTCATGTATCGTTACGAATGATTAAGTAAAATAATGTTATAGGTTAGAAACGCCAGTGAAGATTGGTGATAAGCAAAAGCAAGATTAACTAGGTCCTGATCCTGCACATTTAACGCTTGGTATTTGTCTCGATCTCGATCTGACACAGTCGAGACTTATACCCACCTATATTCTGCAACGATACTTAAGTACAGATTCGCTACTCAAGTAATATTTTATCTGTGACTGCCATGTATAAGTATAGGATAAACCTGGTCAAACGAGTACTTATGTCTTACTTAACGTTAAGAAACGTTTCAAAGTACAGGTGTTAGTCTCATTCTTAGTTTTGCTTATGAAATTTTCACAATTATTGATTGCTAAACAATTATCATTCACGTCTTTCCAAAATGTGAAAGAAAAATTCAAACAATAAAATATATTACGTATTATTCCAGTAACAAGGTAGCGAAAACTTTACGGTAATTTTTTCATATTTTAAGTATCACCGTAGGCCTTGGTCTTGGTCTTACACAGTCGAACCTCGATCTCAATCTTAGTCCTGCAAAAGATGTAAAATCTAAACCAAGTTCTCGAAACCAGGACTAATTTTGCACATCATTAAATAAAATACGAAATAAGAACGAAACAAATTTGGTATTCCTACAGTGGTAATTAATCATCTACCAAAATGAGTCGATAAGGTCTGCAAAAACACGAATGCACGGAAACGACTCATTCGACCGAGTCAAAATGATATAGCTGTTTAAAAATGAAGATTTTATGCGAAAATCGCCAGCAATGAAGTCGAATTAATCGGTACATCCATCCACTGTGTGTGTGCACAGCACCAAAGTTCATCACATCACATCTGTGTCATAAATCCTTTAGAATACCTAGCCCATAATACATAATATAAACGAATGTACCTACATTTTTCTTATTGCCTAGTCATCGACTGGCCTTCGAACGATTATAATTCCTTTTAAATCTTGATGAATATAACGACCGAGCACCCACATCTAATTGAAAATCGAAGACATGGAAATCCACAGCAGGTTCGGCGAACAAAAGCCCATAATATTCATAAACGAATGAATTTTTATAAAAAAAAAAAAGTACGAAAAAAAAAAATTGAAGAAAGTGACTACTAACCATACCTAAGAACAGAATTTAAGGTTTAAAACAGTCGTCGTGAAGAATACAGACGCATTTAAAACTCGTAAATTGGGTAATATAAAAAGTTAGCGCACTACTTCCGTGCACAACACAGTCACGCTGCGAAAGCATCGTTTTGTTAGATAAACTATACGAAAAAAGGTGAAGAGAGAAAGTGGGAGGGAGAAAGGGAGGGAGAGAGAGAGAGAGAGTGAGAGAGAGAGAGAGTGAGTGAGTGAGACAGAGACGAGAGATCATACCGGAGTAAGCAGATGGAGAGGAAGTGGAAAAAGCATTACAAAAGCTTTCAAGTTTTCTACTTTAATTACGAGGCCCTTGTTCTTTAGCGCAAAATTCAACGTTCGGTATACCTGCGCCATACATCCCTCCGCCCCTCCGTCCGGCCGCCCTTCAACTCCTCCATCCCTTCATCACCATCCCCCTCTCATACATTGGCGTCTTCTACCTTTTTTTTTTGGGCGAAAAACAACCACACCACCTTGAATGGTTAAGGGTGGGCGATGAGAGGGCGAGCAGTTGGCAGAGGGGCCATAGCAAGGGGAAGGAAAACTCTCGACCTATCCCTTCTCTTTTAATTTTATCCGCTTACCGCCGAGGAACACAATTACCGTCATAAATTCACGTTACAAAATAACTAAACTGCGAGTAAAGCGACGACTGATTAAAAATAATTAACTACACCAAACTTTCAGAGTCTGTCTGTCTCTCTCCGGTCTTCACCCTAGCACTGCTCTTCTGTTACACCTTCTATCTCATTCTATCACCTGTTTTGGGTATACTTTTCGAATAATTTAAAAGTTGTTAATTAAACGACGTGATATCGGCGACGACGGCGCTGATTTGAAATGCACTCTGTACTCCGTGTCTTCGGAGTGATTTTCTTTACCTATTTAGAATTTTAAGCTTTATCTTTCGCGAAACGATCGGTGCATTTCGTAATTCCGCGGGTGAATGCAATCCGCAATATTGAAAACTTCAAAAAAAGACAACAACCTATTTTGTGCTTACAAGCGAGTACGATCTTATACACACCATAAATGGGGTAAACCTAGATCTGGTCGACAGACCAGAGAGAAGCTGCTAAAAGGGTTGTAATTTTTCGAGACAGTCAAGGAAATTAATTTAATTACGAACATGAGGATTTTGAATGGAGGTCGTGAAAAAAAAAATGTCCACGTCTAACTTACACGTCGAGTAGGCTAAAACTGTCTTCGTCCATATCTACGAATTTTCTAATAATGAAAAACAAAAGTACCGTGTATGGTCTGGACTCTCTTATATGGACCATAGATTGAATGTCAAGGATGCCAAAATGGGAGCGGAGAGAGATGGAGAGGGATACGAACGGAGAAACAGACAGATATATAAACAGGCTTATAAATCCGCAGATAGATAGACAGATAAGTGCACGGACAAATAGACAGGTAGACAGACACACAGACAAACAGAAAGGCAGAGACATAGGTATAGAGAGACAAGCAGAGAACGTTGAAGATACCTATATTGGTATTTGAGAGAGACAAAAAAATTGATACAGTTCCTATTTCGCTAACCAGATGCTCACAACCAAAAGAAAGTGGTAGGTTTGGAGTGAGAGAGAAAGGTAACTGCGCTGCTCATTGGAAATGAGACAGAAACGTACCATTCTCGTATCAAAGTATTGCAACTCGCATGTAGGCTTATTCGGTTTTTTTTTTTTTTTAATTATGTGATCGATCAGTTATTAACAGGAGAAAATGACACAGCACTTGAATCATCTGACAGTACATAATATGAATTACATCGGATTATTTTTGCTCACTTGCATGAATATGGGACTTCAACCAGATGAGACGCTGTGCCAGTGAGACAGCAATATTTGCCACAAAAATACGATAGGTTTATAATAATTAGGTGCATCGACATAATATAACGCGATGGTTCTGTCGCCATTTACAATAAATATTCTGATATTAAGAATGCAGAGAAAGAGAAAAAGCAATATTTTTGGCTAATTTGGCGTAAATGACTTATAGGGACATTGGAATTAATTTAGAATACTTAATTTTGTTAACAATTATTCAAATCCTTTGTTCGAAAATGACTAGTCAGTCGAGCATTTCTAAACATAAAGAAAAAATATACATAAAAAACGTTCGCATTTCTAGAAAGCTGAAAATTGATATGAGACTGCTTGAGTAGCAAATCCAGATAATTTTTTTTCTCGAAATTTCAAAATTTTCAAAGAGGCTGCAGGTATGGGCTAAAAACCCAGTTTTTTTGCTATTATATAAAGATGTGCAGATTAATTTTCCGAACTCTATATTGAATTAAAAGGCCGAATATTGGTATGAGAGTGCCTGAGTTCACATCCAGATAAATTTTTTTCAACGTCCCGAAAATGTAAGGCCACAAATATTAACCGAAAACCAGTTTTTTGGCATCTTGCGGACTACCCTTTAAATTGAAATTGAATAACATAACACAAAAGTTGTATAGTACTCATTGTGTGAGTAAGCATCTGTATCGTAAGCTATTGTTTTAGACAACGAGTTCAATTTTTATATTAATTCTTTCATTCGACCCATTTTTTGACTCCCAAGTGGTTCGAAAAAGGGATCAATTTCGATTTTACACATTTTATTGTGACACATGGTTTATCGTATTTTTTAAGGTGCTGAGTTCAAAATTGAAATTAATTTTTTTTTTTTTGACTAATTATTTGATCCTAAGGGGCTCATAAAAGGGACTAATTTCAAATTTTCAATTTTTTTTTCTGTAACAAGTAAATACATAATTTCTAATATTTTTTGAGGCATTGACGATACTTTTTTCAAATAAATGCTGGAAATTTTCTCACAATCCATTGAGCAATGCTCTACTTATGGATGAACATACAGTCATAATTCACTTTAAACTAACGAGTTCTGTTGCATCAGTGTTCTCTTTTTATTTCAATTTTAAAATATTTTGATCTTCATATTCCACAGCCTGGCTGGACAGGCATTACTTCTAGTCTGATTTGCAAAATTTTTTATGTACTCTGTAGTTAATTGCATTAACTAAACGAGCATCCAGTAATAATTCCTTCTAAGCTAATTAGAACCAACTTCTCTAAATCACCATTGAGTATCGAATATATATTATTAGCACATATTTAGTCTACTTTTGGCTATACCATCGCTGATCAGTTAGCTGAGTTTTCATATATATATTTGCGCGTGTATGCGTTACATGCCCACAGATTCTTTGGTATAATGAACATTTGAATGTTTAGTACCTATATCTTTTGACATTATTTTCACAAACATGAAAATCTTGGGGACTCTTAAACAGAAAAATCAACATGGATGAGTAGAATGCATTCAAATGACAACAGAAAGAATAATCTAACAATGCACGGACACTTACCATGGAGCAATCGTTGTCTTCTTGAAAGCACATTTTCTGCGACTCTAGTTGTTTTGAAAACTGTAAACAAATAATTAGAAAAAGAAAATTAGAAAAATAAAAATGTACAAAAATGGTGCGATTTGTGGCGATGAGAAATTAAATTTTATTTTCGATGACAAAAAAACGTTCGTCTAGAATTGCTTTTTTCACTATCTATTGCCCGTTCAAGTTTAAGCTGATTATGAGAAGATGAGAAAGAAAAAAAAAATTCATTTAGAGAAATAGGCTAGCGTTCGTTTCATTCGCGCCAACTTTTATGCACTGTGAACGACTAAAAAAAACATAACCCTCTTCTCATTTTCTAAAAAAAAAAAAAAATAATAATAATAAATGTATAAATATAGTTATATAGTTATATATTTTTTTTGAAACCCTTCAAAATTGTAACCTAAACGGCGACGCCTACGTCAAAAATAATAAATAACATAGAAAATACGTACGTAATATTTTCAAGGGAAACTTCCTTTTTTTTTTTTTTTTTTTTGCAGTATCCTCCTCTTTTTCTCCTCTTGCCCCTTACGAACTTCTCTTTTTTCAACAAAGTCAATAATTTCCCCCGAGATTTGCCCCGAGTTTATAATGAACCGTTTTCAAAAAACTCCTCAAATTTATCCCTATGAGGGTGATTAAAACATCGACAAACTCTCAAGTTTTACAATTCGCTACGTTTTTAAGATGAGAAAAATATATTACAGCGTTAGATTTCAGAAATTACTGGTGTAAAAAAAACAAACTCCAAAGATCTGTGCTTAATTGAGTGAAGAGGGAAGAGAGGAGGAGTTGCTGGTACATCAGTGAAATGAATCCGAACACGAATATATAAAATTATATTCTAGTTACGTATACTTTTTTTTACAAATTATGACACGATAAGGTTGCAAAACAAATGGAATATAAAATTTAACAGATTTTTCTATAGGGTGCGGATCTCTCATAAAAAAATAATTAATGGATTTGTTCGTGTCTTGTAATTGCACTTATAGGGTGGATTTCAAACAGAATAATATGTTCGCTATATCAAAATGATTTCCAACGAATTAACTTCACTTTCGCAGCTAAATTAACGAAAAGGTTTCATCAACAGGATGAAAAAAATAAAATAAATAAAATAAGGGTCAGAACCTACGTTTATCTAATATTACTCAACGGATTCGAATAAATTCAGTGAAAACGGAATCGAATGGCTATTCTTTTTGTGAACTAACTTTTTTTTTTTTTTTTTTCGACGTCTCATTTTTTCTCGATGAATTTTAGGTGAAATGATCACCAGAACTAACGTGGGGTTCAGTTATGCTAATTAACGCTGAGAGAAAATAAAATAATTTTTTCTATTTGGGTACGTATCGGGCTATCTCACATCTTCATTGAAAAATTCTCCAACGTTTTGGATAGAAAAATGATACCAAAGTGATTAAAATACTTAGAACGCCCCCTTCCCGATACACGTACTTGCTCCACTTTATGACTGAAAACTGCACAAATATAGGTACCTAGTGTTCATTAAGAATCGATGATGTGTTTGCAAATGCAATTATTCATTTGTTAAATGAGTAGCACCAAATCAAGAGCAATCGCTAAATGAAATAATGATACCTAACTTGTTGCCTAGTAATTCTGGAATATGAAGATTTTCCTACAACACTTTGAAGAACACATAGATAAACACAGAAGAGAATTTTCAGAAGTAGGTACATTGAGATTTTATTTATTGAAATTTATTTTGTTTAAAATAAAAAAATATCCGTGCAACATCTGAAAGATTGGATGAATTTTTAAAACAAAAACAAACTGGGCAGTTATTCCTAAAAAACTAAAGATTTTCAACAACCCTCTGCATATATTTGGATTACAAAGGTATATTTACAACATCCAACCTACTAAAATGGATTTACTTCAACTACCCAAGTACTCAAAATTCATCCTAGAAAATTCAGAACACTGAAAGCCATTTTTAAAACCCTAAAATTCATCTAAGTCATAACTAAGCAGTAACCAGTGGAGTTCCCACGAAACATCATGAAGGAGGCTCATTATGATGACTGCGTAACACCTTCAAAAATTTTTCTCACTCTGCTCAGAAATGATACTGAATTCACTTGAAATAGAACTACAATTTAAATTCTTAAAAATAGTTTGAAATTTGATTTTAGTCGTTTTCACCTCCACTTTATTTTTCATTACCATTTTCTCTTTCCACTTTTTTTACTGGTGTTATCTACCCCTTCTCATACAATTCACCCATAAAACATTGGTAAAAATTGGGTGGTAGACTTTTTCAAAACTTGACTGGAAAAGCATTTTCAATGCCAAAAATATTTACCTATTGAGTTTTTGAAAGCGATAAGATGCTACAAGAACTTTACTATAATCCATCCAACCAGAGTTCATCCCAGAAATGAAGCGCAACCTGCAATTACTGTGCAATTTTACACGCATAATTTAGGAATTATTGCCAGTTTGAATACGTGGGAATACAAATTATACAATTACTGTACTTGAAAATGTGAGAATTTGGTAATGTTGTTTTAAGATGCAGGGATCATCATCGTTGGATGAACTATAAACCTTATTTACACTTGGCTAATTTTGTAGCTACTAGCATGCTATTTGGGGTACTACTCTGCTAAAAGAAAGTCAGTTTGCTTTTTTTATCCATTAGAGTTAAGTTTAGTGTAGCATATAGTCACCCAAGAATATCATTAGAATTTCACATGACAATCAATCAAGTTAAAGTTGACTTTTATAGATTAAAACAGTAAGTAACTTTAACTGTCAACAGAATAGTACCCCAAGTAGCCGGCTAAGAGCATAAAAACTACGCAAGTGTGAATCAAACTATAGTGTGGCTAATTTGGGAGTATTGAAAATATAATAGAAATTAAATTAAATTAAAAACGCGTTTTTAAAGATAAAATTTCATTTTTTTCTGGCTTTAGCTTCATGCGAAATAAATATTATTTCATTGCGGAAGGTTGGCTGCAGTATCGGTATATTATTTTAAAATCGCGGTAGTGAGTAGTATAAAAGCATATAAAAACTATGTAACAGTGGCCAATTGCAGCGCTAAGATCAGAGACTTTTATACTTGAGAATTTTACAAGACTTAATTTTGCCTGTTTTGGGTAATTTTCTCGAGGAAAGGCTCCACACCTTCGATATTTCACCGCAAATTCATGAAATGGGCTGAATTCCCTCAACCCCCTTGGGAACACTCTTGTCAGTGATATCGCAAAGCCTCTAAACAAGCGGGGGGAACATCGGGTGTTTAGGGGTGTGTAAATGGGTCACTAGCACACTTTTTAAATTTTCAAAAAAATAAAAATAATAATTGCAATAATTCAACTGCAGTGAAACTAGCTTAGGACGCTTTTTAAGGGACCAGCTCAAAAGAGCATCTTAACTGGGAAAGCTTCTTATGTGGGAATTAAAAACAAAAACATTTAAATTCTAGAAAAATCAAGCTTATTTCCAAAATTCATGTACCCTACAGTATTTTCACTAACTATTAAAAATCAGATGCTGCTTTTTCTGTTGAGTATGTTTGTAGAATGCATTTAAAAATACTTTTTGTAGAAGAAAATGTTATTATATGGCCACGAAGAAAAAGTTTGTGATTATGAAAGACATTGCTGTTGCTAAATAAATAAAAAATTATTGAGGTACTTAATTTTTACGAAAATAAACTTTATGATCAGGATTATTTTTATAAACGGTTATTCTGTTTAAAGAATATACCAATATTTTGATGAAAATCTCCTTGTTTTGCCGAAACAAAAAAGTTTTTTATCTGAAAATAGGAAGTGAAATCAAGTGTTTTATCAGGTGGTTCTTCCATGTACTGATATAGGAAATGTCCAAGGACCCAAGGAAAACAGCGTCTTATCTGGAAAAATTTCTTCAACGAGAGCTTCTTAAGCAAGTTTCACTGTATTATCAATATGATAAAAAAATTTAGATAAGAGATAAAGAAAATATGCCTCAGATGCAGTTTCTGGCACACCTGTGACCTGTCAAAAACGTCTGTATGTGTCATCGAGGAAGAGAGGTCTCGCACATCCTTAAACTAAAATATTCCAATAAAGTTCAACCCCCTTGTAAATCCTTCAAACCCAAGCATAATTTTTAAACCCTATCAGATAAATTAAAAAAAAAAAAAAAACTAGAAACATTTCACATGTACACACACACACCAGCGTTGAGAAAATGCCACAATGTAATGAATTAACGTCACCAAATTTTCACCTCTCTACACGTAAAACTCGCACAAGTTGTAAAAAAAAAACGTGTACACACGCAAATAAATCCACGTATGCTCGTAAATTTAGGATTTTTGAGACTTTTGACAGCATCGTGGTGATCCGATTATTTCGCAAGCTGTATATATATATATACGTGTGTGCAAAGAAGATTTAAACACGAAAGTCCGTAAAATGTGAAAAGCACCGACACTAAAGAATGGCAGAGCACACAAAAATATAATTTCGTACCACCTATTCTGCAAATGCGTATTGAACAAGTAGGGTAGGAAATTTTTCATTTTTAGCCTTCCATGAAAAATACGAAAAAAAAAATAATAATAATTTTTCTTTTTAAGTAAACCTACTTCTGCCACCTAGTTTCTCTTTTGCCATACTTTTTTGCTATTTATTTTAATCGGTTTTTCATTAAGAAAAAAAAAAAAAAGAAAAAAAAAGACCAATGCAACTGTAGGGCACCTGCTTTTGATTCGATTTGTGTGTGTGTGTGTGTGTGTGTTTAGTTGACGGTTTCTTAGAATGGTGGTGGCACTGTGGCACCCGTCAAAGACGAAAAGTAAAAATAAGAAACCGGTTCGATCATAAATGTATAGGTATATATACATATATATACATATATATATATGAACCTACAGTAATACCTTTATATACGGTGTCTGCTACATGTGTGTGCATTCGGTAGGAACTTTTTTAAAAGAACTGGTAATACGCGTAACGTATCGATAAGATAAGGTCGCTATATTGCTAATGCCGGTATCCAGCGTTATTAATATCGAAGGCTGAACGAAAGAAAAAGCAAAAATAAAAGCCTCTATCTGTCGATAAATTATCTAATGAGTGTTTGTTTTGCTTCTCAAAGGAGCCGAAACGAAAATTGTTCGCTACTCGATTACTCTTTTGGACCGATACGCCCTTGTAAATTCTCGTAATTTATTACGACCAACTGATAGACTTTGTGGAGTAGGTACGAAAAATGTTATATACATATACACCGTTTCAGTTCGGATACTGGGTCAGTGAACCAGAAAATGATAAGACTCGTTCCGGAGTACCCACATCTCATTGGTGGTCCTAAACTGCGGAGCCAAAATACTGTTTAAAGTGCACTACACGATTACTTACGATCCAGAATTGAGAGCAAAAAATTGTAATACGAAGAATATTTGGATAATGTGGAGAAAACGTGTAACTGCGTTGGTTCTGTTGGTTAGATTAGTGTGTGCATAATCAGACGCGTAGGTAATTACGTATTACTATCTGGTAGTTCATCTTCATACAACTTTAAAAGCACCAGGCAGGCAATGAACAAATGCAAGATGAATACGTCACGTACTGGTCGTGTATAGTCGAATAAGGATCTTGATTTCGATTTTCCTAATAAGATTCTTATTATTATTGATAGCTAAATCAAACTTCCGTTTGTGACGTTTCAAAATATGACAAAAAAGAGTTAAAGTGTTAAAGATTAAATATTGCGCAAATTATTCAAGTAGGTAATAAAAATTACGAACATTTACAATACGCTCATATTCTCCAAGTTTTCGTTTGATTTTTGTCTTGCATTGATCTAAAAATAGAGCTAGATGGTCTTTCTGGTCAAGGACGTGTATAAGAGGAGTTCTGGAGATCTAGACCCCTCCTTAGTCAAGAAACAAAACACCTAACCTCTGAAAATTGTGTATTTTTATAAGTTTTGGTGATAATCTGTTGTGGTGGGTGGGTCAGAAGATACCACTGAGAATGTGTTGACCTCTCCCTTACGACGGAACTATATGCACCCTTGTCGCTGGTATTGGTCATGCTAACGTAGGTAGGCTCTTGATTTGACTACAGTACTTTTCGCAAGAGTCGAAATTAATTTTTCTGCTCATCACTCGCCTGAATAATAAGTGAAATTTTCATCATATATGACATAACTCCTTTCAATGGACAACAAAATTAATTTATCTGCGTTTGTATCGAATGAGGTCACGTATAAATTGGTCTAAATGACGAGAATCGTCAAAATCCTTCCATTATTCAGCATATGAACTCATATAACCTTTTTTTTTTTTCTTTAATGAGCTCAAAAAAGATAATGTCGTAGAAGAATTTTCGTGTACCAGCAGAATCAATTAGGTTGTCGGCGCCAATTCTCACCATTTCACTAATTTAATTCACAATTTCTATCAACTCTGCCATCCGTAGAATAGTGTTAGCGCTGAAACACAACAGTAAAAACTACGTTCTTTTATGCAAAAAATAAAAATAAAAAAATTGAAAAAAATAAAAAAGGTCAGCTATGTTGAACGTTGTCCGAAGAAAAAGAAAAAGAACAACGAAAAAAAACAAAAACAAAAACAACACATTCAGTATTTTCCAAACCGCTGACCCCCCCCCCTTCATTATTGGTTTTTTCAAGTCCGAAAATAATTAACAGCGTTAATTAGGGAACTGCTCGAATAATTTACGCCGTTATTTTCGTTAATTATTCGCGTAAATAAGAAGTTAGAGGAGAAGGGAAAAAAAATGAAAATACTATTTAACGCCAGTGGAGCATTTCCATCAGCGTCTGTCGAAGACAGAAAAATATTTCACAAGGAATCGTATAGCTTTCGACCGCATACCTAATACTCGTTTTCAATTACGACATCTTGTACGAAAAAAAAAGCCGCTACATAGGTATGTCATATACTTTGATTTTTATGAATTTTCAGCTATATAATTTTATTGAAACTGAACGATCAAGTAGACTTGGAATTTTTTAAACTCCTTATAGAATAGTTTAATCGACATTATATTGCGAGATTTTTCCATTCACAAAATATCAACATCTTCCATGTTACTTTTGTACAAATGCATACAGGTTACAGAGAGACAGCAATCGATAATACCTATTGTGTATCAGTAATTTAGGTGGGGTTCTAATGCTGGGGTTAATGCATGTTTGAATTTTTCAAACCACTCATTCGTGATTAAAAACCGACCAGTAACGATGTATAGTGCGGAGTCATTGAAATGCATCATATAATACACCAACCATAAGTCAGCATTCAATGCCAAATCAATGAACTGAACTAGCCAAAATTATATCTATCTATAGCCCGGGGTTACTTGGTAAGCTCTCATGTATTACAACTTGTGAGTGCATTAATTACATATCTATAAATATCTACAATCACTACATTTTTCAAAAACAAAAAAATGACAGTGGTACCTATGCTGTATTTTTGAGAACCCCATTCGTGGTTAAAACTATTAAATTCTACATGACTAATAATTGATAAAACTGGAACAAATTGATAGTTTGTCTATTTAATATTTAATAACTTAAATTATTCCGCTCAAAGATGCTAACTTGGGTGTTTTTAGGGCACCATCCTCAATAATTTTTCAAGGGGGCTGCAACTCTAATAATTTTTGTAGGTAGGTATTTTATGTACCAATATCCATTGCAGGGATTTACTCTTGAATAAGGTGGAGGAGCTTGACCCCCTCGACAACAGTTGCATCACCAAAAGCTTGGCAAAAATTGTGCCTTGCTCGTTAAACAACTTTTCAATCACAAGTTGAACTTTGCACAGGATTTAATTCAAACAGTGACGAATCAGACCTATCACTGATTACTACATACGGTCAATCGCATTTTAAGTGCCTTGCCTTACCCAATCCGCTACCATAATAATAAATAAAGTATGATATCATTAATAGCCAACCAAAACCACAACGTATGTATTAATTATATACATGGCCGGCAAAACGTGTGGTGCAGAGGACAAAATGTACCACACAAGCAATTTTGTGTGGTGCAACGCACTCAGTGATGCGACAATCAAATCCAACGTCTTGTTTTTTTTTTTAATCTTTATTTCATTTTACATTTTCGTAATTTGTTAAAGACAGAGACATAAAATATAATACTCCTATTAAACCGAGAATTATTTGCTCTTTTTATTGAAATTTTACGGAAAAGTTTCCCCACTTTCCTCTTCATAACATACATCGTCTTATTTCACAACTTTAACAAAAATTTAAAAAAAATTATTGTGCTTTTTTTTCACTTACATGGAAAAAAGTTTATAATTTTTGTGAGCTCTGCTCACAAAAATTATTTGGCCCCAATGAACTTTGCACCACACAGGAAGAACAAAAATTGTCGGCTATGATTATATACGTATGCTTGTGTGTGTAATTAGCTGAGTATAAATAGCCTCAACCAACGGTAGTCATTAGCCAGTGTTCATTGACGTTAGCTCACCTGTACTTTCAGTACACGTAAATTAACATACAAATTAGTCTGTAGACTACCTTCTGACGTGCAAATACCTTCGTATTGCAACGATCAAAGGTATTCCGCATCTATAATTTAAAAAATTCGACGTCTAGCTTTGAAATCAACAAAAAATCTGTACACAATGGCGGCAATTTTTGTGTTGCGTATGTTTCATGTGCTATACACGAGAAACTTTTGTAAAACATGAAATTCTCATAAATTGACTGAACCTAAAAATTAAAATGAGATATAATTTCTAAATTCTAATATTCCTCTTTCTAATACACTGAAAAAATCTAAGTTGCCACCACTGTTTTCACATTTTGTCTTCACATCCACAATTATTTTCTCCAAGTTCGTGTCACTGATTCTACTTAATATATTGACAAGAAGGCGGAACTGTTTGCTTTTTCTGGGTAGGGATTTAACCCTCAAGAAAAGCGATACAATTTTTTTTTTTTCACAGTAATTTCCCATTTCGAAAAATTTCCAAGGAAATTATTAAGCCACTAACTGTGAGCTTAGCCCTCCTATTTTGATCGTCTCAAACATAGCGGAACAAAATGAGAAAAGGAACAAAAATATTGATTTTATTTATTTATCATTAATTTCATTTATCCTATTTTACAAACTGTTTCTCACCTTTTCTTTCGCTACTCTAGACCCTGCAAGCAAATTATTTTTGATTTTAAATATTGAATGCAAATCAGTCTCTTCAAGATTTCGAAATTCTGAGACCGAAACTTCGTTTTCGAGTAAAACTTAAATCACGATCATTTCCTTTGAGTTTTTTGTTTACTTCCTTTCCCAGGTTAAAAGTACTCATGTGTAGGTAATCATGAAGAGTCAAAAATAGAGCAGGGACGTAGATGGCAACCAAAAATGAAACACTACCGCTTACCATTTACATTCGAGTAATTCTGAAGAAACCCACTTCGAGCTCAGAATGAAAGAAAAGTCTATCAAAAACTAAACGTTTCTACGGAGCCTTTCCCAAAAGAGATCAAAGTGATGTTTACGTAGGTATTTAGCTCAGTCAGCTGTGCATTAACCTTAAAACAAATACCTACTTTTAATGGGTACAAACAAATCAATTTTGAATTTTTCACCACTATGTTCCATTGGATTTTCTACTATTCCAATTTTTCTCAATTTTTCAAGAAAACCCATTTTTATTATCGTTATGCTTAAACTGGTGAATAGGCATCTATGTTGTTTTGAACCTTCCCCTCCACTTCTTAACGCAAATTTGTACTCTTATACCTCTCTGCCTGGTACCTACCAATAAATAAACATTTATGGATACACAGCCTAGATACCTGTTCAGTGTACCTACTAACAAGACTTGAATTTAAGACTGCTACTGTTACGTTCATAAATTTCTACACGTTCTCCTTTAAACTATAGAAACAAAAAAAAAAAAAAAAAAAAAAAAAAAAAAAGTAAACAGCACAGATTTACTAAGCTTGTTAAAAATAAAATAGTAAACAACGTACAAACATATATTAGTACACAGCAAATTTAAAGTGCAGAAAAGATAATAGGTTCGGGATATCTTGTAAAAAAGGACACTATCTCGACAGGTATAGCGAAATTATTCCAAAAAAAGTATTACAATCTGGTGTCGATGCATTGTAATGTCTTCAAAATAGAAATAAAAACAACGATGTCGTCGCTTTTGCATTCTTTTTTTGCATACATCGAAACTTGGTCTTCGGTATTTAAAGAAAGGAGTAAGTTAAGGAGAAAGAGAAAAAAAAAAAAACAGAACCGAAGAAAAAGCCATGGCACTGACAAACGGTTAAACTAAATTGCAACAACTCGTTTTGAAAACTGTTTATCTTTCGAAAGCAATCTTTATGTATGTGTGTGTGTGCGTGCGTATAAGAGTGTTTTTGCATACGATGTTGTAAGTATACAGTATAGCTAGGCTCCATATAAGTATGTGTGAGTGAGTATGAAAATGTTGAACGAAAAAAGCTCGACTGGTAAAAAGAAAACATCCGGCTTACAAACAATATACAATAGAAAATCCGTAATACCGGCGTATTAACTAACGTTAAAAGTTAACGAGGGAAATATGAATTAAACGTTAAAGAGTGTACTATACGACAGGAGTGAGACAAAACGACAGAGATAGAAAAAGACACAGAGACTAAAATACCTATATATATATATATATACACACATATATATATAAAGAGGAAAAGGTACGACGAACTGAGAAAAATATTTTTTTTTGTTTCAAATCCTATACAGCCGTACACTCGAATAATAATAAGCCCGTAACAATTTAATGTATGCAAATATCAAAAGCAAAAGACGAAGGAAATATACACATAGTACAACTCATTGAGTGGCGACCACATCGTCAGAAAGGATTAGATTTTATGGGTGTGTTTGTGTGTTTGTGTGTGTGTGTGTGCGTGCGTGTGTGCGTGCGCGCGCGCTCCTTTTCGAAAAACAGCTCTTCAGAGCTCTTTAAGGCATCGACAATGTTATTTGTAGGTGCTTGCCTCCACCCTTTAGCTTGGTCTTCTTTTTCGTTTAAAAAATACCAGTCTCATCGAAGTAATTGACATGGTAATTTAAACAGAGCCGCTTGGCACTTTAAATATGTCGTCTCAATAACTTACAATACCTATTCGCGTATAATATACATAATAGTACCTTATATTAGGTAGCTCTTTTTCTCTGTTTCCATTGCCAATTGAAAATTCTTCTTCTTCATCGTCTTCGTCTTCTTGTCTCTTCGTATTTATTGCATTCGTTTGTTTGATTGTCTACATCCCTCTTCAAATCCGCGCACTTTCAACTCTCTGTCACTCTCACTCACTCACTCTCTCACTCTCACTCACTCACTCTCTCACTTTCTCTCTCTCTCTCTCTCACTCTCTTTCTCTTCCACTCTTTCTCTTTCTTTAAACAACCGATTTTTTTTTTTTTTTTTTAAAAACCATAATGATAGACTAATGAGCTGGAAAACCGACGCAAAAGGCAAAAGAAGAAAAAGGTAATAACGTTTACAATAAATGAGAGTACTTTAATAGATATAGCCTACACTATCGATGAAATTCGTACCTACGTGTTATTGGTGAAAAAAAAATAATTGACTGAAAATTTCGTCGTTTATAATGAGTGCAAAAAATCTTGGCAATCGATTTGCATGAAATTGTTAAGAGATCTTCTGCCAAAATGTTTGGCGCTAGTGTGCAACGAGATTTTCGAATGAGCAATGTTACCGTCCAGATGGGTCTCAAACCGTTAAAATGGAAGTTAATTTCATAAAAATTGCACAAAAATTATTATTTCGTGAACGAATGGAGATGAACCATTAATTATAACGACAGATATAATTATGTTGTAAACAAAAAATGATGGAAAGTAATTTTTTTTTTTTTTTTAAATACAAAATTTGAAAGTTGAATATTTTTTATTAATGTATATTTTGGTTGGAAATTAATACTCATGGAGACATAAGCTTATGAGAATACTTTATTTTGAGTAATATTTTCTGTAAAAAATAGGATATGGGTGTGTATTTTATTATGTTGTTCTGAAGGCTTACCGCAATCTGTTCATGAGAAAAGGAATACAAGTTTTCATTTTTGTCGAATAAAAGATAAGGTACCTATAAATGAAGGGTCCGGATTATGAATAAAATAGTGGGAGATTAAGCAGTTAGCTGTATACAAACGGGAGGTAAGCCGAATTTCAGTTAAAGTAAATTACGTGATCATCAGATGCGTATGCATGAAAAATTCCGAGAAGGGGAGTTCGAAAATGTTGATAGAGCTGGTATCAAAAATTTTGGTGAAAAACACTAAATTTTTGTGAAGAGGAAGGAGGAGGGGTCACAAATTTTAGATGAAGAAAAAATTTCGATGGGCGTTTTTTTCGCAATCCCCCACCCCGATGTATACAAACTTTATGATTAATGTATTGAATACACACATCCATCGAAACTTATTTTCTGGCTAAACTGAGAGATCACTTCTGGATTCTATGTGTGAATCAACAAGAAAAATCAGAAGAACAATTTTCGTGGAAAAAAGTATCTACTAGAAGATAAGAAGGTTAAGAACAATTTAAAAAATTTTCGGTAGTCTTTAGCCTTTATATTCAAGTATTTAAAAATACATCATTCATTTTCGTACTACTGATCGAACTCAAGGATTTTAAAAAACGAGCACCCATTAATTTCTATATGACAAATTATTTCACGATAAAAAGGCGGTTCATAATTAAACCATTGTTCAGAATTGTTTGTAATTTCTAAGTCCATAGTCGCTGACTTTTCTAAAATATTACTAATTTCCTTAGGCTACCCATTCACATACACAAAGTATCCTACGTTTTATTCTTTGAGAGATTTCCATGAGACAGTAAATCCATCCTTCAAAAACTCAATCTAGTTTACATGGAATCTGAGTAATACCGAAAAAATTATAATTTTCATAAACTTTTGGTACCTATTATTTGAAATTGGTGGAATTCAATCATAGAAAAACGAAGGTAAAATAATATGCAACTACCTACTCTCAACATGAAAAGTTTAAACTTTGGATCTGATCCAGAAGCAACAGTCACGAAGGCGACTTTTTTAAATGCCTACCATTCAAAAAAAAAACAAAAAAAAAAACGCATTTATCAGTCTGTTATAAATGATAATAATTGGTCCAAATTAAAAAGCTCGTTATTTATATTAACATTATTATGTGGAATTTCTGTTCAACGATAGATGAAAAATAAGTCCAACATCTCTACCGATAATTTACTCGCTCCAGTATTGCCCAGAAAGAAAAACATAATAACGAAAATAACGTATAAATTTTCTGATAACTATAATCAAATTAAAATTACCACTCTGATTTCTTTGGAAAATATAAGAGAAAAAAAATTACATATGATAAATATTCTAAACGTTTTACATGCAGGTGAAGGTAGGTAACTAGCAGGTCTTTTAACAATACATTAAGAGTTGTACTATCTGGACGAGAAGCAGCAAAGAAGCATGTATAATTTTTTTTTCCTCTTCTTTACTTTTTATTCGTCTATGCATACAATTACCCAACTATCAATAAATAAGTAAAGAAATCAAAAAAGATGGAGAAAGAAGTGAAAAAAAAAAAAAAAAGTATCGTTGGTTAAAAAATTTACGCAGCACGTGTAACTGCAGGGCAATGAAATTCTTGGTGGAAATTCACGAAAGAATCGAACCGACACTTTATAAAAGTAAAAAAAAAAAAAATCAAATATATACCTATACACGAAACCTTTATTATAAATTATTGACGTGAATGAAGAGGGTTGTGTATATATTTTGATCAAAGTGTACTCTTATATACGATGCCCACAATTATATGATAAGCTGTCAATGAGGAAGGTAATTTATTATTGGAAAAAAAAAAAAAAAAAAAGCGAAAAAATGGACAGGTCGATGGATACCTGCACACAAATACATGATATGTGGCTATATACATATATACCTACCTGTGTTCTAGCCTTTAACGAATAAAATAATTACAAATACATAATTTTATTATATTCTCTTTCATTCTTGAAATATGGACGTTTTAACGTTCGACACTAAGTATACCCTGGACGAGTGCGATCACGAAAATCTGAAATAATTTTCGTAGAAAATTACTCCATTTTTAATAATAAATCATTTGATTTCCGAGAACAGCTACAAAAAAATGACGCATACCCTTAGGCGTAAAGAAGAAAAGAGGGGAAAAAAATGTATATCAGAAAAAAAAACGACAAAGAAAATATGAAATATGTAAGAGACTTGGAGAGTGTGTAAATCGTACGAGTTTATAATTTTTTTATCCGCAATTCAAATTGCAAGAATGTATGCGGTGGCCTTAGGGATGACAACGATGAGCACGTGAAGGTTGTTTCAATATCCAGACAGTTTATTATTAGGCTTAATATTTCATTTGTGGAATAATATGCGCTCCTATTTTTTCAAATTTGAAGTACCAATAAGTCTTCTAAAAAATAATAATTGAATAATAATATTGGAATACATAGAAAATTTAAGGGCGTAATCTAAATACGAGTATGAATAGATTAATGCATCCTCTCACTTCTTTACCAATTTTACAAAACTCAAATTTGCATTAAAATTTGAATTGCTATTTGGTAACATTTTGACATACATACAGCTAATGTTTGACACATGAAATAAAAAAATCTCATGAAACAAAAAACTGAACAGTAGTTTGCAATAAAAAAAAATCACATATATTGAGTGTGGAATACCTTGTTGTGAGAAGTATTCTCACATAGAAGATAATCAACATCTTTGCGTATTCTGCCACATCATAAACAAAGGTATGGGAGAGCCAAATTCTAGGCAAACACTGGAAATTTTATAGCCAGTTCTGTAAGTTTATATAGTGAATTTGGCACACATACACAGATATACATATGTACATATACATATGGTATTATGTCGTAATCTTACGTTGTTTCTTATTCTGTAATGTGATAAGAAACAACGCAGTACATTTGGTATTAGGCCGTGACATCACTGAGATCTTCATCAGGTAATTTGTCACAGTCTGTATAATGTATCTTACCTATATGTATGTCTAGGTTAAGAACATACAAATGTATATGTACATATTTGTTTAACGTCATGAAGATGAAAATAAGCCAGCCTTTTGGCAGTCACTGTCATCAAGGGGTACAAGCCCCAATACCTCATAAGAGTATTGTCCTCACAGTTAGGTTTATATTATTTTTTTGGAATAAGGCAGTGGTTTCTACTTTAAATCTGTAAAATTGCATACCTTTTTGGTGGAGCCATTTGAAATTAAATCATTAAAGCTGTCTGCTATTTCTAGAGGAGCAAAAAATGCAAGACTAAAAAAACATTTTAACCATTTTTCTACTTCCTCATCTTTGGGATATTCTTTACACAAAGCAGCAAATTGTATTTGCAAATTCCAGCACCATGACTGTCCTAAATTAAATCAACATCCAAGAATCTTACAAACATGAAAACATATGTCATATTGCTTCATGACCTGATTTTTTTAAATCTAAGGCACAAATTTTTTTTAAATTCCCTCATGTGAATGTATTTAGTTATATATGTTTTTTTGTACAAATTAGTAAACTAGAGATCTACACAATCTATGTTTACAACATTTTATTGTTTTTACTCAAACGTAATTCCATTAGATCATCCCATTTCTTTAAACAAAGATGACAGCCATAATTGCTAACCATAACTGTAATTTTTGGGGTAAAAACCATAACCAATTTTAATTATAAAAATTTTTTTCAATAACCTTAATAGAACATAATGCAAAATTTAGAAAAATCAAATAATATAGGTATGTGACTCTGGGGATAATATTCGTATGAGGTATAGGGGTTTGTATCCCTGGATGACAGTTGCTGCCAAAAAGCAGGCCTATTTTTGTCTCTATAACATTAAACCAGAACATGCACGTACATTTATATGTTTGTACCTGTACATATATACAGGTTAGATACATTATATGGATCATGAAAAAATACCTGATAAAGATCTCGGTGATGTCAGGGCCTGGTACTAAACACACTGCGTTGTTTCTTATCACCTCACAGAGACAAGAAATGACATAACGTATGACGTAATACCATATGTATATGTACATATGTGTATCTGAGTGCGTGTCCCAAATCCACTGTATAAACTCTCAAAACCGGCTACAAAATTGCCAGTGTTTGCCTTGGATTTGGCTCTCCCATACATTTTTGTATGATGTGGCAGAATATGCAAAGCTGTTTATTACCTTCTATGTGTGAATACTCATAACAGGGTATTCCACAGTGACCATAAATGATAAACACTAAAATTTTGTTTCCATCTATTTCCAAAAGAAAATCTTAGTCGATAGTAACTGTAATCAATATTTTTAAAAGAAAAATATAACAATAAACAAAATGCATTATTTTGGTGGCCACCACTGAGATTAACACATGCAGTTGTTACACACACATACTTACATTACATATCCCTATTAACCAATTAAAAATGCGTCAAAGATAGAATGTTCTGATTTGGGTTATGAGTTACTGGACATGTAGCTGGATAGTGTGTGTGTATTGGTATGGAGATGTCTATTTTCCCACTGAAATATGCGTAGAGCGCAGCTTTAGATGCCAAGAATGTACAACTCCAGTTGCTTCTTTTTTACCTATTTTTAAACCACAGCGCATATAATATGTTGGAGATCTTTTTAGCTTTAGAGCAGACCCATGTATCATGAGACCTGCAGCTGCTGCTGCATGAAAAAAATATTGAACTTATTGGTGCGATGTAAATAGATCTGGCGATGTTGCAAATGAATTTCAAGACCATACCTTGTTTAATTTGAAAATGCTAATGATAATAGTGAAATTTTTGACAAAAAATGAGAATTATGAATGTTTTTGCCATTAGATTTTGAACTGATAAAAAAACATTTAAATTTGATTGATGTTCAATTCTAACAAGTGAAGGTAATCCATTTATCATGTTATAATTAATTTTTGCTCAAATATCTTAGTAAATTAGATAAATTAATTTTATTAAATCAAGTGGGGATGTTGTACCTAGAGACATTTTTGCTTTAGTACCATGCGACACTAGCAATTTTCATTTTTTCACATTTTTCCAGCCATGTCACAAAATAAATCAGGTTGGCCTATCATGAAAATGTTAATTTTCAGCTCATTTCTTTAAAAAATTAATTAATTCTATGATTTTGTCCATTTTTATTTTTTGTTTTTGCATAATGGACATTTCAAAATCAAAACAATCAATATTTGCATTTGTCCAGCTTGAACACGATTATGGGCCTTGCCAAGGGAAGAGTGTGGGTAATTTTCTTTATTAATCTTAAGAAAAAATTTCATGTTTATTTATTCAATCAACTCATTCTTCAATACCCAAGGGCTCAAAAGGGGGTTAATTTAGTATTTTCACATTTTATTGTGTAATATATCACCAAATAATATTTTTGAGGCACTAAATTTGAATGTGAGCTTCATTTTTTCATTCGACCCATTCCTCTGCCAGCAGGAGTTTAAAAAGGGGCCAATTCTGACTTTTATGAATTACGAGGCACAATGGTGCAGCCAAGGGGGTAAAGGGGGCGATTGCCCTCACAACCTTCTTTTTTTCTTTTTTTTTTTGCTTGTCATTTTTCAAATTTGGAAAAAAATTTAGTAATAATTCAGAAGTGACGAATAAAAAAAACGGTCATCAAATTGTTTTGACCCCCTTGAAGAAATCCTAGCTATGCCTCTGACGAGGCATGCTTCAACTCTATCTCATTATCGAAGATCTAGTAAAAACAACGTATGCTCTTAAAGATGACTAAATTTGTTTTTAGAGGGATTGTTTTGAGACTACCGTTTCAAATTCGATAAAAAACAAAAAAGAACAAAATTACCTACCCTCTGATATATTCAGACCAAATTCACGACATTCAGATTCGGTCTTTGGTATTCGATTCCGGAAAAGGTCACCTATAATTTACGAGCGAAAATCATAGTCAATCGTAGCTGGATGTAGCTCTCTACCGAAGCCAAATTAGCTATATCAACAAATGAAAAGGGTAAAAAAAAAAGGTAAAGTAAAGTAAAGAAAAAAAAAGAAGGTAAATCAATTTAGATGTGAATTTATTCATGGGGTATTACGTGGAAGTTAACAAGAGCAGAATCCAGTTCACTGATATAGTTCATGAAAAAGAACTCAACTACGAGATGAGATGGACAGAGAGAACGCGAAAAAAATTTTCATTTACATTAGGATGGTCCATAAATAACGCGGTTATTAGCGACAGACGCAAAACGTCAATTCGAACACGATCGAGCAATTTTGAAAGGAGAAAGAGGAGGTAAAAAAAATATATATATATATACATATATTTATATATTGTGGTGTCCCTCGTAGCTAATGAATTAAAAGTAAAGAATAAATTGTTTTGAATCGTATCGGTTGTCTTCTTAATAAGTAATTTGTATTCATTGACGATCATTTTGTAGCTCTTAAGTCAAACAACGTGAAACAAATAAATAAACAATTCGAGTCAGGTACTAAAACAAACTATTATAACGATAAAAAATAGAGAAAAAAAAAACGAACCAAAATGATTTCGTACTTCTTTCACGAACCAAGCTTGGAATCCTACTACATCAAAAAAACCAGTTCCATGATCGAGTAATAATGCTTGTATCCCATATAAATTCCTTCCTTATGAGGATTTACTGATGAATCTACTTTCGTTACAAAAAAAAAAAAAGTAACGAAACAAAAAAAAATTTGAAATCATAAAATAAAATAATGAAACCATGACCAACGAAGAAAGGTGGATAATTCTTTATTTAAAGAAAACATTAAAAAAATAATAACTACAAATAGCGTTTTAATTATCGTTTATATATTTTTATAGATTGAAAAAAAAAAAATACTGGAAGTAAGAACGATTAGCGATTGTGAACAGAGTCAAAAAAAAGAAAAAAAAAGAAAGAAAATAGGAAAAAAAAAAGAAAATATTTCGTCTCGGTCTTCCAAAAGAAAACCAGAAATCAAGACAAATATTTTATTGCTCCAAAAATTATTATAACTTTTTTTTCATCTCGAAAAAAATGGAAGCTTTAAAAAACTAGAATTAAACGCCAATATATTTTGGTAATATCGTAGGAGAAAAAAATAAATAAAGTCGATGCTTAAAGAAATGACTGCAAAAAAAAAAATGACAAAAAAGTATGAAATGACTGTCGTAAAAACTTAATACTAAAGTTGTAACGATTGCAAAAAAAGAAAAATTTAATATCATTTCGCGACGATTCCAAAGATGCTGAAAATAATTTTTTTTCTTGAAACTGTTCTGCTTTTGCTCGACTAGAAAAAGTTGACATCGATATCAATTAATAAAAAGAAAAGAATAAGAGAATTGATTTTTTTTCGGTTAGTATAAGAAGTTTTTTGTTGAATTATTCAAAAAAAAAAAAAGTCCTGAGAACTTATTTTTATTTTTTGCTTTGGTTTATTTTAACATGAATTAGAAATTTTTCTTAATACATATTTTTGTCGATCAAATTTATGAGTGAGTTACTCGGGCCCGTTAAATTTTTATTTTTACGATATTCAAGAAAGTTACGTAAATGAAAATGTTAAAGTTTAACTTCATAACAAAATCGGTAGACAGACTTTTTTTCATTCCCCTTTCACTTTGACTGTTTAATGAAAGATTTAACCAGTGCGTAATATGATTACTCAAAGTAATTAATATTAATTAAGTGAAAAAGAAAAAAAAAATTCAAGGTCAGTAAACGGAATACTGATGATGTCTAATGAATGTATAAGTTATACGAAAACCAGACTTGATTTTAGGATTGATAAATTTTTATAAATAATATTAAGATCTAATGGCAATGGTATATTACAGCACAGCTCAAAAAGACAGACGTCGCATATTCCAGATGCAGTCTTACTCAAGTCGTTAATACCACAGAGAATTAAATATGAAGAGGATGCATAGGAAACGAAAAGTGGAACAACTTTTGAGATAAAACATCCCCAATCCTAGTGAACGTTATAATTTTAAATCACATTTTAATTCACAAAATTTGGGTTTGTTGCCACTTAATAGTTATATTTATGTGTTTATTTAATTCAATTATATATTTGATGATAAAAAATTATCATTATTGTCAGTGGGCTCAAATACAGGGAAAGAAAATTTGAATGCGGTGCAGTAGAAGTGGGAAATATATCTTCAAAAGAGGTGCATTTTTTGTAGCAGCTTCATACTCGGCGGTTAAAACACCCTACACTAGGTTACTTAGAATTTTCTATTGCTAACTTATCTTAAATTAAGTAGTGCCTAGAAATAAATCTTCAAAGCCAAAAATTGATTAAGTTGAATCCATACGACATCCAAAGAAAACTATCTCAAGTACCTACTTTTGCTCACCGCAGTAGCCAACAAATGATACCATTCCATCTAACTATACCAATATGAATTCTAATTTATTGGCATTGGTTGAATTTACTGTATAGCCTAAGCTTATTGTGGATCTGAAGGTGTGTGGAATCAAACCGGCAACGCATAGTTTAAAAATTGGAATACATCTCCGCGCAGCTACGCCATCACTGATGGAAGACCGCCTAATAGTATTTCATATTCCCTTATCACTCCCACCTATTACGAAGAGGGTAGCTATATACAAACTGTTGGTGGGGAAAACCCGATAAACCCACATCATACACTACTGCAGTGTTGTCCATCATGGAGGGGAGAATGTGTGAACTCGTGTAGCACATGTTAGGGTCACCAGATGTGGATCTGCCAACATGAGGAATGGAACTGGCGACCCACAGGTTAGAAAGTGGTGAACATGTTCACGTGGCTACTACACCACCGATGGAAGATTTCCTAATAGTAGTTCACATCACCCCGTTCATTAATTTGAAATTTTTAAATTTGTATTGAGAAGGAAATAGGCAACAATGAAAATACTAACTGTGGCCTAAGACTTTATGAAAATCAGTAATTGTAGGATAGAATTTTCACATTTCAAAATTCTTTACCCTTAAGATATCAAACGAGAACTATCGTACCAGGCAACTGAATAACTACCAGACCAGACTACTAAATACTAAGACAAACAGTCTGAGATAGATTCAGTGTTTCTCGACGGGGGACATTAAACTTGCCACAAAGTGAAGAAATGACAGTTTTCTTTTGAGTATTTTATAAATTATTTATTCGTTAGGAAAGATTTTTACAAATTACTAATTTCCAGCGTGTATCATTACAGTAATAGTATCGTTAAATGAAAAAATGTGCAGCTCTTTGGACCGATTTTCTTGCTGCCTCCTCATTTATTTCAAAAAATGAAAAGAAATAAAATTACTATTTCAAAATAGGTAGTTATTCACAAGAAAATGTACTAAGAAACGTAGCATCCAAGTCATGGAGCCTTGAAAGGGCTACAAATCTCCTTCTCTAAGCTTCCCTATTTCCTATTTTTCTTTGGAAAAAGTCGATAGTTTACGAGATTTTAAAAGTTAAAAACTAACCACAAACTAAAAACAAATGATTGTTTTGTGCAGCCGAAAACGAAAATGAGAAGGTGGATGAAGATTTCGAGACAAGTCTTATTTTTTCATCGGAATTATTACTTTACCCTTCGTAACCGAAGGTATATAAGATACGAAAGCAGGGCAAATGCATCTAAGAAATGTTTATTTTTTTCATACCCAAACGAGCAAAATAATGTCGACGTTCTATGTCAAACTTTCACCACTTGTTTCAAACATTCGAAAATGGTCAGTGAAAAAATCAATTCTCGAACAGAAAAAAAAAGTGCTAGAGAAGGGGGGAGGGACAAAGCTCATTCGAGTATCTCCTTTCATTTCCGACCAAAAATTTAGAAAACTAAATCACTTGGGTCTTTTTCTTCTCATGCCCCCAAAACTTCTACTTTATTTCAACTCAAGTGCAATAAAGACTGACACAAGAACACAAGTATAGACGAAAAGAACGAAAGAAAACAAAGCAAAAAAAAAAAAAAAAAGCAACCACCTAGAAGCCCCTCAATCAACTTTCTAATTACGATACTACTGTCCAAATTACGATTTACAAAAATTCAATTACAATCAAATGAGAGAAAGAGAAAGATAGAGTGAGGGGGAGGGAGAAAGAAAGGGTGAGTGAGAGAGAGGGAGAGAAAGAGAGAGAAAGAGAGAGAAAGAGTGAGTGAGAGGAGGAAGAGAGAAAGTAAGATAGAGAGAGAGATAGAAAAAGATAACAGGAATTATATATCAAGAGTTTCAATCCTTTAAAACGCTGAAAAAAAAAAAAAAAAAAACTTTCATCGCCAACAAAAAAGAACAACATTTTGCGAATCTAAATCTGAAGAGAGCTGTCATTCTCTAGGTTGATGGCATCGAGCATTTTTTTTTTCTCTCTTTCTTTCTTTTCTTATTTTGTAAATAAAGATATCTCGTTTGTTATACACAGGCTATGGCTTTGCGATGTTAAAAAGAATGTTGCACAACTGTATAGTGTGGCAAAACGATTTTTTTTCCTTATGTTTTTCTACTTTTTTTTTTTTCTTTCTTCAACTCTTTTTCACTCACTCATTATTATATTCACGCCGTTCCTTCAGAGTGAAATGTAACAAGTATGCCGTCGTTTGCTTTCGCTATGTTTTGAAAAGAGACAAAAAAAAAAAAAAAATAGAAAGAAAGAAATGGAGAAAAAAAAACACTCTTCCGATTGTTTCAAACGAAAAATTTGTATACAATAAAAAATGCAGCAGCCCCAAAATATTATACGAGTACACAATATTATACTGTACTTCTAGGTACATGAGAGAAAATGAAACTGTTTTTGTATATAAGCAACAGGTTGGTCGAGCATAGCTATACGTGTATATATATATATACCTAAACAATTTTATAAAGACACATTGTCTCATCTCTCTCCTACGCATCTATAACGATATCATTTTCTTCTATAATGTATAGTGATGATGATAATGATAATACACGTACAGACTACAAACATGGATAGTCATTATTGTAATTAAAAATCGACTGCATCGTATACATATAATATGTATAAAGGTCGACGACATGAAAATGATTAAGTATTAATTAAATCGTGGCTGTATGTCTGAACAAAAAAGTAAAAAAAAAAAAAAAAAAAAAAAAGGAATGAAAGAAAAGAAAAGAAGACGACAATACGTCGACTATACTCCTCGACAGGTACCCTTTAGTCTTCAGTACTATACCTATCAGATAAGTTAGAAGTATTATGAAAAAATGTGCGGATGAAAATTTTTATCCAGAGGATACATATATATATATATATAGGCAGTATGTAAAATATATATTAGACTATAACATAGGTACCTATATTATACTATCGTTGATTTATTCGAAATTAGACTTTCGTAATTTTTTTTCCGAATTTTTGTTTTTTTCACTATACGTAGGTATGCCTCTTTCTCGCTCTCTACCGAGCTGAGAGAAAACGCAGTGATAACTCATCCAGTTCACCACGAATACGTAGATATATATGCGATTTATTCGGCAACCCATAGGTGTATATTGATACGATAACAGGCGAAATTACGATGATTTATAGAATCGCTGGTTTTTTTACAGGGTGGTACATGATTCACGGTACATGGGCAATTAGCGCATACCTGCGGAGATGTAGATATTTTGTGATAATATACCCACAGGTATATTATCTTACTTTCGCGAGGTAGGTATAGTTGGGCCGAAGGTGAGGGGAAAAAGGGTAAGGTATTACAATGCATAAAAATATAGGCTATATATATATATATATATATATATATACGTATTATACTAAGTATACCTATATTATACGTGGCTAACGGACTACTGTATTTTTAATCAGCTGCGAAAGTTGACGTTGAAAATAATATCGTTACGAACCAATCCGAACCATTCAACCATTGCATAACTAATTCTACGACTGTGCGAACAAAATATTACGGTGACCTTTACAACGAACGCAGGATGTTCTATTATTTTATACCGAATACTGTTCCTTTGTCGGCTGTACCTATAATTGTAATATTTTATAATATATAGGTATGGAGAGAGGTGCAGAGCCTACTTAACCAAAATCATCGGATCGAATAAGCACACAAAATATTATACCTAAAACAATAATTTATGGGGCCAATTGTGGAGACGGATAGGGTTAGGTATTCGCGAGAACAATACGAGACCACAATATTTCACCGTTTTGGCAGTAAACGGCTGCCTGGAAATTCTACAAAAGAGAGACTCGAATATTAATGCAAATTAGTCGGTTGTTTTTTTTCGTTGGAAATTCCAAAATTGGACAAGATGACATTAACGACGTCAATGACTTAATTAGAGAACATTTTTGAAGAATGTGATTTTCAAGAACGATCAAAAACGAAGCTAAAAGGAGTATGTGGAGCTAAGCTCTCTAAACCCACCTTTGAAAAATTCGAAATTATTGTATCATTGAGAAAAAAACAACTTTACTCATTCAAGAATTGGGAGAACCTTAGGCCTCCCACCTATAAATTTTATCCTATCTTCGCTTCTGAGAACGTATTTTACTAAACCGCAATTCGGGGTCTGTAGCAAGACTTCCTCAAAGGGGAGGGGGGATTCAAATGAACTTTTAAATTCATATTTGGAATTTTTTGTTTGTATTCTTTCCAGTATGTTCTTATCATCATCGGAATTCCCCCTCTTTCTCTACTATAACTGTTGCCAAAAAATAGATTAACGTTTTTTTGGGAGGGGCCATGGTGCCGAACCTAAACCCCCTTTTGCCACCAGCTCTACCACAATTATATTCTCTCGTGAATTTCTTACGAAAAAAAAGAATCAATGATTTTTGAAGGAGGGCACGAAGCCTTTTTTCCAGCTACAGAACGCAAGGTAAATCAATGCCTGGATACAGGATTTCATATTTTCAACACACGTAGAGGAGTCCATGCTAATGGGCTGGTTCTCAGAAAATTTCAGTATACTAAGTCGGTACCAGTGGAGTTTTATTTCAAATATTTTGGTTAAGACAAAGTCGTAGCCATACACATGTGATGAAGACGATCCACAAAATCATAATTATAACCTGTAAAATATCATAGATTTTTGGACATAAAATTACGATAGGTACATTGGAAAAGATAACTCGGAATTTACATGAATTATACATAAAAACCGTGGACTTTCTCAATTTTTTGCAAATTTTATGTGAGAAAATTATGTCAAAGATAAGTATTTTCTGCTATTCCCAGCATAAAAATTACATTTTTGGACATTTTTAGCTATAAAAAATGCAAAAAATAGTAGCAGTAAATGGTGGAGAAGCACATGAACACATGCATTTGAAAACGAAAGGAAAGAAACCATGTGGCAACAGGGTGTTTGCTTTATTGGTGTCATTCGATCAGCAGATTGGTATCACATCAAAATTGAATGGAAAAAAAAAAGTGACAGATAATGACGTAATGACGTAATGACGTAATAACTAATATAACGAATAAATTTTATTTTTACAGTTGAAAAACAAAACATAGAATTGGCTAAAGAAAAATAACAAACTTGGCGATTGTAATAGGATTTTGTTGCACTTCGTGCAAAAACCATAAAAATTAAAAATTAAAAGGTGACCTAAATAAACAAATCTACACACACTAATTCATCTTATAATATTGATGAAGTCACTTGTATATTCAGCAATAAAATTGAAAGAGTTTATTCAGCGTACCACACGCTGATGATATAGTTTATTCTCAGTAAATTATTCTAAACTTTTATTTTTCTTGTCTCATTACCAGTTTGTATTATTTATAGTAGACCTAATAGTGACGACAATCGTTCAGTCGAAGTGCAACAGAGAATTTCTAACCCCTTTACACGAAACCCAACGCATACATTAAGGTGGGCAACACCTGTCGATTTTCATTCCCTCGATTTTTACTCTTGGCATCCTGGCACAAGTTATAATGATAGGTACCTCATTACGAGTTCCATCCTTAAGTGTTTTTTAATTACCGTAACTTGCCTGTAAGTTTTTTTTTTTTTTTTTTTGGAAGTAACCTACCCTTTTAGACCGAATCCTGATGCACGCAATCACTTTTACATTAATCATGAGAACTATTGATAGGGTAGTTGAAGGATCTATTCAGAACCGTTTTTAATAATCTTCGTATATAGTATAATATACAAGAACAAGTGGATGTGTGTGGTTGTTCCAAATGTTGCTTCATCTAATGGCGGCTGGAAACGATCTTCTCCATTCAATGTCGGATGGGTTAGGCAAAAAAGCTATTAAAGAGAAAAAACATCATTCACTAAAAGTCTCCTCGATTCAATGGTTAAATTGATTTTTTCAGCCAGTGATCAGTAAGTTTACAATATCGTTTTTCAGTCGTTTTTAATCCTTATGACCTGACAAGCATATTACCTTTCCACCTCTTTGTTTCTGCTCCTTTTCCTTATTAATTTATCAACTACTTAAGTACCTGCATTTTCTGACGAAGAGATATACTTGCTGAAAACTTACGACGACAAAATTGTATGATTTACATGATTTTTTACAATTTTTTATTTTTTCGGTGTATTTTTCAATAAATTTCTCCAAAAATTTTACATAAATTTGAAAAAAAAAAAATCTTTAGGAACAAAGTGGTTAAAAAAAAGAGTAGGAGATTTTCGATCTCACATGTCACGTATACACTAACAAATTGCAGAAAAAGCTCCACATTCGACTACGTTACCTTGAGCAAACTCTTATGGCCGCTATTTTTATTACCTCCTGTACCTAATGGAAATAAATTAATGAAGTTTTTTTTAGGTAAGACATTGAGCATTTTTTTAAAGGGAAATGTTTTTTCTTTAAACTGACTTTTGACATGAGGTGCAAGAAAATCAATAAAAAATTTCAGAAATTTTGTTCGCTTCTCGAAAAATTGGTTGTAATCGATGAACGGCAAAAAACAGAAATTTAAACCTACTTTTACGACAATAAAACTGGATAACTGGAATATCGTTTAGCTAGGTATTTCGGGTGAAATACTGGAGAAAAAAAAACTGAATTAAAATTTTTTAATACAAAAGTATTCGACTACTATTTCGTTGTCGCTTGTTCGCAACCAGAACTGAGAATAATAAAAATTTCATTTTTGTAACACCCACCCCAAAAACGGACGTTTTCGTACATATTTACCACAATATCGAAAAGTAAAATTTCGCTCGTGTTCATCTTGGGGCTTTCTAAAGAATATTAAATCACTATTTTGGCCACGCGTGCGCACAATGTCTTATTCGATATTATGAAATTTCTGCACATCTTGATTATGTAAAAAACTGTGAAATTGCCTCTTCAATTGAATGCAACATTTCAGCTTTGAAACTAACCTCTCTTATTTCATTTCGTGAATCCTCAGCCTCTATTTAAGCTAGAGAGCTACGACTGATGTTGTTGACAAAAAGGTAAAATTAACAAAATTTCCATTTAATTTTTTACTTAATCTATCTTCAGCTCTTTGAATATAAACAAACGAAAAAAAGACAGGTTTTTGGACATTAGGAACATCTCCTCATTCACTCAATGACTCCACAGCCACTATATTAAATTTGAGCCAGAGCGCTGGGGTTGGAATTTATGGAAAGAAAATAAAATTTTGATGAATTTGTTTTTCATGGTAATATTTTAATCATCTTCAGCTGTATGAAAATAAAAGAACGAAAAAAAAATTTGTCTTTTTCGAATCTAGAAACTACACTTCTATTTCAATACATAATTCCTCAGCCACTGTTTAAGCTGGAAAGTTTGGGTAGGTATGGCTGGAAAGTAAAGAAAATTTACTTAGAACTGTATTTCATCAAAATTTTTATTCATCCTTAGCTAATATAAAATAAACGAACGAAAAAAGTAAATTAAAGGATAAACTATATAGCTATGTCTGTAAAGCAGTTATAAGATCTATATACTTCTTGCTTATCACTAATTTATCGATCTATATGGCTATGTCTGGCGGTGCCCATATAAATCAATAAGAGTTATAAAGAGTTTGGAATTTTTGTGTTTTTCTGATTTTTATTGTGAATTTTTTATATTGTTAATAAGCTAATAACATCCCTTCTTATCAATAAAC
Source organism: Ericerus pela (assembly GCA_011428145.1). NCBI lineage: Eukaryota > Metazoa > Arthropoda > Insecta > Hemiptera > Coccidae > Ericerus > Ericerus pela. The sequence goes on from WOFM01000429.1 coordinate 1,701,172, forward strand.
GGTTAACTTCTGCGCATGCCTCTTGGTTTCATTATAATATAGACAACTCGAGAACACCTCTTTATAGTCATGATTTCATTAGGGTCCTTTTAGATAGTTCGTAAATGGCACCCAGAACATAATATTATAACCGTTAAATACAATCTCTTATTATTTAGGTGTTTGCATTTACAGTGCAATTTAAACTTCGATAATCCTTCAACTTTGCCCCTTATTTTTTCATCATAATGCCACTGTGGGCATTACAATGCTCTTTTATTCATATGACATCTGAAAAATGTACAAAAAAAGCTCGTTTTTCTCACAGCAAACAGCCAGTCAGTATGAGAGAGAAAGAGAGAGAGAAAGAGAGAGAGAAAATACAGCTAAAACAGAGCGGCTATCCACCACCCAACACGTACCTACACCAAGGCTTGGAAATTTGTGGCCAAATACCGATTAAGATTTGTTTTTATTTTCGTTTTACTTCCCCTCTCCACCATTTTCCAGCTTCTTTATCTTTTAGTTTTTGTTTTTATGGAACCTCGTGAAAATGTGCGTCGTAAACGCAGATTGCATTCGTTTTCCTCACCACCTCACCCACCTACCCACTCACCCCCCAACACTCTTTGCTCTTCTGGTTTTTCCATCTACAAGTCTCGTCTATACGTTTCTCGTTCAAAACGAGCTTAAGCTACGTTGAATTTTTGAACAAAAAAAAAAACAAAAAAAAACGAGCTATATAAAAACTACCGCTAAGTACACGGAAATAATGGAAATTTAGAAGGGTAGAAACGCGTAAGGGTAGTAAATGAAGTGTACATTGGTGCTGAGGGGACGTACGAAGGGGTTCGGTTGTAAAACAAAATGGGGCGTATACCCTATTGTTTACAGTGACTTGCAAACATTACTTAGCTTTGTGTTATTTTTTCTTCTCTTCTTTTTTTCTCACTTCTTTTTTTTATAACTATTTTTTTTTTTAAATATTATTTGACCACCACGCGTTTCTGAAAATTGAAAACGTTTTTCTGCAGAAATGTTTTTCCATAGATTCGGACAAACATTTAAATTTCATTTTTGTTGGACGAAAATTTTTACACGGTGGTGTTCCAGTCGTTGTAAATTTATAGTTTAAATTACATTGAGAAGGTACCTAAGTGTGTTTTTTTTTTATTAACTCCCTTTCTTATCGTCTATGGAAACATTTATACGCACTCGTTTTTCGAACCACTGTTTAGCGTTCAAAGTCAACGTGAATTTTACGAATGAATTCCAGACCGAGACAACTTGTCACATTAAAATTATTGAAAACTTGTGACAGATCAATTACGGTTTTAAATGTTGAATGGGACTCAGTACGGCGGATCATTATCAAAAGTTACAACGCCTCATTTCAGAGTCAAATTGGAAAAGTTTTGCACCGGTAACTGAGATCGTATACCTTTCGTGTAACGGCACAGCTAGAGTAAATATTGAAAATGTAGGTTCCAACCTTCGTCTATATTCTTAAACAATTTTTGTTTTTTGTACATATTTTTGAGAACTTTCAACTCAAATATCGAAAAACTTATTAGTCGAAATCGCATAAAAGTAGCAAATAGCAATGAGGTATTAGTCTGGTTTTAGTGTACGTCTTAAAATTAAAGGATTATTTTGTGAATTCTGACTCGAACTTACAAAAAAGTAACAATTTTTATGAGGAAAAAGCCTGAAATTTCTGACAGGAGTAACAAATATATTTTATTTTTTCAGCAACTCTTGGACAGTTTTTCAATACAAAATCGATGTCCATCAAATAGCTCACCTCACTTTCAAAAGGGTAACATAGTGTTCAGTCCTGGAACTGAAAAGCGTAAGGAGGCAAGTCATAAAACAATAAATTTATAAAAAACTAATTTGAAGATTTTTTTTTCTATTATCTTCCAAGAGTACCTACCCACAATTTACTTCGTTGTGTAAGGCTTATTTGCCAGTTTGTAGGATGGGGAATTGCTTTAAATATCTTATATCTACTTGACTTTGACCCAGATGCAAAAACGATACTTGTATCAACAGTGACTTAAAAATTACTTAACAAATTTATCACTACAATACATGTAGGTACAAGCACAAAATTATTTCTGATATTATTTCGCTAATTATTCACTCGATGCGTATGTGCCATTACCTACACAGCCACCAACAGACAAGAAAAAAAAACAGTTTGTTGTTTCTCGTTGTTTTCTCAGAAACAACGAATTTTGCAGTGTTACCTGAAATTCAGGATTGGCACAAGCCAAAGCACCACAGAGTCGTGCTTCAGGGCTTGTATCTATATATGTTTATAGTTTACATATACGTAAATATAATTGATAATGGAAAAAATTCAAGAATTAGTAAAATATCATTCTTGCATTTGACCCTCAGTTTTATCAAAATGATGAATTGTTCCCATTTACCACTCACCTCCAGAATTGTTACCAATGATGATAACAAAAACTAGCCAAATTAAAAATATCGATGCAAATACATAAATCTACTTTAAACTTCCTACATCTTATCTCGATCACTGAACGGGCATTAAAAATAAATTTTTTTTTTCTATACCTTTTATATGTAGTCATCCTAAGGAGAATAATACATATTATATACAGGAAACATTTTTGTTTTCTCTCAGATAGTCTACACACAAATTTGGCTCCGACCAAAAAATTGAAACTATTTAAAAAATATGTTTTTGTCACAAAAGTCGTTGTAATTCATCCACTTTATATTGGACCTTATAAAATACTTTGCTGAAATAATGTACCGTATTATTGTAGGAAAGAAAGAGTAGTTTTAACCACTTATCCCATTAAGGAGCATGCTCATCAACCCGAAATAAATATTAAACATTTTGAGACCCAAGTGTTGTCCGTATTAACCACATGCAGAATTCAACTTCTAGAATAGCCTGCTTCTAAATTAAAATTCTCAAAATTTGACTTTGGGGACAATACTCGTATGAGGTAATAGGGGCTCGCACCCCTCGACGACAGTCGCCGCCCAAAGGCTGGCAATAATCGTCTTTATGACATTAAACAAACTTACACTGGTGCGTTTGTATGTTTGTACCTGTACGTACGTACAGGTAAGATACATTGCACGGGCCGAGATCAATTACCTGATAACGATCTCGGTAATGTCATGGCCCGGTACCAAACGCGCTGCGTCATTTCTTATCACCTTGACAGAGGCAAGAAACGACGTAACGCATGACATAATTACGTACATGTATGTATGCATGTGTGTCTGTGTGCGTGTACCAAATCCTGTATATAAACTCTCAGAACCGGCTCAAAAATTGCCAGTGTTTGCCGAGGATTTGGCTCTCTTATACTTAACCGTATGAAGTGGCAGAACACGCAAATACTGTTGAAGACCTTCTAGTGTGAATATCTCTCACGACAAGGTATTCCACATTGACTTTTGAAGAAAAATTTAGCACAAAACCGATTGGGAAAATAGTGGTAAATACATAAAAGCTTCACACTCAGATATATTCCAATAATTTAATAAAAATTTTCCAACTGTGAAGAATACTTTAAAAATAAATGTTTAAAAAAATATTTAAAAAAAAGTCATAAATTTTTACAGAGGCTCGTGTCCTGCTTAATAGCCCATAAATTTTTCTACGGGAAATTATTGGGTTGAAGTAATTTTGATATTTTCACATCAGCTATATAAATAACAATATTTTAAAAGTGAAATTTTTCAAAAACTTTACTAACAATTGAGTTTTATGAGTTTTAAGGGTTTGAAGATATTATATTTTATTAGCTATACACAAATGAAACCAGTATTTACCCTTCTATTTTCAAGTGGAAAAACGACATTTTATCCAGGACCTACCAGCGGGAAAAAAGTAGTTACTTAAGTTACTTTACCTCCCTAGGGAGTAAAGTAACAAATGGTCGCAGACATACAGCTAAAGAGATGTCCAACGTACACTCAAAATCCATTAAAAATAGAACCTTGATAGAATGTTTTGAATTTGAACATTTGATATTGTACACGTGTTGTAGCTTGATAGTTTCTGTGTGTATTGGTAAGAAAATGTATATTTTCACAATGAAATATGCGCAGCTTTGGATGTATAGAATGTACAATTTGAATAGTTTCGTTTCTATCTTTTACATGTTTTTAAACCGCAGTGCATATAAAGCATTAGACATCTCTTCAGCCATATGTCTCTGACTTTGGTAACAAATTTTTGGGGTTTGTTATTTTCACACCTAACAAACTCTAGGGGTTCACTTTTGTTCACTTTTGATTCAAATTGTTGAATTAGTGATAATAAAGTTCACTTCTGTAGAGTAATAGAGATATGAGGATAAGATAATATTTTTTTAAATTATGAAAGGTAAAGAAAGTAACTTTTTTCTCTTCATCATTGCAAAATCTTAAATAATTAATATGTACTTCTATACCTGAGGAAGAACTTCTATTGCAATATGAGAAAAAATTATTCGCAAGTCTGTTAATAAACCTAACCAGTTCTTTTAATGAACATTGGTGGTGTGTTCAGAATAATTGTAGATTTTCAGATTAAGTAAGAAGTAATTAGATGAAATAAGAAAAACTTTCATTATTCAATAGGTAAGTATTGAATTATTTTCACATAGTAGTTCTTTGATTCCATCATGTAGTAATTAAATTATTTAATTCTAGTTCATTTCAGATTTTTTATTCTAATGTCGTAATATGCTTCAAAAATTTTTATGAAAAATCAATCTTATCAATTAATAAGATTTCATCTTTACACAATCCTGAGAATTGAACAAAATTACACATACTTTCAGCCCACTGATTCACTCACGAGTTCGTTGGGTGTGAAAATAACAAACCACCAAATTTTTTCCACGTATTATATATATATCATCATTTGAGCATGTTTTCGTAACAATCATAATTGGTGCATGAATACATAAGACTCAAAACTGTTGAAAACAAAGATGAAAATGGCGTTTTTTTTAGTAAATTGAATATTTCCATTCACTTAAATTAATAAAGTATCATACGCAACGTTCTCACATTTCCTCACATGTTGCGTAACATACTATTTTTCATAGATAGTTTGCGAAACGAGGAACTTTAGCGAAAGGGAAACAAGTTGCATACGATATTAATTTTGCATCGAATTCACTAAAAAGAGTTATTTGTATTCAATGGAATAAATCAACTTCTCTTATCAATAGAATTTAATTAAATAGGTAATTAATTCGGGATAGGTGAACTATTCTTGTTTATAGGAATCAACGTTTAAAATGACCCCTATTCATTCTATCATTACGCAACTTGCGTACGTGCAAAACGGCGCCATGGAGAATTAAAAATTCCGATGAGAAAAAACTCATTTCCACACTATAGTGGAAAAACGAAAATGATTTTCGACTGTTCCAAATCCATTTGAAAATCTCTCACTCTGCTAACTAACATCGATTCAATAATAACCTCGGTTTGATGTATGAGTTGCGAAAATGTACTTAATTTGAAGAAAATAAAAATGACGTTCTTCGATGCAGGGCAAACTGTCTTACGTTACGGGTACATCTCTCCAAATTAAGGAAATCGGTGCGAAAAAAGTAATGATTATAGTCGGATACCATCTTCGTAGCCACTTAATCATACAGGAAACTATAAAGACAGATAGACTATCAGCGCGACCTACATTTAAATACCCATTAACCGCAACTGAGAGGCGAACTAGAAAGTAAAAAATAAAATAAAATAAAGAAGCAAACAAAAAACGACTATCGTAACCCTGAACCTCCGCAGCGTGGATACGAGACCATCGCCCAAAATTAAAGTCATTTCCAAACCACAATACGACGTAATTTAGCCGAAAAATAGTACTCCTTTGGTATTACACAAGAAACATCATTAGCCCTTCTTCTTTTCCACCCCTATAGTGAGACCTTAATGTTCCCTTCTTTTTTTTGTCGTTGAGGGCGTTTTGTTTCCTCAGCATCTTATGTTTTCTCTGTCTGTCCGTCTGTCTATCTTTCTCACTTGCTATTCACGCTCTGATAATTTACTTGTAAACTTCAAAAGAAAAATTTTTCATCATCTGAATAATGAATATTCGTTTTGCTTCGACGTTATGGGACAACAAATAAGTTACCTAAATTCACGCCTTTTCAACATTCACCGCTAAAAGGGGTGAATTTTTTGTCATTTTTTTTTATTCAGATAGTTTTTTTTTTTTTTTTTCGTCATCATTTTGGGTCGCACACGTTTATTAGAGTTTAATTGCGTGATTGATGAGATACCCAGTTCGATTGACAAGGGGGGTAACACTCCGGTGGAACGGAGACAGGTGAAGAGAGGAGGCAAGCACGGAATTTTATTTTTAAACAAACGAAGGCAGAAGGGGATGATACGAAGGGGGAAAGGTGGTAAGAAAAAAAAATCCACGCTGTTACCTTATAGTATATACTTGCTGCTATGAAATAACGATTACCTTTAGGGCACAATCCTTCGAAAATAATATGTTTTTTTTTCTCCATTTCTTTTTGTTCCTTGTTCAAGTTTAGGTCCTATTTCAAATAAATTGCTCGAGTAAAAACGACAGAGAGGGAGGAGAAAAGAGAGCAGCGAACTCGGAGCAGCCTATGGCTAAATAAAAAGCAAAGTACATTTTCGTATCTTCGTAACAAGTTTTTTCTCCCTCTTTTTCTTTCTCTCTTTTTCAGCTATTCCGTTCATTTTATGTCAAAATTCTTTCCTGCTTTTTTTTTTTTTTTTTTTTTTTTTTTTTGTTATTTTTTCCCAAAGTATTTTTTTTTTAAATTTTGCTATTTAATTAACATAAGTACAAAAAATTTATTATTTCAGGAGGTATCGATATCCTGGAGCAAAGAGAAATTATTATTTTTGACACAAAAATAGTAGGTAATGACAACGATGATATTTGCATGAGAATTACATTCGTAATAATATTTTCATAAAGTTCAACGTCTTTATCAAGAAAAATACTAACGTGCCACCATCTGTCTTTTCTAAGCCTAAATAAAGGAATGTTTAATATCTTCTGAAAGAGAGGCATAAGTTTCAGCCCTTATAAAGCAATGGCATATCGTAAGGATGTTCAAATGGTCTCGACCATCTCTTCCGATTCGCACCTAATCAAAATTCCACCACCACCAACAAAGGCACACTGTTTTTGTGTGTAAAGCTTTTTTTTTTCAGATTTAAAGGAGTAGGACCCGCCCCCTTATCTATGTCCTCATTATAAAGGGTAAACAACTATACCAAAAAATTCAGAAAAATACAATGATTTTTTTTATTTAAATAGTTGATTTTTCATTATTTTGATGGAAAATATTTGGATTACTTTTCATGACGTAGGTATTGAGGGTGCTAAGAGAATTTTATAAAATTTAAATTCATACAACATAATCAGCTGTTCATTTTGAATTTCATTTCTCAACCTAAACTCATGATGACTAGATGTAACATATTTCAGTTTTTAGTATTAAAAATGCTTTTAAAGTTTGTGAAAAAGCGTCCCCCATCCGATTTTTAGCGGGTGAAATTGTAGATAAAGACTGTAAAAAAAGTGAAGCGAATAAATGGTAATGAAAAATAAAGTCGTGGTGGTAACGTTGTTTTTTTTTACACAACGAATACGAAGCTGAAAGAAAACGAAATAAATACATAATATTTTAAATTTTTATTCATTTTCAATGTATCCCCCCCCTCTGATCGTTCTAAAAAGATTGAAATCTGTAAATTTTTTTTAAATCAATCTCTCTGTTGCGAGAGTAATTCATTAGGTTGAAGTTACCTCAACAAATAAGATAAAATAGAAATATTTATCTTTATTAAAATAGAATTTCAAATTATTACAAACACTTCAGAATTATACTTAGAACTATTTCTTAATATTAATGAGACCTAACGTCCATAACAGCTAGTATGAACCCTAACGTTTCTACTTGACTGTAGGTTTAGGAATAATCATGTCTTTGAAATGAAGATACGACATCACCTTCGTTTCCATTGTTTTAATCAAATATGGCCGACCAAAAAGGTGGCGTGATACAGAACATCCGCCAAATATGATGACACATTACAGTCAGCATATCTGGTGGTGTCTGATCGTGAGAAGCTAGGTGAGATATAGACAGCTATTATTCCGAGAATTGGGAATAATAGTTGTCTATAATTTGTTCGACACGTTTTTGTAGACAAACTGAATCGTCTGTAAAAACGGGACGGAACACTCTCACTGAGAAACTGTTAGACTGAATATTGAGAGCACAAAAGGAAAAAAATTGTAATCAAATTTCTTGGGGGAAAAGGAAAAAAATTTTTACCCTGCTTTCATAATTTGGTTAAATGAAATTTCTGGAGAGGGCCACTCCACTCGCAATTTAACTCAAAAATATAATTTAATAACAACTTAACTTAATAAACAGAGCAGTAAGCCAAAAGTTAATTTGAATCTGACATCAAAGTTGCTAACATATCTTGCGGATATTTTTTTAAGCTTTGAAAACGGAATATTAAACACAAATCCATTCAACACAGTGCTAAATAAATCCTTAATTAATACTTTTGATGGTTTGTTTTGAGTAAAATACGGATGTTATTGATTTTATTTTCCATCACAGTATCCTGAAAAAAATCATCCACGTAGACATGTAAAATGATTCCTACTGTTAAATATCATTCTCCAAAATCTTTTTAAAAACCCATAAGTTAGGAAAAAATATCTATCATTCCATTTTCATGCCTCTATCAGCAAAAAATACCTGTATGTCACAGGGGTGTCAAATCCCAATAATAGAAATGAGATCACTATCCATAGTTATCGATAAGCAATGCTGAAAATGATAACGATTGATAATTTCTAAATTTCGGGTTTTTGCAGTTAAAATCATCGGTTTTAATTACAAAAAATAAAAAATTGTATTCCCAATTGAAGGTGTCACCTGAAACGTTTTGTCATTTCACTTTATCTAGCAACTGATATATTAATTAGAGCATTTCTCTTTTATTGTTATCTTCTTGCCTGTATATTTTGGAAAATTTTTGGGCCAGCGAAGGGAGGAGGGAATAATCTTTAGTTATCGATAACAGAGCCAAAACCATCGATAGTTATCGATAAGCAAAAAGTCCGATACTTCCCATCTCTACAGAAACAAATAATAGAAGAAGATTACCTATTAACTGTGGGTGATAGGAAACTTACTTGAAGAACTAATAGTCACTAATCAGTAATCATTCAACAACATTAGGTTTGTTTTATTTTCCACGCACAGTTGACACCACCGAGTTGACACTAATGTATGCTATTCTACTCTTGCTAGATACCTAGATGCATCAATTGAAGAATGGAAACAATGATTCAAATGTAGTGGAACAGCATACCTTGATGTCATCCAGTTCTCTTTTTTTTCTTTCTTTTTTTTTTTTTTCTGGAAAATAAAACAAACCTACTGTTGGATGTTCAGGTATGTAACATTTGGCTAATTATTTCAATTCTTTATGGAGCACATCGCTCTGGGATTGCTGTGGAGAGTGAAGAAGGAGGACAGGAGAATTTTTTCTTTGAAATATCCTCAAAGGGTGTATGAAGAATTCAAGAGGGTGCATTGCGTCCCTTGCGTCCCCAAAACATGCGCCTATGAATCTATTTCATTTCTTTCACAAAGTGTATGAATCAAATTTTCATGTCAACTATACCATTTTTTTTTTCACATGTAAGGAACAATAATAATTCTACAGACAATTGATTCATTTAATTACCTAATAGTTAAGTATTTCAATCAGACAAGACCAGTTTACACTTTTACGTCATTTCAATTCCTTTAATTCCTGCTGAATACCGTTAATTTCGTAATAAAAACTCTTCCATTCTGAACAGTAATAATTTATCAACCCGCTCCCCCTCCTTCCGCCATGTACTTAATAATGTTCGTTCTCGGTACTGCAAAACAAAGCAATAAAATCAGGCTCAATAATTTCGCTAAAAGTAAGTCACTAAAAATTGAAAGCCTCGTAAAAAATCCAAAAAAATAAAATAAAATAAAATCCTACTCACTTGCGTTAAATTAGAAACTTTGCCAGAGAGAGATAGAAAAGATAACGATGCCAGTTTGGTTAAATATTCCATTACCTGTAGTAAAATTCACCATTTTCGAGATGGAAAGCGCCTAGGTGAGAAGAAATTTTAATTAAGATAAAAAAAAAAACAAAGACCGGAAAAACAATTAGACGCGTTAATTAGTGCGGTGTAATTAACGTTTCCTTTTTTTGTGCGGTGAATGTTAGGCAAAATTATGCACTGATAACAAACACTGCGACGACAATGCGAAATAAACGAATTCATTTGAATAGAGTGGATACGAAAATTCTGAATTTTTTATTCTAACAGCGACCTTTTTGGGTACTGAAAATTTCTCTTTTATCGCATTTAAATTTCTAAATTTCAGTGGGTCTGAAGCTTTTATATGCGTTTTTCCATGAGCGAAGTAGCGCAGAACTTTAAAATAAATTTTGGGCTTTTTAAACGGAGACTGGAGACAAATCGGTTTTATCGAGGTCGAGGAATGAACTTAATCTCAGTTCAGATAATAGGCGTACTAAAATAAACGACTGGAGAGAAATAGACTATAGTCAGGAAGTTGGGGAAAATTTAGTTGGCAAAAAGTTAAAAGAGCGAAATAAATACTTACCTAATGAGCTTTTTTTCAAGAAAAACTGGTAAATTATGCTATAGGTAGGTAAATTTAAATTGGTAAGTATAACAACGACTGCAGTCAGTGAAAATTGTTTGATCTTGCTGGTGAGAATCTGAAATTTTTCTCCAATTAAAAAAACTGTACATTATTTAAAGAGCTGTCCAATTGCTCCAGTTATGAAATGTTAGCAAAAATGACTGCTTATACAGTTGAAATGTTATTTTCATGGGGCTACTTTTAATGACTGCGATTTTTATGGTTGCTCTTTCTCATACCCGACTCAGTGACCTCTTGTTTTCGTATACCTACAGCCTATAGTCTACAGATTGCCTTCAAAATTTTCTATTTCAAAATTTACTGACCATTATGCTGGAAAATTATGGTTCTGAACAATTGTTTTATTTAAATAGGCTAAAGAGAGAACTTCATTGAAAATGCACCAGTTATTAATAAACCTAGGCTAGATCAGATAATCATGAAAATTTATGATAAATAAAATGACTCATATAAAATGAATGAACAATGAATTCTTAACCATGTATGGGACAAGTAGTGGCCAATTCTGGAATAGTGAGGAAATGACTTCTTATAACACATGATCATAGAGACAATGTTTATGCTGGTATTTTTCGAGTGAAAAGCGCTTATCATGGTGACTCAGCTGCAAGCGTAACCTAGATGTAAAGTGAACTTGCCTCCATGTAAAAAAATGGGTCATATTTTTACATTGAGGTATGTGTCGGACTGAGGGCCAGTTTTTCAATAACCAGCTAAGAAATTTAACTGCCAAGTAGCACTAAAATCATATTTAATTCTTAGCACGATCTGCCAGTTAATCTAACTGAGGTCTTAACTGAGGATGGAAAATCCTGGGAGGCGTTGAAGACATGTCTGTAAAAATTATCTAAGTTTATAAACACTTTTAGGTGTTTACAAAAATTCCATAAATTTTATGAATATACTCATGAAACTTGGTGAAATCAACAGACTGGTGATTAAAATAAGATTCTCTAATAAAGTACTTAGGTAAAAATTTCAGTAGAAATCAATTAATGTACAATTAACAAATTAATGCTGTGGTTATGATTAAAACTTATGACTGAAAACAACTTCAAAGAAAAACAATAACAACAACTATCAATAATTCCTGTTTATAGACAATATTCACATGATTTCATTTTATAGACTTGTCTCCTTAGGTGTCTTAGGTGTCTATAAAACTCGATAAAGATCAGTGAGTTACAGAAATTTATAGAGGTTTATAGGTGTCGATAAACTTTATAGACACATCGTAGATGCCTCCTAGTACTAAGCGATTTTCTTACCTAAATCTGGAAACCATTAATTGTTGTATTCAAATATTAGCAATCCTTTCATTTGTCTATACTTCTATACTAATATATAAAGAGGAAAGTCTGAAAAAGTGTATGTTAAGGGTAAACTCAGAATCTACTTATCCGATGTTGGTGAATTTATGTATATGCATTCTTTATGAACCTAAGAAGGTTTTGTGCATGGTTTTATTATTTTGTTACTTCGGAAAACTTAATTATAAAGGAAAATCTATGAAGGCTGGATTAATAGCGCTGCATGTATATAAAGTTAACAGAGGAAAAACACTACGCAAACTTGTTAGTGCTTCATTTAGTAGCCTTTTCTTGATTCACAATTTTACATCATCGGACATGTTTTTTGAGGCGCTGAATTTGAATTTCATGCTCATTTTATCATTTAACATTTTTGTCAACTGTAGGTTCCCAAAAAATGGAGAATTTATTATTTTCATATTTTATTGTAAAATATATCATTAAATATGCGTTTTGAGGAGCTGAATTTGAATTTGGCGTTAATTTTCATCATTAGACCCATTTTTTGACCCTCATTAGGAACAACAAAGAGGATAATTTTCTATTTTCAGATTTTGTTGCATATGTCAGTGAATACTTAGCTCAGTGTTAGGGTCAAAGGTCCTAAGCATCTTTTAAGCAAAGCTGACATCACGGGCAGCTGGTTTTAAATGTTATCTAGGATTGTGAAAAGTATTAGACCTTCTAATTATTAATTATAAAAAATATCCTCCTCAACAAGATTCAAAAGTGAATCTATATATGACTTGGGAACCGGTTGCTCACTGTGCTTGTTTTTCAAACTTGCCTCCACATGCAAATGCTCACTTTTGAAACTTGTTGTGTGATACATTTATAAAAAGAGGTTAAACGTATTTCTATGTGCAAGTGAGAGATGTAGAAAATGTAGTGCACAAAGTCAAGGAAACCAGAAGTTTGCATACGAGGCCAAAATGGCATTACTGTGTGAAAAGTGAATGAATTTCAAACGCACATGCGCATTCTTTCCTTCTACACTATGTTAAATTTATCACTTTTTGAATGCTGTGTACATTACTGTTACAAAATGTGAAATGTATTACTTAATTTAAGTGCAAAGAGGCAGTTTCCAATGGTGTAAAGTTCGCAACACTTATCTCTGGCTTGTGCCAACTTCTTGTATTTTTTATACAACAATTATACCTATTACTGTTGGCATTTAACATCAAAATGAATTATCAAGTTATACAATCGAAAGACTAACTTGAATACAATGGAATCATAATAAGTTAGTGCTGAGCAAAAAAACCAGTAAATCTGCTTTCCTGTAAGATGTTTTGGTTTATCTGGAATTCGTGATTTATCTTATCTTTTTCGACAGTCACCAATTTTATTGTAGTAGTTCGATTGAGTACCACTCGCCATTTAGGGATTATTCAAGGATTTTTTGAATATTCAAACAAATAATTTTTGAACGAAATATTTGTCCTCGTTCAATTTTGAAGAAAACATTCGTTGATGACTATAGTATCGTTTTCTATTTGTTTGTGAAATAGATTTTAGGTTGCCCCACAATGTTTGCACTGTTTCTTCGCCATAGGTTACAGCTTGACTTAAGATTGGGAAATATGCTTATCACCGAAGGATGACTGTGCCCATATCAATTTTAAAAATAATATGTCAATGATATGCAAGTCTGATGGTCAATTTTGATAACTCGAATGAGAAAAAAAACGAATAAGGGTGCATCGAATACCATAAATCAGTTTTTGGCTGGAACATTGACTGAAACCTTCATCTTTCTGCTAAAAATTTCACTTCTGCTTTCACCAGCGCATCCCAAATTAATAAAAATCGGCAACAGCTTGCGTAAAAAATTTCACCAATTTAGCCGACGCCTTTCATTCGTGTCCCCTCACTCAAGCTATGGAAAAATACGAAAAAGAGGGGTTTTTTTTTTCTCTCTTTAATAAAAAGACATTTTTCTTCTAGACTTGTGACGACCTAAGCATACAAAGTATGCCTGGTGTACCATTTATTGAGGGGAAAGAAAACACGACGATATTTTATTAAATTAGTTTTCTAAAAGTATATTTCCATTTATCGAGTCTCAACCTACATCCCTTTACGATGCCTTCATTAAATACCATTTTGCTCTCATATTTTCTTCTCTCTTCTTTTCTTTTCCTTTTTAAGTCGACATACTTTGAATACACGTAGCATATTATAACTTTCGGGGTCTAGTTTTTTTCTCTTCACCTCTTCTGCTCGACGTTCATCTAATGGATTTTAAATGTTAGCCAGCCTAATACTGAAAAGAGGTTTTAAATAATTTAGCCGAGAACAAAGTCGACAGTGTTCAAATTTTTTATTGATGAAAAGAAAGAAAAAAGGAGCAAAAAATGGGAAAAAAAACAAGGGTTACAAAAATAGATGGAGACCAGTTTCGTCGACGAAAGGTTCCAAATTAAACGAGTAAAAATGTAATTAATACGTGCGTGTAGATGTTTTGAAGTAATGTACCATTTCCACTAAATCTTTGTCTTTCATTCAAAGGCGAACAGATATATACCTATATAAGTAGTTATATATTTTGTCTTTTCGGTTATATAGTGTATAATGGCAGCTGGATTGTTTTCTTTCACATAAAAATAGATATAGGTATATCGCTGTTGGCACTCAAAAGGGATGAGGCGATAATAGTTGGAAAAATAAAATACAGTACGTAAAAAAACACATTTGTTCCATTTTTTTTTTCTGTAGAAATGGGTGCAGATGACTGTAAATATATCAACTCCACAAGAAGAGGAAAGTGTATGCCATGTGAACTGAAAAGAGTAATTTTCTACAAAAATAGTAAAAAATACATTTGGTTAATGATTCTAAATAAAAATATAGGCAATCAAATCAGAATCATTTATAATGTAAAAATCCCATTTTAAAAAACACTGAAAAACAACTTCGGCTGCTAAATTTTGGTAAAATTTTTAACTGAAATTTTGAGTATGATTAAAATTTGTTACGCACCTAATGGAGCACTGGTAAGATATAACTAATTAGTCATAATACCTACATGTGTTTAAGTTAATTTAAAATACATAAATTAGAAATTGTTGCGTAACGATTCTACAGACATTTTTATCGTCTACAGAAAGGTGGCGAAACAAAATGTAGATACGATTATTATTCCTAATTCTTGGAATAATATCTTATATTCTGCCTGTTCTCACAGATGAACACCACCAAATATGCTAATAGAGTCAAGTCATCATAATTGGCAGATGTTCGGACAGTCACGCCACTCGAAAGATGGTTGGCCATTTTGTGCTGATAGAAAAATCACAGGCTAATTCGTCCTCTATTGTTAGGAACGAATTCAATCCTGTCTTTGGCTTCATGGAATGATAAACGTGAATGTTAAGGTGTTCTCAGTGGATGGTGAGTACAACAGGTTTCAATAATGCGTATAAGAAATAAAATCAATTATTAACAGAAGGTAATTGTGATGTTTAAATTCGTATAACGTTTATGTGATGTTAATTAAATTAAAAAGAGATAAAATGTAAAGTCTCTTTATTTGTTGGAATTAAACTACCAATTTTCTTCTTCTGTAGAAATAATATTTCATTAAAATAGACAGGATTTATCAGAATTGGGATAAAAATTTTGAAAAGTAAAAAAAAATCTGAAATTTTAAGGAAAAAATATTGGTAAATTGCCCCATTTTGTGATGAAACGCTAGGAAATTTTGTTTATAGAATTGTTAAATTTCTAAAACGTTTTTAATTTTTATAAAGTTAGAAAGAAAATGATTTTTCAGATATGCTACTATAAGAAATGCAGGTTTCGATTCGATTTTTTTTTTTTATTTATTCAAATGTTTGAAATGATTTATTGCAACCAAATGAATATTTATGTAAAATCAATGGGTAGGTAGCTGTTTTTCAGGGAATGGCGAAAAGTTGATTTTTATCGAAAAAATTCCTCCACAAGCCTGACTTTTAACAAATTAAATAAAGAAAGAATAGTTGTGTGTGCTACAGAATGTTTTTCCAAACGTTTGGAAAATTCGAAAAAAAAAAAAAAATGAAAAATTATTATATTTTAAGAAAAAATAAATTATACGTAAACTGAACCACCAAACCGAAGTTTTCACTGAATTTTGACAAGTATTTTAAATGCACATGCAATTATATTCAGATCCTTTCTTTTCCTCAGTTTCAAATAATGATTTGTTTCTTAAAAGCTGAAATTATCACTGAAACATTCATAAAATTTATTTTTTCGCAAATGAGGCTACTATGAAAAAACAAAAAATCGCGCCATCTTTCACGGTTTTTTTAAACCATCATTCAGCTTTATGATAAATTAACATTTTTTTGAAATTTTTGTTTTAATTAAATCAAAATTATCGAAGGAAATGCAGAAAAATTGCCTACACCTTGAATATTTTTTTGCAATTTTGTGCAGTTTTCATCAACTGTTGAACGATCGTTCAGATGAAAAGGGTGCGAGTGCGTCTTTTCTATTCATTCTATCCAACATTTTCATGTTCATGTAGCAAAATTTCGGTTTGAAGAGATAAAGAGAACGTGTTGATCATCAAAGGGAAGGGAGAGGATGGCTCATTGACTAACTGATGCATGAAATAAAAATCACCCTTAAAATGTCGAGGCCAACTTCTGGGGTCAACTCAGCTGAACTGCCAGCGAAACGATTTCCACAGGGAAAGTTAATGACGTTCGAACTTAGACTACGTACATTGAAATAATGTGTACCTACGTCTAAAGTCCATACAACGTATTCACAATGGATGTATCACCTCACGCCCATATGTTCAACAAAAGGATGTAGTCTACATGTAGATTGTAACGTTTTCACTCTCCTCTGTGCCTCTGACGGTCCGTCTCTTTCCCTATTTTTATCTATCACTCTTTCTCTTTCTCTCTCTTTAACTCTTCTGCGTTCGTATAGTATGTAAATTTACATTCGTGGCTTTGTTGTAAACACATATAGGGACATATATACGTACAAACATAGGTTTTCATACACAGTGCAACCAGAATGAATAACAAATAACCTCGTATACAGAGTACTACAACCATTATGTACCTACGTAGGTACAGAAAACAATCAACGAATATTCAATTACTTTTCCAATAATTTTTTTGTCCTTCCATTTTTCTTTCCACCCTCCCTAGCTCTCTATTTACTAGAGTTTGCCTTCAGAACTTTAATAATTATATTCTTCTTTTCTTTCTTTCTCTCTCTCTCTCTCCCTCCCTCTCTCCCTCCCTCCCTCCCTCCCTCTTTCTCTCTTTTGCTTTCTTCATCTACATACCATTCCCTTATCTGTTATTCTGTCGAGACCAAATTTTAATTTTCGTTAATAATAAGTACAAAGGAAACACTTTATTTAGGCAGTGCGATTATATTATGACGTCCTTGTAGCCTAATGAAGTGAACCGCTTTTGGAAAATGTCGATTTAGGATTTACTTTCACTGACACACCGAATGAGGAGTGCATCGCTGTATCGTACATTTTTACACGCTGCTGCTGGTATGGCGAAGATTTAATAAAATTTTAGAGTCGATGAGGAGTTGTGGGGAGGTGGAGGAGTGGTACGCTTGTGGCTGCAGGGTGGTTGCATTATGTGGGGTTCGAGTCGAATCGATGACTGTACCATTTTATAGCTGGTACTGCTTCACGGTATTATGCTGTTATAGAGATTATCTTAACTTTGTCACCCTTGTTTTCAGTTATATACAAGTATGTACTGCACGATATACGTATAGTTATATATATATATATATATATATATATACACACACATTTTACTGGTATCAAGTATACGAACCAACGACGATGACTTCTGCAAAACTTTATAATCGATGCACGTGTTTACGACAAAAAATGTACAGGACTTACCTAGAAGAAAAAAATAAAAAAAGATTTACATTAGTTTACATAAAACGACCATTTAAGAAAAATTTATGCAGACAAGTAATACTTTTGGCTACTTCAGTACTAAGTACGAGATTTTTGGACAATTTCTGAAATACTGATGGCAGACTGCATCAGTCAATTTGAAATCATAGAAAGGCGAAAATTTACAGAAGCTTGAAAAATTGAGAAATTTTGATCTACTTCTCAAAATTGAAGTGCGTTAATTGTAACGAGGGTCTCAGTCGGTACATCTTCAACTAAAACTACAGCAAGCTATTAAGCATTCACCATTTTTTAGAAGATTTGTAATTGAAATATTTCAATTTTTTATCAGTGGGGAGTTTCGGTTCCGTTATTTTGGGAGACAGGGTGTTACCTGCAGCTTTAAAACAAATACCTATCTGGTAGTGCCCGATTAACACCAAAGGCAACATACGAAATGGGTTAGGGGTCCTCAGCTTCGGAGGGTCCGGCCGGAGTTATAAAAATATATTATCAAGGTGTTTTTATTATGGTTGTGAATCGGCCTATGAGGGAATTTGTCTAGGTGGCCGTCGTACCTTCATCCAGTGCTGCTTGCTGGAGAAGCCCATAGCTGACATTTATGTAGAATATTTAAGAAAATGAAATATTCATTCAAAACTTTCCACATAAAGATAAAACAAATACAATACGTAGAATCTCAGGGGAAAACACATTATACACAGATAAGCCTACGCAAACGTATACACCCACGATGAAAGTAAGTTATAAAAATTAATGTTCAAATTTTATAAACTAAACTTTCAGATTCTCACAGTCCATTTAGTATTGGTGAAGAAGGATGAAAATATAATAATGTTATTGATTTGTGCGTATCGTCACGTAAGAATTCCCAAATCAATATAATGGCGAACAAGGCCACAAATAAATGATACTTATTATTAAATATTAAAGGGGTATAATTATAATGCCTAATCTCGAAGTTGAAGGAGCCGAAAAATGAGCATTTCTCAACAAACTTCCGTTTTGATTGTTTTTTGAAAGGAACAAAGCAAAGCACTACCTATTCCATATTATCAAACATACAGCACAACTACACAATTCACTCTTCGCTGGTACCTAACCATCAAAATTATAAAGATGCAATTTATACCAGAAAACTGTAGCCATAAAATTCGAATGAGCTTCTCTCGTTTTTTCAGAGAATTCGATCAAAAGTATAATTATAGATGGCTTTTTGGAGAAAAAAATATTTCATTCACATCTAACCAATCTACAACAATGCCACTGCCTAGCTTTTATTTAAAAAATTGGATCGAATAAGAAAATTTAATGAAACTTTAAAATTTGACATAGAAAATGGGAGCACATGAGAATATGTTTCCTATTTATATGTTGTTAGGTAACTCACTTTACCTACTTTTCCTGTATGCATGCACATCTTCGTACGTATTTTAGACCTCCAAAAGGCTTCTTTGTACTCTCATCGAGTGTATTGTGATATTACCTGGCATTTTGTATCCTGCCTTTAATTTGTCCTATATTTGCCTGTTGAGAGCAATAAAATGGACACTTTACAACACTGTCGGAGTTGTCACTTTTAGATGAAAGTGAACACTTTTGACTACTGGACTAACCAGCATTCCCAATGTTTTTCCAGGTTTTTCCTATATCTTAAGAAAAATACAAATATAGGTGTGGCGATGGGTGATCGAAGACGAATGGGTGTATTACACACTTGTCAATCACCTAGCAGGCCAGTGGAATTATAGTCCATAAACTACCTTTTTGCGCTCACGGCTTTACATTTTGTCTGTATTGCCAAATTTAACACTGAGCTAGGCTCACACATACACGCATACAAGAAGAACACGCTATTGTGTGGTGTGCTGTATTCATCTACACACACATCCACAATAGGTAAACATGGAAGAACAGAGTATAAAAAATTAGTTTAAATTTGATATGTTTCAATATCGAGTTCATTCCTTCTTAATCACTTCGTAATTTTCCCAGAAGTACATGTATTCACTGGCACCCTAAGAAATAATTTTATTTATATTATTTACTTACTTTTTCCTTTTTTTTTTAACTTGAAAGTTTTTATTTCTTTTGGTTTTTTTTTTTTAAGTTTTTATTTTTAGTTGATATGTGCAGTTTATTTTTTTGATAAATTATATTGTTTATTTCTTCAGTTTTGATTTTTTATTCATTTTTTTACATTGGATTGAATTTTAATTTTATTAATTTAATTATTTTATTTGTTTTTTCGAGATGCTACTTCTTGATATTAATATTTCCATTAAATCAGGGTTTTGACAGTCTCGCTTACTTTCCTATCGACAGCCACCACACTTTGCCTGACAAAACCTTTGAATGTTAGTTGATTTTGAAAATCCATTTCAATGGTAAAATTACTTCTGATCTTAGAACAGCTGAGTAAACTTCTCCTGTTCAACTTCTAATGTAATCCAAACTTCTGAACTAGGGCTCTTCATATTTGAATCGTCTCAGATCTTAACCAATTTTCCATTGCTATTTTTCGTAAACCTAAAGCAATTTTTTAAAGTTATTTTAAAATGACCAAGTTAAAGGTCCTATTTAATTATTTTATTTTATTATTTTTTGCGTACAAAAATTTGTAAATTTTATTTTTATTAATAAAATTCCTCATTTCGAGATAGTTAAAATTTATTAATTTCAGTTATCGTTAAAATGGTCCGTTAAAACAGTTTTATCGTCCCATATAACAATGTATTCAATGCCCAGTCGGCAAATAATTAAGAAAAATTGTTCAACATTAAGAATCACAACTTCAAAATTGGTCCATTACTCTTCTATTATAAATATGAATATAGTAAGTTTTTCAGATGGACCAGAAATAGAAACCCTGAACATTTGGAGCACTAATAGTCAGGTTTTAACTTTCTAGGTTCAATTTATTAGGTATACCTACCTACGTGCATACAGAATTTGGCGAAGTGTGAACAAACATTTTTGTATAAATATGGAAGAAAAATTTTTCGTCAACAGGGAAAATATACGGGCACAATAATTCACCTTCAACCAAGAAAAAGAGTCGAATTCGATGCTTCAGCAGAGACAAATCGTAAATTAAAGAACTCATAAAAGGTAGGATTTAAAAGTATTAGAAAAAAACAACAAAAACAGACTATCTGGGCAGTAAATGATGTTTAAATAAAAATAAATTTGCTCCAGCTACCTTTTCAACTCCCAACAAGTGCAACGAAAATATAACTTTTCCGTATAAAGACCGTTTAATGAGAGAAGACGTCCTCGTAAAGAAGGTAATCAGTGGAAGAAAAACCACAAATAGGGAAAATAAAAAGAAGAAAAACGAGAAACGAAAACATATTATAACAAGGAAAGGAGGAGTAGGAAAAAAAAAAAATTTGAAAGATTATTTTCACACGAATGACAACGAGATATGTTCGAGCGAATTATTTTTTTAACTTACCAATAAACAAGAAAAACCAGAATAAATTACACGCGGAGAATTTTTAACCGCCTAAATCCGTAACTAATGATGGAACGACATTATTTTTATCTTTTTTTTTTTTTTTTTTTTAAATATGTATGTTGGACGATAATCATCAGGGCGAAAAAATAAAACAAAAAAAGAATCCATAAAAAAATTCTACCGTTTTGTTTATTTCTCGATGATACGAAAATGGACTATACAGTGGCAATTTAGGTACAAATTTACACGTCTATCCTTTTTGGCAACTTTTTTTTTTTTTTTCTGTCTTCCTCTATACTCCCAACGTATATACAGAAATATAGGTATCTATTAGCATTTTAAAGACAAGACATGCTCAATTGGATACACTAACTTGTTTCGAAAACGATAAAGAACCACAAAAACAGAACATCCTTTAATAAATAATGTTGGAAAATAATTTATATATCGTCATTTAGCGAACACTTGAAAATCAAATTACAGAAATCTTTTGTCCATGTTTCAAAGTTAGAATTTTGTTCGCTGGCATAGGTATACACGACGAATATTATAGCCGTACACATGGGGTAATAGATGCAGAAACAGAAAATCTACAGGGTGTCAATAAGTGTAGATATTGGTAATTCTTGGTAACTTTTTCGCATTTACAGCCATTCTTGTGGCACACAGAGTAAACACTTTTTTTTTTTTTCGTCGTGTAATAAGTTTAATAAAATATTATGTACAATATTATGATTGTATAACTCGTTATGGTTGTGTATATATATATATATATATATATGGGTACACGTTTAAAGTAATTTCTTTCCTTTTTTTACAGCCCTCTCCCCCTCCCACCTGCTCCTATTTACAATCCATTCTCTCTCACTATATGCTTTCCAACTCACAGGTTTTGTCGAAGAGTAAAAAACATTTTAAAAGGTGGAGAATAACGACGCTGATAAATGTATTTTATGAATTAGAAAACAGGTGTGTAACGATAAAACTTATGTTCGGTCTTAAGTATTGCAATATTTTTTGTATTTACAAAGGAAAAAATTTAATCTTCTGACACACTATATAATACTTATACCTAGGTGAAAAGTTGAAGCATACTCTAAGAAGTCGACGTTCGCCTCTTCAAAATCGATTCGACTAAGATAATTAATTTTTTTTTTTTTTTTTTTTTGTGGAAAACGAACGCACACATTTATTTACACCGAGAAGGAAAACACAAAAAACTAAAAATTAAAAAAATGAAGTCATTAGTGCGGTAACGTTCGAGTAGACGATTAAAAAGTAATGATATTTACAAAGAGTTGGAGAGGAAGGGAGGAAGTAAAGGAGACGATCCTTAATATGTACAGAAAAACGGTTAAGAAATGGTGGTCGTAATAAGAAAAGAATTTCCTGTCATAATTTTGTAGATCCCTTGAAATATTACCATTTTTGTTGATGTTGTTTTTATTTTTTGGTTTTTTCTTCTTATTTTTTTTATATTTTTTTTGACAACGCTGCTAATGTATTCCTTAGCTGACTTCTACAATTTCAACTTCAAAGGTTCATACTCCGTCTATCTTTGACTGGTGTATTCGGATTCAAAAGAAAAAAGACGTGGAAATTATTCCACGGTAATAAAAATCTCTTATTAGCTTACTCCTTCGTATATTATTACCTATAAATGCGCTTATACATAATATAAAGGTGAGAAAAATACAGAGAAAGAGAAGAAAAAGAGTGAGGCGGTAAATAAATGGGGTAGTTGTAAATACTTGATTTAAATAAAAGTAAAAAAAAAAAAAAAAGTAGGGAGAGTGCTTTTAAATGAATTTATTGCGGACTATTAACTATGCACAACAAAGTAGTATCCGCATCCAGCCCTTCAATCTTGTAGAGAACAATTTTTTTTCTACTACATTTTATTTTATTTTACAAATTTAAATGAATCAGAACCAAAAAAAAAAAAAAAATACCCTAATGCAGCCAGCCACGCTATAAAATGTGGGTTTTCCTTTGACTATAATAATATGTTGGACCAATGAAGAACGATGATAATTTTTTGGTTAGATATGCCGGCGCTAAATAGGCAACCATTGTATATCACTTAACGTACTTTATACTACTTTTATGTACGTTATCCTTGTGAATTTAAGGGATGACCCTTATCAAATGTATTCTAAACTGATGAACTCAAGCAAAACGTCGAAGGTAAGCATAAGCTACACAACGGTTGCCTACGTTGACAACCGCATGTTTTGACATTTAAAAAGCCCATTGGTCTTATGAAGATTTACTAGTCCAGTACTATAATTATCGTCAGAGGTTTGGTTAGCAATAATAATAAAAAAAAAAAACCTAAGTAAAATATAAATAAATAAATAAATAAACGAATGAATAAATAGGTAAATACAATAAAAAAATTAAAGTATCAAAATAATTTGGCAGAATTGTGGATAGAAATTACGTTTAAAATCAATTTTCAAGGAAATTCGTAATGAATATTATTATTAAAAAAAAAAAAGTACGTAAATTATTAAATGATTGCTTAAATTACCAAATAAAATCATAGTAAGCTTGCTTTCCGATCCGTTTCGATGGTTCATCTGGACTTTATATTCTCTTCTTAGCCATAGTTGAAGATTCATTAAAATCATTTCTACGCAATAACCGTTATAGGTCTACTGAAATCTAATTTTTCAGAATGTTAGAATGTAATATATTCAATGTCGATACTATGTTTTGTGCCTATTGCTTGAACATTACTCGTTTTAGAAGCATTGAAGTCCCAAAAATTGCACATAATTGAATGTTCTGGACGTACTATCCAGTTGATTTGGTCCGAATACAATACGGTTCATCCATGTCTAGATTCGAACAAGTTAGTATACCAAGTTCCATGACTATCTGATAAAAATTGCGACCTGTATCGTGTTAAACTGAAGTGAATGTAAATAAATTTACAGATACTGTGGCGGACTTCTTGGTTGGCCACAAATTACTACTCCTCGTTTTTCTCAGAAAAAAATGAAGATAATATTTCTCCCCTTAGAGGCTTATTATATTGGAGGCGAACTATTTAAAATCGAATAATTATCACCTTTTAAATCGATACTTCCCCTCAACAACACAACATATTTTAAACCATACTTCACAGTAGTTTTCCTTATTTTCTGGCCTAAATGTCAACCCAACAGAAAATTTTATTCTTGGTAAAAGAATTTTTCGAAAAATTTTCTACAAATTAGGTCATTTACTTATTTTTCGTAGACACAATAGTTTTCGAGTTGAAAGCTGTCGAACATTTTATCGAACAAAGTTTTTTTTAGCGGGCTGTAAAAGGGGGTAGTATCAACTTAAGGAGTGTAAACCTGTATGTTTCGCAATTTCCAGTACCCAAGATATCCAAGACGCAAATCTGTATGGTAATTTTCTAAAAGTTTCCAAAAATAATTTTTTTTTTTTCAAGTCGACAGGTAATATGGCGACGTATAGGCTAAAGTGAAGAAGTAAATTGCTCTCGATGATAAAATATTAACGTTAGTAAAAAGAGGAGCAATATATACAAAATATAGACAATAAAAAATAATCCCGTCACTTTATCTATTATTTTCTACATTCACATACATAAATACCTGGTATATACTCATACCCGTATGAATTTCAGCTAATTATGCCAAAAGTTTTCTGGGTTCGTAGAACGCAGAGCGAACCAACCATCGAGCCTGATTCTCAATACCAGATAAATTTTAATATGTAGATGTTCTTCGAAAACCTACATAAAAATACAGTGACTTTGTCGGAATTACCAGAAAAAATAAATGTCTAAAAGTGAACCTGAAAATGTATAGCCATCACGAGGGTTGCGTCGTCTTTCAAACTACATGACAGAGAGAGGATTTTTTCTACCTAATTTTTCCAACCAAGTTGAAGGTTTACCTCATCAAACATCTTTTATGACTTGTAAAGATTTCTGCTAGACTGTATGATTATATACTATAGGTACAAACCGACTGAAAGCTTACAATTTATACATAAACTAAATGATGGAGCTGCTAATGGGAAATGTGGGTCGTTTAATTTTCTTGGTTTCAAATTGTTCACGTGTTTGTTTTTTTTTTTGTTTTTTTTTTAAATAATTTGGTAAATAAACGAGTTTATTATGATCTAAAATTATACGCATTATACGTTTAATTGCATTTGAATCGAATATAAAATGGAAGTAAGTACCTACTTCGAATAACATTACATTATTAATCGAAATATTAAAATTCATAACATTACGCTAGGTATATCGGTGGATGTTTATTCCAAGCTTGGTTGGTAATATTTGCATTTTTTTGAATAAATTATTATTAAGGTCTTTATGAGCTGTAACTATATACGAAATTGTGAAAAATTGATTTTTCAATTCTCTAATGTTCGTTCACCGAGTACCTAGACTATAGCAAACAATTCTATTTCCACGACAAAAATTACAGCGAGAATATCATTGTAATCATTGTGAGAATTTTCAAGTTTTTATGAAGTTTTCGATTTTTTTTTCTCTTTTCTGAACAGAAAAATAGGTAGATAGTAGGTACTTTCCAATCTTCTCTTAGCAATACCCTTTTTATCGACGTATAGGGTACCTGGTTGGTAAAAAATTCATGGACTTATTATTCAACTCAACGTACCTATATTTATATTTCATTGAAAAATTCCACTCCGAATTTTTGAAAATAAATATGGGTATACTAATTTTGCCATTTTAACTTCAATAAAACTGGTTGATTTGGGCATTTAAAAAAAAAACGAAAACTTCAACGCAGCAATACTTCGTTACAAAATCCAGTTTGTCAACCAAGTCGGATTAAGAAATTTAGAACTTTTGGAGAAAAAATATAATATACACGTTTTTCTTTTTCTTTAAATTTCTACCTTGGTAATGGTAAATCAAACATTCTTCTCGTAGTTACAGTTTCACACTTTTCCAAAAAGAACAGGCAGTATTTTGAAAAATGGTAATAATGTCGTTCTTTCTGCCATATTATCGAACAGATCTAATCAGTCCGAAGTTATCAAAATTGATATTTCCACATCATATGCAGTAGGAGAAGTCGGAACAAACTGATGGAAATTTACACCATCTGGTTGATAAAAACAAATCGATGAGATGCGAATGTCTTCGAACATTCAAATGTAAAAGTAATATACTATTTTGACAAGCAAATTCTGTCATAGAAAAACTCAAAACATTAAGGCTCATATTCACAAACGTCACTTTAACCTCCTTTCACTTAAATTTCACTTAAAAATAACTTTTGGTACAATTTTGTATTTAAACGTGTGATAACATTTCATTTTTACACTGGAACTCTCATAAAAGATACAATTTTCCCACATTTTTAAGTGCAAAATTGCGTAAAAAACTTTTTTAAAGTGAAATTGAAGTGAAATGAGTTTAAAGGGACGTTTGTGAACATGGGCCTATGGCTCTTGCCTCAAGGATGCGTGTTTGAAAGAATGTAAGTCCCATTTCTGCATGACAACATTTCAATGTCATCTCGCAGGTTAAGAAAAATGATATTCGATCGTTAACCAGCTACATGGTTTAAACCGAAGAACAAGCTTTTCATGATAAATATCTTCAGTAAAATAATTCGCAACTTGTTTCTGATAATCATAAAATTTTCGTTACGCGTGTTATATGTTTTTATTTCTTTTTCTTCTTTTTATCAGCTGCAAAAGTGATGCTCGTATAAAAAAGCTTTTCAAATCCACCTTATTTTTTTTTTTTTTTTTTTTTTTTCATGTTAAAAACCGGCAAGTCTCAAGTCCAGTTTAATTTAAACGCCCGATTCATGGTACTGGCAGATTAGATTTTCAAAAGTTATGCAATACCATTATATATGTAGGTTCATGGGTTGGATCTATCGAAGAAATAAACGATCGAGATAAAAATGAGTTATTTAAGTAAACGGTTCATTATGTGGACCAGAAAATTTCAATTTTTTGACTTTTAAGTTTTGATTGACGCACGTCATTTTGATAAATAAATAAAAAATAGAAAATAAATTTAATATCAGAAGGTTACTTCAAAACGAATTTTCTAATTGTTTATCAAAATCATTTTATCGAGTGAGAAACTGCGAAGTGGATACGGCAGCAGGGAGCGGGACACTCCCAGCTAAATAAGAGACTCTGAAACCAAGAAAGAGGTTGCAAGCGACCAAAAGTAACTTTTAGAAAAATAAATAAATCAAATTTGACCCGACCCACAGAACGAAAGGCTCAAGATAGGCTACCCCAAACGATGTAAAGAAATTAATTTATCAACTCGTCAATTATATGTAGAGAACTAGAAACGAGTTTGGATTAGTAATACAAAGGAAAACGAAAAGCAGACCATATAATGAGAAAAATTTTCTTCGGATAGATGACTCTTTATGGACAAAAAATTTCCTCAAATCTAAGCAGGTTTCTGCGATTAGTAAGTGAAAAATGTTTCTAAAAAATTCACACAAAAAAAATTTCAAAATTGCCAGAACTTATTGACTATATTTCTGAACCCATGCATCTACTTCACGCGATTACAAAAAAATCAACGAATAACCTTTGAAAAATTTTTCCAGACAAAAAAGAGCAAAATGGAAGAATTTTAATTTCAGGCATAATAACGACATTTTTTCGTTATAATTTTCTCATTGAAATATCTCAAAACATATTCTTCCTCCGAAAGAATCTCGGAAAACCGGAAGAGAAACATACTTTATCTCATTTTCATCGGTCTAGACGATCTTCGGCTAGCAAAAACAAAAACGGAAAATAAATGTTTGCAAATTTTTTGAGGCTTCTTACTGGATCCCTAGATTTTTATTTTGGAATGATCGTGGCACAACACCAAATATTAACACGGATGGGAAATGGCGGTCACCAACAGATAATTCAATAAAACAGAAAGAATAGAAAACTTTTCCGCTTCTTCAAGGAGTAAAATATCTACCAAATTGGAAGAAGTACGCTACAGTCTGTTCACAATAAGAACGACGTGACGTCATATGATATAAAATGAATAAGTAATGTAAATGTAATATGATGAAATAAAATAACAAAATACGCAATTAAGGAATCAAGATACCTAGTAACATTTTCGAATAAATTGTCCAAAATGACCACCAGTGACCATGATGACACCATACCATAGGCAATCAGTGAACTCAGAGTGAACATGCTCTGAGCATTTTTAATTTTGGTTCAGTAATCATTTATCGCATTTCTGAGTCCCTCCTACTGCGGAATATGGTTCATATTTGTTAATCACGGATGACATGTAACCCCATAATCTAACGGATTGAAATCAGTAGATTTTGGTGGCCATGCCAAAGGCACCTAGTGCATTGATTCGTGGTTACTGAAGGTAATTTAGAACAATTTATTTGAAAATGTTCATTTTACTATTAATTACAGCATATTGATTCCTTCATTGTGCATTTTGTTATTTTATTCATGTACTTTAGAATTTTGGTGCAACGTAAACCACAAATTGTACTACATTCACATTACTTAATCATTTTATCACGCACCTCAGTGTTAATTTCCTATGAATCGTGATAAAATGAATAACCCAGTAAATACATAATAATTATATGAATGACTTCAGTACACACATCAATTAAGGAGAAAAAACTGAGGAAATATCTGAGATAATCGAAATCTTTCATGTATTTAAAATGTTATGGTTATGGGACTAGACTAAAATACGATGAATCATTTTTTCAGAGAAAACAACGTAAATGCCAAGTTATAAATCATATACAGCAGGTACGATTATAATGTGAATCAAGCGTTCATTTAAGCTTGAATAGTTTCATGTAAATTACTTTTGCATCAAACACTTTATCAACACATATTTCATAATATTTGTTGTTCTTATATCAGCTGATCATTGAAAAGTCACTGAGTGTGGGGGTGATGATTCTTTGATAAAAAATCTTCATTTATTCATTTTTTTCCTCATAATTTAACAAGTTAACATTAATTTCAAACAAATTGTCGTCGATACGCATTTTCCTAAAAATAGTAAGGTACTGCAGTGAATGAATTTTCCTTGACGATATTTTATTTGGAAGTTAAGAATTTACACATAAAACCATAAATTTAAATATAGGTACATACTAATATTCTCAAATTCATGAAAGTGTAATTTGGCATACTTTCATAGCTTCTCTTGGCAGAGATGGAACTATAGTGGGTCCCAAGTGGAGAGCTTATAATTTATTTTCAATATTTCTGGAGACACTTGATAAAAAAACTGGCCTAATTGCAGACAATTTACTTCCAATAAAATCAATTTACACGCAGCAGAATGACAAGTCTAAAAAAATTTCAACGATTTAAAAAGTGATTCCACCACAATTTCCAATAAAAAATGATGACAGCGATTGGGACACTTAAAAAAATTAAGGAAACATAAATTCTATTCCCACTTCAACATTTCTAAAAAGCTGAAATAGACAGAAGTGGATTCACAGGCAGAGTTGTTGGTGACTTCAACAGTAAGCCCTCTCCTATATTTTCCAGTCACACATGTGTGAGGTTATTCAATCCAAAATGTTCCCATACTGGAGAAGGAGAGAGAATATCATATTAATTAAACTTTTTGTAGGGACTGGATTAGTCATAAGTGGTTAGAGGCTCGGCTTCTTGACAACAGTCATCATTGCGAGATGACTAATTTTGTGAAATACATGTTTAACACATTGTATGTTTGTTTGTACTTACTCACAAACTTATTCAAGTATGATGCAACATTTGAGCCATAACAAATCAATAATTCACATCTCGGATATCAAAATCCAGCTTATCAGTGCACGTGCCATATTTTCCCCATTGCCATAGCAATGATAAAATAAGTCGCAATTAGTCATCACACACACACACATACACATTCTCTACATACGTGTATTTGTGTGCGTGTAAAGAGCCAGTATATAAGACCAAAAAATTAGCTACAAAATCGCCAGTGTTTGCCAACATCTTAGCTCCCCCATACCTTATGTACAATATGTGATGAACACGCAAATAACTGCAGAAAACCTTCTGTTGTCAGAATATAGGTGTTCCACACCTTTAAATTGTGAATTTCACAGAGTCAAGAAAAATTAGGTTTTTTTTCACATTATAGAAACAGGCTTCTATTTCACACACAATTTTTGCTGTATGAAACGAAATCTCTTACTTTTCGAAACATATAAACCGCCAATGACGAAAGCGTTTGGCTGATGACAAGGCCAAAAAAGATGAACAACTTCAACCAAATCGTTCAATGGGTTTAAAGAGAAAAAAAAATCATCGTCGATCCACCCATTTAACAAAGTTCATCAGTCATGAAACATTCTTTACCCAGAATAATAGGTCATTCGTATACGATCAACAACAAATCCCTGCCTATATTTGCAGCAAAATACACACGCTATGAGTAAACGTTGATTTTTGACTAACCTCTCAAGCTCGTAGTTTTTATTTCATCTAGATGACTCAACAAAATTAATCATGAATGTGAATCAACCCAGTGTAAAATCGAAGGTTTTATATTTAATTGATTAAGATGGGAGAAAAAACATAAATAAGAACATTAATCGAATAATGATAAAAATTCAAGTCAAAATTTAATGAGCCATTTCCATAGAATGATGATAACGAAACGAATCCAAACTGATTGGCATTGATCGGACACGAAGAACCTAATTAAGGAGAAGAAAGGGTGGAATTTAAGGAAAAAATGAATATTTTTTTTGAAGGGCGTATTTTTGAGAGACTGAAACGAACTGATAAGGAATTCTCCACTAATCTACGAGGAAATTGTTTTGATTCAATTGAAATTTAAAATAACTTCGACAAAAGCTATCGCCATCCTCATAAATAAAAGACTAGCCAACGTATACTCGATACGCAATACGAGATAACGTCTACCCATTTAATAATGAATTACCAATTTACACCCTCTAGTTTAGCTGAAAGGCGAAATCGCCACTAAGGCGATAATATTCTCAAGAGTAAAACTGTGCTCTGACCACCAGTAATTATTCATTCAGTGAATCATCAACCGCGACAGAATAGTACACTACTTTTTTTTATCACGGAGGCCACCACAACAATTTTCCACGTGGCAAATAGACAAGGACAATTTTGAGCATAGCAATGTGAACGTTCAAGAAGAAAGCGGACATGTTTCTGAAAATCATCAAGTAACAAACATCAACGATTATCTGCTCCCGAGTCAGATTGTATTATGATTAATGAAAATAACAATAGGTACACAATTGTAACACAGGTGACAACGACAAAATATTCATAATAATGCTATTTTCTAGGAATTTTGAAAAATTTTCTTTAGTATTATCTTTTCGGTAGTTTTCTCAAAACCATACAATCACAGAGTTTTTTCCACCAGTTTTCTCACAAACTACCAAATTAATAAGCATTAAACTTATAACAGACTTGCACATATACGTAATGATAACCTATCGTAAAAGTTTCATCCAAATTCATTTTTTCGCGTTTTTACAAGAATTTTTTGTTTACCAGTCTTCTCAAAAACTACAAACCAATGAGCACCAAACTGATTTCGAACTTTCTCCTATAAGGTAACTAACTTTGGTAGAAATTTCAGTTTCATCTGTTTAGTAGATTTCTCAAAACCGTATGAACACAAAATGTTTTCCAAGAAAGTTTTCTTCTTTAGTTTTCACAGAAACTACTGAACGAGTAGGACCAAACTTCTATTGCATCATCACTACCATTGACCCTCTTGTGAGGTCAATTTTAATACCTCGTTTGCAAACAAACTGGTTAAAAGAAACCTTTTTGATAAATATTAACATTGACCCCATAGAATTGACGAACAAATTTTAATTCGAATATGTCTGGACATTACTGAGAAAAAAGAACTTGCTAAGTCTGACAGTTGAGTTTTTATACGAATCTTGGAAACCAAAAATGAAAACATAAAAAACTCTAAAGAACCATTATGGAATACCTTGTTGTGGGAGATATTCACACGTAGAAGGTTTTCTACAGGTTTGCATGTTTTACCACTTCATACATTTAAGTATGGGAGAGCCAAATCCTCGGCAAACACTGGCAATTTTGAAGCCAGTTTTGAGAGTTTATATACCGAATTTGGTACACGCACAAAGACACACATATGTACATATACGTATGATATTATGTCATCCATTGCGTCGTTTCTTGCCTCTGATGAGGTGATAAGAAATGCCGCAATGTGTTTGATACTGATCCGTGACATCACCGAGATTTTTATCGGTAATTGATCACAGCCTGTGCAATGTATCTTACCTGTACCTACGTACAGGTATGAACATACAAACGTACAAGTGTGTATTGGTTTAACATCATAGAGACAAATAATTGCCAGCCTTTGGGCAGCAACTGTTGTTGAGGGTTGCGAGCCCCTAGTACCTCATATGAGTATAATCCTCACAACCATAAATGAAATTCAACAAAATCCTATTTTTCTGTTTTGATTCCAGCCACTGCCAAATCCTATGTTAAAACATTTAGAGAAAAATCATTAAAACATTCAAATAGGTACCCACCAAATTCTTTCATTATGAACTAATTAGCAAAAAATGACTTTTAGCAACCATCAGAATTTCTCTGAGAATATAAAACAGATTAATTATGTTTGATGGGTGATCGTCCTTCGTCTCTTTTTCCTATCTTCGTCCTGCACTTAAGCTCATAGGCATATGAGAATAATTCAAAGTTAGTTTCATTAAAAATGTTTCTATATAGTTGTCCAAAAAAAAGCTTTAGAATTATCCATTGTGAATTACTTTTTAGCTTGAAATAATATAACAGAGCAGGTTTTATAAACAACTCGTTTGAATAATTTAACACCTTAATTAAATTCGCAGCCTATCATCGAATCCGAAGGGGTGTACCAGAGATAACAGCTAAGAAAAAACTACTTATCTATCTAATGAACTTATTTCGTCGAAAATAAAAAATAAAACTACAAATGTCATATAAATTTCAATTTTCTATTCATCCAAATGTACTCCACTAAATTACAGAAACCATTAAAATTATTTCATAATTTCTCCTTCGATTAATTATTTTTGTTAATTTCAATTCGTTTCAAGACCATTTAAAATTTGTAAGCTGGTAAATAATTATGTAAAACTTATGAAAACTTCGACCGTTCCATTGAATGCTATTCGAAACAAATTGCTAATAGTTTCTTTCAGTGTCCATAATGATGAGAATGAATGTACCTAAGCAAACACAGAAATGTTAAATTTTTGTTTAAACAATAAGTTCAATTGTATCTGCTTGTGGACAAAACCCAGTCAGATATAATATATCATTTCTATACGCATTATAATGTCAATTAGCCTATATACATGCCTACATTTTATTCGATCGTCCATTATTTTTGTTAAATTTTCATTTTACACACAGCTCGGGAGCGCCGATAGCATCTGCAACACCCAATCAATTTCACTTCTCCGGCAAAAAATGAACAAGCAGTAAATTTGTAACGTGACAATGTTTGATATAAATCTTATAGGTCTAACCATTTCGAAATTCAGTCATCCAGTATGATATATTGAACTGTCTCTTTCTTTATTTTTATTTTTTGAGTTCAAATTCTGAAATAACAATCTCTGGAATCATCAACGCGTCAAAATTTATAATTAATGAATGGAAAATGAAGATTCGTTTCAGAAAAATTTCAAAAATAAAATTGAAAATTTTCCATAAAGGATTGAGGCCTATATGCACGTTGGGTTCAGAATAATTAAACTCTAGCACAGCAATACTCCGCTGGAAAACCAAGTTTGCCAATTTTCATAATAGTTCAAAAAATAAACTTGAATTCCAAATTTCCATATAAGTTGTAGCTGAAAATTTTCAAAAAACTATTGATAGTAATCGATGTCTTTAACAAAAATATTGAAATATCCATGTTTTATTGCTAAAAACCGATTTTCCAGGAATTCTTATTTTTCAGTTTTCTCAAAAACTGCTGAACCAATAGACACCAAACTTCTATCAAACTTAATTCCATATATGGAACATATTTTGATAAAATTTAAACTCTGTTTGTTCTGTAGTTTTCTCACAACATTTTTTACAGCAATTTTTCTTCTCCAGTTTTCTCAAAAATTACTGAACTAATAGGTATCAAACGTCTATTAAATTTGTACTAACATAAGGTCAATCTATGGAGAAAATTTCAGCTTGATCCCTATTGTCGTTTCTCCAAAATCTTGGAAAAACGGTTTTACCAAGAACTTTTTGTTTTTCAGTTTTCTTGGTAACTACTGAACCGACAGGCCCTAAACTTCTTTGAAACTTTCTCCTATATCAGAATATTATCTTTCGTGAAAATTTCAGCCCCATCCGTTTTGTAGTTTTTTTAAAACCATGAACACAAAATTTGCGCCATATATACAGAACAAACATGTATAATATACGTCATGTACCTAAATATTATTATATACCTACCTATCTACA
This sequence comes from Ericerus pela, assembly GCA_011428145.1. NCBI lineage: Eukaryota > Metazoa > Arthropoda > Insecta > Hemiptera > Coccidae > Ericerus > Ericerus pela. The sequence continues at coordinate 1,736,098 of WOFM01000429.1, forward strand.
TAAAAACAAAATTATGTCAAAAACAGAAAATGGTACAAATTGTTTTATTTTATCGTGAAACGGATGATTCTCATCATCCCCACTCTCAATCCTTTCTTGGGGTCAATACTCCGTTTGAAAGAAAACTGTGGAACCGGCTTACAAAGTAATTTGGCAATAATTTAACTCTTTTTGAATTAGTAAAGGCCACATAATTATGTTGAAAAAGGGATATTAATATGCATTGAAAAAAATTTCAAGTAGGTAAGTAGTTAGGTATCCACCAAAAATTAGGGAAACGAAAGAAACCGCACTTAAAAAATGTATGATATATTATACTTAGTTGAAAATTGGGGGAAATATAAGAAAAAATTAGAAGAAAGGAAAAGAAATATAATGGGAGCGAATTTTGTTTTTATAAATTAGATTTTTTAGTTAGCTGCGCACCTATGATACTTATTTGCTTATTACGATTTGCAAAACACAATATTTAAAAACCACCCACCATTTTACCTAAAAGAGTAAAATAATTGTTGTCACGACTTGTTTCGTAATATTTTTAAGCACTAAATCTATTTACCTCTAATTGGCGAAATGATATATACGACGAAACACAACCTTTATTTTTTAAATGGGTGGGGATTTCGTCCTTCTAGCTCTTGTTTCGTACGTATCCCTATAAAAGGATTGTTTTTATATTTCCAAACCTCCTTTACGCACTATAACACAGACCAAACGCTGTAATTTGGGTTTCGTTTCGAGCACAAAATTAGCCCTTACGCAGCTATACATATTCGTCCATCATTCAATTACAATGTACAGTCGATTTTTTGCAGACACTAAAAACATTTCACCAGGTGCTGAAACCTAAATAATCCTACAATAAACAAGTTAAACCATCTTCTGACCCACACATACACGCGCACACACGCACATATATTTCAGTAATTCATACCAATATCTTGTTTAGCAGTGGCAGTATAAATACCATCTAAATCATAAAGATGAGGTAATTTTCGTTTTTCTTCTTTCTTTCTCACTGATTTTTTTTTTTTTTTTTTGTTTGGCTTTCATAGACCCATAATACAGAATCACAAAATTAATCTACAAATAAAATTCTACCTTTTTTTTTCATTTTTTTTTTTTTTTCATTCCCCCTTACTTTGGTGAATAACAAAGCAGCTGCGTCCGGCTGCCGCCACTATAAAATAATTACTGGAATCCAAAAATTCGTTCGATTGTTCCGAAAAAATAAAATAAAATAAAAGTGCGAGAAGCTAAATGGGGAGGAACAAAATCGTGGCAAGATGAATGTTTTTGTTGACAGAAGCTTCTATACATGGGTAGTATAATATAGTATATAGTATATACCATACCTACGTATAGGCAAAACACCTATTTTCTATATCGCAGATGTCCTTGCAGATATGTTCGCGTTCGAATTTAAATCTGGATGGCACTATATTTGCTGATCGAGTAAAAAAGAAAGAGGGGAGCCGCGGAGAGCGGTGAAAACGAAACAACCGGGCAGAGCAAAAGGAATCGGTCGGCGAGATTCTATGAGATTCGTATTTCAAAGCCATCGGGATTAACGTCAAATATAGAGATATTCTTTACACTCTGGCACCCCGTCCCCCTTTCGGGCGAACAAAAAACCGAATAAAAATGGCGTATCGCACACTTCGAATCTTCAGTAATCGATCAGCGGAGGAGGGTGATGGAAAAGAGGTGGCAATATTTTCAGTTTCGGACAAAAAGTAAAAAAAAAAAAAATTAAAATTAAAAACTATAATAAGAGGTCGAGCCTGAAAAAGTCTCTTGTGAAATTTACATACAATTAACGCGGCTCTGATTTACGAATTTAGCAACGTGATCCTATACTGGCACACATTAAATACTGGGTGCTTCGAAGTCGTACCTCAATATTTCAATCTGAAGTTAGAACTCGAAAACAGACAAAGTAAAATGTAGAATATCATTCGAGTATGTAGCTCGTAGGTACTCAAATTAGAAGGGTCTGTGAATCTATAAAACTCAAACGTTTACTAATCCCACTCAAATTCAGCAGCGATGAATTGATCCGTTCAATCTTTTGGGTGATACTTTGATTCGGAAATTTGCAAATGCGTTAATAAGGGGGGCCCCCCTGTGGGTGTGGGCCACGTTATAACTTCGAAGAAAATCTTGAAATAAAAAGTAGTTCGTATATTTGTGGGAGATGACGATGTTGTGGCGTAGGGAGGGGTCGGAAGGGATGGTCAGGAATAAGTGGATCCCTCTCCCGTACAATAGAGCTATTTACGCCTTTTCAAACCTGGAATAGTTTTCGATAAATTCAAATATTGAAAGAGTCATTCCCAGTAACTTGAACATTCTGCTCATGAAATCTAATCAAAAATTTCATATTCCCTTATCTAACATTTTTGATAGCACATAATTATTCATTCAAGTACAGTGAAGATAAATTAGGAATAAATATATTATGTTTCTTCATGGTGAATTGCTTATGTCGACTATGCCTTTACTGACAACGATTTTTCAGAGAATTTTCCAAAAAATTCACATGGTCTCAGCAAATCGAGTGCAGAAAATGAGACCACGCCAAACGTTTGGTAGTTACTTAATAATGGAGCTAATATAATAACTTATGTTTTGAAAAATATATGTAATAATGAAATTATGCTGTATGAGGAATTATAGCGGGAGAAGACTATATACATAATTAGGTATGTAATATCGAAATGCTATATTATTATAAGAATAAAACTTGTATTTATATATGTCTGTATGTATGTATGTATGTATGTACGTATGTATATATGTACGTATGTATATATGTATATATGTATGTATGTGCGTATGCAAATTTTCAAACCCAAAATGAAAGTGTACTCTGGTTGAGTCCAGTTGTTATTGCTTTATGGTTTCGAAAAATTCACTATGTTAGTACATTAGCCATCGATTGCAAGTCTACACCCTTTCTCTGACTACTGACATCATATAACCCATATTTTCGATATTACAACTCAATTTTCAAGATAACGTAAGTTCCTTGCTTCTTCGAATCTGTAAATAACTTAGGCCACATACCACAGAGACTATTAATTTAAAATTGTGCCTTGGTTGCATTCGCGTCTTGTATTTTCACAAATACTGCTCGAAACACCCTGTATAATTGAGAAGAAACAATAATTTTGATGGAAAAAATAACGCATCCAACGTATTTTGAGTATGCGAAGAAGGCAATGAGCAGAGTATTAAACAAGAATAAATTTGAAATCGATGCCCCCCTCCCGATTACCATCGTGTATATTGTTGTATAGGTGGTGTATTGCTTTGCATGTACCAACTCCACTCATTCGACCTTCTCTTTCCCTCGTTCGCCCAAACTGATGAAACCAATCGCACATTTCGACCATTCAACCAACTTCGAATTGTGCCAGCAGCCCTGCCACTCGGGAGGATGACGGGGGTCGTAACGCTTTTCGTTGTTATTGAAAACGCTTGGCAGCGTCTCTTTTTACACGCTCGCTGAGGGATAACTGTCGACTTACGCTACCCACACCCCCTCAGCCCATTCTGGTGACTAGTCTGCCAAAACCTCGTGCCTCAAATAAAGTGTTGATAAATCGAGAACCAATTATTTTTGAATTTCCGTCGTTCGGTTGCGGCAGATGGTACTTGAATTCGAATCTACGTCGTCGACGTCTAAGTACAAACGGTAAATGACGACGACGACGATGACGACGGTGGGGGCAGGGGTGCAAAGAAACGAAAAATCAATTAAGGCGTCGTTTTGGTATGTGGAAAAGGAGAAATTCTCGTACACCTTGTGCGGTGCCACTGACGCGCTTTGGAGCGGTTAGTCGTGCGATGTGTTTGGGTAAAAGTCGAATGGGGACGAATGAAATTGAAATCTTACGGTGTCTTGGTAAAAAGAAATTGCTAGTTAAATGTATTAGACTTATCTTAGTAAACGAAAAATGAAAGCTGGTTCTTTGAAAGTGGAACACTTATGGTTGGTACCGAGTCCAGCAAAATTAGCCGTTATTTTGAAGTCGAAAAATGCAAAAATAGGTACACAAACGAAGCTTGGTGAGGTTGCTAGGGATGCCTTCCTCAGTCATTTTTTGAAAATCCGAGCAGATTTGAACGGAGTTTCGTTCTTTGGGTGGCCAAAAAGGAGAAAATTTGAGTTTTTAGGCAATAACTGGGGAAACGTTGAACCTATGAAAAAATTTTTTCGACAAAAAACATTTTACGATAAATTTTTTATTAAAAAGGTTCAAAAATAATACTTTTCAGCATTTTTTTAACTTGCGAGACCCCAGCGCATCAAAAATGAACATTAGTTTAAAATTTGTACGCTGAATTATTGAGAATGCTGTAACTCCAAAAAGAAGTGGTGGTTACTCAAGTTTGACCTCTTTTCAACGTGGGCACGTTTCTAAGAATTGACTTATCGAAAAGCCACGACGGAATAATACTAAAGAGTACTTCAATTAATAAACTAAATTTCTTATTATCCTCACTCTTATGGTGGATCTTAACTTTGTTTGATAGAAGACTCTGTTTAAATAATTCGAACATCATTAAAATTTAAATAATATTATAAATAATTTAAGTTTAACACCATATAAATGTACGGTAGGTATGGTTAAACAGGTTAACTCGAGAATAATCGAATGAACAAACTTAGTTCTTGAGTGCAATGGTTTTTAAATCCTTATTATTGTATGTAGATTATGGTAGAATAAAGTTGACCATAATTGGCCAATTGAAAAGGAAGAAGGAAAATCGACGTATATATTTTATAGAAGAATAATTGAAGGAATTATGAGGGTACAGATTTAATGTAGAAGACTATTGTTTAATTGGGTTTTTTACACCAAATATTTGTCATAAATTACCACTAGGTGTTGTTTTGAAAGAATTAAGTGTCAGTGGAATGTGACAATTTAGGTGTTAAATGAAATTAATTAATTCATCCACGTAAATTATGGCCGACTATGTTCGTTATAAATTCCAATTTAAACCTATTTCGATAGGTACTAATTTTACTGGGCCATATTATGCACTGTAGCATTGGATATTATACCTTTCTAAAAGCAAATTTATCGTAAAATTTTTTTTCATAGGTTCAACCATTCAGGATGTATAGTCGGAAAATTTTAATTTTCCCACTTTTTGTTCCCCCAGAAGTTGAAGCTCCACTCGGATCTGCTATAATTTTAAAGAGATAACAAAGAAAATAATCTCTAATAATGATACCACGTTTCGCCTTTGTACCACTTTTTGTATTTTCAATGGATAATTTCACTGAACTTTGGCAGCATGAGCAGCTGCCTATGAGCAGTCTATGACGTGTGTAATCAAAGATGACTAAATATTTAACAAAAAGTATCCAAAACTCCAAAACCTTATAATTTTCTTAGTGTCTATCTGAAACTATACCAATTTTTTAATGTGTATTTTTCAGTCTGCAAAAATCAATTTATAACTGTAACTCACATTTTCCATTAAACTGAACCAAAATATACTGAACTTATTGGCGTGAAATATTTTATTCTGGTTATGACAAGGGTTGCTTCAGAAATTTGTGTTTCCATTTTACAAGTTGTAGGTATACAGTGGAAACTGCTTATTGGGGACAATGGATTGAGGAAACAACCGCTTATGTGGGAAAGTCCCAAAACAAATATACTAAAATTGAAGGAAATTAGACTGCTTATTAAGCCGGTCCCACACGACGCGTGTATTTGGCAAACATTCAACATTCGTCTACATTTGCACACTGTGTGGAAGAAATGCCAATGCGAATGTTTGGCATTGCCATACATTTGGCAAACATTTGTCCAGGTTCCGGCAGTTGTCGGTAATTAATGCACGAGTCAAAGGGATGACGAATATTGAAGTTCGTATATTCGTGGTGTAGTGTAGGAGCCGCAAAGCGGCGAGGCAAATGTTTGGGCCGAATATTTGCCGAATAACATTCGTCAAATACACGCGTCGTGTAGGACCGGCTTTAGGCACAATACGTAGGTTTATTGGGATACGGCAGCAAAGAAATATGGGAAAATTTCCGTTGAACTCTCTGATTTAACATATGAGATAATAACCCCAGTTCAGTTCGATAGAGATAGTTTTTTTCATTCCCTGGCAATATTCTGTATGTCCTTCATGTTTTCTTGCATAGGTCAATCAGACAAGTACCACCAGCAAGATGCGCCAGAATACATTGAATCAGTAGGTACCTACTATCATCTTTTGTCGAAGACTCTCAGTAACCCTGTCACTGCATTGAATGCAATAATTGTATTTTCCTTTATAAAATACTCTAAAAGCTTAGAGCATCAATGACTTATGGTAAAAAAAAAAAATCTGGTATCTACCTAAACAAGACCAAGATCAAAAGACTAAAATTTGACCGCCCAAAGCCTTGACTGAGACGCACGTAAAGAGTATTTATGCTTTATGCTTAATGCAAGACCAAGAACACTATGCTATTTGTTTTCTTACGACAATTACAGATGTAAACAGTGTTTTTATTTTGATTAAAATTCCAGTTTAAGATGTACTTTCTTGAAAAATTCATGATGTTAATGGCATAATTAAGGGTACCTTTATTGATACAGGAAGCTACATAACATGTACTTGACTCACACCATTCAGACTTTAATGTTGATTTTTAAAATATTTTTGCTTACTAATAATCATCTCAACAAGAACTCGACATGTAGGTATATGCAACTAACATATAATTCACTCATCATCATACGTACCAACTTGGTATTCTTGGATCGAAGCAGGCCCTCCATAATTTCATAAATTTAAGTAAGCATAAAAATACAAATAATTATATATTTTTTTTGTCTTAAATAATTTAAAATTTTTTATAGATATAGGTTGAATGTCTTATGGTTTTGTTTTTAGCCCCCTCACCTCAATAATTTTACTAAGACGTCGGCTCCGTTCAGTATTTTTTACTAAATACGTTCATATCGGTGAAACTATTCGATTTTCATCTCATGAGATTGATGCAGGAAATGTTCGCACCATATTATATGCCTCTCCACCAGTAACCACAATAATTTTCACCGTAATCTGCAATCAAGACGTAAAATGGCTGTGTAGATATGATATGCATTTCCATGTCGTTACCTCAAATCTTCGACATTTCGAGGCATCATTTCATTCTCTCTCACTCACTTGCCACATTCTCTTTCTCTCTCTCTTTGTCTCTCTCACTCTCCCTTCCTTTTAAACCTACACAAGCATACACCCCCACAAGAGGAGAAAGGGAAGGGAAAAAAGCCTCTCGGGAAATAGAAGAAAGAAAACGATTACTATCGATGGTGAAAATGCCACGTAAGGTAAAAACGGGTAGGTACTTGAGAGAGAAACAAGAATTGCTTGAACATAATATTACAAATATTGAATAAACAAGAGAGCTGTAATTTACTAAACAACAATGAAAGACGAAGCAGAAGAAGAAGAAGCAAGAAGAGGAGGTTTGAAGAAAAAAAAAAGGACGGAAAAAAGCGTAAAAATGGAGAAAAAATATCAGCAACATCAACAACAACAACAACAACAGCAAAAACAGCTTCGAAATATAGGGAAATAAACGTGAAAAAACAAATTCATTTTGTACAACCGTACGCATAGCAAACCGTCGAGAACACTTCGTTGAAATTGATTTTTTTTTCTCAAACGTTACAATGTTGCGTCGAGTTTTTTTTTTTTTTTCCTCCTTATGAAGACCGCAAGCAGAGAGGTTGATTTTTTTTTTGAAAAAAAATAAAAATAAAGTGTATAAAATATACTTGAAAATTTTCAGCAGGTTGCTAGCGTTTCTGGGATATACCTACCTGTAAAATACCTTTAAATAGAGGCACAGTGAGGCACAGACCTACCTGTTTTATTCGAGTACCTGTCCATTCTTTCGGTTCGCTACGTGTTTAATTTTCATTATACATTAGAAATATAAAAGCCGAAATTCGTCTAAAAAACCCTACAAGACACTCCCTCCCAGCGAGATAATCGTAAATTGGAGAAGCGTTTGTTTCTAGATTAAAAAATCACACAGATCGAATATAGATAAATGATAAAAATTTGTTATGCTCAGCAGTAATTGTTTGTAAAGGTGAAAAAGTATTTGTTTTTCATTAGGCTTCTTTTTTTTTTATTTTTGTTTGGCTTCTTTGGTATAAAAATTCTTTCTACCTAACCGTTCCTCAACCCCATTTAGCATCATTTTAAAAGAATGGAAAAAAAAAAAAAAAAGTTCGGAAAAATCCATTAATTCAAATACTATTACGTTCGTTTTGCCATTCTTGAGAAGAATTTGCATGGAGTTTATTCTGCCGGAAGATGTTCAAATGTGACGAGAGTATAGAGAAAAAGATAAAACTGAATGATACAAAATGAGGGTGCGAGAGAGAGAGAGAGAGAGAAAGACAGAAAATCTGGACCATCTATTGTGCGGAAACAGTTGTATTGTAGAACAGGTCATGCGGAAGTGGTGTACGTAAAAAAAATTTTTATCCGTGTGTTTCCACAGTGAATGACACTTTAAAGTTCGTTTTTTTTTTTGTTTTTTTTTTTGCGTTTATATAGTCGAAAAATTAGAAGTGACGAGGGTCAAGCATTTTTCAGACATGAAAAAAAAAACAAAAAAAAACACAACCATCTTTTACCCCCAAATGAGCACAAGTATATGGGTTACCTACCCGTTTACCCGGAACTCGAAATGCACTAAATTAAAGACATTGTTCCAGCGGCGACTGGAAAATCCACCAGCGAGTTCTTTTGTTAAGAATGGACACGGTTTATTTTATTCTCACTCACCAGGGCTGATTTTCTTGCAGACTTGTATATAAAATGTTCGATTTTAAAAACGTCTACAAATATTTTCAGAGACCACACTATACCACCTTTGTTCCGATTACTTCCTTACACAAATGAAAAGACCAACAAAGAACCAAAAGGAAAATCCACTTGAATCTATACATATGTCGATGCAACCCCGTTATTCCCGGCAGGTAATAATCAGTTTGGATTTTATTTATGAAAAGGTTTTTTTTTTCTTTATATTGCCTTCTGGGTATTTGAAAATAGCCTACTTTCTTGAGAACTGTGACGAAACGCGTGTAAATTCACACACATTTCGAAATTTTTGCTACCGGCACGTATGCGAGTATTGCTGCAATGATTTTTCTCAATTCTGGTTATACAGTAATTCTATGCATTCTTCCCACCCCCTTTACCCAGTTAATGATAATTTTTGAGAATATGAAATTTTCTTCTTGAACGTCGTTAATAGCGATTAATATGAAAACAGATTCATAATGCAGAAGAAAATGTCTATTTTCGATAAAAATATGAGAACTATTATCACATAAATTGTGAATTTTGTTGAGATTAAGACAATAATTTTTAATCGTCGAATTTAATGAAAATAATATCTACTTTTTCTTTATGTAGCTACCTGACTTATAATTAAGTACATTTATAACTTCGAGTGAAGAAATTATTTAACCATTTTGAATGATACCGACAGATAGAGTCGTTTTAATCAGCCAGCACCCAGTAGCGCAGTGCGAGGGGGTAAGGGTTAAACACTTTCCAGAACTAAAATGAGAGAGAAAAAAGCCAGCAACTGAAAAAAAAAAAAAAGTGTGATGCGTGAAAAAAATTCGAAAGAAAAACAGGAACATAGAATCTACAACACCCTACAAAACAAAATTCTCGCCAGAGGCCACTGTAAATCCTGTCAAAACACATCACACAAACGAAAGTAGGCCCATTAAATTCGTTGCATAACAAATATTTCGTATACTACCCATTTCGTATGACCCACAATTCTCCCCCTTACATGGTTTTTGTCGCAATCAATGAACTAGAAATCCACTTTTTTTTTTTCAGTCACTTTGTCAGTTCTGTGGCATATTGATTCATCTCGATATAAACTAAATCGATCGACAATCGATACCGAATTGATTTTAGTTATCATAACGTCGATTTTTCTTCGAGTTTTGAGTCAGGATTACGTCTATTTTTCATTTACTTTTTTATATGACACTGCAAAGATATCTACACCAAGAATGGATCTGAAATCGACCCAATCAGCGAACTGGTTAGGTATTCTGACAGGTTCTTAATAGGGAGTAGGAAAAAAATATCGATGAAGTGACGAATGTTTTAGAAGAAAACTCAATCAGCAACTGAGAGAAGATTATAGTATAGTAGATGATGTATACAAACATACACACTTTACCTGTAGTAACCTGCGGCATCTCATTTTTTCTGCTTTTTGAAGTATAAAGTTGAGAACATCGATTTTTAGAGTCATGTTTTTCGATTATTGATTTTTTGACTATCGATATTTTTCTTTAGATATCAAATCAAGTCACAAATCAAAAATTAGATTATTTCATGATGAGAAGGTGAGGAATCCTTACATGAATCGACTTCGAATACAGTAATATGTACACTCAGCCTGAGTAAAGCAGATTCACAACAACCTTTAATGGTTGTACTGCGTCCCAAGAGGTTAAAATTATGTCAAAATTAAAATTGAATTATTATGGTATAGAATAAACATTAATAGATAGGCCTACAAACAGTATCTGCCCGTTTCAAATAAGCCAGTACCGACTTTATTTCCCTCATTTGTTTGTGAATCATCGATTTTGTGCCAGTTCTACATTTGAAAGGACACAAAATCGATTTTGAAGCTAAAGTGCTCGCCACAAAATCGATTTTGAAGCTAAAGTGCTCGCCACAAAATCGACTGGAGCCAAAATTTATGAAGAACAAAAATCATTATTTTTCAGTCTGACAATCGAGCAAAAAATTATGTCAATTATAGGACCCTTTGACGTAATTTTCTATTCGTTTTTCCAAGTCAACTCGAAAGTGCCACTAATTTTTTTCAATTTTAAGTCAATTTTTCAACTACTGATCTATTGCCACTGCGGTTGAATGGCCAGTTTGAAACGATTAGACAATCCATTTTATCAATTCGTACCTCTCGTCGTTCAGACCTTTCGCAATAAAACCCCAAATACTGTGCCACCTTTATCTAGTTCCCCTATAGTGTTTTTAATTTAACCATTTTAGCATACGTATAGTAAAGTTCTAATGCATTATAGACTGCTGGGTATCTACGTTACCTAATTCGTAAATAAAAGTAAGATCCTTCCCAAAAGCAATAAAGTTTATCGTATATAGCCTTCATTTTCTATTACATACTCGGCGACTTGGTTGGACGACAGTAAATTCATTTAAATTTTAAATACGACCGGATAGACAGTACTCCACCATTTTTAAGCGAATACAGTCATGTCAACATCGTTAAAGCTATCTTACATATCACAACATAAATATACGTGTTTGACGTTCCAACGTGTACAGGGTACCCAACTAAAGTACGCCTAAAATAAGCCAATGTAGGTGTACACAGGCTAAATGTTGTTGAAAAGTAAAGCTATGTCCGTTGCAATAACACTCGTAAATCCATTAGACGAAGTACCTATTTTTTTTTTTTCTTTACTTCTTTTTCGTTTCTTCTATTTGGCTACGAAGTAATTTTCCTATAAAAACTAGCCTCTCCACCACACCTCTTATGTGCGAGCAACGAAAATACCGGTACCCCATCGAGAGAACCTTATTCGAATTAATTTCAAATTATATTGACACAGCTGTACGAAAAAAGAGCCTGAATAATTTGCTCAGCCAACAAAACGTTTGTGTTGTGTATAGTTATATAAATCCCACTGTTACCACTCTCAGTCTATCTCTGTCACTCTGTCTCTCTGTCTCTCTCTCTCTCTCTCTAGTTTCGAAAAACGAATTTCACGATAGGCTGGAAATCACAAGCGACCCCCATGCAGCGATAGCGGCAACAGCAGCGGTAAACATGGTACCGAAAAAAAAAATATCACCACATTTTCGACATTTTATTTATTTATTTTTTACAACACTTATAGCAGCGCCAACCAACGACGGAGTAGGCAATACTAATTTAAAGGTAAACACTTCTTAAACAAATCTTGATATCAATCTCAGCGTTGTATAGCCTACACGACTGAAGAATGAGAATGAAGGAGTTAGATGATGACGTGGTGGTAGATGAGAAAAGGACCAAAAAATAAAAAAATAAAAATATGGAAAGCTGTACCTCTAATTTAAGTTTAAAAAAAAAAAAAAAAAAAAAAAAAAAAGACGAACACTTGTTATACATACACACGCACACATTCTCATTTCTTTTTGACATATTTACTCGTTCATTAATGAATTCACTGTCATGTATGGCTGTTAGATAAATAATGTACTTAGTTACCGTTTTTTAATGTTATATTATGGAGAAGAAGAAGAAGAAAGAAAAAGAAGAAGAATGAAAACGAATGGAGAAAAAACAAACGTTTACGCCTTTGTCTACATTTTTTTTAAACGCATTATACGTATGTAATAATACGTGAGCAGGTAACGAGAGTAAGGTAATACGGAGCCCTCTTATATAAAGAGTTCACGAAAAAACTTGAAAAATAAGAGAGGAAAAAAAAAACACCACTAAGTTTACTTAAGACCTTGTTTAAGTGCACCGATGTACCCATCGTAAATACACTCGTCATTCGTCTCAATTAGCTTACGAATTTACGAAAATTTTTGTACCCACACCCAAACGGTTAAAAATGTGTACCTTCACAATAGAAAATGGTGTTATGTCTATGAAAGTAACTATGTAAAGATACTCTCTCAGCAGCAAATCGGTATACCAGAGAGAATACAAATCCATGTTATAAATGAGGCTCAAGTTGCCGTATTCGTCACAATTATGGTCCAGCGTGTGGTCCAAATGTAAATTTATAATAATTTCTAAGAAACCATATATATATATATATACATATATATACATTTTTTTAAGGTTTTTGCACAAAGTGTAAAAACCCTGTAAAAATTTCTATATTTTAAATTCTTCGGTAATTTTATGGAGCTTTTGCACGAAGGGTTAATATTCGTTGATGTGGTAATTGATAAATATAATGATGAATGAATAGTGAATTAATTATTAATTAATTAATGAATTGATGATAAATTAATAAATAATTATATTACATGATGAAGGTGATGTGATATGAACTTATGAGGGTGTGATGTGTGATGTGTGACGTGTGTGTATGTGTGTATGTGTGTATGTTGTGAACTCGTAAGTTGTGACTAAAGGCTTGTTTTCAAAGCCACACTAAATGCGACATCAGTGTCATGACAGTGAGTGTCAGTAAGATACAGTGCCATGTTGGAAACATCTACTGTCACAACCCTAGATGTAGCGACATCAGTGTCGCTGAATCAAACTGATTTTGATTTCGGCGACACTAACTCGATGTCACTCGATATCAGCAGCTTGGGTATGTCACAACACCGATAAAAATTGATAATGTTGTCAAATGTCGATATTTTTTCGTATCGATACAATGTTGATATTTAGGAGAAAATATTGATACGTATTGAAATTTTTGACAACATTATGATCGATTTTCTTGAAACAATATCAAAAAGTCGAAGTAAAAATATCGATATTGTTGGAAAATATCGATATGGAGAATATCGGTATTTTTGACAACATCAAAAACTGGTGTCGACACCAGTTCAGACTTGAATACAAACATTCCGTGTTCACGACATTAGTGTCGCGGCATTAAATGTCGTTGAGAAAACGAGCCTTAAACAATCGATTTAATACTTTATCAATTTACTAACTGTCGCCAAAATTACCATCAATGGTTTTACTTTTTAGGTAGAATTGGATTACAAGAATTTTAGGTTCGGGATTTCGTAAATTTATTATATGTAATGAATATTGAATATTGATTAATTGTTCTTCTTTTTTCTATAAAATTGACTTTTCTTTATCCTTTCATTCTTTATTCATTCTCAAATGGGATTATGAATTAAAAACAACTGTGGCTTTTGTGGTATTATATAATATTATAACTATGGTGAATGTATAGCAGTCTTCAAAGTTTTCTTCTTAATTATCTTTAAAGAACATCTGTCGTTTCATTGGATATATCAGATTAAATAGGAGACTCTAAGAAATAAAATAAGACGAAGTACCTACAATAATTTGCAGCCCTCAGATGCCGAAGTAATGAAAAAAGAAGACGAAATCGTCTCAATTTCACTGTTTTTGTGCCTTTTTATTGATTGGTTGTATTGTTTGTCCACGTATTCGAACTCTTTTTTTGATGTGCCACTGTACTGTGATGTCAAAAGTAAAATCTCCCATTGGATGTGTGAATTGTCAAAAAATATTTTATGAAACTATATCGATACAGATCCATATTCGCCTACATCACTATACATTGCAACTGAACAAAAACCCTGTTACAACGTCGTTTAATGATGTTTGTTAGGATTATCAAAAACTGTGTATATTTAAACTCATATCGCATTGCTTTGTGAGCAGTTGTTGTGGATCTTTTAACACATTTTAAAGTCAAATAATGGTGCATAAATAAATAGTTCATTGGGTTTTATTTGACTTCTTACTCCTGTATATACGTGGGTACAGGAAACGGTGGAGTTGCCAAAATTTTCTGCAAATGAATTAGTGATGACTGTTGAGTAAAATTAATGCCAAGACAAACATTATGGTATAATCTTGCTGTTAGTCTTGATCTGAGTTTTGTACAATCATGTGTCTTGGTTTTGGTACTCTTCTTGTGCAGTGTCTTGCACAATAATCCCCTCGGCCTAGGTCTTGGTTTTGCTTACCATATTTCTTCAGTTATGAATGCCTAAATGAAACTTACCGTTTGTATCATTCCAGAATATATAATATGAAAGAAAACTGTCAAACATTAAACATTAAAAGTTAAGTAAATAACACGATGGCAACATTTTACAGTTTTTTCAGGTTTTTTAAAATTTCGTTTGGTCTTAGTCTTGTAGTGTCGAGTTGTGATCTAATTCATTTATAATTGTTATTTTAGGCTTGTCATGACATAATTTTCTTGCAAAAAGTGCAAGACGAGAACCAATTGCACTCATCACTAAAGCAAAATAGAGAGCTGATGTTTTCAAATTACAGAAAATATAAAAAAGGAACCTAAAACAAAGAAGAATAGTATGTTCAGAATCAGAAGCTAGCCGAAAATCGTCCATAATTTGTAACCAGTTTTTGAGATCAAATTAGAAGTTTATTCAGAAATACTTCTCGACTATGAGCCTACTAAAAGGTAATGATGAAAACTTTACTCACATTTGCAATATGTTAAAGCGACACTAGAATGTTGAAATTTTGTAAAATTTCACATTAGATAGAAATTTAATTTGTTAGGTACCTACCAGGTATCATCCAGTTTAACTCGGTGACAATTAATTGTTGGTTATTATAGGTACTGAGTATAATCAGAAACTACATTTGAAATTGTTTGACTTCAATATTAATTGGGTCATAGCTGTCCCAAGCAAAGGGAGATAATACGATAGTTACTCGAATTTCATCCTCCAATTTTTTGAAACACATTCGATCCGATGTAACGCGTTTAAATTGAGGAGCCTATGCATAAGAAGTTAGACACTGACTTGGGTTTTCTAACGTTGGAAATGTTTAACCGGAGGTACATCGTAAAAAGATGACGTCATATACAACGAAAAGTGAAAACAACAAAGTTTGCAACACAAAGAAAACAAATTTTGCAACAAAAAGTGAAAACACAGTTTGCAATAAAAAGTCACAAAAATGTCAGAAACCCCACAAAAAAATTCTATATTCATCTATCCTATGTATTCAAAATCAAATACGCCAAATCCAAGAAGTTTTTGAAATAGGCTTCTATGAGTACCTACAAACAGAAAAACTAGGTAATCCATTTTTAAGTCACCATCACGTAGGATAGTATAGGCCTAACAAAAAGTAAAAACAAAGTTCACGAAAAAATCGTGATTACGAAATACTTGCAAGTGAGGATAGTGTTTACTTAACAAAATGAAAATTAAATAAAAAATCATTTACCATGAATCCTCGATTGTGCAAGAAATACAAATTGTGTAAATTTTTTTTAGTTGGCTATTTCGCAATAATTTTGTAAATTTAAGACGTGACCAGTTGTTTTTTTCAAATAAATAATTAAAATTTCGATACCTAAGTTGAATGTGAACCAACAGGTTCCCACGCTTTGTCTTCAACCCCGCCCCAATAATTTTACCAAGTTGACGCCACTAAGCATAATATGACACCAATTAACGTGACAAACAAACAAAAATGATGAATTATTCGATTTTCGAGACTATGTTATAAAATGTTCGATGCGCGATATGGGTCCCCTTTTCTTTTGAGAAAGCCTTTTTTAGCTTCAGCTATTCCTATTTCCTGATGAAATATTCACACGTTGATAACTCAGTCGGTTTGATAAAACTCATCCAGTAGGTAGTTCCCAAAAATTTCATTGGGGCACGAAGTATAACTGAAAATTTTTCTCTTCATTTGTTTGCAGAGAACTGCAAATACGAAATACAATTTCCGCTTCAAATTTTTCGTCATCAAAATGCTAATAAATTTTCTTTCGCTGTATTGTTTGACGATCGTGTGAATTGGCAAAAAGTTCTTAACAAACCGACGATTATCTCGAAATTAATATGCGAAGAATTCGTGCGAAAAATTAAATGTTGGAAAAAAAAAAGAGGAAGAAAAAAAGATACAAGAAAAAAAAAAACAACGTAAGTGTTGAGGAATGTTTTCAAATAAAGAAAGCAAGCTGCCTTCTGATTGTAAATAATTTTTTTCAAATCACGCGCAAAGAAAATACGCGATGAAGACAATAATTTTATTAAGTAATTTTTTTACCTCCATTAGATTTTCCATTT
Organism: Ericerus pela; assembly: GCA_011428145.1. NCBI lineage: Eukaryota > Metazoa > Arthropoda > Insecta > Hemiptera > Coccidae > Ericerus > Ericerus pela. Next base: position 1,752,952 of record WOFM01000429.1, read on the forward strand.
GACTCTCATGTCGATCGCCACCATTGCATTTTAATTTATAAAAACAACATGTCATTCGCTTCATTGTTATATCGTACCTATTCGCAATTTTCGTGGCATTTTTTTTTTTTTTTTTTTTTAATCATAAATAAAATCCATTATTAATGAGGTCTACTCATGGCTCACGTGCATGAGAATATTATCAAATGCCAGAATTTGGAATGAAGACAAGAAATATTTTTGCTGTTTCGCAAGTATGTCTTTTTGCGTAATTCTCACGCATGGCTGATTGAATATCACTGACGAGATTATTATTTTCAGCTCAGGATGTCTCATTCACGTCAAATTTGCTGACTTAAATATTGAAAAATAATAGAATCGTAATTTTTATGGTTTGTATGGGTAATTGTGAAGAATATATTATTGCAACGCTACCACTTTATTCTCTATAAAATGAATTAAGAAAATGTGCACAGGTGAGTGGGAAGTGTGGGAATAGGCGACTAATATTTATGATATTACATGAGCTTCTTGGCAGAATTCACCAAGTGACAGTTTTCAAATGGTTGAGGAGAGCAAAAAAAAAATTTCAATTAGGTCTAATAAATTAAGTTTTTAGGCAAGAGTCGAGTAAACTTCACCAAGTTCACGAAGAATTACGTACGATTACATGATAGTTACTTTTATCAGCCAAAAACAAGTGGTTTCTGGGACTTGATGAATTATTAAAATCCGTATTTGGCAACTGCTTATTTGTGTTTGTCTTTAGACAGTTGTTACCAGTTAAAGAGATTTTTTTCCCGATTTTTTTTTTTTTACATAAACAACGCATTTTTAGAAAAAAATGAAAGCGGTGAATTCTGCCAAGAATCCGACGATATACCAACTCCAGAAATCTCAATATTTAAAGTACTTTCTTACAGAATATAGGTACTTGATAAAATGAATAGATGCAATTGTCGGATCCGACAAACATGGAGGATAGATCTAATAAATCGAAAATTTTCAAACGAAGGTGAAAATTTATTCATTGTTACTGACTATCTTCAGATATTTCCCCGAAAATATCGATGGGAAATGTCAAAAATTAGGCTCCATAATTGAAATGGGTAGTTTACTTATGTAGAAATTTAAATTATCCAAACTTACTGTTCTATTGAAAAGTTGTATCAATTAGTGTGACCCTACACATTCTTGAACGAAAGTTTTCGAAAAAATACTGATGAAACTAAATCAGAGAAATTGCAACGAAAGAAGCTTTTGATCGGAACTTGGAATTGAAGCCACAGTGTCTTCATTCAAGACGTTATTTGACGGTAATATAGATGCCAATAGGGTGTGATCGAGATCTAGAGGTCATTTGTTTCTTAACATGAATTTTCCAGTCATACGTTAAAGCACCTACCGAACCAAACTGAACATACCACCATTTGTCATCCTGGAACAAAACTAGCCGAAGTCCGAAAATGCTATTTTTCAGTACAGTGAAAGGAAATTTCAGAATGTTGTAATTTTTCAATTATTGCAGTAGGGTGTGGAACAAATTATAGTATATTATTAATCAGAGGAACCAAATAATCACAAAAAAAAAAAAAATTAAAATTCTATTATTTTCCTCCAAATCAATGAACTTGGGATGTAGTATTGAACAGAATTATCATCCGGAGGTATTGCAAGTTCCACACAAGTTACTTTTGCACTGAGCATTGAATGAAAACGTAAATGCGAACCTAACTCTTCTTGAACTTGAGATAGTTCTACATTAATAAATTAATTTAAAAAGTTGAGTAAGTTAATTTTGCTCGAACTAATTTTTTCACAACCAGACATAAGATAGAACGCATTTAGTGTTTATTTGAATTTCTAAGCAATATGGACATGAGATAGTCTTAACAAATAATAGAGAGCAGCACAAGGTAAATTTTGGTATTTATAACATAAAAATAACATTTTTGGACTTACGATAATTTTGTACTAGGGTAACGCATTTTAGTTTTCTAGAGTGTGAGTGACAGGTTTTGAACCAACGTAACCCAGCAAATATAAGGCTGAGCTTATTTTTGAAACTATGATGAGAAGGAGAAATGCGTAATGTAAACGACTTCAGCTGACGAATGAATTTTAAACCTTTAAAAAATTTTGAAGCCAACGTTTATCACACTTTCACTGACAGGCCTGAAAACTATGAGTAAGTAGATTTTCATTTTTGAAATTATTTATGGATAATATTCTGCATTAAACAACATATGATAATCTTTATTTCAATAATTAAATAATTATTAGCATGAAAATTCATTTCAGAATCAGGTACATTTGCATAGGTGAATCAGAAATTTGAAATATCCTACAATGATAAAATGTTGAATTTATTCCAGCATATTATAAAATATAGGTACACTCCAGAAAAACAAACTAGGCCCATTGCGTCGAAATACCACCAACCGGTATAGAAAGGTGAAATTCTTAAAAGAAGAAATTCTCAGAAAAAATAAAGAAAGTAATTGGGTTTAGCTATTGTTATTCCGTAGGTATGGGTAAAAAAAAAAGAAGAAATTTCTCGAATAAATGTAGAATAACACATTTTCTCACGACCCTTTACGAAACTAGACACAATCTATATTGTCCACTAGGTATATAATTTAAGTGATCTCAGCTGGTGTTTTGTATCATTTGAAAGGTATTTTGTCAAAAAAATCCATAACAACAGCAACAACTTCAAAAAATTTAAATATCTCGAAGTCAATAACCAGAATTTTCTTTTTGCACTCTCTTTTACTCATCAGCCAACTATTTACCTACCAGTACACATACATACCTATAGGTATATATATTAACGCTTGTTTTTCATTCAGTTCGTGAAACCTTTTAAAAAACTGTTTTAAATTCGAGTAACGCATTACGTACAGATTATATGCCTAGAAATTCGATAATATCGGCTTCCCCTATTACACCTGATCAACAGTTGAGAATATACACACCGGCTGTGCATGTATACTTAAGCTAGGTAGCATAATATAATATACAGCCAAATAAGTATGGCATACGCGGTATATAGCAGTCTCTGTCCAGCCAGGGTTTTTACCTTTATATTGGTTTCGTCTTTGGCGTATAGATTTGAAGCAAAGGCTATTATTACATTTATAGACAGCAGCAGCAGAGTCATACCCAGATTTGTACAGTAAAATAGTACAGCAGGCAGTCCTTTCTTAAGGCTATTCGAGTTTTCAATACACTTTTTTTTCATCGTTTTAGATATACACCTATATAATATATATATATTTATGAAACTATAGTACAATGTATAATAGGTAATCTAGGTTTTAAATCTTTTTTTCTCTTCCTCAAAGTGTATTATATATATATATATATATATATGTAGATATATAAATACATAAGTTGTTTTTTTTTCTTTTTTCAAAAAAACATCCTACCATCTCGGATTTCGAAACGTTTCTTCTTTCCCTCTGTAGGTTTTACAAAACGAAAACAAAAACATTTTTGTACACACTGGAAACCGATTTATCAATATGGGTGCTCCTCTGTTTTGGGCTTTGTGCAACCGAATTTACAAATACGATTGGATTACACCCAGAGACTCCTGCAAAATTACAATATTGATCGATTCAATTGACCATAGACGTGGAGTTGGCAATGAAAAAAAAAATGTGTAGGCCCATGTTACAAACAGAAGTGGGCAAGTTTCACTCATGAAAAATGAATCTAAATGCATATTTCGGTTCCAATGGGAGAAACGTGAACAAATTGAATTCGATACAAATTTAAGTTAAAATTGAAGGAAAATATTAAAAACATTTTCAGCCTTTTCAACCGCATAATTTATCAAATTTTTATTCCAAAAAATTTATTTTCTTTTACACATTTCGAAACTTGAAAGAACCTTCTTTGAGAAAATCTGTTGTTTATTCAGTTTCGAATATTGCGATCTATATACGATTATATGCCTATGAGTAGATAAAATGATACTTATTCGGTAAATATTTTTGTTTTTGGTTTTTTTTGACTGATTAAAGTTAAGATAATCACTAAGTTACGAAAATGAAATTCAGAATTTTAAGATAAGGTTATCGTAATTGTTTTATTTATATTGCTCATAATAATAAGCGTTTGCGATAAAATTTATCATTCCGGTAATTTAAAAAGATAAAGTACGGTAATTTAATTCTGATTCGAACTATTCAAACGGTCGTTTTTGTTTCACAGCACTAATTTTAGACATTATTTCATTTTTTTTAAATTTAAATGATCATCTGCGGTATTTTAAAGGTGCTTAAATTGGAAGAAAATTGGGAAATTTTTTTTAAAGTATACCTACCCATGTATTTTCTGTTCTCTGAATTGACAGTTAAATTAATTTTACCATTGATAAAATGTTGCTCAAATATTATAGAAAATAAATTTTTTTCAACACCGAACTAAAAAACACGTCTTTTAATGCCCCTTGACTAAAAAAAAAAAACGAATTTCAGTACGACGCGAAAAAGTATTGTTGTTGACTTTCTCGCACGGCCCAATTACTTTTTTGCACGATTTGATTGCTTTTTCAACTTTTTTGTTTTTTCTAAAGTAATATTAAGTATTAAGTTAATTGATTGGTTCTGAAACTTTTTTTGCGTCATTTATTCTGGAGTGGGGGTGAGAGAGTTGCGAAGATTTTCTAGTTTAAAAGAAGTAAAATTATTAATTATTATATTTGGTTATAAAAAAAAATTGATATATTACTTGTTATTTATTTATTCATTTATTTTTGTTAGGGGAGAGAGTTTTGAAAAATGTATTGTGTGACACGCGTAGAAAGTAGGCAATTGATACTCGAGTGCCTTTGGCTCGTGTAACAAAATTCACACTCGTATCAAAAAAAAATTAATACAGATTTATATAAAACAGCGTGTTTACTTTTAACATCTTCAGATTTTTTCACGAAAATTAACGTAAAATGATCCAATCATTAGCTTACAAAAATACAATATTATCATTGATAAAATCGGGAAAAAAAGAGAAAACATCTTTTAAAAAAGTTATTTTTTTTTTTTTTTTTTTTTAACCAAACAAATTGCCATGACAGAAAAAGCTTCTGTCAAATTGATATAGACTAAGAAATTTCTTCACCAATTCTAAATTCCATTAGTTCCACATTAAAAACGAATAAAGTTCTCAGGTGTTTCAATTTCAGTCGAACGAAAAATAAAATTTCGCTTCTAATCCACCAAAAGCGATCATCCATCTCTGCCATCTGAGCAATAAATTAGTAAAAAAAAAAAAAAAAAAAAACCTAAACCACTGTAGGTACACCCAAAAGAATAAAGATGATCGGTTTTACCTACAAAAAAAAAAAAAAAACAAACAAATAAAGGAATTGAATCAAAACGAATCGATCTGAACGTGTAACATAAATTGTCAACAATCCGCAGCTATCTAGGACCCAACCCAATGTTTCACGATAGAAATTTGTAGAAACTGATAAACGAAATATTTCGGAATCTTTACTCATTATCAGCGTTGTACTCAAAGCGAATAATAATTAATCATCGAATTAATTTCAAAATTAAAATACTTTTAAAGGTTCCCAGAAATAGAATATCGCCCGGGTCGAAGGTAATTGGCAAGGTAATTAGGAATGGTGAAGATACAAATCGAAGTTCAAAAAACGCATAAATATAAGATGGATACATAAACTGTTTAGCCTAAATATTCTTAGGCTATGGACTACGCTAAATAAATGCGACAAAAAATAAAGGAATCTTAAATCTATACACGTCATCACTAATTCTTCGCCGGTGTTCTTATAGAAAGCACCACAAAATAAGCGAAAAAATGTTATAATAAATTCGAAATCGAGTTCGTCAATCTCTGTTTTAATATTGGATTCTTATCGATGTTATTATAAACCTTCCAGCTGTGATGCTGACTGAGCATTGTTTTCGGCTAAAACACTTCAACGAAAACTCGCTATAAAGGGTGTATAGACGCTTACCGGAATCATTTTGATGTGCATTATAAAGGTAAAACAGCCATGCATAACTTTGCACAGTACACACAGAAACGGTGTAGAAGCCAGAAAAAATTCTACCAGAAACGATTTTTGAGCGTCGAAGAATGCAGAGAAGATGGCGGCGAGAAAAATGCAGAAATTGTGAGAAAATGGCGTCGGAAATAAATGACAGCCGACATTCCGGAGCACTAAATCTCGATTACGCTGGCTGGCAGCTTGAAAATACTTTTAATTCGAAAAGTTCATAAGGTTGAAAATGTTTTTCTTCGACCAAACTTTCCAGAAAAAAAGGTAGACCATAGAAAAAAATGTTGTTGTTGGTCGTACCTATTTTATGGGTAACCTACGTCACCACGTTTTTGCTAAAAATTATTTTTTTCATTTTCTTGTACGTTTGAGTGAAAAACAAGATACCTACCAATTTAACCCTTACGCGAACGAAATATTTCAAATAAAAATTTTAATCTATTTCCTGAATGTAAGCACACATGGAGGAGCGGTCCAGAATAATTCAAATCCCAATAAATTACCTAATGGCGAGGGTAAAAAAAATAAAAATTATAGGTATTACAAGAAAAACAAAATACATTTTCTTCCGAGTTTATTATATTTTATTAAAAATAGCAGAGTTGGACGAAGGATGGTGGTATTTTTCCAGAAACAGACCTCTACCCCCTCAAAACAAGAAAATAATACTGGGCATATCTAAGCTCGTAAGTCACTCAAAATTAAGTTAAATCATTACTAGATTTTGTGCAATGCATTCGTAAACCCACAAAGAACACAGTCATAAAACGAAAATATTTTGAAATTAATTTCATCAATAAAATTCAGTTTCGAAACAGTTTATTGGAATTTTAATATAAAATGTTGCTAAAACACAAAAATATTTTCAGAACAATGCACTAAATTTCAAGTTGTTTCACAAATATTAGCATCGATGAGTAATATTTAGGAATTCGTTGACCTAAAAAAAAAGATTTTACAGCGAGTAATTTATCTATTCCTCACCGCGTTTTTGAATTTCTATATTACTTTCTTGTATAAAATACAACGAATGCCAATTCTCTACTCTTACATTTTATTGTTTTTAAAATTTATGCTCTTATTACATATTTAGGCTGTCTGCAGTATACTAAAAATGTTGCAAAAACACTGAAAATATATGAAAAAAATGAACCATAGATCTCATTATAATTGAATTCGAGTGATTTGCCAATTTTCAACAGTTTTTTTATTTGGATACACAATACGAAATAATTACGCACCAAATATAATTATTTATTGTAAATTGTTTCAATCGATCACAATTTTTCAATCATTATGCTTCAAAATTTCGTGAAAAAATGTACAAAAATATAGTTGAACGTCAGAAAATCATAAAAATTTGAACAGATAAGTATATTTTGCATATTTTTTCCCCTCAAGAAAAGCTCAAATTTTAGTAAGTTGTAATCGAGCTTCACTTTTCTTCCCCTCCCTTTCAGCAACATATTTATTTTGATGGTAAGATAAGGAATTGTTTTCACTGAGCAAATAGTCAAAACGAATTCAGATTTTTTTTCGTTTTTGTTTTGTGGCTTAAATTTTCACGAATTGTTCAATTCTGAGATAGGTATCTACTATACCAAACAAAATTTTAAGTTATTTACAAGAACAATTTATTTTTTCTTTACTTTGGCTTTTCGAATTTCAAAAAAAAAGTATAACCTAGTTGCCTTAAAATCAATATTTTACAGAAAATTACAAAGGACTCTGTACCATTGATTTCTTCGCGAATTTTGCTAATTTGACTGAAATATTATTTTAGTTTTGTATATAGGTAGGTACGAAAGAAAATTTGTTTCTCATAATTTCAATAACTCTTAAACTCCTGCCATAGCGTTTCTTAATATTTTTATTTTTATTTATTTATATCTCTGTCGTACTCTGTTACTTTAGGTATACGTCCAAATTAGAAACACTTTATAGAGACTTTATACTCTGTACCAAAGTCTGAAGCAGTTTTACCATTATCTCGGTATGTTTCGTTTACACGAAAAAGGAGCTCGCATATAAATTCAACAGGAAGGTAGATAATATATTTTAAATGTTTATAGATTTTTTTTTTTTTCAAGAAATTTTTCTTATACCTACACCTATACCTACCGTAACATGAATTTGGTTTCTAATTTCAGCTAAATCTGCAGCTACTCTCGCTAGCAGCGTAAATGGCGTACCAAACGTAGGAATGGTATATGTTTTTTAATCGTTTAGGCAAATAAACCATCGGCGCAGTCGAACGCGGTTTTCCATTTAATTAAATTTTGGTACAGATTCGACGGCTTAACTAAAGGAAACGTCTTAATTGAAACGATTTCGCGCACGATCAATCTTTCGACAGACATTCGAATGGGTGGTTGCAAACAATGCCAGTCTATTCACCTTCATTCGCGATGTCTATCTATGTGTATATATATATATATATATATATATACATATACATATACGTACAAATATACTATAATATAGGTAAAAGGCACAGCAACAGTCAGTTGGTTCTAGAAAATCGATTTTTTCAGATTTCGTCGAAAAACTTGCCAGCAGTACAGAATGTAAAAAGGTTGCGAAGAAGTGGTGTCCTAAATTACGAATTTTCATTTAATATTAGTTCGCCATTTCAGAAAAAAGAAATGTTTGGGAATCTGTATGGTTGGAGAAGTCGCAAGAATTAATTCAGCATGAAAAGGAAGAAAAAATGATTCTTTGATATCAACTTGTATCCAAGATGAAAAATGTATTTCCTGATGAGTGAAAGTTTTGATCGGTCCCTTTTCTATAGACATTCTCATCGTCTACAGAAATGTGGCAAAACAAAATATAGACGACTGTATTTCCGTTTATTCTCACAGACGAACACCACCAAATATGCTGACACGGTCAAATCATCATATTCGGCGGACGTTCGTATTGTCATACTATTTGAAAGATGATCGGCCATTTTGAAACACATAAAATTACAGGCGAATTCGACCTCTATTGTTAGCGAGGAATTCATTGCTGTCTTTGGCCTCATAATTAGATGAACATGAAGTTAAGGTGTTCTTAATAGATGTTGAGAACAACAGGTTTCAATGGAATTTAAGTAATGGAATTAATGATAATAAACGGAGAATAGTAGTGATGTTTTAATGTACATAATTTAATGGGATGTTTATGAATAAAAGAGACCTAAAAGTAAAATCTCTTATTTGTTGAGTGTACCTGACTTCAGGAAACTCAGTACAAGTTTTTTTTTTTTTTTTTTTTGTTATTTCATTTGATTTCTAGGGGCTGATTTTTGTGAAATTTTTCTAGAAAATATTCATTAGTATAGGTAATGTAGTTAATTCCGCATTGCGGTATAATTCTAAGACAATTTTATTGCTAGCTGTTATGACGATGGTTGCTCTTCATCCGCTTTATGTCCTCGGAGTAAGAAAAATAGACCATACATTTGACACTAATTCTATAAGTCGAACTTATGTAAGTTTTTTAGGGAAATCTATATATTAAAATTGATCTTGCATTAAGACATATGGTCGAAGTAGGTGACGATGTTTGTTTTTCGTCTCAGACTCCATGAGATTTTTTGATACAATTAGCTGAAATTCATATTATAATTTTGAAATAGGTAGGTGTATTATATAATATACATATTTCTGTCACAGGACAGGTCACAATTTTTATCCATCATAAAATTTGGTGCACTTATTCCTACATACACAAGGATAAATCCCTTTTTTTTTTCCGTCCAGATCGGCCAGATGCTGCATCCAGTATGTCCTATTATGTCGTATTTTTGAGGCTTAAATAATTATAAAATGCATAATTTTAAACTAACAGTCACAAAATTCAGTACAAGTACAGAATGTACTATATTCTAGCATTCTCCAAAATTTGGTTTCACTCGGCTTAACGGTTTATCCGTAGAAGTAATTAAAAAATCTCAAACTTTTGCTTAGAAGCGAAGATAAATTTCAAATGAACCAACAAAGCTGGTCGGAAAGTTAGCTTGCCGTTATTACAAGCTTTTATTCTACTCACTACTGCGATTTGTAAAATATACCAATACTGCTGCCAACCTTCCGCAACGGAATAATGTTTATTTTATTTGCTAAGCAATCATTTATTAACTTGAGAACGTTTTTTGTAATTTCACAATAAAATTCATTATGAATTTCTAGACACTCATTTTAAACGTATGTACTTACTTAATTTTTCGCCACCATTCTGCCAAAAAATTTTAATTTTTCGATATTTTTTTGTATTTAATTAGGTAATTAATTTATTCATTTAGTCTCTTTTTTTTTAAACCTACATTTTCTAATGTGGTTTGCTGCACTATAGTTTTTATTTTTTATTTTTTTGTAAATCATAATTTTGAGGAGAAAGTAAAAATTTCAGCAACATATAATATGATAGATCCAATTTTATAAATTATCTATTTTTACACTCTTACTCACTCACTCACTTCAGCTAGATTCGGAGCATTAATTTCCACAAGGTTTCAATAAAATATCAGAAAATAAAATTAAAATTTCAATTTCAATGTCTTCGTTAATGGACGAAAGGTATTGGCAAAAAACACACTTTTTGTAGCATTTAAAACACTACTGTAGGTATTAACTTGTGGCGGAATAACCAATATTTGCTTTAGAAAAACGATAGTACAAGTAGGTACACAGATGGCTGGTTGAACCCGAAGCAATGTATGTATGTAAACAAATTATTACACGCAGTAATTTGCCCGAACGAAACATACCTACGTTGCCCGAAGATGTTCGTGCCAAAATACACAAAAATAGGCAACATGTAGTGAAACATGTTAACTAACGACAAGCAATGCAACAAAAACAAATAAAATTTGCAATACGTCACGAAATTTTGGATTTTTACTTTTTTACTTTCGATTTCATTTAAATTTTGATGTTGCGGTTCGTAATATTGATACCTATTTCAAAAAAAATAAAAGATTATTCCAAAAAACAATACTGAAATAAATTCAGAACTGACTGGAGTTCACAAAACACGATTTTAGATCTACTTTTTTCTTCTACAAATTATTTAGCCAAATCACAGCTTAAAACCTGCATTTTGTTTTCCAGCCTCAAGTGTGAATTCATTCAGCTATTAGCCACCCAAAAACATATTTTCCTTTCCACTGTCTTGTACACCATCACTTCCAACCAAATATTTTTCTATACTTCGAAGTATTCGATGTTCCAGTCACATAGGTAACCGATGTCTGACTTACAGTCCATTAGGTCCGTATGTCTATCTGTCTCCGAAACAAGCAAAAAGTAATGCACAACCGCACTTAAATAGTGTTCAAGTAACAATATAACTACTGATGTTTGGCCAACAGTCTATCATGACAAACTTGTGTGTCTCCAAAATGAGCAAAAGGTAGCAGAGCAGCCCTTAAAAACCAACTTTTTTCAGTCCATAAGTGTTCCAGTTACATAACCAAGTAACTGATGTTCGACTTACAGTGTATCAGATCCGTCTGCCTCCAAAACGAGAAATTGCTAGTGCACCACCGCATACAACTAAATGTTTTACAATTCATAAGAGTATTCCAGTCCCATAACTCATATACCTACAACTCATAGTTTATCATGGCTGTCAGCAAGGGCGTACATTAGGGGGGTCCTAAAGGTCTGGACCACCTCTTAGAAAATACAAAAAAAGCTCGACCTCTAAAAATTATGTATTTTTATCAGTTTTGGGGATTTTTTGTCGTAAGTGGGGGGTCAGAGGAGACAAATGAGAAGGTGTGAACCCTCCCAAGACGGAGCTATATACGCCCTTGACTGACACACTCCAAAATGAGCAAACGATAAATCACCACCACTCACAACACAACCAAATTTTTTCAATCCATAAAAGTGTTCAAATCACATATAACAGATGTTTGCCACCAAGGATATCAAGTCTGTTCGTCTCCCACCCTGAACATGCAGAAATTACTGGAAGTCTTCACCCAAGCGCAACCACTGCGTTAACTGTTAATCGTCAGAATGAATCTTCACTATTATAATATTATGAAATCACCATAGATACCACTTTAATAGCTTTAAATCTCAAAAATTTCGTCACATCAATTCCCACGAGGAAAATATTAATATAATTACCATACAAAAGAATGAGATCGAGAAAAAAAATAGTCCATTACTTGAAGGAAATGTCTTCTATACGAACTGTCAGCTGGCTTTCGGAAATACGACTTACGTGCACACACAGGGCAATCATAGAAAGAAAAATTACTTCATCATTCTGCGCCCAAAAGTCGAAAATGAGATGATAAAGTAATGCATTTATACCCAATACTGGTACAGCTAAAGTAAATTAGAATTGGAAATGTTTCATTAAGCAACATATAACCGCCGTAATGATATAGTAATTTAAAGAATTTCTCGAAAGACGTGGTTTTTCATGGTGTTTATGGGAGAGAGTGTAGGATCCGTCTGTGAATTCCTAAGGGTATGAGCGTGTGAGGGTATCTCTTTCTCTCTTTTGCTTTGCTTTTCTTTTTATCTACTTCATTTGTCAGCTGTCAGTTTTAAAAGGATTCTCCTCTCTGATTCTGTATACTTTCGGCCAAAAGTTAGAAGTCAGAGGTGAACTAAATTCCTTGGCACTTCACTAAACTTCATATTATTTGGAACTCGTACATGATGTTGGAAAAACGAGAATAATATATGGTTTCTTCAAATACGTAACAGTTATGAAGAACAAACAAAAATAAAACTTTTTGGAAATTAAAAGTGATTTGATGAGAATAATTAGCCTAATTACTACGGGTAGGGGGTGTAGAAACGAGAGTTCATGAACCATTAATTTATTTTTGCCAAATTAAACGTTTTTCAAATGATAAGGATCTATCAAAATATTAGGTACCTACCTCCGTTAAATTTTTTCATTCAGCCTTTAGGATCTCTAGGTAGGATGAAATTCATCATTCCGAATATAATTTCTTTCAAAAATTCACTTCGATATTTTAAACCATAAATCTCCATAATTTCGTTCATGGTAGAAAAAGGAACGAAAAAATTGTAAAAATGTAACTCTGTCAATTCCGCAAACGTGCAAAAATAATGCAAAAATGAAAATATTAGGCTTACTAATAAAATAAAACTTGACCCTTAATAGTCCGAATCAAATATTGATAATGAAAACTGATAAAAACTTTTTACGATAATTCTATACTTCAAAATTTCCCTTTTTTTTTGGTGAAATTGTTAGCATAAATTGATAGAATTTTCTGAAATACTTATTCGAACTTTTTTCATACTCGAATAAAATAAAATTATATAAAATTTTTTTAGTATAGGCACCCATATAATTGTTACCTACCTAATTGAATAAATTTATAAAGGTACCGAAGATTTTCTGTTTGGCATAGGTTTTAGTCCCATAAAAAAAAACCCTCTATGATTAATTAAGTATTCTACAAAGGTTTCAATTCGCACAGAAGTTGCAATTAAAATACCTCAGTTAGTTTCCATTTCTAGAAAAAGGTCCAACTACTATGTCATAATCCTCTAAAGAACTTCGATAACCGTATTCAGGTTTCCAAAAATAGGTACTGAGAAATCTACTGGTTTTTGTGCGTTCATTACAACAGCAAACACAAGAAATTCATAATAGTGTTAATCAATTTCCAGATTGGTGGTTGATGAAGTTTTCAGGTTTGCTCACAGAAGTACATTCTGACAGAACAAAATAGGTATGTTCGTTCAGCAAAATGGATTCCAAAATCCAATTTCAATCCATTACTGGAAATTCGACGTGAATTCACAAAATACTACCTAGATTGTCAGATTAAAAACGGATTTACCAAATATAATTACCTATTTCCTGTTTGTTTGTTTTTTTTTTGGTTTTTTTTTGTAAAATCTCTAGTTGCACTTGGATCTTTTCATCAGATCCCAACACGACATTGTCTACCCATTTTAATCATTTTATCGCCATAATACTTGCGTACTTGCTAATTAAAAAATCATTTTCAATAACAGACATCAATTGAACTCACTGCAAATTTACTCTGGAGGAGATTCGAAAATGCAGTCAAACCCATTGGAATCAGATTCATGAATGCGCCCAATCAAACACCGCTCTACTACTGTGTGACATCATACTTGACAAACCCAATGCGAAAAATCCAGAATCAGAATATGACATATTTAAAAGGTGGTACACCAGTTACTCGCTATCACCTAATAATTACGGCACCAATTTCACATGAAATGGTCCTAAGAGTGTTGTCAGTTCCATGAACAGTAGGATACAAGTTTTGTGCCCTTTTCAATTACCAGTTCCATGCAAGGAATTTGGTGCCTCTTTTTGATATGTTTAATATAATAATTCTAATTTTGGATGTATACTTTTATTTATTTTTTTAAATTACCTATCTCACCTTAGCTTCCATTATACAAGAATGGCTAAAATTAGTTTTTTTTTTTCCATATAAAATAGAATATTACACACAAAGGCTCGAAAGTAAGCATTCACATGTGAGGAATGTTTGCGAAAAGTCTGTAGCGAGTGAGCAATTCCCTAGACATGTAAACTCACTTTGAAGCCTTGTTAAAGAAAATATTTTGCATAATTAATGATCAGAAAGCTACGAAATGTTAAAATTCTATCATAATGATGAGTCTTTCGCAAAAAATATAAAAAATTGAACAAAATATCAACCTCCTCGTCCTGGAAGATTTAACGTTTCATTCAGAAAGTGTAACCTCGATCTCGATGAAAAGTAAACGTGCTTCCATGTAAAAAGATGCTTCACATTTTTACATGGTGGCACGTTCATTTACATCGAGATTACATCCATCAATGATAAGAGCTACTTTTCAATCGCAAAATACCAGCGTAAACATTGCCTTTTTGATCGTGTATTATACAAAAATAATTACCCAACTTGCCCAACCATCCACTATACCAGAGGTTCTTAACTGGTTGAACGTGTATTACTAATGGGAAACAAGGGGCAGCTCGATGGTATGCAGAGTTGGACTGAGTAAGAAATTTTTGTGTGCCTAGTTATTCTTAAATGTTAAATGATGCTGAAATTGACGATAATTTGTTTCAAATATTCCTCATTCTTACAAATATAGAGAGAAGAAGAAAGCAGTAAAATATTAGATGGTACGCAACGTTTCTTGAAGAAGAAAAGTAGTAGGTCAGAAAATAGGTTTGAGAACGCCGCACTATACCATACAAGCATAGAGAAATTATTTTTACATTTATATTGAAGAAAAATTACCTACCTTACCTAACCACCCTTATACAATAAAGACTTAGAGAAATTAATTTCTTAGTTACACTTCCTTAGTGCTGGTTGTACTAAATACTTAGTTAAACCATCGATGAGTAGGGTTTAACTTTATTTTATCATATGTCTTATCAGTTAAACTTGGTTTATCTCATAGTTTAAAATTGGTACAACCGGGCTTTATTGTTCCAGCCTCCAACGACTGAATTGAGAAGCAAATCCAATAATGAATCAGTCGCTCTTTGGCTAATACAACTGTAATGCTCATCAATATTATTGAATGTGTTGCGTGGAATTGGCGAAGAAAAAGCCGTTGAAATTAAGTCATACACCTCAAAACTTGCGTACAGAAAAGTTGGTGTTTCTACCTTCGCGCAGACCTGGTGTAACCCTGACCTCAGTACCCAAAATATCGTAATATATTCCTGTCATAACATGACTCTAATCTGAAAATAACACACATAGGGGAGTGATATTGTTCAGCATTTAACTGTCTACAGGTTTTCAAAAATTCAACACATTCGCATCGATTCTACAGGTGTCCTCTACGCTGGCTACACTGTCGATGTAACATAAGTTTTTGGCTTCACACATGTAAAAATATATACTCGTTCTTCTTGCTGCGGTCGCCGGCTTAATTAGGTACCTATACTCTATCTTTCCAGCCCTGATGAGTCACCCAATAAATCAGTAAAATTCAGTTCCATCCGCAGTAGCCTATATAGGCCCAGTCTGGGAGCCCCAGCAGGGAATTTTATGTCAGCAACATACGAAAATTGAATATCATAAAGCTATATTTTACTATACATGCCTCCTATACACCTGAAATACGATAGCTATACCCTCATCAACTATCAACTACCATTTTATAAGTTAGTTAGTTAGTGACGAAAAAACTTGGGGGAAAACAAAAAAAAACATTAAAATAAAACCAAATAAAAAACTTACCTTCATAATACAATGTGATCTGCATTGTGCTATCCTCAGCGGAGATCCAATCTCCTCTTCAGCATTCACTAAAAAACTCGCGGCCAATAAACACGCGCACGTATAGAAAAATTTTTGAAAAGCAATCATGTCAAATGATCAAATAAAATTAGCATATATAAACGAAGAAAAAAAAATACAACAACAACAACAACAAAAAAACGTATAAATAATTAACTAATACATAGATTTGAATAGAGACAAAAACGTCAAAAAGAAAAAGATACAACGAACGAAACAAATTGAAACAAAAATTATAAGAAAAAATAAACAATAATAATATGTAAGAATGAAATGAAAAGTTTTCTTTTTCTATGTATTTTTCTTTTTCTTAAAAAAACAAAAAAATTAATAACGAGGTAGGTATGGCCGAACACAACAGTATTTCTGTTTTTTTTTTTTTTTTCTTTCTTTCTTTTACAGACGTATGTCAAATCCCGCTGAGCTAAAGAGCTGTAAAAGTTAAAAAATACTACCTCACTGTATAAAAATCGTTTATATAATCATTTCGAGAGGAAACACAGTATGAGAGGCGCACAGTGAGAAAGAGAGAGAGAGAGAGCGAGAAAGAGAGACGCACACACACAGACAGAGAGAGAAAAGTCTTCAACAAATATTTTTTAATATACCGCGTATAGTCGTCGTATATTATATTAGGTATAAAAACAAATAAAGTATAATTTTTGGAAAAGTAATTAATTTTTTCGTTTCAACAACCACGAAAAAGTAAAAAAAAATTAAACTTTTTTTTTTCAACTCTCTCGAAAAGCCCGCCAAATTAAAAACGACGAATATGTGTGCGAATTTAGTCTTGTATAGACGAAATTTTTTTTTTTTTGCTTCTTCAGACAGCTCGATTTTCTTTAAAAAATTAAAAATTAAAAAACTGAAAAAAAAAATCACTTTTGTTGAAAAACTAACGAACGAATTTGTCGACACCGAACGAATAATTATTAATTACTTCGATAAAATAATTATTAACGATCATGGATAGGATACCAGGTATAACCGATCGTTGAAAATAATATTGTATTCGACATTCGAGAGAAAAAAAAAAAATAATAATAATGCGGATAAGCAAAACAATATTCGTATATGTAGGAATATACTTAGAATGATGAAAAATATATAAAAAATAAAATATTATATTATATGGTGGAGAGAGAGTAAAAAAAGAAAACACCGAAACTACAAAAATTGTGCACACAAACACATCGACGAACGACACGTTTCCTACAGCGATGACGATCGAAACTAAACTAAACCCAGAGAGTTGGATAGTAAAAATGTGTACAACACACGCGAATTTGATGCTGCATTGATGTAGCGCTGCAGGTTGCATACCGGAACCACAAGAGGGCGCCACTAGTCGGTTGCGAAGATAGAAAAAACGACATTCGTGAATGGATTGTTTTTTTTTTGTTTTTTTTTCACATATAAAAAAGAGAAGCTTCCAAGAAACACACTTTTCGAAAGAAGACGTAAAGAGGATGCGAGTGAAAAAAAAGTGGAGGGGAGCCTTCCCACTTTATATTGTGAAAAAAAAAAAATTGTTGAAATGGTTCGGCCTACTTCTTAGCACGTAGGTATATATATTTTTTTTGTTGGTTTTGGTTTTGTTTTGAAAAAAAGACATCCACTTTTTTTTTCTTCCATATTTTATACGTATAGGCCTAACGTTTAACCCTTTTCAATTGTTGTTGTTTTTTGTGTTTATTATTTGTATATGTCCTGTGTCTGTGTACGTGCGCACATACATGTATATACATATATGTTTTTTCCCTCTTTTATCTCTTTATTCGTCCACCCTCTCACTCTTTCACTCCCTCTTTTTTGTTTTTGTTTTCGCTCCATCTGCATACACAGTGGATTTAATTATAATTCGAGTGCTAAAAATTGCTGCAGCAAAAAAAAAAAAAAAAAAAAAAAAAAGAAAAAAAGAAAAAAAGAAAAAAAGAAAAATACATGTGTTTGATGGCGTTCGCAGACGAAACGCTTGGAATAATGGATTCTTAATTAGCAGCAGGCCCTGTTATGGAGACCAATGAATATCGTCTACGTATATATGCGAGTAGCTCATAAATTGCGCATATATACAAGTGCAGACACACATGGAGAAGGGTTGGGCAGGGGTTGGTTCTTATGCGGAATCAATACGAGTCTTTTTTGGCATGTGAAACTGATAATGGACGCAGACAAACCGCGAAGGATATGTGAAACATGAATTTGTGTAATGCATACGCCATTCGGCTTATACTTAATTTAATTTTTAGACGTAAGAACCTAGGGCGTAGCTAGAAAATTTTTCAGGGGGCAAAGAAAGTTTTATCAAATCAAAGACCAGCTAAGGTGGTTAACAGGCAGTGATACAACTATGAATTTGCAGCATAGAGACTAGTCAATGTGCCGCCCTCTACTGCAACCACATTGTACTCAGGATTTATATTTGAGGAGGTTTGATATGCTAACAAAGCAATTATTTCGCTCGCAAAAAAATTTTTTTGATGTTTTCTAGACTGGGGAGTTGTTTTTGTTTTTTGGGTCAGTGGGGGAGTTTCCAATGACCCAGGTGGATACATGAGGTTCTGGCCTACAGTGTAATTATTGTATAAATAGTTATAAATTAATTTCCATTTGGTAATTTTTTTACTCCTAAAACTCAAACACCTGGGAATGAGTACACCCTTGCCCCCTAGTTACGCCACTGGTCACAAGCAAATTTGAAAGTCCAATCACAGTCAATTTTACTGGCTGTGCAAGAAGCAGTCATTGAAAATTTTCCAATGAAAAAATTTACGGAAAAAAATATATAATATTTTTAAGAAAAAAAAAAAAAAAAAAAAAAACATCTAAAGTTAATTTGTAGGTATTTAATAAAAAGTTTAACTTGCTTAACCAAAAATCAGTAGATTTGCTTTGAAAACCTACTTAAAAATCATTCCGGATAGCTGAACTTTTTCTCATTATTTCTTCATTTCTACATAATATTATCGCCGATATTAGAGATAAAGAAAAACATTCATATTTTTTTCTTATTTAACTGGTGTGAAATGAAGCTGTTTTCTTGTCTGAAATGGCATAAATTTCAGATATTGGCTGTAATGCTAGTAGATAAGATTGTAATTGGTAGGTTGTGATATTTTTATCAGTTGTTATTTCAATGAGTATATCTAAAATGTATTTAAAAATTGGAAATGGAAGAGAATTATAAGATGTATATTTTGTAATGTAAAAATGTTGCTGACGAACTATGTTTCCATATAATTCATTGATACCAACTAAAGTTGAAATCCTATGAAGAATACAAATTGGTGGCAAGTATGTTCTAAATCTTGTTTCTGAAAAACATCCTTATTCATCCCCACAACTCAGATTTTGACAACCATGAGGAAGAACATCCACTTTAACTACCTCTGTGTGGGTAGGTCCAGATGAGTGAAGTGCTATTATGGATACACGGAAAAATTAAATTTCAAAAGAGAGAAGCCAAAAAAAAAAAACTGGCGCAGCAAACTTCGCTAGAAAAAATAGAATTCCGTGAAAAATAATTAAGAATGTTGATGGTCACATAATTGTCTGTAAGTTTATATGCGTTAATGGTATGTTATAATTGTGTGAAATTTATTAGCTACTGGCAAAATATTGGACTATGAGAAATTTAAAAGCATTATTTCTAGAAATGAAAAATTAGTTATGATGATAAAGTATGGTAAACAATCATATAATTTCAAATAAAACCAAAGAAATATAAAGTTATGAAATAAAAAATAAATAAAAAAAGAAAGAAAAGAAAACATGAATATCTGTGTGGTTAATTTTTTTAAAAAAGAAAAATTCATGTAAATTAGAAAGAAAAAAAAAGAAAAAAAAGCTTTACGGGAAGTGCCATCTGGTCAATCTACACCAAAATCGGTAGCATGCTACAATAAAATGTAGTAAATATTTGTTTCAAAGTTCATACGTATGGTTCCAAAATTCCGCAATTTATGACAAATATTAAAAAAAAAAATAATACTGGAAGTACCATCTGGGTGATCTACACCAAAATTGATAGGTCTGGTCTTTGGCTTAGTACTAATATTCATACAAAATTTTGTGATTATCTGACAAAAATTGCAACTTGTACTGTGGGTGAACAAGAAAATGGAATATACAATGACCATCAATATATTAGTTACATATATATGTATATGAATTTGAGTTATTGATCCCAAAATTTTCCTGAGGTCTTGAAATGAAAAACATATCCACCTCCTACCCTGGGAGCTAATACCAAACCAAGAGTAATAAGTAAATTTTCTAAAGAATATCTACTTAAAAACAATTTAATACAAAATATGGTACCTACCTACATAATTATGCCACCCTAATATTACAATGACTTGTTCATTTTATGTTTCAGACATAACTATTTCCAGAAAATGATGTGTGAAATGTCTAGGAAAATTATATAATTATTTTTCATTGATTTCGAACTTTCTGTGTAACATATAATGTGTATATACACATAATTATACCACTATAATAAACATAAAGAAACATAATTTGGGAATTAAAATAACAACGGAGAAATTTACTTACAAAATTAACAACGCATGTGCCACTACCCACACAGCCACACAGAGACATGAAGAAAATATTTGTTACTTCCGTCGAAACAACAAATTCTACAGTGTTACTTAAGTATGTCAGTAAAAATCCAGGCTCGCACATACCAAAGCGCTGCGGAGCGGCGCTTCTGGACTTGTAAGTATATATATATGTACATAGAGATAGGTACCTATAAAATTGTGAATTTATAATTTTTGTGCTAAAAGCCATGATCTTTCATGAAATGAAAACCTATCATGGTGCCAGCCTTAAGTTCGTTAACTAGCATAATTTTAAATATTAGATTTGAAAACCTGCTAAAAAAATCCAATAGATATACCAACGTCGAGCTAATAACTGAAATTTCGACAGTCAAAAGATGTGCCGAGTTTGAAAATCTTTTGTCAAGAAAATGTTGTTATCGAAGAGGGTTTAAATTATAGATAAGAATAACGAAAGAAAAAAAAAAAAATCTGGAAGACCAAAAGAGATTCGAAGGTCAAAGGACTCGAAGATAACGGAATTCGAAGACAATGAAAAGTGACAAAACAAAAATCTAAACAAAAAAAAAACGAGAAAACGAAAAATCTGTAAAACTGATATACACACTGCACGTGAAGATTCATGTTGATGACACTTCTTCAAGGGAGGCCAATGCATTGAAAATAAAAAGTAATATTTATAGACCCAAAATCGGTCTGTTTACAACAGTAGCACGTTTATGGTTCTGAAAATTTCGTCTATAATAAAATCGACTTAGGACCACCTTGGGACTGTTATTTCAATCAGATTATTTTCTCAGTAAGCAAAGTACACAACAAAACGAAGATCAAGATTGTAGTTCAAATTTTTAAGACTTTCAAAATGGTGGATTTTTCTCCTTTTACCTCTCAAAAAATGTTTGTACAGAGTAAGCAATAGGCTATACGTCTATTATAGTTGTGTAATTTTTCGTTCGAAAACAAGAAACTATGTTTTACATTTATAGATGCTCATTGTTTAAAGAATTCATAAAGTTTAATGAAATATTTAAATTAGCAAAATATTATTTATTGGTACAAAAATATAGATAATTAGAAGTACTAAATACCTAGGTGTGTAATCATTATAACTCACGACATTTAAACAGTCTACAAATAGGCACTGAAGGGGGTATATATTATGGGGTTCTAGGGATATGTACCCCCGCTTAGCTTTGACAATATAGCACTGGACCCATAAAGAACGATGATTTGTGGTTAGGCATACCAGCGCTAAATAGGCAATCATAATGTACCACTCGACATACTTTAAACTACATTTATGTACCCTATCTTTCTGAATTTAGGGGATGACTTCATCAAATGTATTCTAAACTGGTGAACTTAAGGATGTGGAGTTCAAAAATTAAACCCAACATCACAAGTGATGAGGACAAAAACGGACTGTCAAAGGAGTCTAAACGATGTGATAGGAATTGCAAATTAAAGACTAATAAGTTGAGAGGGAAACAAGCCAGCAGAAACAGTACACACTACCAGCCTACCAAAATGAACCAGGTAGCCTTCAACAAAAAAGACTGATGTTTTTGTAAGGGAAGGGGGAAGAATTAGGCCAACTCATTATCACAGGAATCATAGTATACAAAAAGTAACTTATAACTGTCCATCTTGAAAAGAAATAATATCGAGTCGTGCATGTTAGATCATTTATTATATAATCTCCTTTGTCGAATTATCCGTACGAATGGTGAACCAACAATCCCAATTGTCGATATGTGGTTGGGAATACTGCCAGCTTTCCAATCATAAAACGGATTATGATGTTTCTACTATTGAGTGTCTATATTTGATTTTATGGTGATGAATCTAGTTCCCAGAAATGGGAAACAAAATGACTTAGAATGTCGAACTAAACTGTATGATGCATGAACACCTCAATATTCGTGGGAAACGGATACTTTTATATCAAGGATGAAAAAATGAGACTGTTTGCTAAAGTATCGAAAAATAGTGAATAATCTAGAGAAGAAAAGGAAAAGGTAAGGGGGAATATGGAACATCGTTGGTTCACTGTTGGCATATCGAAATCTACGCATCACCATTGTGTATACAATTTAAAATCGTTGAACTTAGTGTCCCTATCCTACATAGAATGGGTTTTGTCGACAGAACGTTGATGATTGAGTTTGGAATTAATTTTGAAACTCGTGAGCCGATTCCTACTACTTACAGTATATAATATTTTAAATTAATGAAAGGTATAGTGCCATGGTAAGACTGTAGGTTTTCGGATATCTCAAGGAAAACATCAAAAGTACACACAAAATTCACTCTAGTTACCTATACTTTTACGTGGCATGTCTTGACATTAAAAAATACATTGGCCTTATCGAACTTTACTGGTTCAGTACAACATAACAATCGAAGACCCTTAGAGAAGAAACAAGGGCTCGACTTTTGAAAATTGTGTATTTTGTCAGTTTTGACGATTGTTTGATGAGGGGGCTGGAGAGGCCACTGAGAATATGTGTACTCCCACTTTATGAAGGAGCTATCTAAGCCCTTATGTTGGTGCCATTAATTGAAAAACATTTTCTTAGGCTCTTGTTTCATATAAGATGTATATAGCTAAAATACACCAATATTTTTTGCATTACTAGATAGTAGGTGCTTAATTTATGTTCTTAATTATGACTTCTGAACGCCTGAATCATTCTCTCAGGTAAGAAATAATTTATTAATAGAGAAAATTTTAGATTACGGAATTTCAATTTCAAATAGTGTTCATTTGTAGAAAGATTAAACCAGTAATTGCACAAATTTGATGATGCACTTGCGCAGAAGAAAATGCGTCTGACAATAGTACGTTTTTAAAGGCTGAAAAACAACCAGAGACAGTAAGACAAAGAGACGATCTTACGAATTTTTGACTAACCTCCAGACCTGAAGATATACAGATGTCAAAATGCGCTGACGATTTAAAACTCTTTATCTTCTGTAAATTCACTTAATTCGAAGAAGTACCCACCTAAAAATAGTGAATTTCTGTGATTCATTTTGTTTATGATTACTGACAAAACTGCTGTGAATATTGTAATTGTAACGGCCAAAAGAGGTGGTAATGTACCTAATTAAGACCACTTTCAGGAGTACACCATACACAAAATATCACGTACTTTAAAAGCAGTAATACTTCTAAAATAAATTCAAGTTTATCATCCACACACTATCGTGGACCTTAACATAAATTAGAGACTCAATAATATTTCAAACATATGAGTGAGGTTACACATTTAATTAAATAATAATTTGTACATCATAGTACATACATATACGTTAACATTTATACATATACAATCACAATTCAACAAGCAAGACTATCTGTTCACTAGAGACTTCTACAAGAGAGGTTCCAGGTTCTTAGAAGTAGCTGTCGAAGAACTGAATGAATATACTACTGAATCGAGGGATTATATACTCGTTCAGGGTATGAAAACGTACGTGTCGGATAGGAAAAGTGAAGTAGGGTGTTGTTATTATAGGGTTGTGCTTACTCGTCGAGTACTCGAGGGACAGGTACAACTAGGTCATAAATATACAGAAAGTATATCTGTATACATAAAATTAAATACGGGTAATTTAGTGGTTGTTTACAAAGAGTTATAGGATGATAATTGTTGATAAATATCTATGTTTTTGGTATTTGAAAATGAGTGGACGAATATGTTCGTCATTTCTAAAAATAGACGAAAATATACGTTACAGTAATCTGAGAAATTTCGACGTTTTATTCCTAAAAATTTAATTTTAAGGCCTAGTTTTTCCTTCATTGAATGAGAAAAGATGAAACTACAGGTAATAAAAATCTCATTCCAAATAAAAGTAGGTACCGATTCGATCGGTTCTTCACGGAAATTTCCGTGGATGTTAATTTTATTACAGAAATATCTCATAAAAAAAATTTTCAGCATTCAATTTTATTCTATGACGAAAGAGTGATTAATTAATTTTGACGCATAACAAAGACTGTACAGGCTGAGTACACCTGAAAATTCTCTCATTAGAATTACTACCAACTTGTATCACAATTATACTAGTAGTGAGCAAAAGCAAGATCAAGATCAAGCATCATTGTCCTTGGTGATGGTAATGCATCAGTTCACTTAGTCTTGATTTTTGTTTTACACAGTCATATTTCGGTTTTAGCCTCGAATATTGGTCATGCCCAGCAAATTTTTACTGTTATTCATGGCTTATCTAATAAACTAACGATTCATGTTTTTGCAAAAATATGAGAGAAAAAAATTAAACAATCAAAAGGTAGGTAGAACTACAGAAAATATTTGAGTTATCAAGTTGCAAAAATTTAAGTTTTTTCAAATAGCATAAGAAGTAGCGGTAGCAGATTTTTGTTTGTGGGAAGGGGTCGTAAGCAAAATATTTTTTGGTAACTGCCTAACTTGAGATTATCTCTTGAAGGTAAGGAAGGCGAGACAAAAACTGTTTGTGGGGCTTTGCTCTAACCCCTTCCAGGCACTCAGTCAGGGAGGGATAAGGAGTAGGTACCAAAATTACCGAGCCCGGAATTTTTCAGAGGGCCCGGAAAGATCCAAATTTTAAAATAAATACAAAATTTTTAAGGAAGTGTTTGAAGAGGGTGTTAAGACTGATCCATGGGAGAAGATTTTTCGGGTATCAAATCTCCCAAGGTTACAAAAAAAAAAAAAAAAGTATAGTAACTATCTATTTTCAAGAACCAAAAATCACGAAATCCATTTTCATTACCAGAAAATTTTCCTAAAATCGAATTTCCCTGCATCTATTTTCATGAATCGACTTTCCTGTCAGTAAGTATCACGAATGCTTTTCATTAGTGTTTGGTAGATGAGGTAGGTAATTTTAATTTTTTTGTTTTTTAAATTGTTTGTGTAATTTTTTGTGATTAATAGATGTCGGGAAATTTGATTTTTGCAAAATTTTCTCGTCCTTAAAATGGGTATTGTAGTTTTTTAACCGACTTCAAAAAAAGGAGGAGGTTATCAATTCGATCCTTATTATATTCTGTTTTTTTTTTATGTTTATTCCAGTATAATTTTTCAATCTGAGCACGGATTTTGATGAACTTTTTTTCAAATGATAGAAGACGATTCCAAGAATGGTCTCATTATATTCTTTTTTAGAATCTATTAGGTAGTTTTGGAGTTATCTTTAAACAAAAAAACTATTAGTTTTAAAGTAACATCGCCGTTAACGCTAAAAACAAAAAATTATTAAGAACAATTTTGTTAACAAAAAATTTATCCAACTCGAAAAACAAAACACCAATAAAAATGCTATAAAAAAAAATAACAATAATTCATTTATAATTTCTCCAGTAAAATGTACTGGAATTAAAATAAAACGAAAACATATGTGGAATACCTTGTCGTGAGAGTTATTCTCACCAGAAGGAAATTCAACAGAATTTAAGCGTGTTCAGCCACTTCCTATAGTAAGTACGGGTAAGCCAGAACCAGACCAAACACTGGCAATTTTAGAGCCAGTTTGGGCGGTTTATATACGGCTTATTCACACGCACACAAACACACGTACGTAAGGTAATACGTACGTCGGTGAGGGCGGCCAGGTCGCATCATCCCCTATCATGATAAGAGATGGCTGACCGGTTCGTGAATGGATTGTGACATTGTTTGGTGATGTCACGATTCAGTACTCGTACATTACCTGCATGTACTTGCAGGTAATTACGATCGAACGTATTTTGTGTTTCGTTTAACGTCATATAGACGAGTAATTGGCCTGCCCTTTGGGGCGGCAACTGTCGTCGAGGGGTCCGAGCCCCTTTACCTCATACCAGTGAGTCCCCACAACGTATTATGGTAAATTAATAATTTTTTTTCAAAAAATAGAACCGACTTCAAGAAAAAAAATAAAAAAACAAAAAACAAAAAAACTAAAAAACAATTAGAAATGTGCTAAAAAGAGAAAAATAATCCTTTTAAAATTTCTCTAGCAATATATAAATCTAGGAACTGGAATTATTGAAATCGGCATTAATTAAAAGGTTTTATGATGAAATTTGACTGGAATTGACGTTTATAAAACCTACATTGTAAGGAAAAGACCGCCAAATTCAATAATTTCAGTCCAGGTCCCTAAACCTACATCTTGCTGAAGAAATTTAAAATTTTTTTTTAGCGCATTGTTTATTTCTTTTTTTTTTTTTTTGAAGTCTTTGCTATTTTTTTTTTAAATTATTAATTTACCGTACGCAACGCTTTTTCGTTTCAATTTGATTCCAGTAGATTCTACTTGTGAAATTAAAAAAAAATTATTGTTTTTTTTTAGAACATTTTTATTGGTTTTTTGAAGTTTATGGTTAAATTGTTTGATGAAAAAATCTTTTAAATGATTTTTCGTTTTTATTCGTGAAAATGAACAGGAGTTCTAAAATACTTGTTCCAGAATAGAAAAAATACATTCATAAATTTTTTGCGCTGTCTCCGGTAATTGTTTTCTGAATTTATAATCCCTTCCCAGAAGTAAATCGTGCAGCTGTAACTATGACTTCGAGTCATTTTTTTCTCCCTGGGGCCCGAAATTTCTCTCTCTGACCCTGCCCTCTCCTCTTATTTCTGCGTCTCATGTTCAATTTATTTTTGGTTTTCATTATGGTTTGGTCTAACTGTGTTGTTCTTGTACAGGTTGATAGTGGGTATTGCACTTTTTGAAAGACCAAAATAACTAATATTTTGCTCATTAGTTGCCGAAAAATTCCACAAGAATTCCACCCAAAGATACAATTTTTCATCTGTATTTCATAACCATTCAATGCTGCAATTTTTTCCATACGACAGCGAGACCTAATAATCTTAATTACTCAGCTATATATGGTGGCAATAAAATTTATATTACTGGAATAAATGCCTATACACGCTTAACACCAACAGAAGGAAGAAAATTTTTCACATTTGTCTCATATGGCTAAAACGTCTTTAAAGTGTGCCATGCTTTGGACGTCTATCCCAACCTATACTTTCGCAAAGATAACCTCGATGACAATTTTGTCAAATAAAGGTCTAATTCTGCCCTTAAAGTGCCTGTATACTCCATACTGTGGTATATATTTTCACAGTTTGGCCCCCTTAAAAGTGTCCAATCGCGTGTCATTCGATACTTATCCTAAAAAAAAATTGAGAAGAGTACCAGCTGCCATTTTCGTGCCACAAATTATCAGCGGGAAAATAGTATCCACAGAGAGTGTAGGTTGCATTTTTATTTTGTTCTGTTTTCTTTAAACGACCCCCGTCATTAATGTAGAACTGCATAGCATTGTCATTACTACACTGTTCATTCGAAAATAATTTTGCGGAAAAACCGAATATCCACATCATTATCCCCCTACCCCCTAACCACCTACAATACCTCAATTTGTGCAGCGTACTACATACTGTACGAGTAGTCGTACCAACGTGTACAGCATTTACCATTTATATAGGAAAAGAGATTGGTGCGTGTGTGGAAATGGTGGAAAAAAAAAAGAATAAAGAAAGAAAGTTGAACGTAGCTTTCAGATTGAATGCGCCACGACGCTATAAATACGTACCATCCCGAATGAAACATTCAGGAAGCACCGACTAAAGGGTAGTTTATACAAAACGGCAAAATGTGTATCTGGATTTTTGTCGTTTTTATGCAAAAATTACTTCCCCTTTGGCAGCCATTTCCACTCGTTGGTCGCTCCGCTCCAACCCCTGCACCCATTTCGTAACGCTTGTTGACGTTTTGTCACAACCCGCGTACTCGAACACGCTTTTTTTTCTCCACCCTAAAAATCGTGAATTAAGAGGAAAACCCCAGCAACTCATTTGCCTCACATACACCCCCCTTCCGTCCTTTTCGATTCGATGATGAGAAGTTGGCGGTTATATAAACGCTTCCTCGTGT
Source organism: Ericerus pela (assembly GCA_011428145.1). Lineage (NCBI taxonomy): Eukaryota > Metazoa > Arthropoda > Insecta > Hemiptera > Coccidae > Ericerus > Ericerus pela. Next base: position 1,781,747 of record WOFM01000429.1, read on the forward strand.
AATTGACGTTGGATGAACTTTGGGCGACGTTTGACTTGGTAAGTAAAATGGGAAGAGATTATGGGTTGGAGGTGGTGGGGCTAGATGAGTGGGAAAAAGGAAGATATTTGCTAAATAACGTTTTGTTGGTACTCTTCGCCATGGCGTTGTTATTGTAGATGGTAAATTGAGCGAAAACATTTTCCAATAAAGGGAATTTGAGGCTGAAGTATACTATAGTCCCACGTTGAAGAGAAAACATTTTTAAAAAAGTCTTAGTTTGGGAATGAAATAATTTTGCAATATATTGTTTTTAAGTAGATTTTTGAAAAAACTCTGCTTATTAAAACTGTCTGAGTGTTCGGACACAGGGGTGGGACTGGGTACGTTTTTCGTTTCGGCACTATTTTTGAGTATTGATTTTGTTTTTTATATGTATCTCCTTTTGCGTTGAGTCCATTTCCAGGCTTGATTTTGATCTGATAGTTTCGAAATTTAATGCACTTAATCAAATTCACCTGAGGAAGAACTCTAGTGCTGTTGGTCCGGACCTGGTATATAGTCCGTCCGGTAGGTCAATATATATGCAATTTTTATTGAACAGTGTACAGGTTGCAATTTTTAATCAATTGGCCTAAAATTTGATATATATAATTATGTGTTTCACGTCAAGGATAATATCTATCAATTTTGGTGTAGATAGGCCCTACGGTACGTCTAGTAGAGACGATTTTGTTGCATTTTTAGCAGATTAATGGGTCTAAAAGAAGTAATTTTCAAGCTATAGTCATAAAATTTGGTACAAGTATTGATTTGAAATATATTTAACACGCTTTCAAATATTATTCTTATTGGTACCATGGTTCATTCCCTGGGGCTGTTGGAGTTGCTAATTTTTCATGTTATTTCAATAAAAGTTGCAATTTTCTTTCAATAGTCACGAAATTTGGTTGAAACAGTACCTTCTATAAAAAAAACCAGACCTATTAATATTGGTTTTGATTGGTAATTTTGTTCCCAAATTATTAGCTATTCAGTGTGATTTTCCCTTTTTTACCCTTCTCATAATGGTCATGAAAAATTCGTTTTCTAGGCTTCATCGAGAAAAACATTCGTTTTAGTCTAAAAACAATACGATCTTAGTAAAAGGTTAATTTTTTCCTTTCCCCCACCCGCTTTCGTTCACTATTTGATTATGGACTATAAAATCCCCGCTAATATTTTTGTAACAAACCCGTAGACAACTGCACTATTACTTAGTTTTGTAATGTGGGAGATTTTCATCACATATTATTTTTGTTTTATATATGATCCACATATTACCGTCACGACAGGAAAGAGAAACATCGAATAAATAATTAGAACTTGAAATAATTTTACATTTCAAAAAAAAAATGGTGATTTTTGACACAAAAATTAAAAATTCATTCATAAAATATTTTGAAAACATAATACTGCAGTATATTATTTTATGGCATGTATCGTATTTGTGTGATATTGGTAATTTTTTGCGAAAAATATAAATTTTATATGTAATTACATTATTAGAATAATGTTGGTGAGATAGGTGATTTTTAAACAAAAACAATTCTACTTTTTCTTGAGAAGCTTGCTGCGCAAGAGTTTAAAAAAAAATTAATTTTGTCGATCATTTTCGAAAAGCATACGACAAAACCACGTAAGCTGTAGAAGCGACAGACTAAAAAAGAAAAAAAGTAATCGAACAGGTAATTTTTGTACGGAAAAGGAAAGAAAACAAGAAAAAAGTGGTGAAAAATAGTTTATTGTGACAATTCAGGTAACTATGTTTTAGTAGTATGCGAAAAAGAGAGAAAAAACCATCGATAGTATTATCGACAGTTTTCCAATCATCGATAGTACTATCGATAGTTTCCCGACCCTACTGCGTACGAAATCAAAATGAAAGAATCAATATTTCTGCGTTACATTTTATCTACTTTTTAAAATAAAGATGTTTCTTAAACTTTTTCAATATCGGTCCATCCCCCTTGACCCGAATACCATACAAATTAATCTAATTATTCAGCTTACATATACTGACGCTGCTGATAGCAGCATCCAAGTCGAAAATCGTAGGACAAGTCCCAGGGTATTTCAATGGATTTCTAAAATCTAAATTAATAAAAATGAATAGGCAAAATAGTATTCAGTAAAGTTGTACCATATATTTTAAATTAAGAAATTTCATAATTAGGTTGCCTACTTCCTCGCTATTCCTTTCGAAGGAAAAGTATTGAAAAATTTAAATGAATTATTGGCTATTTGTGCCCGGTAGCATAACGTAATGATTAATATGATTAGCCTCTCTTAAATTTAAGAGAATTTGTCCAACACAAGATGGCGTATGTTATGTGTTCATTTTGGTCCATTTGATAATATGATTACTGGGCCGTGAATGATGATGAAAAAAAGCAAGACCAAGACTATTATGTCTATGATTTTAGTCTGGAATTAATTTACGATTCACATAACTTTAGTCTTTGTCTTGCACTAAATATTTTTGTTATTATTGATGATAGTTGCTCTTCGAACAAATTTAACAGTTGAAGCAAGTGAGCTTAAATTCCCACTTTGACCAACTATTTTATAACAAATTACCAACTTTCAGAAAAAACGACATGTTAAAAAAAAGGTTAATTCCTCAAAACATTATACCTGCGTAATTATTACGATTTGGCCAACTAATAATTAAGTAGGTACAACTGGCATTATCACAACTACCCCCAAAACAAAAAATATCAAACTTTCCCATTCATGTGCTTTCCAAAATATGAATGAAAGAACTAAATACTAAAAATGAAAAATTATTTATCAAGTACAAAACAACAACAACAACAAAGGGCTATCTCTTATGTTGGTAATTTAAAAAAATTTGTGTATTATTCGGACTCCTTCATTGTGCACCTACTGATAGTTCTATGGATAAAATTACGTCTGAATAGGGAAAGAGATTGTTTTAAAATACCCGAATTTAATTTAATTGACAGACATTTTTAATAAACTATACCCAGAGCATAAGTGCAGAATTTTTTGCCATAAAGAAAGAACATATTAATTTACGTACCAATTACCTGTTAAGAAAAATCTATAAAAATTATATTAAGATACAAAAATAAAATTTCGTCTCAAAAAAATTTTGGAAGGAAAATCTTGAATTTATTTTATTCTTTATACTATCTTATTTCTCAAAATTGTGAATGATATACTGCCATGGTAGAAGTTATACCTATGCTCATACAATAGTCCTAAAAATAAAAATAATGATTTTCAATGTTTTAAACTTCTAATAATTTCAATGTTAAGGTGAATTCTGTTGGTTTTTCTGGCTAACGTTTCTCTAAGTATTTGTGTGAGTCTGTATGCAAAATCTGAATTCGATTCATGCAAACTGGACCCCGTGATAATGAAGAAAAAAAAAAAAAAAGAAGCCACTTCCTTTTAGATACCAGTAATGTAGTAATCTGCATCTTCTATCTATCTACATATATATCTGTAGCTATATCTATATGTTCTATCTATACCTATATCTTCTCTATACTGTAAGGAGGAAAATTTGGAAAAATGTATGTTAAGAGTAATCTGAGAATCTACCAAACCGATGTTGATGAATTTTTGTACATGCATTCTTTATGAACTTAAGAAGGTTCTAAGTTTGGTTTTGTTGTTCTATCACCTCGGAATACTTATTTATTAGGGAAAATCGATGAAGGCTGGATTAATAGCGCTGCGTGTGTATAAACTGAACAGAGAAAAAACATTATACAAATTTATTAGTGCTTCATTTAGTTTCTGTTTCCTGATTCTTAAATTTACATAATCGGACATGTATTTTGAGGCTCTGAATTCGAATTTGATGTTAATTTTATCATTAAAACCATTCGTCAATTCCGATGGAGCCCAAAAAGGGGAAAATTTTTGATTTTCAAACTTTAGTGCGTAATAATTATATTACTGGACATGTGTTTTGAGACCCCGAATTTAAATTTGATGTTAATTTTATCATTAGATCCATTCTTCGACCCTCATTATGCCCAAAGAGGAAGAATTTTTATTTTCAAATTCTTTTGGATAATATAATAATAACGCACATTTTTTTGAGGTCCTGAATTTAAATTTGATGTTAGTTTTATCATTGGACCCATTCGTTGACTCACATTAGGCTCAAAGAGGGGAGAATTTTATATTTTAAGATTTTATTTTGCAATAAGTATATCAGTGAACACTTAGCTCAGGGTTAGGGTCACAGGTCTTAAGCATCTGTCAAGCAAAGCTGACACTATAGGCAGCTAATAGAGAGGTAATAATAACGATATATTAATTTATTTTGCAAGGTGAAACTTGAAATTTTCAAGGTGTGTAGCATTAAAGGTAATTTGTCGCATTTGACTTTTCTCAAAAGTTTCAGAAAAATATTTATTCTGTATTAGCACCCGTCTATAGTTTTTAGTTTGTAAAATTTACAAAATAGGTAGGTAAGTACCTTTGTAACTTTTACTTAGGCTTTTCATACGGTCACTGAAATTTGATTTTTTTCTGATATATACCTAAAGTTAAAATATTATTTTGGTTAAAGGGGGTACAGGCCCCCAGGTCCCCTCTTATCTGCAACCTCGGAAATCAGCCAGAAGAGAAAACTTCGGTGGTGTTTAGCTCGAAATATTCTTCTGCTATCACTCGTAAAAAAGTTTAGAAATTTGAATGTGCCGAAACTTGCAATAGGCTACTTTTGAATGAACATTACTTTGAATCCTTCTGTGGATCAGAAAATAAGGTTATTCCAACTCAAATCATCTGAAATGACCCTTTGACCAAATTTTCTTGCTACGATCGCTCGTTGTAATTACCGGTCATGAACTCTGGTTGTTATCAGTATTCGGAGTCAGTGGCTATGATTAGTGGTTGTGGTACGTAGCCTTGGATAGATGCTGTATTTCTTATCCACAGCCGGTGACTGTGGTTAGTGGTTATGCTTGCTGGCCACAATTAGTGGTCGTAGTAGGCGGCCACAGTTGAAGGTCACTGGTCATGGTCAGTAGTTTGTCGCTACGTTTTCTGACTTTGGTCAGCGGCTATCTGTTACTGATATTTGTAATTGGTGGTTATGATTGATGATTGTTAGTTCGCGTTGGTATCGATTGGCTGGCCGTGACTGATTTCTGTGGTATCTGATCTTGATGCAACCGAATGCCATATTCAACTAAAATGATTAACACGAGATATTTCAAGCGACAGAACACGTAGCTAGTTTCTAATTTTTCTCATTGAGATCCGTGCAATGGTAGCCACAAAAAGGATTTAATTTATATTATTTCAAAATGATCGTATTTGTGTTGATCGATCGAACAATTGCTTTAATTATTCAGTTAAAATCATTATAAATGAGAACATTACATATAGTTACTAACTTTATGAAGTTCTTCCAAGAAAATTAAGTATGTTCTCCACCTACTCTAATGTTCCTACGCCACTCAATATATCTGTTCGTAATGACATAATGATTGGGGATTAGACCAAAAGCAGATAATGACAGCAAATAAATGGGTAAGAAATGCACTTCCAATCATTTGTCTCTTCACTTTTTCCTAACGTCGTCTAAATTCAACAGGTAAATAATCTGTATCGGTAGGTACTTCTACTACCTATATCTATATTATATATAGATGCTTATTCCATTCGTGAGTTATGGAATATACTACTTGTATCATCCCACTTCAATGAAACCCCCCTAAAAATCACACCTGTTATCGTAATTTAGGAGTCAATACTATCCGATGACGGATATTTTTTCCGGTCTGCGACGATGGCACTACACGTATTCTTGCAATATTTTTCTGTTATCCACCCTTTGTTACTCATTTAAAAGGAGCTACATGTTAGAATAATGTCACGTTGCGGTCATCAACCATGACTGTCGTAAAAGCTTTCTTTATTAGGTTATATTGACGGCGAAGACGACGACGACAACAAAACAATTTAAGCTAAATAAATTACCACACGTATTGTACGTTTGCAAAATTGGCTCCAGTTTGCACTTTTTTCCTTTACTGTATAAAGTATATAACGGTACAGTTTCCTCGAGAAATCGGTATTCCTTCTTTTTCTTCGTCTTCCTTTCGATGTAATTCGACTAATGGAACTTTTACAAAGTTCAGTCCATTATAAATTGTCGAAGGCACCCGGCCAAACATATCGTACACAGTTTGGAAGAAAAGAGACCAAAAAATAAAATAAAAAGTAAGAAAAAAATGCTAAAAATCGATCGCCATTAATACGTAAATTTTGAACCAGTCAAATGTAGGTATAATATTTTGTCATTTCGAAACCCCCACTTTATTTATTTTTTGTACAGCTTTTTGCATCTTCTCCATTTCAGTAGCAGCCTAAAATAATTCGTAAACTTATTTGCTTTTGAACAATGCGCAGTAATTCGAGAGATTACGATTTAGTGGGGGAGTAAAGGAGAACAAACTTTAAGAAATATAATTCTAACGCTTCATTCACAGATATTGGACTTTCAAAAACCCACTTTCAATCCAAAGCAGTTTAACTTTGATAAATTTAAGATTTAGCTGGTGTAATTTGTAGAGGTCTTCTGAGAAAAACGAAGGAACGTAATCATTCATTAAAAACTTTTGTTATTTGTTTTGAAGGGTATGATCTAATGGGGAAATAAAATATGCAGACAAATAAAATTAATTTCAAAACTGCTTACTTTTGAATGTATCCTTCTTTTTGATAGGCTATATCTCACTATTGCATAAAATATTTAATGTTTTTGTGGGTTATTCCGGTAGCTTTTCTATTTTATCAATATCTTAAGAGTATTAAAACCTATTTTATATGTTAAGTGTCCTTTAGCAGTGTAGTCATTTTATCTAGCATTTGGAGGATATATTTTGTGTCGGAGTATGGGAAGAAATGGTCGGTATCCGGTGGCTGATTGTTTACCAGCCTGAATTTTTCAATCACATACTGGAGCACCAACAAAGCCAAACTAAATATAACACCATTTTGAGCTGGTAATGTGATGGTGGTTAATCTCACACTCGCAACCTTTCAATCGCTAAGCAGAGTACTAACCACTACGCCACACAGACTGACATAAAATTTAATACTTCGTTTAGCCATTAGCACATAGTTGCTAATCCATTCAACATTAGATGGAGGACCATGTAATTTGGATAATAGAGATTTATGAAAGGCTTTGGTGGTTTGAACAGAAACGTTGTAAGGGTTAGAGTTATTTTGAGAAAATTAAATGACAGATGATATGGTTATGATGTAGAGGTAGAAAACTAATTCAGGGTTTCTCAAACTGGATGATACTGTGATGTGTGAAAGTCCTTATAAAAGCATATTCACCGTTGAAAGCAAATCAAAAGATACAGGTTTTTTGGACACGAAATTTATTTCAGAATGGAGTAGATGAAATAAAAGGAGAACCGAGCACTCATAACTCATCTCACACACACCCCACCTTGATAGGTTTAAATGACGTAATTTAGTACATTTTACAGATTACTGAATTTATTATTAAAAAAAAAAAAAAACATACTCAGAATATACTTTAGGACGCACAACATGTTTTACCTACTAAAGATGCAAAATGAACTGATGTATAAATTTAACCGAAGAACTCGATCATGATGAACAGAATCAAATAGCGGAGGTTCCGACGTTTAACAAGAAACAATAATTATAGCTCTCAACTTCGCCATCAGGAATAATTTTAGGAGTTGAGAAATTTAAAAGAAAGTAACTTCATTTCAAAAAAGAGGAAATAAGAATAAAATTTCACTTTAAAAGCCATCTTGACTTGCCACATAAGAAAACAAAAGTGCCAAAAAGTGAAAACAAAAGAGGCAAGTTGAAAAATCGAAAAAATGGTGGTCAAGAGCTACAGTTGCCAGCCAACAGTCGGGCCGGTAGCCATAGTAAAATTGCAAACTGCTAACCAGGAAGAGCAAAATTTTTTATAAATTTAAAATTTTTCAAAAAAAAATTTTTTGATTGAAAATTTTAATTAAAAATTAAAAAACATTGCTAAAGAGCTTTTTTTCTTTTTTTAAAATTGAAAACAAAAAATTCAAAATTTTAACAGGGGACCAAGAGCCTCTCCCATGGCTACGGACCTGCCAAGAATAGGTAGCTCAACTGCACGTTTATATCTGAACTGAAAACAATTTGTCACAAGAATTGTACACTTTGAATTAATATTTAACTTATTGCTGAGTTAAAGTTTACAGCATAAGCCTTCTTAACATGTATACCTACTATGTAAACTGACGTAATAGAAATGCAAATAGCTTTTTTTTCAAGGTAAAAAGTTGGAGTGAAAATATGCGGTGAAACAATGTGAAGCGAGTGGATGAATACATTATCAAAGGGTTCGACCAATTAAATTCAATTTATTAGCAGGATATGATTGTTTAGTGTATGAAAGACAGCTGAAAAGGGAATGATAAAAGTGCAGTAAAATTGACAGTCCAATGTAGTTCATAGGTACCTGTGGGTATAGATGTAGATGAATACACGACCTCACAGAAAAACCAGAGTAGGCGGAGTATGTTCTTCTGTATGAAGTGTGTGTGCCTAGCTCAGTACTAAAGTTTAGCTACGTAGATGAAATACATAGCTGTGAGTGCAAAAAGGTAGTTTGTGGAGTTTAATCCACTGGCCCCATAGGTGATCAATGAGTGTGTAATACACTCGTTCATCTACGATCACCCGTCACCACAGTACCTATTTTAGAAAGCTGTATAATGTATGAAAAGCTTCCAAGCAGGTTGAATTCCTAGAGTTGTAAGTAATATTGGTTAAGATGTACAGGTATCCTTAATTACCTGAAGGGTGTTCAACTTTGATATTAGTGTACAGATATACACCTACATACAGACGAAATATACCGTTATAATACCAAATATTGATAAATCGACGTAAAAATATCGATGTTTAGAAATAACGATATAGTTCAGACATAAGGGACAGAAATTGGGGATATTTCGTGTACAATGTTGTGCATTTATCCGCCCGATGCCCGTATGAAGAATTATATCACCAGAATAAAAAGTAATCTCCCCCAAAAAGGAGAATAAGGTATGATATTTTTTGTATTTATTCAACAAAAGAGATTTCATACCTTATACTTTTCGGAGTGCTGACATCCTGACAAAGTTCGATAAACGACTTATTCACCAACTTCAAATAAGAATTTGCGATTGCAAAGTTGTGCGCAGATCGTTTGCTTCGGCGCCCCATAATCTATACTGAAGGAGAACATGACGATGGTCGCTCGTATTTGGCCAAATTGTGGCAATCATTAAAACGAAGAATGTAATTTGTCTGTCAAATCCGATTATAGGCGACAGGTTATAGTATACGACTGCGGAAATCATAATTCTAGGAAGGGAGAGTAGGTACACGCAGCGTATTCTCCCCAGCGAACATATAGGCACTACTCATACACACAGTTGCCTACCCTTAGTGCCTCTTTTTTTATTCTCACCCTCCCCTAGCTCGATCTCACTCGATATTACGTGTGCTAGTCCACGTCTTTTTCGCTCACTCGCGTGTACACTTATAATACTAAAGCACTGGAAATGATAAAACAAAATCTCGTCAAAAGTCTGCCATTTCCCCCTCCCCTAAGACAAGCGAAAGGACACCTTCTCTCCTCCGCATGTCATCCTTCGCCGTCGTCGTCGTCGTTAGGATTCGGTTTAATTTACGGGGTCGTAGATGAACGTCCTTCTGTCATGCTTCGTTATTGGAATTGCGCTAATTTACTTTACTCCAGGGGTAAAGTCGTAATGACACTGTAAAAATACAACCCCATCGCGTGGAGTAAAGAGGGAGACTCCGCGCCGTGAACAGAATGAAAATCGAATGTAACGCTCCTTTGTGAAGTGAGAAGGAGAATGAGAGAGAGAAGAGAAAAAAGAGCCTTCGACAGTTGTGCGGTTTTGCAAAGGTCGAAAAGAAAAGGAGATCCAAAGAGAACGAACGAGTGAGAGAGATGCGATAGGTCGGTATAAAGTGGATGTAGAAAAAAAGAGAAAAGAAATGACTTTTTTTTTTCATTGTTGTTGTAAATTTGTTCACGTTTTTCGATAAATTTGCCAAAAAAAAAAAAAAAAGTGGAATTCGTACGGAGGAAAAACTTTTTTCGTATCTGTTTTCTGTCCGAAAAAAAGTAAAAATGAGAAAAAAAATTCGTTAGCGAAATCGTTTTCTTTTTCCCCCCTCAAAAATATTTTTTCATAATTTGACTTTGTCGTCACCGGCGAGTTGCTGTTCATAATTGGTACGAGCAGTAAAAGTTCCAATTTTGAGCAGATGTTAACTTCTTTTTTTCTTTTTTTTTTATTTCACTTAAATGAAGCGTATCTGTCACGGTCAACGCACTACTAGTTCTTACAAAATTGTGGTAAAAGTTCAATATACTTATGGGGAAAAAAATATTTATCTCAGATTTATAGAAAATTTTTCCATATAAGGAATGAAAAACCTCGAATATTTCTTTCGCTCTTCCTTATTCCGCATATTTTCATCTCTATTAAAAAATCATGTATAAGTATACCTGCCTATTTTTTTTTACATATTGGTTACCTCGAGATAAATGGAGAGTTGACATAAAAACATGTAATTTTCATAACATGAGCGTGGATAATTCATAACATTTCCCCTAGAAAAGCAACGGACTTTCGAGTTAGCTTAAAACCTCTCGCAAAATAACATAAATATGCACAAAAATTTTCAAGTTGTTCTGTCGAGTGGTTCTAAAGTTATGGTGTTGCAAACAGACACATACATATTCTTAACTCCCACACTCAACATATATAAAAATGAAAAATTTTCTATAATAATATGTATTATGTAGTTTTTTTTCGGTTTGGAGAATCAAACCTGGTACTTACATATTTGCCAGTTAAAAGTAATGAACCTGACGGCATGGTCATTCCATAACTGGCTATAACTGGCAAATGTATTTCATATAGGATAAGATATGATTGTTCCCACACACTCTTTCCTAGAAATTCTCAACATAGTTGAACGATATTCATCATTAGATGCTGTGGAAGGTTGGAGGTTGGACGAAGCTATAAACGCCTCTTACACCTACAAACACCAGCTTACACTAGCTATCCGGGTTATATTTCCACTTTATAGGGCGCCATCTATCAGTGACTTCAGATAGGAAGGAGAGTTGTGAGTTCCATCATGCCCCACTATTTGCGTGGGTGTCCAGCACATGTTAAGGTTCACCAGATGTAGGTTTTGACAGTTTTGGGAATCAAAACCTGGTACCTACGTAATTTCCCACTAATAGCAGTGAATATGACCGCATGGTCATTCCACAAATGGCTATAAGTGGCAAATATATTTCATATGAGACAATGTATGGTAGTTCTCACATATTGGATATATAAGTTTATCAGCTTGACAGGGTAAACTGGTGTACCATGTATAAGGCAGACTTGACTTCATCCAGTACAGTACCTACACTTTCACTAGCAGTATATGTGAAAAATTTAGAGTAATTTTGTGTGCTTTCTATGGAATTTATGAAAAAATATAAAGACATCCGTTTAGATGAAAATTTTATTTATTATATTATTTGTTTGAACAGTTTTTTATATCGTTATTGGGAGAAGCTTAAATCACTAAAAACTTGTTGAAGGCACAAAAAGGTATAGGTATTGCATCAGTTATCGAGTGAAGTCTGAATCCATCTCCAAACAATTAAACGAATAATATGAAAAGTAGAATTTGTGGCAATAATGAGAGTTGAAAAAATGGTATGTCAGTTTTCATTTAGTTTTTTCTATAGGTAGGTACTCCAGAAAACTAGGAATTGTTACATGAATGAACAGACTTGGGTCCGTGAACAAAGACATCAGATAATTCCACGTACATTAAGCCTACATTTTTCTCTCTTAAAACAAAATCTAAAAAAAATGTACATCTTCTTGTATAGCTATTGATACGGCTTATGATACGTAGTTTGCAAAAAATAAAGATCAACTCCTTATTTCTTAGCTCCTATTTTTCAAATATCTTCAAGTTGGTAAATATTTTGAAATTAATCAGAATACTTTTAACTTATCGATTTTTAGCCAGAAAAGCCAAAGGATAAAATGATTGAACTAAATATCTGAAATTGTAATAAAATTTTGGAGTCTAAACCCCGAAGTACATAATAATAATGTGGAATAACTTGTTGTGAGAAAGTTTTCTCACCAGAAGCTAAATTCAACAGAATTTAAGCGTGTTGAGCCACTTCATATTTAACATATGGGTAAGCCAAAACCTGGGCAAACACTGGCAATTTTAGAGCCAGTTTGGACGGTTTATATACTGGCTTAATTACAAGCACACATACACACATACCTAAAGAATACGTATGTAAGTGAGGGTGGCTCGGTTGTGTCATCTCTTGTAGTGATAAGAGATGATGGGCCGGATCATGTACGGATCATGACATCATCGCATTGTCGAGATAAGTCATGATTCGGTACTCGTACATTACCTGCAAGTACATGCAGGTAATTACAATCGAACATATTTTGTGTTTGTTTAATGTCGCAAGGACAATTATTTGCCAGCCCTTTGGGGCGGCGACTGTCGTCAAGGGGTCCAAGCCACTATACCTCATACCAGTGAGTCCCCACAAATAATGTTATAACACTATCTAAAATATGACTTTGAGAGTACATGTCAACTGCCTGTAAAATTTGGTGGGATCCTTTCAAGGTCATAATGGCTATATTTAGCATGGATTTTGGAAAATAGGTTGCTCGATTTAGAAAACTTTGAACCTTGTTCTTTGAAAGGGTAGTCCTATTTGTATTGAGGTTGAGGAAGTATAGCTGTTGCTATTACGATTAAATTTTGCAAATATGCGGAAGATTTTAATTCGTTGAATTTTTTATAAAGTCCGTATCATTAGACACTAATAATTAACAGGAAATTAAAACAGTAGTGTACTGCGTAGTGTTGTATGATAGAGAATTCAGAATTACAGAAACTATTGAGTATTTAAGTTGTTCCAAATTAATGGTTCTTACTTCTTACTGTTAAACGAAAATAAGTAACAAATTTTGAAAATAATTATTACCTGGTAAAAATAATACGAACACAAAACACTTTTTCTTCAGATCAACCTTCAACTTACTATTACTAAAATCTAATAAAATAAATTTGAGAAAATAATATTATCTCGATTAGTATACTGACTCGAAGAAAAATTCAACGAATCAAAATCTGCCGGCATATATTTGCAAAATTAAATCGTAAGTTAATTATCACAGAGTTCAAGAGGTGGAAGAAAAATACATTTAGACTCATTCAGGTTAAAGAAGCTTGAAACGTAAGTATTCGAAGAAAATCTAGGTTGACAAATTATAATTCAAATATTATTGTACAAGCATGAAGTTCAAAAACGTAGAGGAACAAGTACGATATCAACCGAGGAGGTAGTTTAATGTTGGTCAGATGAAACGATAAGGTAGCCACGAGATAAAATAAAGTACATGTTATTGTATGAGATTAACAGGTGTGAGGAAAGAGGATCGAGATATATTCCAATATTCCAATTATTTGTCAGCGTAGAACTCCGTAAGAAGTTTATTTCTCAAAAGTGTGGAATTTCTCATATCAACGACATACAATGTACTGCGTCGCTTCTGATAAAAAAGTCTGCTTTGAAGATATTATCTTGTTTGAATCATATTATGCTAAATATTTTTCAGTTTTGGTGAGGTTTAACTATAGACCATCTCTTAATGGAACTTGTCGAAAGCCTAGAACCATACTGTCACAATTTTTCGTTCTACCAAAAATGGCTATTTGCAAAATAGTAACATATCAGCTTCTCTGAGAGTTTGAATCACCAAACAGCATCTACGAGTATCTTCTTTTGAAAAAAAAAAAATTGGAATGCACTCTTTGTTCGTTTACTTAGGAACACTTACATTACAAATATGAAAGACACCAAATAAACGCTTATCAACGATTGCATATTGATTACTACCGACGACTGATTCGTGAGTAGCCCCGCACAACATTACTTCTGACCAAAGGATCTTCCTTTGGGTGAGTGTACTTAATGTAGCAGCCGTTTTACAGTGCAGTTCTATGAACGCTTCGAAAGAGGGAAGAACTTACTATGCAACAAAAAACAAAAAAAGGAATCGTCATTGTAAAAAAAAAAAAGCAAGATTTTTCAAACGTGAACTGATTTATATTTCGCGATTCCACTTTTTACCAACAAAGTAAATCCTTCGCCACATTTTATTCTAATCAAATGGATAGATTTGCCACTATAGTTTGATTAAAAATCTTGGATTTTCGAAAAACGTTCTAGCATTTTTTCCCCTCTATGGTCGTATTTTTTAGCAACTTTTTATTTTTTCCTATTTTCCACGTACCCACTTGGAAATTAGATGGAAAGAAAAACACTTTCCACGTCAAAACAAAACAAAACAAAACAAAACAAAAAAAAAGTGCCATAATATCTACTAAATGTAATAGAACTGATTTTTCGGCACGAAGATTTGAAACTCGTGATTATGTCTTTTCCTTTATTTTGCTGAGGAAAGTAGGTTTGTACACCTTACCCTACGTAAACGTATAACTTTATCCACGCTCCCATATTTGCGACCCCTTCGACGAAGATTTTTCATTTCCAACGACAAACTTACGAGTACCTTTTCTTATTTTTCACCTTTCTTCTACTTTTTTTGTTGGTAGATAAGAGATTACAACTTTTGTTTTATCCTATCGAGTGTTTAAAACGTATAAAGGAAGGTTAAACTTTTTGGATGAGTCAAAAGTTATTTTAAAATGAATAAAATATGACTCGAAGCGCACTTTTTTGTGATTCAAATGTTAATAGGCTTATTCAGGAGAAGAAGGTAAAAAAAAAAACAAAAAAAAAAACAGTAAGAACAGAAAAGGAAAAAGAAGAACGGTAAAAGAAAACCTGTAAAGTTGTTGACGTACACACCGACACAATAATCGTAAATCGGATTTGTATTTTTTTTAGTTTTTTTTTTTTTTTTTTTTTTAAGTTTTTCTGTATTTACTGTTCCGTTTTTTCCCTCCAGGTAGCTTACAGCAGGCCCCAAGTTTAAATTTTTCTCCTCTTTTGCGGCGCTTTTGCTATTCTTAATTTCCAGTTTTTCGTATCTTCACCGTTTGCAGTAGTCTGCAGACGGTGGTTTGAATGAAAATGAATTGTGCTTATGCGATTTTTATTCAAATTTTTTCTGAAGAATACGCAACTATGCTTTGAACGGTTGTTAGCTACTAGCATAAACTTCAGGAGGAGCTCGAGATATGTTTTCTCATGCGATCGCTTCGACCTTAATTCACTTATTTGATGAATCAAATAAAAATGTCGGATTAGCATTAATTGATCAAGATGCACCGAATTTTTCAACGTCGATCGTTCACAAGGTAGGTAAGCGTCAGCAGAAATTAATTAAACGCGTTATGATTTTTGTTGTCTTACAACTCAGCCATCGAATAATTTACTGTTTCGATTTTCTCAAAATTGTCTTAGAATCTAATTTTATACGTTAAAATCAGACCGAGTTGGTGACGTGGGAGTCCAGAACCTTTTTGAATGCAAAAGAGGGAACATATCAAAAGATATCTAAATTAGATAATATCAGGACCAAGCCTTCTTACAAAACTTTTTCTCAGAACTCCGCCTATGATCAAAATTTAGATAAGTTAAAAAATTATAAAATCGTTCAGTTATGTTCAGGCGTGAATCTACATGGAAAGAGAAAATTCCCTTGTGTCAAAACAAAAAGTAAAAAAAAATAAACATTAAGAGGAAAAAATGAAAGTATGAAATAGAATCCAGGAGACCTATTATGAAACTTCTATCATATGATATCATGTTATCATAGATATCTCCATATAATGAAAATTTTTTAGCGTTGAAGTGCTGAAAGAGGAGTGGTAAAATTTTAAAAATACCACTTAGTCAAGAACATGGTAATGAAGTACTGTTTTATAACATTTAACCATTATTTTTAATGTGGTATATATTTTTATTTTCACTAGCATTAGACTAAAAGGTAAATGTGGCTGGCACCAAAGACATACAGCTAAAGAGATGTTCAATGCTCCATATGCGCTGTAATTTAAAAATAAATGAAAGATAGAGAAGAAGCAACTACAGTTATACATTCTGCGCATCCAAAGTTGCACATATTTCATTATGAAAACAAATATCTCCACACCAATACACACACACACTATCAAGATATGACACATGCGCAGTTACAAATATTGAAATTTGAAACATTTTATAGCATTCTATCTTTGGCATGTTTTTGATCGGGAATTGGACATCTCTTTAGCTTTATGTCTCTGGCTGGCACAAATCTCGATGCCAGTTTTGGTGCAAATTTTGGAGAAGAAAAGACAGAAATAAAAAAAAATGTTGTTAGTGTGCGAGTGTATTTGATTGTACTCATCACACATACACCAACAGAAAAACAAAATATAGTTATTTCCACCAAAACAACAAATTATAAAGTGTTACCAGCCACAAAAATAGAGATGTGTACAACATTAAATGATTCAGTTCACTTAGTTTAGGCATTAAATAGCGCTTTTTTTTAATGAAATTTCTCTCCTTATTTGTCATCAGTGTTTTTGAAAATTTATTTGAAAAATTGCTGGCTATGTAATTGTAAAAATTGGAAATTTAAAAATTGAAATATATCACATATATATAGGGTGATGCACAACATCACGCACCATTCAAAAACTCCATTTGGTGTGTGATGTTTTGCATCAACGTGAAAATTATACCACTGTCGATGAGTATTGATACACCATAAAAAATATCATGTTAAACGAAAAAATTAGATGTATTTAGTACATTTACATGCAAATTGATAGCAATTCCTGAGTAAATATGAACATATGTATTATTGATGAGAGTAAAAAACCACAAATTCAACTTTTTGAAATTGAGCAAAAAATGACAGGAAATTGGACCCCCTTAGAAGTTTTATATCCTAGTTGGTAGTTTTGCCTCTAGTATTTTGCCGCACCATTGCGAAACAAATGCTGCTGTCGGATCAATATGGGGGCAAATTATAAAATGGACAATATAAAACAGTTAATAATTGAAAGTTAATTGATGTATAAACGAGTGCAAAGTGGAAAAACTGCGTACAACGTATTAAGTATTATTATGATTATAATACTGTTAGTTATAAAGCTGAAACTGAATTTTTAAGGGTTAAATAGATGGATTGTTGAATGTTGATAAGGCTGTTGAACCACTAATGATTGATTTGAAGGCCAACTCTGATTCTGATTAGTAAAATGTAATGTATCCACTGCCCCCCTTAATAAAGTAGTTTATCAGTTGATAATTCGCAGCGCATATTTTGAATTTTATGTTACAAAAATAAAGAACTTACAATGCTCGTGGATGGTGCATCAATACTCATCAACCGTGGCATAATTTTCACATTGATGCAAAACATCACGCACCAAATGGAGTTTTTGAATGGTGCATGATGTTGTGCATCACCCCGTGTATATATATATATATATATATACCTGATATACCTCTTTTTTATTGGTCAGAATATGTAAACAAATTATACGTAACACCAAGGTATATGGACTTTTACTAAGCAGCCTCAATTGTGCGTATTACAAGGATATTCCTTTTTCTACATGCGATGTATTTCACACAAATCATACATGAAACTGATTGAGCGTGAAGTAGTTTAATATTTTGCATATTTGGCTTCCTACGTGTGATGTCATTTTACTCACACACTAACAGTTTAACAAACTGATCGGGCATACTTTGTAAAAAAGTAGTCTATATACCTATATCTTGCTTAACACTATACCACTGTAACACCATATCTCGATATCATAAAGTGTTATCCTGATAGAAGTTGTATATAACAGGACAAGAGTCTGTGATCAGACAAAGAGGATACATATTATAAAATGTTCACGACATGAGAGTAATTAGATTTCTGCTTTTTTTAACAGTTAATTTCTTTATGTAATATTGAATGTGGCTCATCCACTCTCAAAGATACAACATGAAAATAAAATTCCACTTTTCAATGGTTGATAAATTCATCTTTAGGTGTGAAATTCATAAATTAAGAATGAATTCATATTTTCATATTTTCATATTTTTAAGTTATGACTATTTTATAGGCACGTCACTCGTATTCCTGGGTTGACGTAAAACTTCGTGAACATTTTTTGACTTTCCTGAAAAATTATGATTTTGGATGATACGAGTTTTCATTATAAACCTAAATAGGTACCTACGTCAATTAATGCATACATGATTACCGATTTCTAATTATTTTATTTAACCCTTCGTCCATATTTAACCAACGAATACAGCAACAGTTATCGTAGCATTTCCTAGTAGATTTCAAACGTCCCGTTTTCTGAAGTGGAATAAATACCCTTATGGCTTGATTGTGAAATAAGGAAGTCATAGCTTACAATACTAAAATGGGTAGATACAACAATCATTCCAACCCTTTTCAAAATGAACACTACCTCATTACTTTCGAACACACGAAACGAGCAGACTCGCCACTTTCCTCATCACCTCAAAAAAAAAAAGAAAAAAAAGAAATACTACCAATTATAAGTGCAAACGATTGCACTCGTCTTTTTGTTGCTACCCTGATGAAACGTAGCCATTGTGAAGCCTAACCGTATACCTACAAACCCAATTAAGTGTTATAATTTCAAAAACTAAGGGTCAACTTATGGGCCAGTTATTATTCCAAAATTCCTATAATAAATACTCATTATTCGATATTGTATTGCGACTGTTCTCCTTAGCTTGCTTTTCATCTCCAAATAAATAAGAAAACAAATCCAAAAATAGAAGGCAAAAAACAAAAAGGAACTTGGAAAATTCCATTGTTAGCGAATAACGATTTCGTTGTCGTTAACCACCCTTAACCTGCAGGATCAGAGAAGAAGGCGCAAAAAAAAAAAACGATCAAAAGTAAAAGATGTCTAGTTTATTTTGGCTTTGGCCATTTTTAGGGTAAAAGCTTTTTTTTTTTTGAAGAAAAAGAAAAGTATAGCTTACGATTACATATATATCACATATATCTGCCAAAAGGCTTTTCTTTCTTCTATTTCACGCAACGAGTATAGTCTAAAAATGGGGGACAAAAAGGCGAAAGAAGAAAAACCGATAAAAAGAAATAAATCAGCTTTATCTTCATCGGTAACCATCATCAGATTTTGCTTTCCCTTCGTGTATTTTCTTCTTCTATTTACATTATATAGTACAGAGGTATATAACTACGAAGATAAAAGTAGAGAAGAAAAAAAAAATATAATATCGGCACTTTTAATTTATTTGAATTTAAAAGAATGCAAAAAGGCGAAAGGCAAAAGAAAAAAAAAGGCGTTATATTCAGTGAGCAGGAAAATTTGGCTGCGTAGCTGTCATTGGCAGAATACTATTTTATCAATGCTTCCTTCAACTTCAGTGCGATTTGGAACGATAAAAAAACGAAAATTCAAAGTTAAAACAAATTTTTTGATTTTTTGCGCGTGAATTTTTTTTTTTTTTACACTTTTTTTCTTATTTTTTTCAGATTTAAAAAGAGATGAGAAGAAGAAGGAAAACAAAAAAGTGATTTTTGCACTTGACGCGAAAGAAAAAAGATTCTTAGTGGAGGAGTGAAAGTAAAATCGAGGTTAAAGTACAACTTATTACGCTTATTTCGTTTTTTTTTTTTTTTTTTTCGTTTTCATTTCTCCATTTAACACAGTGGATAAAGCACGATATAAGCAGCTTCAAGAGGAAGTTTTGGTGATTTCAAATTTCTTTTTAAGCGAAATAAAACGTAACGAAACGTTTGGAGTGTGAATAATGTAGACTAACTAAAAGTGATAAAAACTCTATGGTTACATTTACAACAAAAAGCCTTGGCAATTGGCACCTTATGAGAAATGACTGTAAATATTGTCGTGGGATAAATAATCGAAACATTAACAGACGTAAGGGGTACATAACACAACTATAACACCTTACTTATTATGGGTACAGTTTAAAAAGCAAATTGGATAATGAAGTGCACAGTCACATTAGTGAAGGATTCGGGAAAAAGCTTCGGGAGAAAGGAGAGTATTGAAAATGTTTTTACTGTGATTTTATCAGACTATTTTCCCCTTCTCCTTCCACGTATTTACGTGGACCAAAATTTGAAGGAATGCTGCAGCACTCCAGCAAACGCTCATTCCCTCGTGGTGCCACTGAGTTACTTGCATAATAAACAAAACTGTTGAAAAATGAAAGCCAGCTCACCAAACTTATATTTCCCCACAGAGCAATAACTGCATACAGGCTACACCGCTTTTGCTCATATCATGGTGGTGTATTCATGGATACTGTATTACACTCACTCTGTCCCTTTTATTATCGCTGATGTGTGGATTTATTCACCTTGATTTCCTTCATATGGCGCAGGTCAGTAATACTGAAATCCAATACTGGATAATATCTACGTTATTTCAATAAGGCTCCCTTCACTTTGTATGTGAACCAATGACTGCATGTGATAGACCAGTGTAGGAATGTGGGAATTCACCCTCATGTGAGGTAAAGGGGCTCAGCCTCTAATTACAATCCCATTGCAAAAAAGCTGGCGAATATTGTGCCTTGCACATAAAACATCTTGCTTTCAAAAGCTGCGTGTGAAAACCGCCATACCTTGCTCTATATAAAATACATTTGATAGTTATAGCCGGGTGTAAGATGGCCATGTGATTAAGTTCACCGCTTTTAGCTGGAAAATATGTAGATCCCATGTTCAATTCCCTGAACTGACAAAATCTACATCTGGTGACTGTCAAAATGCACACACTCCACTGGTGCATGGTGGAACTCACAACTCTCCTCCCTAACTTTAATTGCCATAGATGGTGCCCTATACAGTGGAAATAGAACTCATATAGATAGTGTAAGCCTGTGTATGGGTATAAGAGGCATTTCTGGCTCTGTTCAACTTCCCACAGCATCTAATGTTGTTCAACTTGTGTTGAGTCTCTCTAGGGAGGGAGTTTGTGGGAACCACCATACCTTGCTCTATATAAAATACATTTGTCAGTTATAGCTAGTAGGGAGATGGCTGTGTGGTCAAGTTCACCGGATTTAGCTGGCAAATATGTACGTTCTAAGTTTGATTCTCCAAACTGACAAAACCTACATTGCACTTTGTATCCAATTTGATTTGAACCATGACAAATCAAGGTTATTGCTGATTATGTCATGTCATTAATCATGCATTGCGAGTGTCTTGTCTTGCTTCATTTGTTGTCATAGTATCAAACAAAGTATGACATAATTAATGGCCAATCAAACCGTCACATATGTACTAATTACAAACGTTCACTTGTGTGTTTGTAATTAGCCAAGTATGAATAGCCTTGTTATATGGTAGCCATTAGCCAGTGTTTATTGAGGTTGGCTCCCCTATAATTTTAGAATATATTTGGTAAATATGCAAATTAGTCTGTTCACTACCTTCTGACTTTGAAATACAATTTTATATAGCCACGACCAAAGGTATTTCTGAATCAGCTAGAGAGCCAAGTATTTACAGTATTAAGTAATTGGTTGTTTAATTAAATTTTTAGGCTATAATTTATGAATGATAGGGTGCGGTTTTATTCCTATGGTTTTTTCCAGTTTCCCCATTTTGGAGCTGTAAATACATAATTCTTAGCTTCAAATCCTGCGTTTTACTATACTCCTGACTTGGCCATCATATATTTTCGATGCTAACTGCAGTTATCTCAATTCGAGTTTGCCTAGCCTAATTGAGAAAGTTAAACATTAGAAGATTTTCTATATTATAGCCTAAATTAGCCATATTTCAGCTTATCATAATTGTCATATTTCAGACATCAGAATCGTTTTCTGGGTAATATTTGGTTTGCATATTTTTTTAAATACAACCTTTTTCAGCTGCTCTCTTTTCATGGCCCTCCAAACTGAAACCCTGGAGCCACCAATGATTTTAGGAAGGAAGTGTAATAAGAACAGAAGTTTTTTTTACATATAGAATAGCTACTTATGGGTTGGATGCTATTCTTCTTCTAAACAATTTTTCGATTCGAGATTTTCTTATTCTCTGAAAGCGTCTGATTTCAATCAGCTCCTACATTGGTCCATCTCAATCTGATGCTGTTTCCACCGCTGTTTGAAAATCATAATAAGTATTCCTACTGCAATCTGATTGTTCGAGGCATATCGAAGTCATCGACAGTGGTATACAACCCATTATCAGTCTTTAATTTCTTAAATTAGGATGGTTTTTTTTGAATTCTGTAGAACATACCTCTATATAAACTACTCTCTTCTTATAAACAAAAAGATTTCGTACTTCTAATTTTCGACTCCTTACTTCTCTTATATATAATACCATTAACTTTTTTTTTCTTCCTGCATATTATCATAATATATTTTTCAATTGTTCCGCCCCTTATTTTTCTTTGCTTTAAGCAAGCATACTAATAAAAGTAAGAGAGAGAGGGAGTGAGAGAAAGAAAACGACAAACGCTGTCAGTAATAATAATTTCTCATCGCTCCTGTGTAATTCGTATAATTATAGCCTACGTGTGCTACCAACAACCATCGAAAATAAATAATAAAAATAAGTTAAAAAAAAAAAAAAAAAATCAAAAACCTATAGGTAGTATATTACATTCTGTGTCACATGATAATTAAAATGTTGTAAACATCTCACGATATGTCTGAATGTAGAATCGAAAGACTTTTGGTACATATAATTTTTTTTTCTAAATTTTTGTCTCACCTGCTTATGTGTGTGTTTTGTACTTGAGGTACCTCGCCACAAATACCTACCTAATTTATTTCTCATAAAAAACATATATCCGCCCTTTAACGAGTATCATTAGGCTTGTTTCGAATCCCACCTTACACACCTTCAGATGCATCATTCTTCATAGTGAAAAATTTTTTTCAGGTAAATTGAGTCATATTATCATTATTTGTCGATTTAGCTAGTTTTCGATTTCATGCGCACCAAGAACTCGCAACAGTTTGTATTTGAGGTAATTTTTTTTTTTGGTAGGTTTATTTCTTCTTTATTTTTCTTTAATGTCATTATGAATTAAGAACACATGTTGTAGTCATTGCATTTAAACGTTAACAATACCATTAAGTAATTTTTTTTTTTTTCATATTCCATTTGGTGAAGAATTGAAGAATGATACAAAAAAAAAAAACTACATAAAAAATATCTACGCAAAAAAATTACATAAAGAATGAAGAAATAAAGATATAAAAACTCGTGCTAACTTATTTTCGAATATTGTTACACGATGACTATTTACGACTAAATTAACTCGTATTATTTTACACAATTACTTACATTATGTGTATTCTCGAATAAATACAAGTTGAATGAGTTAAAAAAAAAAATTGCACATTTTTTTTGTATTTCTTCACCAATCGTTCGCGTTAAGGTATTTAATTAAAATATTAAATTACATCAAGGAAGAAGAAAAGTAAAAAAAAAAAAAAGGACATCTATAGAGAAAAAAATACTTGGCAGCGCATTGCAGCTGTAGAATATAAGCACAAAGATTTCAAAGAAGAAATGAAAAACGGAAAAGAAAAATGAACGGAAAAAAAAAGTGCAAAACGTAATTTCATAAATAATTAATAAAACGTTCTAACCATTCTGCAAAGCAATTAAAGTAAAGGTAAAAAATACACTGATTTTTTTTTTTTCTTTTCTTCTAAATAGTCTGCAAACTAATCATTTCTTTCATAAGGTAATAATCGCATTTTCAAGTAGCCATACAGTATAATGTACACTATACTACATACACAACTTATATATTTGTAGTTGAGAATAGATATAATAAATAAAGAGCAAGTTTTTTTTTTTTTTTTATCATTTCTTTTTTTCTTTCTTTCCCAAAGACAAGTCAGCTACTTTACAAACATTTAATTTCTGCTTCCAGCTATATTAACATCACATGTTTACTTTGCTTTCAGTTTTCATTAAACCGATGATTTATTGTCATTAATCTCTCTCTTCTATCTTTTTGCTCCTTTCTGTATATGTGTAGATTCTTCTTCCCCTTTTCCTTTTTTTTCTCTTTCTGTATTTGCTATGTCTATGCGTCTGTTCTTCCTCTTTCCATGTAAGCTTATATGGCTTCTTTTTTTTTTTTTTTTTTTTTTTTTTTGGATCTGAAATGTAGCCTATACGATTCGACTCGTCCGTTTATGTCAAATTATTACGCGTATTAGGAAAATTAATTTCGACTTGAATTACGAACACAACAGTACCTATATAGGTAACGTATGAAAAGGAATGTTCATTTTGCAAAATGAAATACGGATGAGATTTCTCTTTGGTCTCAAATGATCGCCAATCGTAGACGTGCTCGGAAGAATGTACGCCAGATTTTCCAGCAGACGTGCCTTTGTAGGCTCAATAAATACTTTTCACTGTTGGGTGCAGCATGCAGTCCATAAATGGCTTATAGGCTCGTACCGTCAGAAATAGTGTTGTTTCTACAAAAGACTTTTCGTTGTACAAATATTGAAATTAACCAGCTGCGTGAAGAATTATGTCTGTTTGGTGTATTAGCCGGAGCTCGTCAGGCCTGTAAGTTTTATACCCAACGGATAAAACGTCGAAAGTTAATTCCGAGTTTTTGGAGGAATTGGAGCCGGATTCAGTTCCATCACATTATATTACTGTAATATTTTATTGTCGACTAATGTATAGGTACCTAGATACATTGGTCTGAATTGAAATGAAATAACTATTGACATAGGTATACTGAATTTAATTTGTACAATCCACTGTAGCCAGCACGATGAAGAAAAGGTCGTCGAAGGTGATCGAATAATATCGATAGTTTCGGAGAGTTCGTTGTTTAAAGCAGTGATGAGCAGCTACAGCAAGACCGAGTTCGAAACAATGTACCTCACCTCCTCGTCAGTGGCTGTGCACCGCATTTATGGCTCATAATAGGCCTGGGCAATTTGACGTCGGTATAGTTAGCGTGAGTACCTACCTATAGCTTTATGGCGAACATTTGTGCGTAGACTTTGGTGCGCATAGTGTACGATTTAAATTTTTCACTTTCTATTTCGCACATTTTCCTACCATTCGTCATTAAATTTTTACTGTAGGTACGTCTCTGCCGAACGTTTCACCGTTCGCACGGTTCAACCTTTAGCACTTCAACTCGAACTCGCTTACAGCGATTAATAGAGACTGCGCGACTAGGAAAGGCTCCACGATTAACAACTCGAAACCACCGCTTAACGATAAGTTTAAGTGGAACTGGGAGCCATAATAATTATCAGTCCAAATGTCTGCCTACTCGAAAGTAAACCCCTGTTCAGATTATTGAATGTTGAGCGCGAGCATTCACTAATCTTCGACGAACAGAATGTTGAGTAGGTAAATTGCACCATACGCAGATTATGAGCGAGTTTCCAACACTAGGTACGAAAATTAGTTGGAAAATCGTGGAATTTGGTGACTTTTTTTGTAGGATATTTCGAAAGTTTGTTGCAGTTAGCAATTTTGGAGTTAGACCAGTTGACAGTTGTGCACTTTTTATTGGTTGGAAAATGACGCCAGTCTATGTCCTGAAGTTTTTTTTTTTTTATTACCACGCTTTAATTAGCTTATTTAGTTCGTTCGTTTGTTCAACTGTTCGGATCAAATCTTAGAATCAATTTTTCACCCACCTCCCATAATTCAGTCGACCTGAAACTTGGTACACTTATGACTGTATACTCGACGGCAATACAAATGACTGAAAAATTTCAAACTTAAATTGAATTCTGGGAAGTGAGCTAAAATTTTATTTTTAGTTTTAAGACAAAATTGTACCTAGATATCCATAAATATATATTTTTTTAGTACAATAAGCGTCGAAATAAAAGAAGAGAAGGATAGAATGAATATATAAAAAAAGTTTGAAGAAAGAACAAGGTTGATTGGGCAACATTGCAAATTATTTGTCTAGTAGACTGAAAATATTTTACAGTTTGTTCATATTTTTCAAGTTTGTCGTTAGGTCTTTGTCTTGTTCTTGGTCTTACGTCATTAAGTATTAGCTTATGTCTTAGTTTCAAACTCTTGATCCTACCACTGTTCGTAGGTATGGCCTTGGTCATGCTCTTACAAAAAATGAAAGATAAATAATTGTGGCTCTACCAGCATGGAAAATGAAACTGGCAATCTACAGGTTAAAAAGCAATGAACATGTCCATATGGCTATGCCGTTGCCAACGGAAGATTGCCTATCAGTAGTTTACATCCCCACATCACTTCTCCCGAGTACTTGCAATCAAAGATGCAAGTGCTACACAATGCACACAGAGGGAGCTACATACAGGCTATTAGTGAGGAAACATTGACAAATCAACGCAGACTACTGTAGTGCTGTCCACTCTGGTTGGAGGAATGTGTGAACTCGTGTAGTGCAGGTTGCGTGTTCAAATCACATCGAGGTGACCAGATATGGGTCTGTCTACGTGGGGAATCAAACAAATCGGTATTTTGAAAGAGACTTGAAAAAAACTGATTTTTGTGGAAATTATATTGAGCCAGCGAAAGTGAATGGCCTCGGTAGAAGGTTGCAGTAAACTTTTTGTTAATTGATAACATGGACAGCAGTCCTGAGGGATTTGTATAAAAAAATCTTTGCCGTTAATTATATTTAACTTTTCCATTTTTATTCCTCTGCTTCCTGGGCTATATGGATTTAAGGGGGGCTGAGAGTGCTAAGTCCCTCAGAACAGGCATTTATCCCGCCACCAATTTTTCAAAAAAAAATGTAGGATATCCATTGAAATTCTGAGGGGTTTTTTATTGACAAATAGTAGAGGAAGGAGGCGTTGGGGGCCTCGGGAAACAGATAAAACTTGACCAGGACCTTAGCCCCCCCAAACATTATGACCAAAATTTACCTATGACTGATACTTAATAATGGTAAAAAATTTATTTTTATGGGTAAGAAGTGAGCTTACTAATAGCAAAAAAATCATTCAAATCTGTTAGTTTTCAAGACTACATATACCCATTTTACCCAAACGGACGGAAGACGTTAATACATTAATATAGAATAGATAAAAATAGATACTACAGATATAGATAAATACTTTATGGAAAGGCTAGTCGGTAGGTACTTCATTATCATTATCGAAGTTCGTACTCAAAAAGTACGAAATCTTTAAATGACTCCGAAGAAAGTTTTGAAACCTAGGCCTAATAGCACAGGTAGTCGTTTTCGAATACTTTCAATTTTGAACAAAAGGAATTTTAACTTTAGTATGAATGATTCTCAGATAAAACCATAATTGAAAAGTTTTGTTACTTATGACATTTTTATCTGAATGTTGGTAAATGCAAGCTGATTAGGGAAGAGCATGAATTTTCTTCTATAGGTGTAAGTAAATAATATAGTTACAGAAAAAAAAAAAAGTTTTGGCTCAAATGACATTCTGAAAACAAATTTTAAAAAATAGCAAAAAAACATTAAGTCTACATTAAAAACTAACTAAGCAACAAAAGTCATGGAAAATATCACGAATAAATTTTATTGTTTGCACATTTTTCAGAAACTGCGATACTCGGAACAAAATTTTATAGCACATTACTTCAGTAGGTGGCTTTGGAGAATTGGAAAATTAATTTTATGGCAATTAAGTAGGTACATTTGCTGGATAATAGGTTCCTAATCCATTGTAGATGTTATATTCTACAAATCTTAAATAGGCAGTCATATCTTTTCTCATTGATCGTATAGGAATTCGATCGGCACAAAAGCAACAACTCTTTGAGGTTGCAGATACACAGTATACAAAATGACTGTTGTGTTTGAGGTGAAAGCGGTAGCGTTAAAGGAAACGAAAAAAAAAAAAGAAAAGTTTTTCCATATATTTACCAGAGAAGTAAAATTTCGAAACTATCGTACGAACAAGCGGAGACAAGTACAAACTTGTGGAAATATATTCGGATGCGGTAACATTTTATACTAGCTTTGCTGCTACTTTGCATATTGAATTATTAATTATATTTTAATATATGTGTGGTGTATCCGAAGAACATGACACACTATTAAACGACGAGGAAGGAGCATTGAAGAGTAGGCGAACGAAAACAGACGGGAAAAGGGCTGACAGTGAAAAAGAGGAAAGTAAACCGATATGGCGTGGTGGCCTGAGAATTCCAGAACCTTGCCATTACGATCTAATTCCCTTTGAAAAACGTTTTTGCTGGCGAAGTGTCGTATTAAAATGACATTAATTCGAAAGGATTGGCGCGAGAGACGAAAAAATTTCGCACGACAAACAAATTTCTTTATTTCTCCAGGGAGCATCGTAGGCTACGTAGCCTACGATTTCGTATTTTTGTCGTTTTGATGTAGGATGTTGGGACGTTGGGTCTATTTGAAGAAGACTACCTTTTGTACCGGGTCAGATAAGTTGCCCGCTCATGAGAACCATGAATTTACATTTCAATTGAATTGTTTTACTCTAAAAGCACTTTATAAAATAAATTATTTTTCTACTTTTCAGTATTATTTCACCAGGCTAGCAGTTAGTCACGTAAAAAATATCAGTATCAAAATTTATTAAACAATTGTGCGGAAAATTAGAGGTTAAAAGACGAAAATGAAGTGCAATCTCACCAAGGCACCAGTGCATTGCATCAGCCCCCAAATTTTCCATTGGTGCTAAAGTCGCAGTTCCAAGTACCAAAGTACGAAGGCACCAGGACATCGAGACACCAAGGTACCAAGGCATGAAGATGCCAAAGTATCAAAACACCGATGCACCGATGCACCAGTGTACCAATGCACCAATGCATTGTATCGGTGCCTAAATGTCCTCTATTACAATCAGATGCGTACAGAAACTTTCTAATTTGGGGCGTTTTAGTTCAAAAAAATTGCCAATTGGTAGTAATTTTTACTCAGTTTGCTTGAAAACGGGATATTAAAATTGATCCTGTAAAAGGGTTAGGATGGAATTATGAAAATTATATGTTGCATGAGAAAAGAAAACGGTTGGTACCATTTTCCCATTTTCAACTAATTTTTACTCACAGTTTGCTTGTAAACGGAGTAATAAAATTGACCTCGTAAAAGAGTTTGCGGTGGGGATGATGAAAAGTATCCGTTTCATGAAAACAGAAAACGATTGGTACCATTTTCTCATTTTCATCTAATTTTTTTTTTTTATAATGTATAATATAGGTGTACCTATAGTATAATTATATGTCACCCAAAATTTAAGTTTTCGGTTTTGAGAAAACTGCCACAAAAATAGGGCTGAAATTTTCAGGTCAGATAGTCATTATATTGGAACAGGTCTGATGAGTTTGTTATTGGTTCAGTAGTATTTGAGAAAATTTGAGAACGAAAATTTTTGGAAAAGTGGTTTTACCAAGAATTTTGAAAAAACTACTGAGGGAACTGAGCTTGAATTTTCACGATACATTGTTCTTATAACATGTGTGGAAGTCTCATAGCATTTTGTTGTTTGTCATACTAATACCTATCAATACCTATAATTTTCTTGATTTTTTGTTTATATTATCACCACTAGCAGTTTTTGTTATTTATTGATAATATTTATTGATAATTTTGTTAATTGGTGAAAAAAACGAAAACCTGATTGTCCATCTCGAAAAATTTGAAAAAATAACTTTTCTATGCTTTTGAAACTTCTACTTCTTCAAACGATGGGGGTAAAATTTTGATATACTTCAATGTAAGTGCTACATGGGTTAATTAAATAATTTAAACATTATTTCTATAAACTTATGTGTATTTAAAAATTCTATACTTACAGGAATATTCTGATATAAAACCTACGTAATAAAACTGAATTTAACTTATTGGCTATTAATAGTAGGTAACTGTGTGATCTTGAGATGACTCAAAAAACGCTTGCGAAAGTATAACCATTGTGAAGAAAATGTTTTTAATACATTCAAAGTATAGTCCAGTCAAATCTTCCAAAAAAAAAATTAACCTACAAACTATAACGATTTATGGTTGTTGAATAGGTTTCTTAGAGTAACATACTAAAAATTATACCCTCTACACATCTTGAAATTTTGGGAAGATAGGAGTTTATCCGCTAAACTCTGGTTTTTCACGTTTTTCTCCTTAAATTTAAATTTTGGGATAAGAATAAATCATTAAAAAATTATTCAAAATATAATTTCCTATAAAAAGTTTTAATGCAGTTTTTTGTCCAATGCCTACCCTCCATTCCAGAAGGACTTGAAAGGAACCACTCTTCTATGAGTATATTCAAAAGCATATTATATTGTAGATATAACTCGAAATTATCATACCTACCTATTATTTAGCTAAAATCAACAAAAACATTTAAGTAAACTTGAACTTACCTTTTTAAAATACGTAAAAAATAAATTAAACATGAAATAGGTATACGTAAATTTGCAAATTTTTTGCAGTTTATTCACATTTTTAAACTTTTTATTTGGTCTTCGTTTCGCGCAGTTACGTTTTCCAATTTTTTTGATCCCTATCCCTTTCCATTGACCTCTTCTCTCGAAATAAAATTTAAATTCTCAATTAAAACCGATTATTAATGGAGAAATATAGGAGAACCACTGGGTATTTTTCAATTTATTTGTTGTACCTCCAGTCGAATCACTCTTTAATTATAAATTTGTATCGATATACGAAGTTTCCTTAATTTATATTTCATCTTTCTTTTTTATGAACTTTGTAATTTGTTTGTGAATGGTCAGTGACCTCAACCCAGCTTAGACCTTCAATTTTATGAACAGTAGAAAAATAGTTTAAATAGTTATAAAAATATAAAAGAATGCGAAAAGAAGAGAAATAATTTTTATTGTATAATTTCGTCCCCATCTCAGTCTAAGTTAGCTGTAGGCCTATATTTTCGATGACAGTGGTTTGCCTGAGTATACTGACAGAAAATTTTTGCTTCCCGCATTTGAAAGAATATCCGAACGTATTTTCGCCCTTTGTGTACAATAACTTGATATTTTTGAAAATGTTCAATTTCGATAAATTTCTAAGCCTTACCAGTATTGTGTGGAATGAATAAAGACTACTTTCGTACAGTCGAAATCAATTTCTTTTTTCTGAAACTAAAACGTTATAGCTTTGCTTTATTGAAATTATTTGACAGGAAAATTCGTCGCATCTGCGACAATAAAGGGGTATCGTAATTTTTCCTTAAAAAAAAAAAAAAGTTAAAATCTCAAACTCGAGAGAAACATTTCGTAATAATTTATGGATAAAAAGGTATTATGTCGATGTGTCCTCTTTCTTTTCACGTTATTCAACGAAACAATGAACGATTTTCTTCTTTTTTTTCCCTCTTTTTTTTTTTTTGCTTTTTATCTGCTAAAAACGAGGCCATTGAAAGCATTTTTGTACTCATTTCCTTAATCATAAAGCTTCGTTATTAAAAAAAAAAAAAAAAAAAAATGGAAAAAAAAACAGACGAAAAAGAAAGGCACAGCACATAGAAAGTAATAATAATAAATATAAATAAAGAAAGAAATGGGACGATAGGTAAATGAATATTTCAAGTCTCGACTGTAATACTAATAATTTTTCCAAACAAACGGAGTAAATATATCGGTTGGTTTTTTTTTTTTTTTTTTTTTTGGTTCATTTCAGCAACCAAAAACAGTGAAAATACGACTCTGTAAAAAAAGAGAATACGGAAAAAATTTTACTTAACGAATTTTTTTTTTTTTATTTCTTTTACATTCTTAATAGAGAGGGTTTTATGAATTAAAACAGTACTACAAATACTAACGTTGGTTAACATTCAAACAATCGAGAAAAATTTTCTGTTTGCTTTATGTTTTTTTTCCTCCAGAAAAAGAAGTGAGCCAGTTTTATTTTCTCCATCTTCTTCCTTTACCGAAAACCGCTATACACTAGTATTTCATCATTTTATAAAAGAGGAAAAGAAAAAGAAAAAAAGTTGAATATCGACTTTAGATTGCATGTTAGATGTTATTTGAGAGGATAGAATTTCGCGTTACATATAATTTGGAGCATAAAAATGCAAAATTTATTCATCATTTTTGTCGTCGACATTTACAAAAGAATATGAATTCGTGGTTCTTTACATATTTTGTTACTGATGGTTGGCTTGTTGTAACGAACAGCTATGTAATAAATTTTCATACTCGGATACTACAATCATTTGCTTCTTAATAGGTATCTACTGTACAAAAGGACTTCCTCTCTTAGTCTTGATCACTCATATTTATTTAATCTCTGTACATGTACGCACTGATCATATAATTATGTGTGAACACCAATATGAAAAAGCAGAAGTGCAAGATAAGCAAGTATGCGTATCTAATGGAATAGCTAATCAGCGGCTCGTTGAAGCAGTTTAGTCAAGGGGGGTAAAATTCTTTTTTAAGCTAACTTTTTAATGACAAAATTGCCAACGTTCGAATAGGTTGCAACATTGAAACAAATACAAGAAAAAGTCACCAATTGACACGTTTTTGTCAACTGAAATTGAGCCAGGGGGTGAGACACCGCCAAACCGCCCACTTGCAGCGTTGATATAATATCGAAAACTAAAAACTACCGATACTATCGATATCATTTTCGATAGTTTACATGTTAATTTAACATAATTTTCCAACTGTCTTTCTTTTCTTTACTGCGGGCTAACATAGGTGCAAAATTACTTTTTTTAGCTGCCTTTTGTGTACGTTTTCACACATTTTTAGTTATATTTTTTTGTACGTTTAAACGAAAGTAATGAAGACGGGACATTATCGAAACCAACATAATTTTCAAGAACCATTTTTTTGGGACAACAGAACTAATGTTTTGATGAAACTTTATGGATTATCTCAAAATGGTAAAAAGTGACATTGGGTGTTATTGTTCCTAGCCATATTATAATATCCACCGCTGTTTGAAAAAAAATTTTTAAATAAGTTCGATCATGCCACCAAATATTGAAAAAATTTTGTGTCACGCTCATGCAGTCATTTTAAATACCAATTTAAAGGACTTGTTTTTCAAAAAATGAATTCATTCAGCAGTTAATACGAATATACGTATAATTATATATATAAGCGAGCACTCAGTGCTGTTAAACAGCAATAATTCACAGATCTTCATAAATGTGTTGGAATTATCAATGAACCAAGTGTATTGATATGATATTAGGAAGAAAAAATTATTTTAATTTAGACTCAATTATATGAATAGCCAAATATATCCATAAAAAATGGTCATGTAATAGTATTACAGAAGTGGCTTTTATATATAAGAAATATATACTGTGGGGACAATACTCGTATGAGGTAATAGGGGCTTGCACCCCTCGATGACAGTCCCCGCCCAAAGGCTGGCAATAATCGTCTTTATGACGTTAAACGAATTTACACTGGTGCGTTTGTATGTTTGTACCTGTTCGTACGTACAGGTAAGATACATTGCACGGGCCGAGATCAATTACCTGATAACGATCTCGGTGATATCACAGCCTGGTACCAAACTCGCTGCGTCGTTTCTTATCACCTTGACAGAGGCAAGAAACGACGTAACACATGACATAATTACGTACATGTACGTATGCATGTGTGTCTGTGTGCATGTGCCAAATTCTGTATATAAACTCTCAGAACCGGCTCAAAAATTGCCAGTGTTTGCCGAGGATTTGGCTCTCTCATACTTAACTGTATGAAGTGACAGAACACGCAAAATACTGTTGAAGACCTTCTAGTGTGAATATCTCTCACGACAAGGTATTCCACATATACGTTTTTTGTTTTTTTGTTTTTTTGTTTTTTTTTATTGAGCAGAAGAGAATGACCATTTTTATGTGGTAGGTACGTAGGAACGTATTGATATGGATTTAATAGAATGAACTTCTTTCCCATAGAGGGCAAAATTGAGCAATATTTGAAAATACTTAGGAACTACAGTTTTGTTCCACGTGTATTCCTAACAAATAAAATCTTTCTTTTTTAATTTAGAATAGCTACCTTTTTAAGGGGTGAAAATAGATTAAAAAATTTATTCTGAGGAAACCTCAGTTTACCACTTAATTTTTTTAATAAAAAACACATGAAGGAACACTTTCCACCCATATTAGCTAAAAAAATAATTACTGTATTCCTTAATATAGTATTTATGCAGAAAATTCACAAAAGCTACTGACCAATAATAATATGAACACTGAACAGAGCTACTAGACACAACTATGCAGGGTACACCTACTTCAGCCATCATGGCCACATTACCATCTTACCTATCAAAACGTAAAAATGTCCTGAATCGTGCAAAAAGTATAGGAAAATTCTCTACAGAATCAATAAATGTTTTTTTTTACTATTGAAACAAGGTACCAAAACTTTTAATTTTGGGAAGTTTCTTCTCATGTATCCGATATGGACTTCTACACTTATTCATGACAGTCTGTTCTATTTGGAAACATATGGAACTAGATCTGGAGAACCTGTTTTATTGGTCAGGGTAGAACTCAGAAATAATTTTTTCTCTCAAAAAGTGAAAAATTTTCTAGCCAATCTCAGTGTATAGGTTCTAATATAAAATTATATTTTAATGATATCGTTGTGTTTGTAGCAAATTCCTCAAAAACTAAGGTCTATATTATGATAACACAGCCATTTGTAATATATTTTACATAATACATGATTAGAAAGGCAATGTTTACACGGATATGTTGCAAGTAAAAAGTAGATCTTATCATTAATAAAAATGTAATCTCGATGCAAAGTGAATGCACCTCTATGTAAAAATGTGAAGTATCTTTTTACATAGAGCCACGTTCACTCTACCTTAAAGTAGAGGTTATTTATACTTTCAAAATAAAAAGTTAAATTTGCCACCCTGAGGAGATTGATATTTTGTTCTGTTTTTTATAATTTTCTTGTAAGACGCATCATTTGATAGAATTTTAATGTTTTATCGCTTTAATTGATTATTAATTACATAAAATATCTTTCTCAACAAGGTTCAAAAGTGAGTTTACATGACTCGGAATTTGTTCACTTGCTGCGCTCATTTTGCAAAATTCCTCACATATAAATGTTCACTGTACTTACTATTTTATAATACAATAATAAATATCGTGATTGAAAAGGCAATGTTTATATTGATATTTTGCAGGTGAAAAGTAGCACTTATCATTGAGGAATCACCTTCAAATGTAACTTTTATGTAAAGAGATGGTCATGTTTTTACATAGAAGTATGTACTCAATGCCCCTGCCTCATATTTTTACATAGGGATGTCAAATATATGCCTCCATGTAAATATGTTACGTATATTTTTACATACGTAGATGGAGGCACATTCAGTTTACATTGAGATTTACACTTGCAGCTGATTCATTGAGGATAAGCACTAATATTGATGATCCTTTCATTCATTCTAAATGTGAAAAACATTACACTTCCTTATCATTAATTATTATAAAAAATATCTTCCACAGCTAACATTCAAAAGTGAGTTTACATGACTTTGGAATTGCTTACTTGCTGCACTTGTTTTACAAACTTGCCCTCCCATGTAAATGCTTACATTTGAATAAGGTGTGTAATATATACTACTGGAGAGTACCAACTGCTACTAGGCAGCAATAATTCACAGACCTATACAAACCATAAATGTGTCCGAATTATTAATGAATCTGGTGCACAGTGAAGAAAAAAAAAATTTTGAGTTTTACTGAAATTGAAATATACACGTAGCCAAATATATCTGTAACTTTGGTCATATGATAAGTATTACAGACCAGTGGCTTTTATATATAAAATTACATTCTTTATATCTTTTAAAACTGATGTTAAATATTGACTCATTTCATAATTGACGAAAAAACGCAACCTTTTCGATCGAAAATTTTCATGTTCATTCATTGAAAACCATCCATTTAAAACTGACCACATGTTGGTAGCTTCAACGGACCTAAATAGTTTTTCATTTAAAAAGTCAAATGAAAACGGACTGAAATAATCAAATCATGATTTTTTTTTCTCTCTACAAAATGCAAACATTTTTCTAAACAATGATTTTCCTTTTTTTAACATTTTCTCGCAAAATATACTTATTCAACATTGAAACCAATGAAAATTCGTATTTTCCATCTTTCACCTGGGTACAACAGAAAATTTATGACGAAACATTTTCACCATAGTTAATACCATTAGCAGGCTGACAGGTTCAGCTGAAATTTATGGAAGAAAAAAAAGTATATAAGGGTGAAAAAGGCGTAAAATGTGAGAGATGCTCAAGATTTTAAGATATAAGGAGAAAAAAAAAGTTTAAAAAAAAAAACCAAAACGTGTTAAACTGTTGAAAGACGTCAAATTAAGATGGCATAAGAGATAAAGTTTACGTGAGATAGATCTACACGTTTCAATATTGTAAGATTTTACCGCGAAATTTTCGTATTTTATAAATTTTTCATCTCACCATCTACCCCTCGCCATCCCTTCGACGAGATGATGAACCCTTTGAATAAAGTAGGCTACAACATTTTTCATACAGGTAGGTACCTACTGGGTGGGTGAACGTTTGAAAAATAAATTATCTCAACGTATTTCTCGTTAATTTTGACTTTCTCCGTGGAGACTATGATAAACGTTGTAAATATTTTTGGCTTCTCGTTTTCTTTTTACTTACCTATATTCAGCCTTTTAATTGAATTTAAAATGAAGATGTCTCGTCTACCATCGAATAAATCATTTCGCCCAAGGATTTAAAACAGACTTCAATTCGGTACAAAAACGTTTGTACGCGGTTTGAATATTGTTTTTCCTTCTACACTGTCCTTTGAGACTCTGTTATTTCATGAAATGAACATTAATTACAGGATGGTTTGCTGAGATTAGGTCTTGTTTTGAGAATTTGAGCGAGAAAACTGTTTCATTTTTCGTCATGAACGTTCCATAAAGTGTTCGAGAGGTCAATAGCAATAAACTAATGGATCGATGACGTGATCCCGGTTTCACAGTGGTAAAATTTTAGCAAGACTGAGGAATATCAGGGGGGAAGTGCGCTGAAAACCGAAAATTAACACGTTTAACATTTTTCCAGCAAGATCTACTGAAATTATAATAAACCAAAAAAGCATTATGCTGAATCAGTGGTTCTCAAACGGTTTTTGATCACGCCCTTCTTAGCCAAAGGCAACAGGAATGGGGATGGAAAACAAACCACCCATTATATGGATAAATTTTTTTTTTTAATTTAAAATTTAACTATGCGTATGGCGGTTTGCAAATTTAATGGCTAAGTTACAACACCTGAAGAGGAAAATTGTTTTTGCCATATCTACTTTATTAACTAAGCGAACAAAATTTTTGAATTAAAAAAAAGACGGTGTTTTCATTTTTGTTTTTAACAATCTTTAGTCATTCACATTTATGATCCCGTCTTGATTGTTATGAAAACCTGCTCTTATGATGATGTGTACACGATGAACAGAAAATAATGTGACACTTTTTTCTCTAGGGAGATAAAGTAACTACTTTAATCCGGGTAATAAAGTCATTGGTAAAACGTCATTATTCCACTTGTTAACAACATTAACAAGATGATAAATGCATATTTTTCGTTCGCATAGTTAATGAAATAATTTTATATTGTACATGATCAAAAAGGCAATGTCTACGCTTTTATTTTGTGAGTGAAAAGTAGCTCTTTTCATTGATGAATGCAATCTTGATGTAAATTAACAGGCCTCTATGTAAAAACGTGAAGCATCTTTTTACATGGAAGCCCATTAAGGTAGAGGTTACACTTTCTGAATGAAACTTTAAATCTTCCACAATGAGGAAGTTAATATTTTATTTCGTTTCTTATCATTTTTGCGAAAGACTCATCATTATGATGGAATTTTAACATTTCGTTGCTGTCTAATCATTAATTATACAAATTATTTTCCTCAGTAGGGTTCAAAAATGATATAATATAAAGAGTAACCATAAACAAATTTATCGAATGAATTAAAAAAAAATTTTAGGGAACTTAAAAAAAGTATTTATCTTTTAAATTTAGGTTAAAACTTCAAAAAATAAAACATTGGGCCATAAAAAAAAAATCAGAAATAAAAACAAAAGAAAAAAACATTTAAATTAAAAATATAAAAAATAACAAAAAAAAAAATAAATAACATAAATAAAATTATTTATAATTAAATTCTTAGAATCACAATCATATATTTTATTCTTAATGAGTTTACATGACTCAGAAATTGCTCACTCGTTATACTCATTTTGCAAACTTCCCTCACATGTAAATGCTCACTTTTGAACCATAATGCGTAACATACTACTTTATCATTGAATCGTATATCAACAGATTCTAGACTTTCTACTTCCCAAGTTATTACAATTCTTATGTTGATAGGTTGTACAGACTTCACACCAGGAAGTTTTCAGAAAATTAACCAAATTTGATTGACTGATCCATAATTGGTATTTACCTTAAATATTCGGTACCATCATATCGTAGAATTTATTGTCCACTCTGGAAACACTCTGTTGATAATTAAATTCTTATAATTAATAAAACATCAAACAAAAAACCTATTTAAAACAAAAAAATAAATAAACTTAAAAGAATAGAAAAAAGAAAAAAAAAGATTAGTTATTGTAGGACGCAGTGGGGCAATGAGTGAGCCTTGCTCAGTAATAAAATTAGACTACATGTGGTGTATGTATAGCCCATGAACCAAAAAGTGTGTTCACCCTATATAATGTAGGGACTGGCAACGCAACCTACCAGCGAGTGTACAAATACACCTGTCACCACTAGTACGAAGTTGCCACAGTCATCAAAAAATTCTGAACCTAGACTGTCAGATTGTTTACCTCAGACCCTAGGAGATGTAAGTCTACTACCAATTTTTGAACATATTGTCGAGAGTGTGCCACAATAATGAAGAAGGAAGTTAGAAAATGGGAAAAATGCAAATTGAGTGCTTAATAACTATATAAGTAATGAAAATTGAACTCATAAACTGTTATCTTGGTGAAACAGAATTTCAAAATTTCAGAAAATTAGTTACGTGCATTGTCCTAGAAATTAATGAAACTGTGAAAAATTTTATTAGTTAAATATTCAATTTTTTGATCAGATTTGGCACCCAGAGATTTTCATTTTTACGCAGATTTAGAGATGAACATTGAGAGCATTCTTCTTATATAAAATGATGAGGATGAAGTGAGGTTGTACATCAAAGGAAAAATGTCAGAATTCTTCTCTGAAAGGGTGAGAAAATTCATTCATTGTTGCAAGAAATATACAGCTGCCAATAACGAGTTAATACGACCAAGTGCAGTGCATTAATTTTCAGCTTATACCCCCCACACGTACATCAGGCTCCTATCGAATCTGAAGTTTAAGGCCTCGCCAACCACAAACAAATATATATTTTGTTCCCCGAAAGATGATACTCCAGAATGCATTTTATAACAGCGTTTTGAATATTGTTTCTGAGTCTTTAATTCTCTCAGAGTAAAGTCTATCAGATAGGTCAACAAAGCTAGCTGCTATCTGCTCATAGTTCGAAACCACCATTGAACACAATATTATGGTACGCATGGGACGTCTTTCATTAAATAATTGAAGGCCGTCGAATATTAAAAAATAAAATTTATAAAATTATCTTGGAGTTTGTTTTTTAAATTTAATAGTATAATAATTATTTCTTCTCTAAAGATAAGAAAAAGCAATCTAGTTGAAAGAATGTCATCAAGA
The DNA here is from genome assembly GCA_011428145.1 of Ericerus pela. Lineage (NCBI taxonomy): Eukaryota > Metazoa > Arthropoda > Insecta > Hemiptera > Coccidae > Ericerus > Ericerus pela. The sequence goes on from WOFM01000429.1 coordinate 1,821,593, forward strand.
CTCTAATTTCTTAACAAGTTAGGCGGTGAATTTCTACGAGAAGTTGAAAACAGCTGTGTATAACAATGTGAGTAGAGACTACAGAGTATGACCTCAAGCCCAGCCTAAAGTAAACGATGAAGGCTGATTAAAAAATTAGTCCTAGCATTCGAAACAAACAGATACAGACCTCCTAAAAGAATAAATATATAGGTATAGGTTTTTTAACTCTTACAAACTCCAATCGGAATAATAAATTAACTGAGTTAAGCAGGTATACGTTCAGAGTCTGTATCAGAAATCAAAAGCATTTTTAAGTAGGCTTTCTGAAAATCAACTTATTAATCTTGGTGTCATGAAACGGTTTACCTGAGGGTAGGTTTTCGTTTTATAACTTGATGAAAATATTGCCATTAAAAACTGAAATTCATATACATATGAAGTGTGTATATATATATATATATATAATAGAAAATAACAGGTAATGTGGCAGACTTTTTTTTATTGTCTACTTTCATTCAGCTATGTCAAAATGGGAGTATATTTTGCTCCTTTTTTTCATAACTGTTGATATTTTTTCATTGAGAGAAGTTTACTGTGGAATACCTTGTCGTGAGAGATATTCACACTAGAAGGTCTTCAACAGTATTTGCGTGTTCTGCCACTTCATACAGTTAAGTATGGGAGAGCCAAATCCTCGGCAAACACTGACAATTTTTGAGTCGGTTCTGAGAGTTTATATACAGAATTTGGCACACGCACACAGACACACATGCATACGTACATGTACGTAATTATGTCATGCGTTACGTCATTTCTTGCCTCTGTCGAGGTGATAAGAAACAATGCAGCATGTTTGGTACCAGGCTGTGACATCACCGAGATTGTTATCAGGTAATTGATCTTGGCCCGTGCAATGTATCTTACCTGTACGTACGTACAGGTACAAACATACAAACGCACCAGTGTAAATTCGTTTAACGTCATAAAGACGATTATTTCCAGCCTTTGGGCGGCGACCGTTGTTGAGGGGTGCGAGCCCCTATTACCTCAAACGAGTATTGTCCCCACATTTACTTTTTCAATTTTTGGTTGCCATATTACTTGTTGACTTCAAAAAAATTTTTTTTTCCAGAAAATTTTTGAAAATTATTACACAGTGTTTGTGTATTAAGTAGTATACTTCATGAAACATAAACTTTTCCACCTATCAATTTGATGCTACCCCCTTTTACAGCCCCCTAAAAACAAAATTTTGAGCAATAAAATATTTTACAACTTTTAACTCCAGAATTATGGCGTCTATGAAGTGTAAATGATCTTATTTGTAGAAAATTTTATAAAAATATTAAAAAAAAAATTTCTGTAAATTGATCCTTAGGAGAGAAAATCAGGAAAACAACTGAAAAGTATGGTTTAAAATATCTTGTGATACAAAGGGGGAAGTAGGGAAGTATTAACGTTTAAGGTGATAAGTATTTTATTTTATAATATAGTTAGCCCCCTAATACAATAAACGTCTAAGGGAAAAAATATTATCTTCATTTTTTTCTTAGAACAAGTGGGTGATAATGTGGTATGACCGACAAGTCCCTAAGTCCGACACATTGCAAAAAAATCTGGTGCGTACTTCCGCTAACACTAATTTTGTTTTTATTTTGGCTACAAAATGCCTAATATGGACCAATGCTACGCAGTTTGGAACAAATCTTTACTATGACCTGTTCTAACATGCTAACAATTTTGGTGCGGCTCGGATGGATGATACTTACTGAACCACTATTTTTTTGGAGATTATTTTGCGTATAAAATGCATGATTTTTAACTAATAATTACCTACGAAATTTTCAGAAAATATCAACTAAGTATAATTTATTGTAATATGCTACCAATTCTTGTGCAAATCGGTTATAAGGTACGTCTATAAAATCCATTTTTGTTTCGATTTTGAAAGAAGTAATGGTTTTAAATTATGTAATTCAAGGTCAACAATTACAAAATTTAATACAATCATCAATACGCATTCCCAAAGAAAATATTATAAGTGCCATCACTTTTGAGAAGAAATAATGTATTTTTCGGTGCTTTTATGCCGATTATCAGGTCGCACACAAGCTTATTTTCATGTTTTTGAATGAATTCAAATTTTTAAAAGTTTTCTACAGCAATTAACTACCATGTTAATTATAAAATAATGAAAATTGTTTCTTAATTTTTTGATTATATCCATTAAAATGACAATTTTTGGGAAAATCAAGTTAGGAACATTCAATCACGATGTTCTACATCAATCACACCCCATAATACCCCCGCAACTCATCAACTCAAAAATTATTCAAAAAAAATTCTTCCCTGAAAAACGTTCAGAATGGCACTTATACTATTTTCGTAAAGAAGGCTTCATTATTTTGATCTATTACTAGCTTTTTAGCAACTAATTTTCCATTTTTTGAAAACCTGCTTTTTCTAACGGAGCTGTTACTCCGTATTATTATAGTTATTGTTGTTTTTGTTGTAATTATTACTATTATTATTATTATTATTATTATTATTATTATTATTATTATTATTATTATTGTTGTTGTTGTTATTGTTGTTGTTATTGTTATTATTATTATTATTATTATTATTATTATTATATTATTATTATTATTATTATTATTAATTATTATCATCGAGCCGATTTCCTCATTTTTATTGTAATAATGCGAGTAGTCTACATGTTGCCTATTCATACCATAGTTTAATATACGTGAGGCATTAAAGATCAGAATTAGCTGTTTTGAGTACGTATAAATTAAATATTTAAACAGCTCCATCTGTGATCTCAGGTATCTTATATTCTGTAGGTATACCTTCATATAATAAACAGTGTAATGTACTGAAAATTTTTGTAGAAAAACGTGTTTGCAGCGTAATAATAGCGTTTCACACGAAAAGTGTATACTATATAGGTACCTTAGCTGGATATCAAAAACATCTGCCAAACGTTTTTTTGTTGCTTTCTTTCCAGTCTATGTGTTTTCCACTGCATAATTGTTGCGTGTTACGTTAAAAGGCTTTCCGATATAGGCATGTTGGTATAGGTACGTGGATGATAAACCTGTACCTACGAAAGATAATAATATTTAATAAAGTATACTTATATGTTGAAAAAGCCGCAGAAATTTTCGGCGACCTGCGTAACATCTGTATTCTATGACTTAACTGGGAAATACTATACCAAAGTCTGAGCCATTATTGTGTGTAAGTGTATAATTTATTTAACCTACGATGAAAAAACATACTCGTCAAATTGCGCCGAATGAAACGATAATTTTTGTTTAATTAAATCGACGAAATTTAATTTTGGTGCGTGTCACGAAATAATGTCAATGTACTTTGTACTACGAAAAAGGGTAGGTAATTAGATACCTATACTGGTCCTATGGCCTACATTTATTCTCATTGGGAATAAGCGTGAAGAATTTATTAAAGTTTAAAACTAAGAATGAGATGGAAATTAATGGTAGCCTAAACAAAATCTGGTCTTGGTTTTTAACCGACTTCAAAAAAAGGAGAGGTTATCAATATTCGATCGGTGTATATATTTGTTCCAGCATAACTTTTCAACCTGAAACCGATTTTGATGAATTTTTTTTTAAACGATAAAGGATGATCTCACGGTGGTTCCATTAAAATTTTTATGCAGAATCGATGAAGTAGTATATGAGTTATCTTTAAATAAAAACTGTTAGCAATATTGCCTCTAATGCGAGAAACGAAAAATCATTGAAAAAAATTTTTTCATCAAAAAATTTAACCAGTCTCAAAAAACAAAAAACGAATAAAAAAGTCCTAAAAAGTGAAAAGTAATTCTTTTAAAATTTCTCCAGTAAAATCATACTGGAATTAAAGTGAAATCAAAAAGCATTATGGTAGGCTAAGTTAATAATTTTTTTCAAAAAATAAAACCGACTTTAAAAAAATAATTAAAAATGCGCTAAAAAGAAAAAATAATCCTTTTATAACTTCTCCAGCAAGATTTAGGTCTAGGAATTGGAATTATTGAAGTCAGCGCTAATTAAAAAGTTTTGTCCTAAAATTTGACGAAATTGTCGAATGAAGCCTACATTGTATCAAGAAGAAAAAAAAAGCGCTAACTTTAATAATTCTTGTCTTAAGACTCATATCTTGCTGGAGAAGTTTTAAGAAGATTATTTTTCTCTTTTTAGGGCATTTTTTTTTTGTTTTTTTGAAGTCGGTTCTATTTTTTTAAGAAAATTATTAACAATTACCATAATACTTTTTCGCTTGATTTTAATTCCAGTAGATTTTAGAGGAGAAATTTTTGTAGGGAATAATACCATATCTGCGGTAGGCAAGATCAAAACTAAGACTAAGATCAAGACAAAATACCAAGACTATGTAAAACCAATAATAAAATTAAATGTATGATCAAAATCAAGACTCGACAGTGAAAGACCAAAACTGAATGTAGAAAACAAAAATTCAGAACAAATTGTAAAATTTTCGCAAGTCCAATCTCAAATAAAAAAAAAAAAAAAAAAAAAATGTCCAAGTCTTGCCAGTCTTGCCATTTAAATAATAAAACTGGGCGTTACCGAATATTATAAAATAGTTATTTGTGATACAAATGTGTAAAATAGTTGATTAGGATACAAGTGTGATCTTTGCAATTAGAACCGAAGGCGAGTGATACAAATCGCACAAGTGGCAGTCACCTACTTTGCAGGAATGTCACATACTATTTTTTTCAACGCCCCTTCCCCAAAAAAACAAATAAAAAAATGAAGAAAAATAAATATTTTTGTAACTGGCAAACATATAAGCGCAAAGTATCACAGTTTCAACCAGAAAATGTGATGCGGTGGTTAAGGTGCTAGCTTTTGAATGCAGAGGTTAGAGTTTCGATACGCAGATCAGAAAAACTTTTGTTAATTTACAAAAAAAAATATAAAAAAATGGTGTTTTTAAGAAAAAGGTAATATTGAAGTGTGTCGTAATGTTTAATGAGACTTAGTGCGCATGCTTGAAAAATGATATTAAAAAATAGTGCTCAAATCTCCTTCTTCACATACATGTTAAAAGGCATAAAAATGTTTGTTTTTAAGGTAGATGTTGAAAAAAATAACTTTTGCTATCATTAAATTACTTTCAATATAGCAAAACATGAATAATACCTAAAAAGTTGTAGAATTGGACAGGTTTTTGCTGAAAGTTAAGTAGTTCTTAGTTCAATCTCACGATTTCTGCTCCGTGAAGTGGTAAAATTCAAAAGGTTTACAATTTAGAGTCTCAAACAGAACAATTCAAAGTACTTTTTCGATAAGAAAAAACAGGTAAAATACTCTGAGAATGTGGTACAAAATATGATCACGCCTTGAGAAGTATACGTTTCATCACTATATTCTAATATTAGTAACCAAGTTGCGTTAGAAAATTTGGCATTTTTTGAGCTAAAAATTTTTTTTTAAGTTCTATATGACCAAAATGAATATTCTCTTCAGAGAACTATAGTTCCTTTCTATTCTAAAGTGAATAGATTATTATTATAGAAATTCCTAAAAGTTCAGGGCAACCCTTTAACCAATTAATCACCATAAATACATTCCAGAAGTGTTATTTTTATCCCTTTCGTTTGTTAACTAATTTATTTTATCAACAATTTTTAATTTTTTCCAATTTCAGTTTATCTTAATACCCCATTGATAGACTAGTCGCTTTTCTATGTTAGTTTTCTTCTATCTTGCTAACTTCAGTAGACTATCATAATTCATAATCCCGAGCCACTTATCAGACGGTGGGTAATGTGAGGGTTTCCTCATTAACTGACTCAATCTCAGTTGGTAAAATCAAATTAAAGGACACTTTTTTTTTACTTTTTATTAATTTTTCTTTTTTCCAGAAATTTTATTGGAAAAAAGTTGGCTAAATTAGGAAATTCAACCCCCTTGGCTGGATACATGGTGTAGTGTTTTGGTCTTTGGTTTTAGGATCGAAAGTTTGCGAGTTTGAGACCAACAGCCGATGCCACGTTCCACACCTAAAATGGCTAAGAATTTAATTCTGTTCAATTGGTGCTCCAGTATTTAATTGAAAAATTCATGTCAGCATATCATTGTCCATCGGACCGGGATCATCCACTTCTTCTACTATGACATCAATATATACTAATATATACTCCAAATTCTAAATATAAAATGATTATGCATCCAAAGCCCAATAAATAATAGATAGTGCCAGTAAAACTATTCATATTCGGCTGTGTAAAACAACTGTTGATATTTTTAAATATTCAAAATATGCATATCGAAATTAAAAATCGTGATAAGTCAAACAACATAAAAAAAAAAAACGGAGAATTTTTGCCTTAGTAAGTAAGTATTATTTTAAAGTTTATGTAAAAAATAAAAAATAAATAAAAAAAATATCATTGACAGTTCATTGAAAATTCATTTTTTGCAACATGTTACGAACTGCTGTATTTTCAAGGTATCTAAGGTTTGATGAAAGTGGCCAATTTCACAACTCCTACTTTCCACCGACCTTACTCACTCCTTCATTTCTTTTTCTCACCCCTTAACTTAGTTTTCTCACTCCTTATTGATCTCACACTTCTGTCTATTTTCTCACCCCTTGTTAATTCCTCAGAAACCCACACCTATCAATAATTTATGCTAGCCATTTAATTCAAACTATTAATTTATTTATTTTTTATTTTTTCTTAAAACATTCAACTAACCTCGAAGGGGATCCATCTCTCAACCCCCAAGTTGGAAGGCAGATACTCAACCAATCAAACTATGAGAGCTAGTTACCAGGGAGGTACAATATTTCATTTACTTGTTTGCATCAGTCAATTTTTGTTTTCTAAGTTTCATTGATGATCTTCTTGAACATCAGTTGCAAATGAAAGTTTTCTTTGGGAGTTGGATGAGGGGGGAAGGGAAAAGTTTTTCGTTTTATTTTTCTGTATTTCTTTTTAATTTTCACTCATTTCCCTTCTTATCTCTCCTTTTTCATGCTTTTTTTACTTTTTTTTACTTTTTTTACTTTTTTTACTTTTTTTCTTCAATTTTTTGATTTTTTTTTCTCATTTTTCCTGTTGTTGCCCTCCAGTCTCAAATACAGCATTTTTACACTTGCTGCGAAAAATATTGTGCAGAACATGGATGAAAACTCGTGCGATTGTCATACTCGTCTGTAACTTGTGCCAACAAACATCGCACTCTTTGGGAATTGCTTATTTCTTCCCATGTTGAGTAATATACTATTTCATAGGTAAACTTTTTATACATTCTGAACAAAATGAAAATGACATTTATTTTTCAAAAATCCATAATTTTCAGCTAATTAACACCTCGTTCCACCTATACTTTCTGTGGAATACCTTATTTTGAAGAGGATTCTCAACCAGAAGTAGCCAATAGCTATTTCCATGTTCTGCCACTTCATACTTGGATATGGGAAAGCCAAAACCTGGGTGAACACTGGCAATTTTGTAGCCAGTTTTGAGAATTTATACAAGGTATTTGGCACATGCACACAGACCAACATATATACATATACATACATTATTGCATCATCTAATTACGTCATTTCTTATAAATAACTGATAAGAAATGACGTAAGACATCTGCTATCATTCTGTGACATCACCGAGATTTCTATTTATTAATTAGTCATGGTAAAATTGTCGTGTCTTACCTGTATGTATATACAGGTAAGAACATACAAATGTACAAGTGTGTACTATTTTGTTTAACATCTGTGTAGACAAATAATAAGCCAGCCTTTTGGCGGCAACTGTTATCAAGGGGTGCAAGCCCCCACTCATCATACAAATTGGTAATCCCCACACCTTCATTCCTCAATTTCTCATTTTTAAGGGAAAAAAAGAAGTCATCAATATAATATTATAAGATTATATCGATATGGAATTAAAAAATATTGCATCATACAAAGTCATAGCACCATTATATTGAAGGGATGAATCCAATCGTTCTTGGCCATCTTTTCTAAGGCCTTTTCTTCTCTTGAACACCACTATGCCCTAAAAACATGGTTATTTCTGTATGTTTTTGTTTCAAAGGTAAGCAGGGTCCAGACAACATGGACTATATTCTGCCTTATCTACATCCCTAATACATCAATAATATTGAAAAATTTTGAAATTTACCAACACTAATTTAAATTTTTGTACATAAAGGCTAAAGGCTGATGTCTGTTCTTTTGTGCGTTTGTGCATAGGAGCTCAAAGGATTGAATTTAATGCCATCTGTAGAGAAATAGAAATACTAATTCTAAATCTCAATCAGAAGTGTTTGTGGCGCAGTAAGTAAGATGTAGAGTCATCAAGCATGTGGCGAAGGGTCAAATCTCATTGGGGAAAATTTTTGTTTCAATAAAATAATATAGACCGGTTTGATGTGGGTTTCAATGTAGTGATGAAGGCACTTAGTCTAGGTTTTATATAATTAGTCTTTACATATTATATAATTCTAATGTACATGTTCGTTTGGTCATCCATGTAAGCATGTTTAAATTTAACGCCATCTCTTCGAAAATGGACGTACAAATTTTATTCTTAATATTCGCAATTAGATTGTGACACAGAAGTTAAAGCCATTGACTGACTCTAAGTCTGACATACTAATGTTAAATTTTCACACCTAAACTTGGATCCAAGAAATCGATTTTACCAATAAGTTTCGCTGCTACCGTTGGAATCTATACTGGATCTCTGAATTGAAAAGAGAAAAAATCAGTACCCCATTTTCAAGAGAACAGGTAAAAAGGTACATGATCCTTCGTCTACGGTGGCCAACATTTTTAAATGCGTTTTATAACAGAACAATATTAGAAGCAATATTTGGAAAAAACGGAGAATCTATACAACCATCACTGTATTTTAAAAGGTAACAAAATTTTCTGCGATATACCTCTCCATAAGAATTTTCAGCCTTTTATAATTATATTCAGTCAGCGATTAAAACATAAGGTTGTTTGACATGAGATCAGAGGTAAATTATTTTTATTTTTTTAGTTATTAAATAATAACAGACTTTTTGATATGAATTTTTTAGGAGTGACAAAGGCACTCAGTTTCGGTTCTCGATGAAAAATAGTTTAGTTAAACATTTCATACAATTTACGAATACACATCGTCAATGTTACCAGGGCAGTGGGCCAAACAAAATAAAGTTAGGTAACACCACAGAGTATCAAATATGATAAAGGATGAATGTGAAATGAAAAATGGCACCAGCCCCAAAACAAAACATCCCCACATCCGCCATACCGTACAATTTTCAGTCTCATTTTTATTCGTGTGCTTCGTGATCGTTGGTATTCCTGAATTTTTAATTATATTTATTTATTCAATTAATTAAATTATTCGAGAGAAAAAAAAAAAATTCTCAACATTACCGACGGGCACAAATACAGGCAAGCAAATTTGAATTTGGTACCATCAGAGTGGGGACGACAGCTACAAAAGTGGCGCCGTTTCTTCATGGTAGCCTTTAGATGAGGGTGCGTCTCCTATTGTATTAAATACTCTGTGGATAATACATACATCGTGTGTACGAAAGAGTATGTGGTGGAGAATAAGACCCTAGCCCAGCAAAAAGTGCTAAGATTTCCGCACCATTTTTAACCAAAACCGGTACACCTTGTGTACAGATATATCTACGCTAGTCGTGTGGATTGGCTTCGAGCTCAGAATGATAAATTCATCTCTTGACTACAAAGTGGTTTTTCTGATAGAACATAACCCGATTTTAAAGGCCAAAAGCCATGGTTACACGTTTTACCCCTCTGCATTATACTTTCTTCAAGCGTAAATGAATGATACCTACTTCAGGTTTTTTTTTTTGAAGAAAAATTTGCTCATAGTTTAAAATACCTACCTACCTAAATCTTCGAACAAGAAACGAAGAAAAAAAAATAAAAAACGTTACGAAAAAGTTCAGCCCTACGATTAACTCCAAACGACGTTTGTAAATAAGTTGCAAAAAACTGGCGCACCTGAATAATGGTCCATAATTTGTTTCCCCATCTTACAATCATTTTTTTTTTTTTTTTACGCATTTTACAGCCAAGCGGAATAAAATTAAGTTTATACCCAGTTTTCAGATCTCTCGCTGAGTACTCGTCGCAAAGGTTGGTCCGAAGACGCTAAAAATACGGAAGACGAGGATGGAGTGAGTGAAAGAAAAAAAGCAACAAAAACAAAAAAGAAACAAAACAAGAAACTATGTTTTCAATTAATCACGGCCTGGTATAGTGCACGTTGCTGTAATGTAGAAGCTTTGAGAATTAATATACCGAATAAATTATTAATGCTACTTTCCTCCGCCTTTTTATTTTCATTGCTTTCCTTGTACGAAATGATCGAGCATTAATCACTGAGCGTAAGAGAGTAAGAGCATGAAAAAATGAGTGAAAAAAAGGAAGAGGAAAACAGGAAAAAAAAAAAGGAAAAACAGAAATGTACACTGTAGACAGTATAGATGTATGTATATGTATATATATATATAAAAGTAAATATATATTGTGCGTAGATAATATAAATCGGATCTGTTGAGATTAACGAATAGCACTTGGATTGTGCACCTTTTCTGAGTCTCTGTGATGCGCATGCAGTTGACTCGTTTATTTGCTAACCATTGCAGTGCCACAGTGCATCCAGCATCGGCTACTATACTCGCTCATGTAATATAGTGATGATTTTTTAGAAATTTTATAGCCTATCGTTTGTGCATAGCCTACGTTGGTGACGTTTGGAATGGTTGAAGTTGGACTGCGAAATGTAATTTATTATGAGTCAGCGGCATGCCATTTTATTTATTTATTTTTTTCAATTGTGAAAAATATCTTCGTTTCAAGTGGCGAATATCAGCTGGAGCGAATATGTGATAGTGCTACGTATACTCGATCAATTTATGATAAAATCATAGTCGAGATACGAACGAAGAAACGGTTCGAGAAGGAAATAGTATCAGCGAATGTCGTGCCTGAGGGGCGAATCCTAAATTTCCTAAAGAGAAGCGCCAAATTATAATTATACTTAGTTTTTTGCCTTTCCAAACGTCTATATTCATACATCTTCCCCCTACCCAAAACACATAGATTCGTTGACCATTGAGTTTCTTAGACAAAGAGGGTCACGTTCCCTGTCGCCCTCCCTACGATCCAACAATGAATGCATGTAACAGGGGGACTGCGCATAAAATTGCGCCGTTATCAAGTTTGCGGATTACCTTGTTCTTAAAAATTATGTTGCGAGTAATACCATCGATGAGAAAATCTTGTTTCCCGGATCAAGTTATCATAATATCTAACGCAGTTTCATGTTCTATGACTTATTTGGTCACATGTTATCAGTGAATATATTTTGTTTATAATTTTGATCTAATTTTTCAAAAAGAACACAAGATTATACAAGAAAAGAAAATCGTTTCAGTAAGAAAATAAATATAATTAATTTATATTCTATGTCATATAGTGATTATATTCCTCGGTTTTTTCAAGGTGATCTGTCACAGTGTTGAGGAATTATTAGAATTTTAATAAAAAAAATTAATTCTTTTTTGAAGATTACGTACTAAAACGATGAAGAATTTCCGGACTATACTTGTGAGTTGTGTCTTGATGAAGAGTAGTAATGGTTATAAATTCAGGTTAATATTTTCTTATAATAAACCATAATATCTTTGGAGTTATTTTTTTAATGAAATAATTATTGATGTGCAATTTTCGGCACAGATCATCCTAAGATTGCCATTCGACTTTTTTTTCTAAAATCAATATTCTCCTCCCAAAAAAAAAAAGAATAATAATAATTTTTTTTTAACATAGCTATATTAAAATGAAATGTTTTGGAATAAACTGTAAAATTTTCATAATTTTATCAACAAAAAGAGATGAGCTAGGTCCATTTGAAAATTAAGTGCGCAATCTTAGGCACAGTCACTTTCAAATGCAAAAAATCAGAACATTTTCAAGAGAAGAGGAATCCATCGTTTTCCTCCCATGGAAAATGTTCGAATGTTCAATGCTTTCGAAAAAACCAAAACACTAATTAGGAAGATATATACTATCAAGCATTAAAGATCATAACTGCTTGGAACTTGTTATCATTTTTTTTTTTTTTGTGGATTTTGTCATCATTTCTACTGCGAACGACGATGGCTATTACGTTTGATGACAAAATTCATAAAATGTCAAAACATAAAACTGGATTGGTATGAAATTTATTCAACTTATTCAAAATAGGTACTCTTCATTCGTTTAATATAATATTTGCCATGTGTTTCCACCCCGTGCCTTTCGAAGGGATGTTGCTAAAACACTGTGCCACAGCCTTTCAAATTTTGTAGTAAATGAGTAGAATCAGCTTCTTTCCATTTTCAACTTGAACTTTTAGGGACAACAAAATTGTCCGGAACAGATAAATTTAACAAAGAGGCAGATGATTGAACGTTATAGGAGTCGTTTTTTGGCCAAAAACTTACACAAAGTATTTTCCAAATGCACAGAGGGACTGCCATCCAATTGGAAAAAGTTGTGAATAGGCAAAGTTCATTGGGTGATTGTGCTTCGTGACACCTTTTTAGGTAATTAACACCTATTCGGCATTAATGCACAATACTCTGGCACAAACTAATTTTACACAACTCTCTGGCCATTAGAAAAAGAAAAAAGGAACTTCTCAACATTGTTTTGACTTTTGATTTTTGGAGAAAACAATTTATGAGCTAAGGAGAATTTCTGATAACCCAATCTGAACTTGCGCATTTCTGGTGGGTGGCTATGATTACTGGCTACGGATGCTGGCCACGAATCAAGTGTATGGTCTTTGGCCATGACTGGTGGCTTTAGTCAATAAAGCCTGATGGCTGTCATTCTGGCCATAACGGCTGACCTGGGTCACGAATCACGATTGGTGATGGTCTTGATCTCGGACCATAGTTGATAACTGTGGAAGCTGATATAACCACTCGTTACTATGCATGGTTGCTGTTTCAAGTTTGCGACCATAGTCTCTGACAATGGTTGGCAAATATGACGGTGATAGTGGAGTAGTGGCTGTGGTTATTTGCTGTGCCTCCTTAGCCCCTGGTTGTGGCCGTTGGTTGCAGCTATTCCAAAATTATAACACAATCGTTATTATGGTAATATTGTTATAGCTAGGATATTATGATGTATCTTGAAAGGTATCTCGACATGGTGTTGGTCGTCAATTTTTTCAAGTAAAATACCACACAGATACAACTATTTTGCTGAAGTTCTCTGGCTGCAAGCCATACTTAGCTATCAAGTCGTGTCTCTGAATTTCAACCCCCTTGTTAGCCGCACAAAATAACAGAAAATTAATTGTTAATGAATTCAACGTCCCCCTCTATTTTTGTGGGTACATTTTAATCTCTCATTTTCATATTGTTAGAGCAGATAAAAAGGTGCTCCACAAAAAAAAAAAAAAAAAAAAAAAAAAGAGAAGAAAAGAAACCGATGGGGAACTTCAATCTTCCATTATAGTTTGCTGCACCATTTGTTAAGCGACCAATACAAATGTTTTATTTTTTTCGCCAATGTCTCAGTGCATTCTTTCACCAATGAACGCACGTTATTTTCAAGAGCGTCGTTATTTCCTTTTTTATTCTCTTTTTTTTTAATTTCTTTTTTTCCGGGAACCTTACGTAAAGACAAGCAAAAAATATAATAATAAAAGCACCCTGTAATCGCCATTTCACCCTTAACTGAAGCCATTTATCTACGAAACTCGAACGTATAGTCAAGTATCAACTTACGCATTTCTACTTATGCTTACACTCTACAGGCGGATACGATAGGCTTTTGTCTTGCAACTTTTTTTTTTTTTTTTTTCGTTGCAGTTTCTTCGTCTTTAGCTCACTTATTTTTTCCCCCTTTACCTTCGTTTTTATTCTCTTCATTTTGCCATTCATACACAAAAGACGACGACAGGGGATGAGGGAGCACACGTACGACAAATTGAGTCGCAAATGAAAGGGGTGGAGTTTTCCACAAACATGATGTAGGCACGATATACCCGGGTTTTTTTTCTTTCCCTTATGAGCCTAGACACCATCAATGGCGGCTTCGTATGCAGCACCACACATACACAATGCGCAAGTTTGACTTCAACCATCCGCCATGGCAATTAGTGAAATTCGTCCATTGAATTCGGCTCCAGTGCATTCGTTTAAAGGGCACCACATGGGGTCTTTTCTTCGGTAGGTACATATGTTGAAAAAGCGATTTATGGCCGCTCAGAGCTTAGGGCCCACATTACACATCTTTTCATTTCGGCTTTTTTTTTTTGGTTGGAATAACAGACGACGCTCCTCAGAATCTGATAAGAATCTTTTTAACCGGTTTGATGTCTGCTCGACGACATTGTCGGTTAAATCCTTTTCGTTTCATAACGGCAAAGTCGTGAACTTGAGACCAGCTACCGTCGCATTTTCGACCCAAAATGGCGATGTGCGTTCGGTTTGGTCCACTCTTTGGCTTCCATATACTTACATGTATGGGGTAAGGTTGCCAAAATTGTACCACTTCTCACTTTAGCCGCCCATAATTACAACAATAATATTTCCAGTATCCCCAATGATATATTTTCCGATTTTTATATTCTTACTTCTGTTATATTTTTATTCACACTAGCCTCACTTAAATATTGTCAAAGTTACAGCTGATTTTATCAACGAACACCAAACGATTGTACCAGTGATAATTTTTTCATTTTTATAATTTATTTTATTCTTTTTGGCATTAGTTTCATTTCAGTTTTATTTTTTACCATATTTTCAGGAATCTTTTAATAAATAAATTGCAATAGACTTGTCAAAATGTTTTGAAACACCTAACAAAAAAAAGGGTATGATTTGGGAAACTCATCAGTCTTATCAATGGTATGATTTAGGAAACAGTATTCACTTCCATTATAAAACTAGATAGATACAATTCAGGAAACAGTGTTCACTTCTAATAAAACTTGAATTTTCCATCTTCAAACTATAACTTTAATAAAAATTTACTGAAAATATGATAAAGAAGGTTTTAAATTTAACTAAATTAACATTTTGAAAGCTGAAATATTTTTTTATTGTTCCAAAATCCCACGTTTTATGACCAATATAAAAACAAAAATAGTGGTACCGGCAGTGCCGTTTGGCTGATCCACACCAAAATTTGTAATGTATTACAATAAATCAACATAGATATTTATTCCAAAGTTCGTGGATATGGGTGCAAAATTTGGCATTTTATACCTACCTAAAGATAAAAACAAAAATAGTGATACCAGTAATACCACCCCACTAATCTGCACCAAAATTAATGAGTCTGGTCCTTTGCTTAATACAAATGTTTATACCAAATTTCCTGATTATTGGACAAAAACTGTAAACTGTACAGTGGCAATAAGGAAAAAGAATATATACCTTGTATACACATATATATTATATGAATTTGAGTTATTGGTGCCAAAATTTTTCTAAAGTTATGAAATGAAAAATGTACCCACCCGCAACCCTAAGAGCTAATACCATACAAAGAGTTATAAGTAGATTTTCTAAAGAAAACCTACTTAAAAATTCACTCACCGTGCCTATTCTTATATTTGGCCACCTTCGATAATTTTGGAGTAATCTTAACTTTTAGTTAGCGATTTTTTTCATTTTTATACACATATATGAACTGCCCTCTCTATCCACTTCTCCTAATTCAAACGATTCTGAAGCCTGATTGAACCAGTTCTGAACCACCATAAATTTTTTTGTCTTTTTGCCATTTTCAGATGGTGTGTAGGGGATAAGATTGTCTTTTTTTTTAAAGTATTGTGTGTGTGTATGTGTGAATGAAAATATTCGGTAGTGTTTACTACTTTTTATTTAATTATATTTTCCGTAGTTGATGAGGATTTTTTTAGGTGGTTCAGTGAACCACTGCACCGCCTACACGAGCTGCCACTAGGTTTGTACAAAGTTGTTCTTCTAGATAATTATGGAAGATGCATATAGAAGGTAAGGCTATTTCATCAAACATGGCACACTTTTGAAGGTTGTTGGTGAATATGCCGCGTGTCAGGAATGAGTGTGTGAATAAGAGAGTAATAAAGTAACTTGTGTGGCACCTGCATTATGTCCACACGATTAAATGGAATGTGTTATACAGGGTGGATGACAGTTTATTAGTATGGCGATATATGATCGCGTAGAAATATATCCTTATACTCCGCAGAAAAATCTTAGATGACTGAACACAGATGAAATATTAGTTTAACGAAGGGACAGGATTTCTTCTCTATGACCGTACCAGGCCTCGCATTTTATATTCTCTGAGCCTTTACAACACTTAAAGGCGACACTGGTTACCAGCCTCAACATGACCCACAATTACTTTTTGCTGGTAAAAACTTAAAATGTTCTGAAACCAGATACTTTTACCTACGAAAAATCCCAATAAAAATGCATCAAACGAAATATGAGAAAGACAAGTAGGCTGTAAGTCAAGTTTCACAAAGCTCATTTGCTACAGTAGGAAAGGGATAAATATCGACAGGAACGAATTTAATATTGTGCTCCACAGAAGCTTATCTTCATCGTCTACCGATTATTTTCGATCAGGTTGAAATATTTTCAATGACACTTTTGGCTAGCTATGCACCAGCGAAATACCCAAATCAGTGGGTGCCATTCGTGGTACACTTCTTCGACATTCTAACCGAATCCACTCGTTGAGAATGCTGCCTCTTGCTGGGTCTTTGCGTTTACTTCATACACATTGTCGTGAAATGCAAAGCACCAGAACTTCGTCTTCATGTTTGACCTTAAAATCAAATCAACTTGCACCGGAGCACGCGGATAGATCGTTCTCTCAATCACTCATCTCACCGATTCCATCGTCCAAAATGTGACGTGCGCGTCCATGACTTGTATTTATTTATTTCTTCATTTTTAGCCCCAGCGTGTTCCGTTTGGATTGCAACTAAGAAGCTGCTCGCACAAGAAAACCAAACTGGAGAATATAAATTATTATTGTGAGCGCTCCAGTCATATATAGTTAGGTATATATATTACACAATATATACACAGTACAATATATAAAATACGATGTGAAAGTTAACGAATATGAAATATTAAAATACGATCAATAATATGTTTTTCTTCGCCATTTACATAAATCAATATTCATGAAATCGGTTTCGGTTATAAATACACGACAGCGAGAAACAATTTTTTCTCATTTCGAATATGCCAATTGAGACGTTTCAATTTTTTCATTTTTTTTTTTTTTTTTAGTGTTACCTTTTCCCTATCGCAAGTTCTTTATTTTGTTGAAAAAGAAAAATCGTTCTTCGTATACATTTTTGGTACCTACTTGATTACAAAAAAAAAAAAAAAAAAAAAAAACTTCAAGAAAAATAAAGAAAAAATTAAATAAATACACAAGAGATACGCAGAAGAATAACGAAAAATAAATATATATGAACGTATAATATATAATATTAAACATAGGTAAACATTGTTTTTATATCTTTTTTTTTTGTTGCAATTTTATGAACCGAGTTAGAAATTTTTTTTTTAATTCATCCTAAAACAAAATGTCACCATACTGATTATCATCGAGCAAAAGATGTATTTTCTGTATTTCTATACTTTTTTCCTCGCTTCTTTTAAATATTAAAACATAGTAATTATTTATTTTTTTTTTTTTGTTTCATTTTTCAGAAAAACAAAATATTAAAAACAGTAGCGAAGAAATTGTATTCATAGTTTACGAGAGCTTTTTGTTTTTTAATTTTTCCTCTGATATCAATCCCTAAGCACACAATAGACATGATATGATGTGTTTTTACAAGCTATTGATGAATCTGCGTATTAATGAGCCATTTTATAATAGTCAGTCTGAATTACAACCATTATTCTTGAGTTAATTAAAATTTTGTTGTAAGGTTAGATATTTGTTTTCAAGATGTTTTGTTTTTCAGATTTTTTTTCGTCTCATTTATTTTTGTTTACTCATACCACACAATTTGACATTCTTTACTCCTTTGTCCACATTTATAACGTTTCAGGAACACAACTCCTTGCGAAAAGTTACCCCCAAGAAGCTACCTCAATTTAACAATAAAAAAATAAAAAAATTATGACATTTTCAGCAACTAAATATTATTGTTCTCACTAGTTTGGAAAACGAAAAATTTCAATTACAACTTTCAGATTTTGGGTCAGAAATATTGTTTTATTTTTTCTAATTTTTAAAATGGAATTAAGTTTGATTCACAAACTTCATTCTGTTTAATAATTACCTGTGTCCATAAGGAGAATACTAAATCAAATAAAATCAAATAAATTTATGGTTTTCTGAGAAATTTATGAGCTCCATGATCTGATATTATATATAGTTATAGAAAATTAATAATTTACTAAAGTGACTATTTTTGACTGTCAAGTCTAGACGTCTTAATTATCAACCGTCCTCTACAATTCTACAGCAAGCACATTTTCCTAGACGAAGAGATGATGGTTTGGTCTCTCATTCCTGATCAGTTCATACAGGAAGAGGCATTAGAAGGATTGTCTTTTGTCAGTTAGATAAAAAAAGGACTCGTAAGAATTTTTTTTTCTGATTCCAGAAGTGCCTCTCATATTCCGATTTTTTTTTCCACCTGTACATATCTGTGGATTCGATTCTGGTACATCTTCATTGATGCTCATTAGTGCGAGACAAACGAAAGATCTGAGGGCATATGTAAGGATGGGTCCTTTGGGTAAGATACTCCCTTAGCTCCGAAAAAAAAATTGTCCTAAAAAATAATATGTGTTTTTTGGTGAAAATGATATATTGCTGGGGGATGGGGTCGGAAGGAAAAGTCATGAAAATATACCCCCTCATAATCGAGCTATACACCCCTTTGGCAAGATTAAACAGTGGAAAACTATAAAGGGAGGACATTTTGGTAATCTAACCAGGAGGGGTCCCGTATTTTTTCAAATAAAATTTATTTCGATGAAAATTATGTACTGTAAACCAGCGTGCCTAAGAGACAAAGGGGGCGATATAGACAGTCTACCGCACGTTTTAAAAGGCCTGGGGGGCTCCTGTTTGTGTTCCAAAAAAATTAAATAACAAAACCGAAGAAAGGACTTTAAAATGAAAAGCTGCCTCAGGCCTCTGTTAGCCTTCGTCCGCTACTAAGACCAAAACCATGATGGTCTGAATCTGGGTCATGATCTTGATGTTACACATTCATGTCTTGGTCTTAGTCTCAATCTTGCTTAAGTGATTTTTATCACTGTTACTAGTCTATTAATAACTATATTTAACTTTCCAATAACGTCTTTCTGAAATATGGAAGTAAAAAATTGGAAACTAAATATCGTAAATTATTTAGTACTCGCAGCAAAATTGCGAAGATTTCACAGTTTGTTCATAATTTCCAAGTTTTACTTTGTTACATTTCAGTGTTGGTCTTTACCATGATCTTATGTAGTAGGTCTTGGTCTTGATTTTGCATAGTCAACCTTGGTCTTTCACTGTTGGGCTTATTTTTTAGTTTGGGTCTTATTGCTCTGGATATAGCCTTAGTCTTGGTGTTGACAAAAGTGCAAAACCAAGACCAATGCTAAGACCAATTTTGCTCATCACGAATGCACATTGATTAGGCATCTGTTTAATTATTTTAATACGTGTAAAAGGGGCTACTCTTCTCGATACAATATCTCCGTACTATTGTTATCTGGAAAAATTGTTTTTCTTTTTATAAGCTTTTATTCTACTCACTACGGCGATTTTAAAATATACCAATATTGCAGCCAACCTTCTGCAACGAAATAATTATTATTTTGCATGAAGCTAAAGCCAAAAAAAAAAAAATAAAAGCTTATTTTTTAAAAACTTGTTTTTTATAAGCTTTTTTAAGCATTAAAACATATAATTTTGTAAGTATATGTACCCAGATGCAATAATGATTCTTTTCCTAACATGAAAAAAAAAATTTATACATATATATATACTTCAGCATAAGTACGTATTATATGAGAAAATGAAAAATTAGAAGAAAAAAAAATGGCATCCATCATCCATCATCATCGAAACCCTTTTTTCATTGTCTGATATCAAACGCCAACACACAATAGACTTGCTTTTGCCTTTCTATATGAGCAATTGACGAATCTGCATTAACGAGCCATTTTATAGTCTCCCATCTGAATTACAGCCTCCATCTTTTTTAGTAATTAAAATTTTGTTGTTTCTTATTTCCATCTTTTTCTTTCGTTCTAATTTTTTCTCATTTTTTTTTTTCGTATCGCATTCTTGCATTATTTGAAACTTAAAGGCGCACGAGAAGCTCGAATTAATATCGGAATTCGCAATTAACGTCGAATCAAACGAAATATTTTCCCAGCACGAATGATTCTCAACAATGAAGAAGAAAAAAAAAGTTATTTTTATTATTATTTTTCTTCGTCCTTTTTCCCCTTCCTAATTTTCTTCTTTTTTTTTTCTTTCGTTTATTCACTTTTCTTTTCGAATGAATAAAAATTCACGAGAATAATATTACGTCGTAAAAAGTCGTTAGGACTTTTAATTAAAGTAATTGCGAGAAAATAATCGACATTTTTTTGTATCATATAGCGGTATTGATTTTTAATTGTGGTTTATGAAAGAAGAGGTTACCCAGTATTTTAGAGGTGAACAGATATTATGCGGTTAAATTTTTTTTCTCACAAATTTACAAATTTCAAGAGTTCTTTTCCAGTGATGAGATTGGAGAATAGAAGAAATAAAAAAATGCTTATAACAAATGCATTCCTTCATACCTCTACGAATGTAAGAGAATTTTTTTTTTCACTATCGTGATTCATCATTCTACCACTCGTAAATATTTCTGTAATTTCGAGAACGAGAACCATAATTTCGCATCTCATAACCATACAGGGTGAGTCAGATGAAGAATACCTTTTGTGGGTCTAAAATTAATTCACCCAACTAACCCAACTACATTAAGTGAGTCAATATTCGAAGCACTAAAGCCCATGGGTAGTGCTTATTGCATGCTGAAATATAAAGGAGTAAGTCGGTAATAAATGAAAAAAAAACCCTTTTTAATGATAAAAATACAAAAAGAATGACGTAAGGTACTCTTACAAACTGAAATATTAAAGTGTTGGGAAAAATTTAAAATATAATTGTTCGAAGTGTCTTTCATTGGCTTCCACATAATAACTCAGTTGGTCATAAAATGATGCCTGTAAGTACATACATTGTATGATTGAGTACGTATGAGATATTGTTTCAAAACAAAGTTGAATTTGCTGTTATTAGGTCTTCAAAGTCGGCATATGGCTCCCATCGTTGATAAATTGAAGTTTTAATGTGACCTCAGAGAAGAAAGTGACTTAGGCTGAGGTCAGGTAAATGCGGTGGTCAAGCCAGCCAACTTTCTCCCTTCAGAAATTACTATTCAGTAAAAGGGATTTAAGAAGTACCTATTTCTTTAGAAGATTATAGATACTGGCAGAGCACTGAAACATTCACCATGTTGCCAAATAAATTTTCCTGTTGCGTCTAAAATTGACTCGCCCTGCATAAATATATACCAACAATTTTATGCCATTTTGTGTTATTTTCAGTTGTCGCATTAAATCTACTAATGGAAATCTTCTGAATTTTATTCACTTATTATTATTTTGATAATTTTCTTTAATTTTCATTAACGTCTTTGTCTGTCATACTAAAATTTGAGAAATTGTTAGTAAAATGATATTAACCTGATTTGATAGTTTCATTAATTATAGTGTGCAAATAATATCGTTTTTAGCAGCCCATTTGTGTCACTTATTGTTTTCTATTGTTCATCAAAATTATGAGTTTAAAGATTTCATGATATCATTGTAATAATAAACATTCTTCTCCAAATTTGAAATTTGAAAATAAAATAAATATCCTAACAATAGATCGGTACCTAATATGAGAAACTTACACCTTAACTGGACAATGAATTTGAGATGATAACTAAACAGACATTAGATATGACAGGAAACTCTCAATACAAATGAAAAATTGAGAACCAAGTTATTCTAACATTACTTTGTGAATCTACCAAACCTGTAACTGTGTAGAATGAGATAATTACGAATTGCAAAGATCTTCATCATTGCAAATGAACGAGACAACCAGTAAAAATTTTTAAATAAGTTGCTGTACTTATAAATACGCAATGAGTACTACCAAAAAGCCCGCACCAGTTTCCCTTCGTCATGTAATGCGGGAAGTATCTTTTCGCATATTTAAGGCGCAACAATACTCCAGTCTCTATATTGTGGGTGGTATTATTCTGTTAGCACAAGTTACAATGCCAGTCAAGTTTGAGCTACCGATTTTAAACATAAATTTCTATTTTCATTATTCAACGGTAATTATGTAATTATATCGATATGTTGATATTGATATAATTATATTGATGTACAGATTATAAAAATCTGTCAATCGCGAATCTCAAAAACGTCCGATTTTCAATGATCGAAAAACAAAAATAAAGGCTATCCTGACTAACTATTGTAATCATCGATTGAAAAATCGATACAAAATTATAAAAAAGTGGCTGTCATTTTGAATCTACTTGGAAAAACGACAAAAATAGTAAATAAATTTATAATTATTTTAATATTTAATAAATATAAATTCTTATTTTGCTTTTTTTTTAAATAATTTTTAAATAAATAATACTCCGTTAAAAAACAAAATGGAGTGTAAAAATAATAGGTAGGATATTATTTCTTCACTCTTATTTCAAAAAGTAGCGAAATAATGGAGCTAGAGTTACAAAAATAGACTCATTGAATTTCTTGTCTAAAATTACCTCTGTTTCACTCTCATATTGAGTTAAATTCAGAAAAAATAACTTTTTTTCGAAAAAAAAGCAGTGTTCTTCAAAATTTTAAGCACAAATGACGTAAACTTTTTTTCTCCATTTGTGATATTAATGGAGACTGTTTGAGTCACTGAAAATGATGGTGATGGTCTCGTCTTCTCGTTTTGGAGAAATAAATATTTGCCAATATATGGAACAAAAAGTTGTGCGAAATTGGAGCCTGAGCAGCAAAACCAGCTCATCGAATTTCACGTTCAAAATTACCACAATTTAACCTATAATTGGCAGAGTATTACTGAAATTCAAAAGAAAGATGCTACCCAATATAAAATGAAAAACAAATCTGCTCCCAATCTCAAAAATTTTCATCAAATATTTCCCACGCGAAAAAATCTGCTCCCTGAGGTAAAACTTAGTATTATTTATTATATATTTTCCATTGAACAACCCTCTACTCCATTACTTCTTACTTTTCTAGTGACCTTTGCTTGCATGGAATCAATAGGAAATGAATACTTAGGCCTATTATAAGATTTTAAATGTAATATGATTCCTCCGTATATAAGATGAAATAAAATTTGATTAAAAAACGTTGCATTTTAATCACTCTTTTACATAAATAGGTTTTGAATTTTGGGGGGCCATAACCCCTGCTAAAAAACTCTTTTTTTTTTACTTGTTGGTTTTCAACTTTATATCTTTGGAACCCTATCGAGTATTTATTAGCATAAAAATCATACCGGAAAATAAATTTCCAAATAATTTCGGGAGGAACGATACTCCTGCCCCCTATTTCCTGCTATTGTTACTTTTTTTTAAATCTCTAAAACTGTTTCTTTGTTCGAAATAGCGATAAATAAACCTTAAATTTATGTAATTTATGTCAAATTTCAGCATCCAAAAATTAGAAATTTTTGGCTCCTTCTACATTTTTCTCAAGTTAATTTTTTTTTTTTTCAGTTCAAAAGTGAATATTATGGTAAAACTGATTTTATCAGATTTCATGAAGAAAAATGCCTCAAAGTCTTTTTGACAACATTATGATAATCCTTACTTCATCTATATGGAATATGAGCCCCAAATCTCCTATTTTAAAGTAATTAATATAAACAGTTATCCCTTCCTCTATTTTTCAAATTAATCAATTTAATTGGTTGATTTTAATTTTTATACCTATATTCTTGGTTGTTGCGATCTTCAATTTCATGTCAGTTAGTAAAATAATTAATTGACCTAATCTACCGATTACATATCGATGAAAAATCGACTCGAAAGACAGGCATATCGATCTTCATCTGGAATTAATCCCTCCCTCCAAAACAAAACAACCTTCCTACAGAAAATATAGGCCAATTTAAATTAATTTTAATCAGTACCTACTACGCGCTGCCATTGCAGTTAGATACATATGTTTCTGTACGTTAGGCTCAACCGCATTGGTAGAATATAATATTCATCTTGTCCATGAATCGCAGTTGGCAGAAATAGAGACAAGTGGAGAGTTTACTGTCAACTCACGATGAAGTTTAAGGAAGACGATTCAGTCGACTTCCTAGTTCTCTACAATGTTAAAACCTGCTTGTCGACGGTGGGTAACTTTATTATACGTAGACTACATTTGAACAGTTGAAGTCCGGTTACGAAGAGAGTTTGTTCTTATTTCGCGTTTGTGCACGACTTTGACGTCAAATTAGAAAAGAAAAAACCAACCTTTATTGGTGTGCCTATCATTAAAGTACCAGGGCTACTACTATGCAGAAGCCATGCCCAGCAGTTCGATAAAAGAACATAACAGATCAAATTATCCATCTGTCAATGCCATATAACCGCATTGTAATTAATGTTTTTGAACGGTGGATCGATAGTAGGCCTATAAGTAATATTATAGGCTACGAATACGTCTTCTATAATGCAGTTGTAACCAACACGCCGTTTCATTTATCATCGTTGACAAACGGTATACGCCAATTTTATTCGTTTTGGAAAATTAATTCTCTCTGAAACTGAAATTACGGAAAGACACCATTCTTTGTTTACGAATTGAAAAAAGGAACTCATTTGGCGTTTCTTTCTTCCATATATTTTAAGGACTAAATTTTTTCGCCACTGAAGAAGGGAACAACTAATTCCAAATTAATATGTTCCATTTTTAAAAAATATGATTTTTCTTTTTTTTTAGAAAAACTCGTGGAGAGGCTATCGAAAAGCAAGGGTACTGTGGGGAAAGTCCTTTTTTGCGAGTGAAAATTCGTATTTTTAACGAACACTGCAGTCGCTTGATGAAAAATAAACAAACAGAACGCGTAAAATTTTCCCTAACGACAACGTCGACGAGCAATATAAATCCTGCCCTCAAAATTATTATGAAACAAATGGCGGAAAGCTTAATGAATAATTAATATCGAATTACTTTTTTAAATTCGTCTTGAAGAAGAAAAATCTAAGTACGAAAGCAAACTGAAAACAAGAGGTAAAAAACCAAGGTGGAAAAAAAAAGTCTTTTAAAATTTACAAAAAGGAAAATCTTGAGAGGTGATTCTTTTGAGGTGCTGAGGCTATGCCTCGGTGTTACCTATAAATAGTGAAGCATAAATTCATCAAAAATTCATTTCACACATTACATAGGCTGCTAATAACCACTAATAGCGTTGTTCAGTACTTCAGTTCTTCAATAATTTTGTTCATCGAGTACAGATACCCACAGATCTGAAGTGAAATTCTCTCCTTTCATTCTTTGGGGGGAATACCAATAATTTTGAAGATTTGAGCTTTTTCTTTTTTTTTGCTTTCAACAAATTTGGACAGTTTTTACTCGGATTCTGTTCCTTTTTTTTAAATCAACTTTATCGTGTGGAAGGGGGAACTTTGGTCGGTTTTTATCGGAATTATGTTTCATACTTCTATTTTTCCCCTCCTTAATTTTCGTCCTTTTTGTATTTCCTTTTAGCGTTTTGGGGAATTTTACCTTTCTCCCGTGCTTGCCTGTTCATCTAATTTTTTATTAGATTGTGACAGAGGTGGTGCTGAAATGAGAAAATTTAACTTCATGTGTTTATCTATGCACTGCGAAAACAATTACTGAAGAACTGAACTCGTATTATACTTATTTACAGTATTAGTACACATGCATGATAATTTCTATTTCATCTGCTAGTGATTAACTATCTATACATACTACAATCAAAATGTAGTTTTAACAGAAAAATAAACATTTTCAACGAAAATTTTTGAAAAAACTATGCGTTTCATAAAAACATATTCTATACTTTTTTACAGATTTATTAAATTTTTTTCAATTTTACTCGAACAATTTTTTACTCAGATAAAAAGTAGACATCCATATTAATAAAAACAGGTACGCAGATTAATTGGGACTTGCTAAGAATATTAAATCACTAATTTAGCTGCGCATGCGCACTATGTCTTATCAAACATTATGAAATTACTGCATATCCGGAATTTTTGAAAAACTGATAGTCAAGTTGTCACTTCAATTGAATACGACATTTCAACTTTGAAACAAACCTTTCTTATTCCACTTAACGATTCCTCAGCCTCTATTTAAGCTAAGTGCTGAGGTTGATGTTGTTGGAAAGAGGGTAAAATTTATAAAATTTTCATATAATTTTAGGTGTGGAATACCTTGTCGTGAGAGATATTCTCACCAGAAGGTAAATTCAACAGAATTTAAGCGTGTTCAGCCACTTCATACATAAGTATGGGTAAGCCAGAACCAGACCAAACACTGGCGATTTTAGAGCCAGTTCGGGCAGTTTATATACGGCTTATTTACACGCACACAAACACACGTATGTAAGAGAATACGTACGTTGGTGAGAACGGCCAGGTCGCCTCATCCCCTATTGAGATAAGAGATGGTTGGCCGGTTTGTGTACAGATCGTGACATCATCCCATTGTATCACAATTCGGTACTCGTACATTACCTGCATGTATTTGCAGGTAATTACGATCGAACGTAATTTATGTGTTCTACGTCACACGGACGAATATTTGCCTGCCCTTTGGGGCAGCGACTGTTGTAGAGGGGTCTGAGCCCCTATACCTCATACAGGAGAGTCCCCACATTAGGAAATTAGCCGGTTTTTGAAATCTGGAAACCTCTCTTCATTTACTCAATGATTCCTCAGCCAATATTTAAGGTAGAGAGATGGGATTTGCAGTCACTAAAAAAAGAGAAAATTTTCTTGAATTTGTTTTGCATTTAATTTTTTAATCATCTTTACCTCCTTGAAAATAAACGAACAAAAAAAAGCAAATTAAAGAAAAATTTGCTGTTTTTGTATTGTAATTTAAATACTTTTTCAAAAAAATTTTCTATTGATAAAATTTGTTTTTGCTTAGGGATGTTGCAAAAAATAGTATTTATCACTCGTGTGACGTAAGTGATTGCTACTTGTGTGATTTGCATTACTCGCCTGCGGCTCGCACTGCATGATCACACTCGTATCAAAATCACTTACTTTACACCCTCGTATCACAAATAACCACTGTGGAACTGTTTTCAGACCCTTAGGGGACGACGTTCGCAGCGTCCGTGTCCGAACTTTCACTTTGTTGTTCGGAACGATGAAGTTGACATGTGTACCTACCAGATTTCAACTTGTAGCAATTTTGTTTCCTAATTAGGCCATTTTTAGAGCTAATGTGACTGGATTATCCGTCTTAAATTTATAGTTCTTCGAGTTTTGTTAATTAGGTGCGGTACCTATGTATACAAAAGTACCTATCGTATGCTCCAAAAATACGTCCGTATGGATAAGATTTCTTTAGTATCTACCTCGCCTATCACCCCCCCGCATTTTCTGCACCCACAAAACTCGAAAAAACAGATAAAAACTTTTAAAACAACTTCACCAAGTGAATATTTGTACCGCGACTAGTCAGTCTATACTTAGCAATAATTATTGTACACAACGCTTGTCTTTCGCAAAATGCATTCATTCTTATATCGATATATTATGGTTTTCACACCGTCACCATCAGTAGACACGCTTCAAGTACAACACACAGCACAGCAGCAGATATTTCCGAAACTATACTCGCCATTGTTGGCTCTTCATCGACGTCACCGACAGAAGTGTATTTTCTTTCTACATAATCGTCATAAAGATGGATAATCGTTTCGTTAAATTTCTCGCTCATTAAATACGGTTTAATTTCTCGTTCTCTTCCTGCCTTTTACTCTTTCTTTCTCTCTCTCTCTCTCTCTCTCTCTTTCTTTCTGTGTCTCTCTCTATCTCGTCTTCTCTCAATACTATTTGGTGGTTTATAAAAACTTGAAATAAACTGGTAGCCTGTACACTGTACACATTATCTCTCGACTCTCGATATGTAATGAGAAAATAGTAAAGAGAAGAACACAAAAAAAAAAAAAAACTCACAAATTCCATAAAGAAAAAAAAAAAAGATACACAAAAATATAACTTAAGAAAATATAAACGGATTAACATAATGTGAGAAGCGGCGTATCCACAGCCGATCACATAATGAATAGCAAGAAATTCTAATCCCTGTAATCGTTGAGTCGTAGCAAATTGGTGAGCATTATACGTATGTAAAATATAGTATATCTACATAGGTATATTATAAATGTATATTTTATATATATATATATATATATATATATACAGGCACACGTATATTATGAAGTTGTGGGACAAATGGTTGGTCTGAATCGATTAAAATATGTTTATAATCGTGACAGGTTATAGAGTACCTTAATACGTTCCTATACATACGGGTACTGGGGACATTGTGTGGTTCTGGACAGAAAAAATGAATTATTTACGTAAACGACAAAGACAGACTGGAAATTATGGGTATCCCACAAGAATGAGCGAGGAATATGTAAAAGTTCAACGTATCAGAAAAAAGTTGGAGAGAAAAATCAAAAAAAAAAAAAAAAAAAAAATCCTTGCTTGTATGTAATCAGATTAAACGGTTTCTGTCGTTCGCTTGTCGCACAAAATTACATTTTTTACCCTTCATTAATTACGTAATTCCCAGATTAATCGGACTGTAAGCTTTTTCGATCGACTAGGCCTATCAATAGAACCACAATGTCTCTCCCTAACGTTAGTTCGTTTAAAAAAAATAATTTGAAACCAAAAAATTAGAATAATATTAAAATGTTGAATTTTTTTTTTTTTTTTTTTTGGATGGTACGCCTTAATACCAAATTTTTTAGAGTAATTATGCAAAAATAAAAAATGATATTATATTATTTTGAGGGAAATTCTTTTTATCACTATGTTGAAATTGCAGAAGTGGTTACTGCAAGCTTCAAAGGTGGCGTTTCGGACACCACCTTATCATCGACAAAAAAAAAAGAAAAAAGTTTAAAGTAAAAAATGTTACGTGTTCGTCGGTGGTGGGGGTATTGTGGCCGTAGAGGACGTTGGAATGTACAGTTAGGATGTGGACCTTTTCCACACTCACGATCGCGCAGTGATGGGCAAAATTATTCATTTGCGGAAACTAGTTCGCCCGCTCCGGTTTTTCAATCTGCTCCTTGCTCCGAAACTGCTACGATCGTATTTTTAACATGAAAACCGTTGAACCTTGAATGAGTCTAACCATGTCGGATTGAGTAGTACGTATCTGTCATCAATAGTCATGATCATACTACGAGGAAGTAGTATTCCTTATTCCTTTCAATACAATCGAAGTTATAAAGAGAGAAATTTGATGAGAATAGAAACATCGAGGTACCTATGTAATATGTTGGCAAACGATTCTACGAAAATTTGGCCGAATTCATGTTTTGTTTTCAAAATATTGCTAAAATACCATCATCTGCCATTTCATCCAGTGAAAGTTATCGAAAGGAATTATGAGAGAACTGTTAATTACAGAGAGGTGAAATTTATTTGAGGTATTGCAGTATGTTAGCTGAAGATTCCGTGAAATTTCAACTCACTATAACGAACAATTCTCTCATAATTCCTCTCGATACCTAACTTTCATTATATGCAATACCTACGAGTATGTAAATAATTTGACATAAATCTAGTTGCAGAATTTCAGCGATATTTCGAGAACCAAGGGTACGATTTTAGCCAAATTTTCACCGAATACTTACATTAGTTAACATAATCTCAATATTTCTGAAAATTTTCAGCTCAATCTTATCTTCGGTTGTCGGGACATTGCTAAAATTCTATTCATACTAAGTAATTGAAATGATAAGGATTCAATCTAGTTGAGGAGTTGGCGGAATTTGACCAAAATCTCGAAAATGAAGCGTGCGATTGAGATGAAATGTTCACAGAATTCAAAGCTAGCATACTACAACTTATAAAAATTTCAGCTCTCTAAAACAAAGATTTCGCTCGTGATTCCTCTCGTAATCTTTGATTGTATGAGATATCAATGCTGCCGTGTTAACAAAAGAAGACTGATCCAAAATAGGTGTGAGTGATTTTTAAAGAGAGTCAAAAAACTTTGATCTGATATTAAAACTATCTACGCAGTTCTGATCGGATCTGTTTCAAATAGAGTTTTTTTTTGCGTTTCAGTATCGTAGATTTTTCATAAGAAGGTTACCCATATTGAATTTCATTAATTTGATTATTTTCTTTAAATTGGAAATTATACATACGACGTTTTTTCTCAACAATTGAGTAGAATGTATGCAGTTTAGGTGTTTTGACCTGAAAAATGAATTGTTATTGATTAACTTTTGGCTCATTTTTTCTTCAGAGGCAAAAATATTTATTACAGAAATAACAATCAACCAATTTTGCTTAACCAAACAATGCTACCATGTCAAATGAGTTGATTTTTCTCATTTTTTTGATAAAATTTTGTATTTTTATTGGAAATGAGGTGTTTTTGCTTCATATTTAGGTGTAGTATTGCCTCCTCTTTCATTTTATACCAAATAGTCAATTTGTGTATTTGGCGATGCCTACACATTGACTCCAATCTCATCGTCTGCTACCAGCACCATACTGAGTGAATATGGTGCTACGTTTTGGGGGTAGATGATGAGTGATAATTAGGTTTCTGTTAGTTGACGGTTTGATTACCCATACCAGCAGGATACATAAAATGGTGACCCCGATATGAAATGAACACAATCTTCTGGTCCTATCTATCGACCACCCACCACAGCTGTAGTTTGTCCCAGTGTTGCCGTAAAAAAATCGATTTTTTTGGGAATCAATTCTTTTGCTCAAAAAAATTGCAAGATCGAATCGATTTTTTGAGTATCAATTTTTTTTAAGAAACAATTCTTCTGTAAAGAAATCAGAATCGGCAGGAAGAATCAGTAAAGGGAAGTGAAAATAAAAAAATGTAAAAAAAAGGTTGATAAAAAATTTTTTTATCAATTTTTGTTTAAGCTTTTTCACCATGGATTTGATTTCTTCTCATAAGAATTTCCATTCTATTCTATTTTATACTAAACTTGAAAATTTTAATTATTCACAATTTATTTTATTTTACAAATGATAGACGATGGCAGAAAAAAACGAAAATTTGAAAAAAACAAAACAATTTTTTGGAGAATCGATTCTTTTACTTTTGATTTTGAATCGAATTGATCTTTTATAATTTTATAGAGGATGAGGACCGGTGAAGACATAAATTAGTAACAAGAAAGAAAGATTTAAACGAAGTTACGTCCAAGAAGCGAGTGTATTTTGTAACAGTTACATAATTTAAGTATGAGTACAGTTTGAGTGAGATAAACGAGTGTGTATGGAGATGGACGAGTGAGCGGTGGAGATAGTAATACAGTGTAGCCGCAAACAGAGATATAAATTATGTATTAAAGTAATCGTGTGTTTGGAGGAGTGAGAGGGGAGAAGGATTGGTGGTCTCAACAAATTTTGAATCGAATCGATTCGAGAATCAATTTTTTTTTCTTTTTGCGGCAACACTGGTTTGTCCACAGTCTCCTCCGTGATGTGATGCATAAAGCAGTGGTCCATGTAGTGTGTACAAGGTGATGTGGGGATGAGCAGATGCATTCTCAGTCTCCCTTTCACCCATGCCTCCGTTCCACCTACTTTGCCACCATTGAATTATTTTGTGTTTCGGATGTATTGGAGGAGAGTGATGTGGCGATGCCTACACATCGGTTCTGCTCTTGTCGTCTATCACTGGCATCATGGCCAAGTGAATACGATGCTCCGTTTTGATGGTAGATAATGAATGATGATTAGATTCCTGTCGGTTGGTACTTCAATTTTCTATACTGACAGGATACCTAATGTGAAAAAATGTTAGGGGAGTCTTTTTTTATTAACACGGCAGAAAGGCAAATCCAAACGATATGTGAACTCGATTATTTAGCTTCTGATAACAAAACCAGTGTTAGAAAAAACTGAAAAAATTTGTTTTGGTCTTCGGAGCATCGGAACAGAAAGAGCATAGAGCAGATTTTATCACACCAGAGCAGTTTCAGGGACCAACTCTTTCAAAAGACCTGATTTTTCAGACCAGACAACTCCGGAGCAGCTCATCCCAACGATCGAGCCATCTATGCATTTACTGAACTTACCTTGGGTACCCTTCGAAAGGTTAGATTTACGTATCCTGATTAAATGCTTAATTTTCATCATACAAAGTTTCACTTCCTACGTTTTCCATAATATAACAAATTTTCAAATCCCGTCAACTGTCACCTACGAACTAACAAATAGAAAGGGGTCCAGATTCCACAAGACTGCTGCTCAGTAAAAGTTTTTCAACAAAACGGTTGCAAATGTTCCTAAATTAACGGACATTGAATTCACTCTACAAACACTGATCGAAAGAATTCGTAATTGCAGAAGGATATCGATTCCACTTGTGCATGTAAAGCATAAACAACTTAAATGCAAACAGTGAGACTCAAGTTTATCTACGAGTTTCTGAAACATCGTACAAATGTTTCGTATTCGTAGATTGTATAAATTTCGTGACGGATAATCGCAGAAAAAAAAATCTCTTCACATTTATTGGCTTCGAAATTAAGTATTTTCGTGAACCAGTTCTGTCTCCATACCCACCCTACTTTATGGCAACGTGCAACCCTTCTTCACATAAAAATGTGAATACAAAAATAAAGATACGTAACTCAAAAATTGCCAGTTTGTGAGATCGTATTTTGCAGATCATAATAAATTACTTATTATGAGTATCAACATTAAAAACTTCGTTGAATTTTTACTTTTGATAAAAAATATTTTGTTCGCACTATCCTCGATCTCGGGCGTCATAAAAATCAACCTAATTACCAACTGATTTTTACTACTGTCAGCAACAGTCAAAAGGAAGAGAATAAATGAAATATTACCTTTTGCAACATCCATCTCCAGTGGTGGATCCAGAATTAACTGAAAGAGGGGCCGAAAATTTTCCACCAATTATTACCGATAGTTCTTTACCCCTTAGGAATAGTGCATCTTATCCAGTGTATGTTGGAACCCCAAGGAAGGCTGGAGCATACATAAACCCCGTAGTCCCCTTGGATTCGTCAATGCCCATCCCAAAAACAAACGTTTTTGTGCGTGATTTTATTCCAATATAAGAAAGTAAAATTTCAGACATGCACAACCATATGTGCAAATAAGGGGGCCTGCACGGAACCTCAAAATGAATTTTGTCTCCCACGATTTTTTTTTAATTTTTCTTATTTGATCTTCAATTCGCGACACAGGATTGCACATAGATGCAAAATTAAAAGTGACAACCAAAGAAAAAAGATAAAAAAGTTATAACATTTTTTTTTAAACACTTGCCCCAAAGTGAAACAAACGTCTGTGATTAGACAAAGAAGATTTTAGGAAAAGTGTCCGGAATGAGTGTATTTTTTTATTTATTTTTCATTACAATATACAATTTGGAAAATCCACTCTGAAAGATGCAATGTAAAAATAATAATGAAAAAATAAAATTTAAAAAAAAAAATTTTTTTTCACATAAAGATTCGAACAATTGTTGAAAAACAATTTATTCTTGACGGCTGAAATTTTCTAGAGTGGTTCGTTAAACGTTGGTTGAATATTTTCGTGAAAATTTGGCTGAAATTGTAGATGGATACATTAATTGTTTTTCGAGATGTATCTGAAATTCCACAAGAAAGTTGAATTTATCAGCATATTAATTTAAGATACAGTTACTAGTTAGGGTCATTTTTATAAAACTCAGTCCCTAATTAAACCACAGTTCAGTCTAAAATTTATAGTAGAAACTGTAGTTTAACTGGTGACTGGGGTTGAACCGAGTTTTATGATACTGACCTTAAATGCTATTTCAGTGGTATCTTGAGAACCAAAGGTATAATTTCAGCTTAACTTTCAACAAATCTTCAGCTACCATTTATGAATAACAGTATAAAATTTTAAGTGTCTCGAATGGACCCTTCTTCCATAATTCCGTTCTATAACTTCAAACAAATGAGAATCATCAGGTAGAGTATATTGTTTTGTTTGTTTAGAAATGGCTATTACTTTGCCGCAACTATTGCTAAAAAACAGTGTATTTGACTTCCCAAAGGGTGCAATCCCACTCGTGCGATTACAGCATTCGTCAAGAATCCCCACTTTGTGCCTATGTTGGGAAATATACGTACTATTTCTCACTTACTTTTAGTTTATTTCATCATAAAAAAATTAGTTTCTTCACTAGAGTGGAAATAAATATTTTCTCTCACTACTTTTTTGTCTATTTCTTCATAACTTCCTGCACAACTAATTATTCAATTTTATTGATAAGGGAGGTTGAATTATCGTATGTCATCAATCTGAAACCTCAAAAAATTGATCCAGTACAACATTAACCTTTTTAGAAAAATTTTTGCTTGCACACTCACAATCAATAGAGCAGAATAGTTGTGTTAAAATACACTATTTTAATTATCGCCAACTTCAACAATTCTAATCTCTAGATCTTGCTGTAGAAATTTTAAAAGGTTTATTTTTCACTTTTCAGCACATATTTTTTATTGTTTCTGTACCTTATTCTACTTGCTGATATTTACAAGTTCAATTTCACTAAGTACCTACTCTGTATAACCTAAGCCCTAAGATCTCGATCGTCCTGTGAGGTTATGTCTTTCTGTTTGAGAGCGCCAGGTTTTACTTCACAAAACGTTTCACTGTAATGGTAATTCCATATCATTTCTTATTTTAATATCATTTCTATATATTTCTCGTATTCCATTAATGTTATCCCGATTAATCCATTTCATCTATAACTTCATTCTTACATCCTGTCTTGATTACATCAATGAAACTTGTCAAGACCTGTCTCTTAACATCACCTTTTCCTACTAAAACAATATTCTCACACTAAACATTATGATGTCATTTATTCCTTGAAAATAAAATACAACTCTGCACTATTCCCAATTCCTCTTAAAATTATAACTACACCCACTTATGTCATAAGTATGTTATTCTATTGGCTTACTTTAAAATATGTAGATTCTATCAACCAGTCACATTATATATCTCCCATGACACCAATGTATAATTCTCTCAAATCCATACCTTCTAAGCCTAATTACTTACCGATTCTCTCTTTTACAATTCATTTACCTCTTAATATTTTCTTGTACATATAGAATATACATCATACAAAAATGATATATGTGTCGTGTATCTTTTTGTAACAATTATACCGTTACAAAATATTGGTGCCCGAATAACGGACAAACTAAATATAAAATAAGTTTTTTTAATTGTGCAATATAAAAATAAATAAATTTTATTACTTGAAAGTAAAACAGTGGTGTTGAAACAGTGACAAAGTGAAGACATATAAAATAAGGTGCAAATTAATTAATAAAACATAAAAATTGATTGCGAGAAAAAGCGAAGTGGTCTCAATTGGAGACAAATTCACCGAAGATCACACAGTCGAATCTATAGTCACAAATTTTGAAATTTGCCAGTCAAGGTCCAGTTCTTCAGCAATGGCTATTCTACATTCTTGAGATCCAAATATGTCAAACTGCTGCAACAATCACAAAAAAGTGTAAGTTGTAAACATCCTACAATTTCCATGCAAGACAAAAATTGGGGAATAAAACAACTACAAACGATAGTGCTTTCAAACCAAAGGATATTAAAAGAATTATCATTACATTTACACTTATAAAAGCGTATTTTAAAAAAACTCGTTTTGAACATAATTATTTTGAAGTTGGTTCTGTTTTTCTAGACAAACAAAATAACTACCTACCGATATCAACAAGCTGAAACTTTACTGTTCTTCCTTCTTGCACATCCACAAATTTAAATTTGTTACCAAATCTAATTGCCCATGTTTGTAAGGGTAAAATCTACACGTGCCTATTAATAATATCGCAAGCACAATAAAACTTTAAAAAAAATATAATATTAAACAAATATAAAAATAAATTGCCTAACTATACCCTACAGCCTATACTTAAGTGCGTTTTTTGTGGGGGAAAATATAAAGTAATAAAAATGAAGATTTTCCCGTACGCATACTTGTTATTCATTCAGTATACTTAATCTAAACAATATTTAAAACATAGAATTTATTGAACAAAATTAGCTCAACAACTTGATGAGAAAACAAAAATAGAAGTATAAAATATTCCAAAAACTTTGATACACTTTGACCAAGCAGATGAAGCTCTCGATGTCCTCATCTCGTTAAAATTCATTTCATCTTTGATATCTTTGACTCAACCCTATTACTATATATTTTCTATAAGATCTTATGTAGCAGGAATATCATAAAGATAGGACAATTTTTTTTTGTTTTTAAAAAAATACTGAATTATATAAATTATACGTTCTTTTGTCGACAAGAAAAGAAACTTCTCTTTTTTTTTTTAATTTTTCTATATCCGTTCATACTCGCTAATTATATATAGTCTCTCAGACTGTCTGGGTTTTTCGTTTCCTTTTTTTTGTGACCCTCTCCTTTGTCAACAATTTTTTATAAAATGTGAATTGAAGTTGAAGATATATATATTATAATTTCGTTTGAGTAGAAATTTTAAAACGTTGACGAAGAGAAAAAAATTACAATGAAATAAAAAGTAAAAAAAAAAAAAGAAAAAAGAAAAAAAGAAAGAAAAAAAGAGAAAAGAATAGAGTAATTTTTTTATGCGGAAAAATTCGTGGTCATTAACTAAAAAAGGAAATTTTGAGGAGAGGACGACATATTTTAAGAGTGGAAAAAGGTCTATCAACCATGAGAAATGATGGTGAAGGACCACTTCGTGCAGGAGTGTATATTTTAAAAATCCACTTTCTTGGAACGTATATTTTCAGTTTGGTGTTGTATTGGTTGCTAAATTTCTCCTACTCGAAGTAGTAAAATTTCGAGTAGATACGGGAATGAAATTCATTTGGTGAAGAGAATGTTCTTGGCAGCTTCTCTAAACCTAGTAAAATATGGTTAAAAATGGGATTGAAATGGAATTTATTAATGGTTCTAAAAGGTTTTACATTTGTAATAATTATGTTCAGGGTGAGCTCTTTGGTAGGTCACACAAATTCTCCAATCTCACATCCTGTGTGTCTCCACCAGGAAGAAGGCCATAAAGTCAGACTATTTTCAATTTTTTCAATAGTCCTGCTACAATACCGATACTGCGACACCACCAAGATCTTGGTCTTATCTTTATTTTATTCATCACCATTCTGTGATGTAACCAGCAGGAGCATTAATTAATGCAAAGTTGTGAGATTTAATTCAAACAATAAGCAAACAGAGAAAGTTAACTAGCCTCACAATTAACAAAAATACCTGAATTTAGCATAAATATAGAAAAATAGTCGAAAAAATCGAATGAGAAAAACAGCTGGCTTTTGATAAGCCTCCGAATAGAAACAAAAACTGACAAGAAAAAACCTCTCAACAGACTATAACCATCTTTCACAAAACATTTGCACCATCTTTCTCCATTCTTTCTTTTACTTGCCACTTTTATCTCCTAGCTCCACCATCAAATAGCAATACAACTTTTTTTTTCTCACTTGATTTTTCTCCCAATGGATTACACTTTACCGCAGTATACTCAGTATATTTGTGCACTAAATGAATTAAAGTTGAATTCTTTCAATCTTTTAATGATAAACAGATCAGTCACTGATGTCATCACATAGTTGCTAATTTAAACTGGGTCTAAACAAACAATTTGACCCATCTGTTTCATATAGTAAGAAAAGTGAAAAAACATTTTTAAAGACTGAGAATTATGTAGAAATTATATCAATTGTTATAGGGATAGCCTGTGACACTCTGAAAAGTATTATCTACTTTCAATCTCAGTGTTCTTTAAAATTTACAATTTCTCTTTATTTTTTGTAATCATATGTGTGGGGACTAAAAGTACTCGTATGAGGTAATAGGTGCTTGCAACCCTCAACAACAGTCGCCATTGAAAGGCTGGGTAGTATTCATCTTTATGACGTTAAACAAATAGCACAAAATATGTTCAAACGTAATTACTTGTAAGTACTTGTAAATAATGTACAAGAACTGAACTGTGACTAATCAAACAATTATGGTGATGTCACAATTTGGCCATTCTTATCTCGACAAGAAATGACAAACCATCCTTATACACGGACGTACGTATTCATTACATATGTGTGTATGTGTGCAAGTAAATAACCCCCTATATAAACCATCCAAACTGGCTCTAAAATTGCCAGATTTTTCCCAGGTTTTGGCTTACCCATATGTGTGTACATATGAAGTGGCAGAACACGCAATTAATCTAGCTGATGATTACCTTCTTGTGTGAATATTCTTTCACAAAAAGGTATTCCACAATATGGTTATCTATGGAGTTTATATTGGTTTGTGATAATGATATAAGTTTGTTTGGACTAAAGTTATATAAGGATTGTTTAGACCGGTTAAGGCACACCCATGTACCCAATGTAATAAAATTGGTAAGAGTTTGCAGTTGGAACAAATCATCCCACTAAGTAAGCCTAAGGGTCGTTTTCATTTCAAAGTGAAAAGAATTGTTCTCGACACTAGCACTTACTTAGTGAAATAAAATTTTCCAAATGACTTTAAGGCAATTTATAATAAGAGTACGTCAACTTGTCTAA
This sequence comes from Ericerus pela, assembly GCA_011428145.1. Lineage (NCBI taxonomy): Eukaryota > Metazoa > Arthropoda > Insecta > Hemiptera > Coccidae > Ericerus > Ericerus pela. The sequence continues at coordinate 1,860,546 of WOFM01000429.1, forward strand.
TCTATATCTATATTTATATCCATACATCTATATTTATACTAATATTTATACTTATACTTAATAAGATGTAAAAGTATTCCGTATGTATGTGTATGAGTCATCTTTAAAACTTCATGAACCAATCACCAAACTCTTCTTGTCGATAAAATAGGATATCTATTATTATGATCCATTCATAATAACCTGAATAGTACTGTAAAACATGGGGTGTTCACTTAGCATTTTTCGATGTTTCCTATTTTTAGTTGTGCTAACCATCCCAGCAAATTTTTGAGCACTATATGGGATCGTAATTTATAAACATACTTCATAATACAAAAAACATTTATCGCAAAAATATGTATCGCTATCTAACTCAAATATTTTATCAAATTTGCTGGGCAAGTGGCTAAGTTCACGCCTCAGAACTTTGATGTTGCGTGTTTAAATCCTGATGTGAACAGAAATTTTTTTAAATATTACGAAATAATAAATCAAAATTAGCACTAGAATCCCTCTAGTGATGGTTATAATAGTACAATCGCTGATAAAATGGGAATGTGAAAAAGGTACAAGTTACTCATCTATTTATGAAGTATATTACTTATTTATCTATACTATAAAATATGTATATTTTTTATTAATTTCATTATTTCAATTGTCGTCAGTTGAATGATTAAAAAATGATAAAACAAAAGAGAAATGAAAAAAAATATTGCTATCTCTGTCTCCCTTTTCACTGCCCTTTATCTTTTTCTCTCTCTTTCTTTCTCTGTAATACTGCAGTTTGAATTTGGTATTTCTTTTCGAATTGAAGAAACTGTTGGGTAGATTTTGATGGCCACTAATTTCTCTACAATAAATTAATCACAGTTGATGTTATCAAGCGGTTATCAATAGATCAGTCACGTGTGATGTCACAACTTGTCTGAAATGTATCACTAGTTGCAGGTGTACAATTTTGAGTCCAAACAAACACATATCGTTATCAAAAACCCATGTAAATTCCCATAACCACGTGATGATATCAACCAGTGACTGATCTATTAAAACTGGGTCCAAACAAACAATTTGACCCATTTATTTTGTACAGAAAGAAACGTGAAAGAACATTTTTAAAGGCTGAGGATTATGTAGAAATTATATTTATCGTCATACCAATAGCCTATGATACTCTAAATAGTACGATTAACTTCCTACCTCATTGTTCTTTAAAAATTTGCAATTTCTTTCCATTTTTTGCAATTATATAGAAATTTACATAGGTTTGTGATAACAATATAAGTTTGTTTAGACCCAAAATCATTTACCTGCAACTATTAATTAATTTGAGACAGTTCGTGACGTCACACGTGAAAGATATATGTACTATCGAACTGTTCATTAAAATACCTACAACTTTCACACAAAAAAAAAAAAAATGGAAGAATTTTAGCGACGTCTGAATTTTATAGAAATTTTTCGATTTTTAGTTTGTAACAAAATTTTAGTACCCACTCTTTTCTTCATACTGGAAAGAATAGGATTGTAAGTGTCAGACTTTGGAGAATAAAATGTGCTTCATAAAAAATACATTCTCAAAGATGAATTTTTATCCGAAGTTAGGAAAAACTCTACTCCTATTCTGCTTCAGCTAGTATTTCTTTAATGAAAAAATATTTTTATAATATTGTATCTACAATAAAAACTCAGAGAGTACAAATGGTTCAAAAACTTTTTAAATTATTTCTTCAATGTCGATAGCATAGCAATAAGTACATAGGCACATAAACATATTTTGAGAAACATAACTCAATTTTTTTAAATTTTCACCACAAATTTCAAGAAATCAAGAATTCTGAATAAATCACTAAACAAATCATTTCTGGAATTTATCTCGAATAAGTACAAAGAATATTAACGAATTATGGAATAATGAAAATACTTAAACGTCGAACATTTCCAGCAGAACTGAGTCGGTAAAACACATACGATGAATCAGTTATAATAATGCATCACTTCTGCGGCTACTTTAGCACGAGCTGAATCACCCATTAATTCTCGAATGATGACTAAAGCAAATTCAATCGCGGTTCCAGGTCCATGACTTGTAATGAGTTTTCCTGGAGTTGGAGAAAAATACTCGTATTGAAACAAAAAATAAAATTTAAAAATATAATAAAATGAAGTAAACATGATTTAACATGTCAACCACTGGCGATCTAAAAGGCGGGGGGTGTTCAACCCCCCAAAAGTTTTTATCAGTCGACAAATTTGGCAAAAAACTTGACTCAGTCAAAAAAATTGGTAATCCCATAAAATTAGAGAAAGCAACCTAAGCGCCGGAGAACTTCGCTAGAAAATCTAGTTTGCCAGTTCATCCATCATTCAAAATCCCAAGTTCATTAATGCAATGAAAACACAGTCGCAAATTTCCCAAAATTATGAAAAAAATTATAGCTTTTTCAGAATTATAGAAAAACAATTTTTGCTGCCATTTTCTCGGACACGATTGAAACATTCGATATTAAATTCTTACCGAGTCTATGTCCCTACATAAGAATTACTTTTTTTGAAAACTTCGGCTTAACTCCTTTTTTTTTGTGGTTTTCTCAAAAACGTGATTAAAATGTTTTCTCCAGTAATTTATTCTTTTCCAGTTTTTTATAAGAAACTACTAAATTAAAAGAAAACAATCTTCTATCAATCTTGAGAAGATACGAGGAAGCTACATCTCGTAATAATTTTAGCCCAATATTTTTTGTAGTTTTTTTAAAATTGTGAAAACACCTTTTTGCCAGGAATTTTTTACTCTCCAATTTTCTCAGATAATACCGAACAAATAGTCACCAAACTCCCTATCAGACTTCGTACTACATAAAAACTACATTTGTTGAAAATATCAGCCCTATTTCTTTTGTAGTTATCTCAAAATCCTAAAAAAAACCACTTTTCAAGCAATTCTTTTTTTTCCAATTTTCTCAGAAACTATTCAACAAATAAGAATAAACTTTTAAGAGACTTGCACATATATAAGAACAATGTATCGTGAAAATTTCATTACGATCTATTTCGTCATTTTTTCAGAATCCCGAAAAAACTACTTTTCCGGAAATTTTTTTTTCTCCAGTTTTCTCAGAAACTAACAACCGATAGGCGCCAAACTTCTTTCAAACCTACTTCAATATAAGGACTATCTCTCATGAAAATTTCAACTCTATCCATTTTATAATGTTCTCAAAACCGTGAACACAAAATTTTGGGCAATACGTACCTATATATATATATATATATATATACATTTAAAATTATATAGGATATATAGGTATACATAAAAAAAATTAGGTCAAATAGAGAAAATGGTACCAATCGTTTTATTTTCTCATGGAACAGGTAATTTTCATCATCCCCCCACCTAACCCTTTTGCAAGGTCAATTTTAATACCCCATTTTCTAGTAAACTGGGTAAAAATGAGTAACCCCTTTATCTTGTGCTTACCTCTGGCACGCTTAAACATGCGACAACTTTTGATTTTTTCAAGTTTTCCAGATAAATTTGCGATATACCATGAAAATATTCGAGTAAACAATAATACTCTAAAAATTATGACAAAAAATTTTCAGTAAATTTTTCTTGTAACTCTCATAAGTGCTGAGACACAAAGGAGTAAAGGAGGGTATTTTTTTTATTTTTTATTTTTTCAAAATCATAATAATAATAAGCATTACTGTCTAATTGGGAAGCTCAAAAGTATACAGACATGAAGGATCAAAGAAATTAACATACCTACTGATATTTTTCATCATTATATGCGCTAGACATCATAATAGACCTGTCACATGTGACGTTACAACCTGTTTGAACTGCATCAATAGTTACAGGTAGACTATTTTTGGTCGAAACAAACTTATATCGTTAACACTAACTGTTGGGGTTACACTGATTGTTTGAGCACTTGTTGGTTACACTGATGTACGATACCGCCGTCAATACCACTAAGAAAATTTATTCTTTTCGTTATACTCACTTCTTCTTCTTGTACTCGTAGAGTTAACATCTACTTGTTCTTCTATATATAATAAAGTGATTACTTGGTGCGGTACTGGAGTTATGTTATTTCTTTATTAATTATTCTTGATATATAAATATTTATTATGGACATCAAGCCCCCAATGTCCAATACTAACCTGTGTAAATTCCCATATGATTACGAAAAATGAAAATAAATTGAAAATTTTTGAGGAACAATGAGGGAAAAAATTAATCGTATTATACAGAATTTCATAGGCTATCGATATAAAAATTAATATAAATTCTACATAATCCTCAGAGTTTCAAAATGTTCTTTCACTTTTCCTACTGTACAAAACAGATGGGTCAGATTGTTTGTTTGAACCCAACTTCAATTGATACCGACGTGATGACGTCAATCCGTGACTGTTCTATTTTATAATCATATATGTGTACGTGGTGTCCCAAATAAGGAACATCAAGATTCGGAAAAATAATAAAAAAATTCACCTATGAGAGTTATGAAAAAATTGTAATAACTGAAACTTTTTGCCATAAATTTTATGGGTGTCATTTTTTTACTTGAATACTTTTATGACAAATCGCGAATTTATCTACAAAAGTTGAAAAACCCAAAAGTATTCACACATTTTAGCCTCCCAAGGAGAAGCACAGGATGAATAAATCACGTATTTTTATCATTTGTTCAGGAGCTTGCCTCCATTGTATTTCAGGCGTAAAGCCTTTCGTTTTTTTTTCATTCAGTTTCAAGCCAATTTTGAAGCTAATTTCACTGGGCTAGTAATATTAAGTATACTGAATTCTTACCATCTACCAGAGTACTGTCCTCAGACCATTGGTAATTATCAGTAAGGTGATCCTTAACTTTGGGAGAAGATGTTATCTTCTTGTTAAAACCTATCCCGAAAGATTTCAAGACAACTGGACCTATAAAAACAACACATCAAAATGTATGAACATTTTCAAGAAAATTAATTTAAAAGTTTTGAAAGACTATCACGATAAGTATAGAAAATCAGCCACAGGTCCGTAGCCGAGTCATTATTTCAGGAGGGGCAAACAGATTTCTTGGGGGAGCAAGCCTAAATGCAGATATTTACATAAAAAAAATATATAATTATATATAAATATTTTTTTTTAAATTGGTAGGGGTGCAAATGCAATAACCAGGTGGCAATGCTCCCATTTTCTCCCCTGGCTAGGGCGCTGATCAACCTTTAAACAATTCAATTTACTTGCCTCCACATATGGCAGCGATCCAACCACCGGCGCTGTTTTGCTTCTTTAATACATCTCCTACCAAATCAGACTGTAGAAAAATTAAATTCAAAATGGCGGACGTTTCAATTAAAGAAGAAAAAAAGTAGAGAAAATGATTGTAGTCAAGAAAAAATCCGTATAACTACCTATATGAATATTTTAAATTGGCTTACCTTCATCATGTTATCCATACCACCCCCTCCTCCTGGCACAAGCACAATATCAAAGTTCTTCCCCATACATTCTGAAAGACCTATATCTGGACACAAAACACAACCTTTGTCCAATCTTACACGATCAGAGCCACTTATTCCAGCAAGTGTTACGGTGAACTGAAATTAATTTAAATAAAATTATGAGAATGGAGGTATAGGTAGGCAATTCGTTGACTTATTATAGTCGAAATTATTGTTTCTAATTGTTCCTTCGAGGAGACTATTTTTGCATAATTTATTAATTTAAATAGGTAGATGAACTTTCACAACAAGTCAAGATAATTTCGAATAGAAGCTACGATAAGGTGAAAAATGCAGTGATTTTTCAAATTTTAGGCCAACTTTTAGTCTCTGTTCAGATCGTCATATTAATGATCACTAACTTCTCAAGTCTCTACTAAAGTTATTTAATCATTTCTGATCACAAGAGGAACGAAGGTGACCATAAATATGGATTTTGTCTTATCTAAGTATTAATGTATTTATTTACCCCACTTCTTCGAAGTATATCAACCGGACCGATAATCTCAATTTCTTCAGATCCGTCAGCAATCAGCGCAAGACAAGTTTTCGACATTTTGAAATTTGAAACGAAGTATTTTACAAAAGATTAGAGAAAATAATGAAACTAAAATCAACCTTAACAAAGAGCGAGAATGTTATCGGAATGGATATTTTTCAGAAAATGTTCGAAAATTTATGCGTAAACACTGAGATGGGCAGGTACTCGTTAAATAGCCAGCAATCTTTAGTAAAAAATTGAAAATCAATGCGAATTGCTCATTTTCTTACGTTATGCAGTTCATGCCGATTTTGCTATAAAACTGATGCTGAAAATTGTATTAAGAATTTGACCGGATTGTGGATATAATGATTTTTACATTAATTTAACATTTACTGAAAAATACGTTTTTTATTGCCCCTTTAACTAAACAAAAAGTAACAAATTTCAATATGACTTGAAAAAATATTGTTGGGCGCATGCGCACTTACAAGTTGTCTCTATCCCACGGCTCTACTACTTATGCAGTTTTTTGTTTTTTTTTCAATAAAATTATTAAATTAATTATTACTTTGGTTCTAAACAAATTTTTAGAGGATTCTTTTCTGGAATTTGATGGTGTGGGGTACCACGATTTTTAAAATTATTTATTATTACTTGACTTTAAAACATTAGTTATTTGTGATACAAGTGTATAAAGTAGGTGATATTGATACGAGTGTTGTTTTGTATCACGCGCCTTCGATTCGGGCTACAAATCACGCTTGTAGTAATCACCTACTTAGCACAAGTGTCACATACTTTTTTTGCAACACTCTCCCATCCCACAAAAAAATTTAATCAACAGAAAATTTTTTTGGAAATGTATTTAAATTATAATACTAAAACAGCAAATTTTTCTTTAATTTTCGTTTTTTTGCTTGTTTATTTTCACCTAGCTAAGAATGGACAAAAACTTTGTTGTAATAAAGATTCAAGTAAATTGTTTCTTCTTTCCAGCCGTATCAACCACCAACTTAGATACTAGCTAAAATAGCAGCAAGGAATTATTGACTGAAAAAGGAGGAGTTTCTAGATTCCAAAAACCGACTAATTTTCTATTAATTTGCGATGTTTTCGTTCCCTTACTTACAAGCAGCTAAAGTTGATTAAAAAATTAAATTAAAAAAAAATTTGAGAATATTTTCTCATCTTTCCATAACTGCCAACTCCAGCTCTCTAGCTTGAATAGTGGCTGAGGAATAATTGAGTGAATGAGTAGTCTCTAGATTCCAAAAACCAGCCTATTTTATATTAATTAACGTATATTTTTTGTTTGTTTATTTTCAAAGAGCTAAAGATGAAAATAATTATACACAAGGAAATTATGTAAATTTTACCCTTTTTCCAACAACGTTAACCTCAATTCTCTAGCTTAAATAAAGGCTGAGGAATCATTAAGTGAAAGAAGAGAGGTTTGTTTCAAAGATACCTAAAATGTTGTGTTCAGTTGAAGTGGCAACTTAGCAATTAGTTTTTCAAAAGGTAATGGCGTATGGAATATAGAAAATATATTGTTAATTGTACGAAACAAGTTCATCTGTGGGTTTCTAAAGCTGGTCCCACACCACGCGTGTATTTGACAAATGTTATTCGGTGAATATTTGGCCCAAACATTTGCCTCGCTGCTTTGTGGCTCCTACGCTACACCACAAATATACAAACTTCAATATTTGTCATCCCTTTGATTCATGCATTATTTACCGACAACTGCCAGAACCTGAACAAATGTTTGCCGAATGTTCGGCATTGCCAAACATTCGCATTGGCATTTCTCCCACATGGTGCGCAAATGCAGACAAATGTCGGATGTTTGCCAAATACACGCGTCATGTGGGACTGGCTTAACACAACATACACAATAAATTAAGCGGGTCTCATCCGTAGACTGGAGTTCTATTCTATTAACGAATGGGAGACAATTTTTTTTTCAAGTCGTTAAGTGAAAGCTTCGAAGATTGTCTTTATTGAAGGTCAAGAATTGTTTACATTTTAAGCAAACTTGTAAAACTCTTTAAGAATTAAAGAAAATTACACCAATCCAGTAAATTAATTATTTCCTACAGTTTTGTTTATTCGAGGCTGATGGTAATTGGGCACCTACGTACTGGAAACGAACATTGTATTTCTTAGATTTTATTATTGAAGTAAAAATATTTTCTTATTTGAAAATGAAAATTCGAATGTCACCTCCGGAATTTTTATTAATCAGCTAGAAACGAATTTTTGGACAGATACAGAACACAACCCTCACTGAATAATAATATTCAAACAGAATTGTACAAATAGTGATGTGAAAAAAAGATCGATCATAGAAAAATATCGATCTTTTAGTGTTTGATCAGTGAGTTTTTTTTATCGATCTTTCTTACTTAATTGATCACTTTAATAAATTATTTTTAAATATGTTCGAAAAAATGATTGAAAATGGAAAAACTGACTATTTTTGGATTCCTCATCTCAATTGTATGATTTTGAATTCTTAATGCGTGAAAAAATTATAAAAATCTATTGACTACTCTCGATATTAGATAAACATAACGATCTGTTCAAATGTTATTGTTACAGTTCTACGTGTCGTCTGTTTCAAAAGAGAAGGTAACTTTTTCAAAGGCACAAAAAGGTGGTCTCGAATAAATGTTACTAGGTATAGTCCAATAGCGTAGCTATGATTTCTTCAAAGAGGGGCAAAAAAATTATTTGATAATTTTTTTTTGCTTGCCATTTTTGACATTTAAAAAATTTTAGAAATTTAGCATCCATGGAACCAACTGACACATATGTGTGATTAAAATTTGTACACGGGTTAGAGTAATTGCATATCCACCTGCAGTTTATAAAAAAGGTTGAAGAAAATGGAGAATAATGATAGTTTGCCAGGAAAATGGGTATTTTTGAAATAATCCAAGGGCGTAAGAGGTGCAAAGCAAGTTTTATCAAAGTAGAGACCATCTTAGGGGGTTAACAGGCATAGTGATATCACTAGGAATTTGCCACGTGAGGACTAGTCAATATACAACAGGACCATACTCAGGATTTACCACTAGAGGGGATTTTATAGGGTGAAAAAAAAGCGAGCAAAAAAAAGTTTTGTGTTTTCTGTGTTCTGGAACATTCATGTATAGAGGGCTGTTTTTGTATTTTGTGTAGATGGGGAGTTTCCAATGACTCCGATAGATATATGAGGCCTTAGCCAACATTGTAATTATTGCATAAATAATTTGAAAATTAATTTTAAATTGTAATTTTTCTATTCCCAAAACTCAACCACCTGGGAATGAGTACCCTCCTGTCCCTCTAGTTATGCCACTGATAAAAAGTGAACTCGTAAATCCCAAACATCTAGCTGTCGACACCCTTTGGAAGTTCTCTATTAAGCTGTTTGAGAAATTAATACTTGGTTCAACTGATCCTGAAATAACCATGAAACTATTACACTTCACTGAGATAAATATAGTTAACTCGATTAACTTTACTAACAACTTGAGAAAAAATAGTACTTTACTAAACTAATTAGCAGAACTAGTGATTGTTAATGAGTTGTGTAGTGGCCTCATAATCCGCAGGTGAGTGTTATAATTGCAATGAGTCGATTATTGTGAGTGACTAACTATACCCTGTTCGCGCTAAGAAGTGTGTGATATCATAAACCATATCCACACTTATCTCCTTGAAATACAATGTTTATTTACTGTACAAAATGATACTTAGCAAAGTGCATCAATACCTTTTCCACTCTCCCCAACTAACCGCAACATATATTGTGATTCTGAAATCATGCACTTCTTAGGGTGAACAATGTATAGTTGGGTATGATATTTGTTTCAATAAATCCACCAAACAGTGGTTATTGTTTATTTAATTAAATATGCAAATGCCTTTAATTAATAGAATTTTATTGAATAATTGAATAATTAGGGAGAGATAAAATATTTCGTTTATGTTGTGTAAAACAACCCTTTATACGCTGACATTGCACCACATATGTATGTGTAAACGGTGCATAAAGTAATGAAAAAAAATTCCATTGAGAAAAAACTCAATTTGTACACTAGTAAAGAAATGAAATTTTTTTTCAACTGTTCAGAATAAATTTAAAAATCTCGAACTTTGTTAACCAAAATCGATTCAATATAATAAGTCACCTCTTTTTGGTGTATGAGTTGAGAAAAATTTTTTTCTCGAATAACAACTTTGACATGAGTGTTTTATCAATATTAAAATCTCGTCTCTCTATATCATTATTCGAATAAAAACACGTCTGGTTCGATTAATTACATTACATTTGTAACCGCCGGTTATAATTAACCAATGGTAGCATAAAAAATGAGAGGAGTAAAAAAAATTCAAAAGGGAAAAAAGAGTAACAAAAGTGTTCATTAATTCAATTGGCGACGACGATAGACAAAAGTTCGCCCAATGAAAAATAATTTTTTTTTTGTTTGTAAATTCTTTTCAACTTTGCCGCGACATTACACGTCGGAGTGCAAAATCAAATTTTATCTCGATTATTTTTTTCACCCTATTCATTTTCTTCCTATTTTTTTTTTTTTTTTGTTCCCGTTTTTTAATTAAACTGAAACTTCCTTTTAATTAGTTCAGTTAATAAAAAGTAATACCGAAATGAAAGACGAGGAAAGCCGAAAAATAACACCAACAACACGATTACCTAACCACCTTTAAAATAGGAAAATGGCGAGAGGGGATTGAACGTCGTCGATATAAGTTGAATAAGTCGAAAGTTTTTATTTAAACTTCTCTTGAGGTTTAATTACCTTTTTCTTTTAAAAAGTCGTTGAAATTCGTTTAAAAACTTTCTCAAGAAGTTTTTATCACCGATCCGGTTTTCCGAGTTTTTAATCTTCTAAAATGCGATACAATTCACCAAAATATCCTGTATTCCGGTATTATAAGGGTAGGTAACGAAAAGTGAAGTTGAAAAAAAAAATTGCTCCGAGAAATGTTAGCTTGGTGTTAATGCTCTTGCAAATGAAAACTTTTAAATAGGGTTAGGTAAATTAAATTGGAAAACGAAGTTTATCAATTTTTTTTTTCTTTCTTTCAAGCGTGGTATATTTTTGTGGCACTGCTTACTCCTCATCTAAACCAACTTCACTTACCCAACAATGAAACGTTAATGGCAACGCCGAAATCAGTGCCAGAAGAAAACTTATCCTCCAATTACAAATGAGAATATTATGTTCATTTATGTTTCCTGTATGCTTGAAAAAACTTTATTACCAGTCCTTCTGGCAGGTGTGTCATAATTAATTGTAAGATAAATGACTCAGAACTGAAATTGTTACTGGAAATTTTAAGACATAATTATTTTTTAGTTTCTACTTCTCAGTATTGATATTGAAATAAAACCAATAAGTAGAATTGAGAACTAACATTCGAACAGAACAGGTTCAGAAATGTCAAACTTAAACACAGCTCTTAGTTTCTTAACGTATGACTTTTCAGAACTGACACTGAACTAAAACCTTTCAATGGAATTGAGAACTAACTTTTACCAGAACAAGTCTATAAGTAAAACATTGCATGAAAATATTCGAACCCAATTCCAGCTACCAATTTCTTGAGTTTGCGTTTTTCAGCATTGACTTAAAAACACTGAAATAAAATCGGAAACTAACCCTCCAACAAAACAATTCCAGAACTAAAACATTCAGTGAAAACTTAAGAACTTAATTACAGAAATCAGAGTGAAGAATTTGGACCAAAATTTGGAAAAAACAACATAATATATGGGGGACCAAAATTTTACAAAAATCGGTCAAGTTGAAAGGGCCCAATGGTGGAATAGAAAAAATAAACTTCAGTTTATATTAGATAAGGGTATAAAACTATATAATACAAGCTGAAGTACTCGTCTAACAGGCGGGCTAGACAATAATACCACAATATATCACCAAATATCTGACTTATTTTCTAAGTTTTCTTAATTGAGTAAGTTTGTGTGTGTGAGTGTGTGTTCATAGGTATGCGGCTTCTTTTCAATCAACACATGACAGAATCAACAATATAAATTTTAATAAAATTTTTTAATTTCAATTTTAAATATGAAAAGTAAATGGAAATAAAATTTTAAAAATATATTCATCAAATCTCCTAACTAAATTTACAATACTTTGTGACAGACAATATTTTGAACTTCTCTAGTCAATGAATAAATGAACAATCCTTTTTGAAACTAATCCTAGAAAAAGCAACATAAAGTTGTCCTTGGGAGAAACACTGATCCTTTAAGTATTTTCCTAAGTGATCGGATGTTTGACCTTGTAATTTATTTATTGAAAGAGAAAAACAAAGTTTTATAAAAAATTACAGTCGTACAAAGAAAAACGGACTATTTGCCAAACTCAGAGGTATACGTGGTATACACATTTTTGTTCCAGCATGACACCTGTTAAAATAGTAGTTTGTGATACATTCATATCCAATAAATCGATTATCAATCTTGTGCCATTGCACAGTTGTGGAGGTTGTATATTACAAATCAGTATCACCGGTACACTAACTTTTAATTTTAATTGATGTGGAGGTAATCCCGAGTCATCAATAGACTCCAAAAATTCAATAAAACAGATATTTGTTTTTTATTTATTAAATGTACTGAAAGGGTTTATTTGAATCCGTTAAAAAATTCAACAATTTTAGCTCTGTAATTTTTTTTTCTCTTCTAAACTAACCATTCGATTTGGTAAAATTTAGCAGTTGTACTTCAAAGTTTTTAGTTTTTGCTTCCCAGAAATGATGCTAACATTATAAAGTAGAACAGAGAACTAACTTTCAAAGGTTAGACTATAGGTCCATAACTAATTTGAATTCAACTAAAATTCTCAGTTGTATCAGTTTTCAGTTGTCAGAACCTTTGACAATATAATACTGGACCAGTAAAGAAATATGATTTCTAGTTAGACATGTCGGAAATAAATGGGCAACCAGAGCATAGTTTTAACTTATTTTACTTTGTATTTATGTACCGTATCCTTGTAAATTTAAGGGATCTTTTTATCAGATGTATTCTAAATTGATGAACTCAAGCAAAATGTCGAAAATACGTAGAAGGTATGTTAGGGTTACCTACTTTTTTGCCGGCATATCTTGACATTAAAACATTGGTCTTATGGAGCTTTACTGGTCCAGTGCTACATAGTCAAAAGTCAGAACAGACACCAACAGAAAAATCATTAAGTTAAATTAAGAAATAACCTTCAAAAGAACTGGTATAAAACTGAAACTTTCGAACTTAATTACAGCTCTCAGAATATAAAGATTCTGGAATGAAATTTCTCACAAAACATCTAAGGATATGCATCTATACGATGCCAAAATTTTTATTGTAAGGTATCTACCTAACTCTTAGAAACTATTGCAAGGTTCCTCGTATTAGTTACCAGATTCCTTAATTAGGTACACATGTATGGCTAGTACGAGCAAAATGGATTGAACAAGGCATGAAATTACATTTTTGCAACACCCACCCTAAACACAGACTTTTTCATGCGTATTAACTATACTGACGTGAATTAGAAAATTTTATCATTACCTTGAAAAGTGAAATTCCTCACATGCGCAGCTTGGGACTTGGTTTAATTATTAAATCACTGTCTTGGCTGCGCAAGGGCACCATGACTTTTAGAACATTATGAAATTTCTATTTCTGAATTTTGTGGAGAACTGTTTGAAAACAATCAAATGAAAAAAAGTTGTGGGATACCTTTGGCCATGGGCAAAGAATTTGCATGACAGAAGGCTGTCAACAGACTATTTGCATGTTTACAATCATGTACACATTGTACAGGGGAGCCAAACTCACTCAACACTAGCTAACGGCTCCTGTGCATCGAGTCTTTTTATACCTAGCTCCATACATGCACACAAACACACATATGCAATAAATATGTACGTACCTGTGTTAATTGACCTTTAATTAATGTGTTTGTAACCATAGCAACTGACAGAGTAGAAGAGTGTCCTTGCTTACCAACATGACTTAATCGGCGAGAAGACAGTAATTCATACTCACCTTGGAACTTGATTAGATTATTAAATTGGTCTCTTCTCTGTGCATATGCACTATGTTTTATCCAACATCATGAAATTTATACTTCTAAAAAAAATAAACTAATTATCAAGTAGGTTGCTACTTTAATTGAGCACAACATTTCAATGTGAAATAACCCTTTTTTATTTCACTCAATGATTCTTTAGCCTCTATTTGAGCTATAAAGCTAGGGTTAATGTTATTGGAAAGAGGATAAAATTTCTGAAATTTCTTTATAATTTTCTAATTATCTTGAGCTGTTTGAAAATAAACATACGAAAAAAACCCTAGTGAATGGAAAATTGCTTATTTTTTGGAATCTACAAACCTCTCCTATTGCAATCAATAATTCTTTACTTGCTATTTAAGCTAGAAAGCTAGAAAGCTAGAGTTGGAGCTGCTGGAAAGAAGGTAAAGTTTACTTATCAGTAATCCATCATAGATTTTACTCAACAATAGGTGGCTACTTGAAAATAAACGAACGATAAAATTTAAATTAAAGGAAAATTTACAGTTTTTGTATTGATTTAATAAGAACAATTAAAACAATAGTTTTTTCGTTAAATTTTTTTAAGGGGAAGGTGTTGCAAAAAATAGCAGGTATGTGACATTTTTGCGAAGTAGATGATTGCTACTCTTGTGATTTACATCACTTGCCTTCGGCTCGTGCTGCAAGGATCAAACTCGTATTAAAATCACGTACTTTACGTACTGGTACCGCAAATAACTATTTGTCCCTTCGTTGCAAAAGTAATATTGTGAAAGCAAAGCTATGTAGAATAATATGCTGCACCTTGAAAACTTTCTACTGCACTTCGAAAAATGCGTAGGTACCTAGTTATATTATTCCTATAATCAATAATTATTATTAAAGAAAGAAAAACAAAATTATTTCTTTTATGAATTTTAACACATCTTAACAAAACCCAAGTTTCCATCCCTGAATGTGTGAGACCAAGACCAAGATTAACGCTACCATGGTCTTGATTCATAAATCTGCTCATCACTAGTCACATCTAAGCAAATACTAGCAACCAGTTCACCTTATTTATACCAATCATAAATTTCTGGTAGCCAGTTGAGATAATTATATGGAAATGTTCATGTTGGGTACTAATAAACTTTTATTTTTATTTAAGCTTCTTCTAGAGTCTAGCCAACGAAATTTGACATGGTCTTTGAAGAACGAAAATCATTTTCACATTGATATAAAAACACAATATTAAATATTTATCAGTAAACATATATTTTATGACGTCGTGTAATTTATAGAAAATGTAAAGCACTGGGTGATCATTTATCTGGCGTTATTATAATCTCCCGCAGGAGGTATTTGTTCGAGTAAATTAGCCTCTAAGATAACTGAGCCGAGTGACCGTCAGCTCTGTTCGCAACTTCTCACCTTATGACCATTGCATATAAAGACTTGTAGATAACATGCAGCAGAATATTTCATTAATTTTTCAATATTGGTGACGTTAATTTCACTTGCAGATACCAGTACCGGAGACCATGCTGAACGTATCCAATATTAACGTAGCACCATAGGCTAGCCTATTGGTATGTACATAAATTCTTTCCATTTAAATTTTTTTTTTCCTCTCCACTATGCCTATCGTCAGCCTTTAAAATAAATCAAAAAATAAATATAACAAAGTTTTCAACACATTCCACCAATTTCATCTTGAATCCACAAACGAAGCACCCATCTGTGAGAGCTTAGAATATCGCATAAGACGTATAGTTTTCTTTCTAATAATATTCCAGTAATTAAGAAAATTACGCTATAATTTGTACGTAAAATATGTATCGTCGAGTTCGTCTCTCCTCGAGTGGGAGACAAGTAAATTATTCTTTTTTTTTTTCTAAATTATTTTTTTCTGCCTTTAAATTTGATATTTATGACGTTTGTCTACGCATAACTAATGATAGGTGGAGTGTTAGCGCACATTTAGCTATTAATTTGATCGAAAAAAATTTCTCATATATTCTTCTCAGTTTATAAAAATGCATACATAAGATAAATGAAGGTCCCTTTTTATGCCCTGCCAACGATTTATAAAACCCTTATTTATGGTTTGGTTTTTTTTCTTCTTGGTAAGAATTACTGTCTATATACCTACCCACAGTAATACTATATGCCGAAAACATACTTTCACATAACACACGTTTTATCAAAATCTTCGTATATACGCAGATTAAATTACAGAGTATTTTGAACTTTGTCATTTTTTATTTTTATGAGGTAATAAAAATTTGTTTTTAACGAAACAAAGGTTAAATTTATGAGACAGATCGAGTAATTCTGTTCTATGGTGTGTGGATTTAAGGATTGGTGAGTGAACGGTCTAAGTGTTAACGACATTCCATATACATGTGGAGAGAGAGAGAGACAGAGACAAAGACAGAGAGAGAAAAAAAATTATATCAAATTAACAACCGTTCGATCGATTAATATTATTCATGAATACGTATTTCTACTTTATTAATATGATGAATCTAATAGCAGTCTGTTAATTTTTTTTTTTTTTTTTTTTAGGAATCCGGTATCGAATCCAAAAATACGAAGAAGAGCTAATAAAGGATTAAAGATGAGAATAGATCGTGGACTAAGAACGTAGGCATACCTATAGCAGCTGAAGAATCAGACGTTGTTACTCTATTGTTACTGTATAGGTATTTAAATAAGTAGAATGCATGAGACAGATCCCATCCATTACTTTTTAATTGTCAAAGGACTGATTAACTCTTCTACTTTAACCTCACGTAATATCATCTTGTTCTCTGGACGAAAACAAGTTTATCTCTGATTTTCTAAAGAAGATGGGCAATTATTATATTTCCAAGTTGTGTGAATTTCTATATGCTGATATCTTCATTCTCACAAGAAAGTATAAACATAATTATTAATTTGGCAGCGTAACACTGCGGTTCTCCAAAAATCAAAGCTCAACCTGTTTTGTGCAGACTGCAAACAGCTAACAAATGATTGAAATTATTTCACTAGCCAACCTCTCCTCTTCTCTTACCCTTCATAACGATTTTCTCCATCTTTAACTGCCTTACCAAAAATTTTGAAAATCCCTCTCAAAATATAATTCAACCCCATCCCACAAAATGTTTTTCTGCACTCACGCCTGTCTCAACTCTTCCTACAAATGTATGTTATGTATTTTAAGGGCCAAATGAAAGCAGAAACCTTTGTTACAATTAATTACTCGATCAGTTTTACACTATTTTTGATTACATTGATTCCCAATCTTCGATGGATGCTCCTTTGGCTGCCCACAGTTTAATAACTTTGTGCTTTTCAAACCTCTCATTACCGCTCTGGTATTCTTCTGGGTTCAACATATCGTAAGTTCTTTCAATAATGGCTGTTATAATGGGGAAAAATTTTAAGTTAGGCATCACGCTTAAGTCACCCTGGATTTATCACCGGTTTGTAGAGGGCTGTGCCCTCAGTTTGACAATCATTGACACATAACACACAAAAATTTCAGTCTGCAAGGAACTAGGAACTCAGTGAAGGAGATGGAAAGGCTGTCGAAGGTATCGAGCTCGGAAGGGCCAAATTTTGAAATAAATATAAATTTTCAAGTTGATGTTTGAAGAAGGCGGCAGGGCCGATACATGAGGAGAGATGTTTAGGGGTCAAATATCCCAAGGCTAAACAAAAACACAAACATATTGTATGTTCAAGAACACAAAAAAAAAAAAAAAAAAACGCATAAAAATTTTATTTTGTTCACTTAATTTGCGAAATAGTTTTCTCAATTTCTAACCCACTACCGGAAGTAAATTCTGCAACTCGAACTAAGTGATTCCATATGTTTTTTCTGCTTGGGTCCAAAATTTGTCTCTAAGGCCCTGCAAGGAGCAAAGAAGAAACTGTATTCTATTTACATGATTTCATCAAAATATCATACTTGTGGAAACAAAAGATTGCCCACCAACCGTTGAATTCCATAACTCGTTACACATTACCTTGATAATTTTAACTCATTTTTTTTTTTTTTAAAAACATAAATTTCTTGTGAAATTATATAATTGACTTTGACAGTTGCTGGCTCACAATGGGTTACAGAACTCTACCTCAATGATGATTATCTGCACATTCAATTATTTCAAAAGGTCAAACTGGGGAGTGGGCGAAATATTTGCGCACTAAATGCAGATGATTACAATGGAAAGACTTGCAACTTTTTATAACAAAATCTGTCCAGTGCATTTTCAAGAAACAATAGATTAAATGGATGAGAATATGCAGATAGTAATGAGGAGTAGAAGTGGTCTTGTCAAGATCGAAACCAAGGCCAAGACCAACATTAAGTCCGAAACTGCATAAGTGATTCTAAACAAGACAAGATTAAAATCAAGACTATAAGAATGCAAGATCAGAGCAAGATAAAGACTGAGGATTGAGAAAGAAAAACCAAGATCAAGGTCATGACCAAGACCAAGACTGAATAAGTGATCCTAAACAAGACAAGATCACACGATCAAGACCAAGAGCGTGTTAGCAATACCAAGATTGTGCTTAGCAGACCGAGACCAATTTTAGTCATCATCTGAAGGTAACTAAGCTTTCGGATGGCACAGTTTTGTGATTAAATTAGAATGAGGTTAGCTGACTACCAATCATTGTACGAGTGCAAAGTGTAAAAAGTATTTTTGGAAAAAGGCTCAGGTAAATTTTGCTGAGCTAGTACACGTTAAATCCGCCACTCGACTCGTACCACGAAAAATTAAATTTGAAGTAACCACTGACCATAATTAGTGAACAGAGCTATCAAACACACCCATTCACTATACTTACATCAGCAACCACCAACCATGGCCACTGACCAGTAACGTACCCATAGGATGGGCTCGTCGGGCTGAATGCCTACCTAGAACTAAAGCCCAAAAAATAAAAAATAAAATATTCAATTTAGATTCGAGAATGTATAAAGGTCAAATTGAAAAATCGTGTTCCAATTTTCCACGCTTATCAACACGCGGTGTCAGTGTGAATAGTATGATTGATGATTGAGGGAGAGAGGGTGGCGCGTTTGGACAGGGGAGCAGAGTGGAGCAGGAGTCAAATAAAGCGGAAATTTAATTTTTCTATGAAACCTTTTCAGCCCCCTCCAGAAAAAATCCCGGTCACGCCCCTGTCACTGACCTCCGTACCCCTAAAAATATATAAATTAGCTTGAATCGTAAAAAGTAGGCCTACGTATAGGGAAAATTGTTGGATAATTGAAAAAAGTTTCTCCATTGATTACCAGGCCATAAAATTTTAATATTAGACAGTTACAGGAGACAAAGCATATTCATAATATTCAGCAATTTTATATCCTCAAGAACTCTTCACTATATTAGTTTATGGTCAATAGGCCTACGCATTCAGATGTACAGACTGTACTTCAGATGAGTAATTTCATCACATATTAGTTTCGTTTTCGGTGCATAATAGTTTTGATTTTTCAAACTTCCTTTCGGTCAGCACCGAAAAGAGCAAACTGTCAAAAAAAGAACACCTCGTCAAAAAGGGTAAAGAAAGCAGTCTGTAAGTAGATAATATTTGTTTCGCTATATGTACACCCAAAAACACCACTTTTAACATCAATGATACAATCAGAAATGGGTGAATTTTTGTTTCACTCAATACGGCGTAGAAAGGGAAATTATAATTATTGAATGGTTGATTGGTTTTTACTCTTCTCGTTGATCTGAAACAAACTGAAATCTGAATTTACCTTTTAGGTAAGTATGTTACAACCTTAATATTCATGAGCCTTTCACTTATTAAAGTTAAAAATAATGTAATTGAAAAATTAAAAGTAGGGTAAGGGTCGAAAATTGCTTTCAGTGGTCTCAAAAGAAACAAATTTTTCTATCTGTGACTGACTGAATGGCTCACTGTGGCTCAGCTAGTGTTCGCTCCCCCTTGGCAACGAGGTTGCATCAATTTTTACACGACATGAGTCAATATTTTTCGTATCATTTCTTAAAAAATACATCTTTCTGATCATCCTGAGGCAACAGCATTCTCTTGTTTAAAAAAATAGGAAAATAGTTCAAATGTAATGACGTTGATACTATTAATTTCAGTTTTTGGAGCTAAAATTTTCCTTGGATTGTGAAACTAAAAAGTACTTACTCCCACCCTCTGAATATTTCATAATATTGAAATTAATAATCGACGATTTTCATAGAAAACTTACTTTAAATAATATCATCATATATATCTTAATGAGAAAATAATTATTAGTGTTTCATCCACAATTGATTTTATTTTATTCCTTAGTTCCCATATTTTGGCTCTTTTTATCCCTTCTTTCAAAATTTTGTCAATGAGGCAAGAGCCCCAATCTAGCCCATCATTGTAGCATGTACGGCATATTTCCGTTACTTTCTCTATTATTATTAATTTTTTGTCTTTCATTATTTTTATTTCTGCCTTTCCTGTGCTCACGTTAGAAAAACGGAAGTACCTACTGGTGGCTGCCTATTAACTTGACCACCATTTTTTCTTCTCACCTTAAGCTCTCGACTTTTAAATTCATCTTTTGGCACTCTCGTTTTGGATGTCATTGTCTACAACCTGGTTCTTTTTCATTGATTTTAAATTTGTTTTTTATTCTCGATTAACTTCAAAACGAAGTCATTAAATTAATTTTTCCTGTTCTCTTGAAAGTGGTCAAGTTCGTAGTTATTACATCAAATAGCATGTCAGGACCACCATTTTCTACATATTCTTGTCTACAATTAAAGATTATTTCTTTCCTTTAAACATACATTAAAACATTTTTCGCTTGATATTAACGTGAATATATCCAATATGCGCTTAGTTCCTGTCTGTTTTTATTTTTCCAATATATAATAATAATGTTCTCCAAAATGTGTTAATTTCCTTTTTGAGTCTCTTCAAGTGTAAGTATATGTGTGAGGTAAATATTGTAAATATCTGTGCCTTCGATCCCGTTTAATTTGATTGTTTCGGATGTGAAATAAAGTTTAAGTTCAGATAAACCTTTTTACTTTTGACCTGTTGCACTACTGTATTATGCATTTCTAGTTGACTTTTGCACACTACACCATCGCTGCGCCCACGAAACACACACAAAAAATTATTAATAAAAACACACGTACCTAAAAAATGATAAAACGAAGTCATTTGGTACCTGCTAGGGAGAAAAAAAATTATTCAGCTGACAAATCCGATTGAATTATCAAGTAAACTATTGAAAATAATACCGATAGTATTGATAGTTTTCGATATGTATTTTCAATATGTATTTTCGATATTCTGGAACCTCTAATCACACGATCACATTTTTATTTTCAGAATTGAATGATAATCGCCACAACCTGGACTAATTATTTTTTTCGTATTCACACAACCAAATTTAAACCCACACTCTGTTGTTTCACTTCAAAATAAAATCTATTTTAGGGTGATAATATTGTAGAAAAAGAGAGAAAATGTATGCCCACACACACACACACACGCACACACACACACACACACACACACACACACTATATTGTATAAATTTCATTAGACCATTAGACAAAACACTCGTTCGTTAATTAATTTCTTCACGGTACAAATGAAAAAAACAACAACAGTTACTCACACAATTTTCCTATCAATTTAAAATATCCAAAAATACATAGTGCGACTGCTTATATAGGTGGGTACTACACTTCTCTCTATGCGCGAGATGGATGTCTGCACCAACTTCGTCGTCGATTTTACACGATGATGCATATCTTAAAATGAATTTTTTTCCAGCGATATGGTTAACAAAATTGTAAGTATATTTCGGGGCGGTAGGATCTTTTACAGCTATACTATATTTTCAATACATAATGTGTATGGTGTCTGCGGAGACAAAAGACCTTGTTGTTGTTGTTGTAGTATAGATATATATAAGTGCACATATCGTATACCTATTATATAAAATAATATTAAAACAATTTTTTTTTTTTTCGAATTGATCAATGATAACACGAATCCTCGTTTAAAAATCTATAAATCTATCATTGTCATTTTTTTTTCTATTAGAGGTCGGTGACTCTCGTTAACACCTATCCGTTTTTTTTTTGTTTTTTTTTTTTTTGGGTGGAACATTGTTTAGCATATACTTAGAGAGATGTACGAGTTCCAGTTCGTTATATTTTCAAGTACCTAATTCCATCGGACACAGAAGCGGTAAAATCGCAGCTAATAATTTGGTTAAACGTTTTAATTTTTTTTTTTTGAACTTTTTTTGCTGCTTAAGGTTTAACGTTAGTCGTTGATTTTTTGACAAGAGTCGAGAGAGCATCATCTCAAAAAGAAGAATAAATTTATTTAAAGAGGCTGGCTTCTTCTCCGTGGTTTTCTTTCGTACAGTTTGTGCAACCCTCTCCTTCTCTCTCTCTCTCTCTCTCTCTCTCTCTCTCTCTCTCTCTCTCTCTCTCTGTCTTTCCTCTTGGTATATATCTACTTGGAAGAGCCAACGTCAACCAAACACAATAGAGATTATGATGTCTTCATTATGGTTTACACCCCGCAAACTCCTCCAGTCGTCATACTCCAGTGGGTTCCGTTCTTACTGATTCTTGTTACCCGTTTTGTTATTTTGCATAATGACATTATTATATTTCCACTTATTCTTTTTCATTTTTTTTTCGTAAATGTTGAAAATTTTTCGTCTTTCTCTCTCTCTGGAGAATTAGCTACGGTGTTGGAGTTACATCTTCGGTTGTTTTTTTTTTTTCATTTTATCATTTTTGTTTTATTTTATTCCGAACGTATATAATTTTACATACACACACACACGCACGCGCACACACACACGCATACACACGCATACACACGCGCGCGCACACACACACACATACACACACACACACACACAGCCAACAATAGAGTTCTATTCTTTTCTTTCTAGAAATTTTTGGGGCTCTAATGATGCTCGATTGTGACAATTTTTCAAAGACTACGTTTACTTGCACACAATATAAGAATAAGTATAGCCTGCATGGCAAAAAAAAAAAAAAAAAGAAATGTTTTTGTTGTAAGTTCAGTACTTGTATACTGGTATAACGACGACGTATTGGACTGAATTAGGTTGAAGAAAAATAGTGCACGGATGTCGAGTCGAATAAATGGGTAATTGTGTTCGTTGACACCTAATTACGTAATTAGCGTCCTCCTCTTCCCAATATAAAGTAAAATGTGGAAAATATACTATACATGTCGAACGATATAGTTTTTGGTTTCTTTTCGGATTTGTAGGAAGTGTAGCATTGTTCTTGATTACACGATGGAACTTGCGTGGAATACTATTCTTTTTTTGTGGAGTCGTTCGAACCATTATACCAACACCAGCTTTGATATACACCACTAATGAGACCCAGACTTTGTACTAAATTGTCCGCTACCGAGTTTCGTTAGTGGTGTGAGAAAATAATGAACGCAGAACGCAACAGCCATAACTATATAAATGGATCTATCAATTTTTTTTTTTTTTTTTTGCTGTCTTCACCTACTTACCAGTATTGTAAACGACCGCATTTGTATGTGGTCTTTGTTGGCTCTTCGAACTTGTATTTTGGTAGGCTAAGAACAGAGATCTTGTAAACCAAGAAAACTGAAAAGGAAAATAGTTATCTGTGATACCAGCGCGTAAAGTGGGTGATTTTGATACGAGTGTGATCTTTGCATCAGGAACCGAAGGCAAATGATACCAGCCACACAAATCGAAGGTAACTGATGTACCCAAGTTTCTAACCCAACCATGTGAGTACGTTCTGATGGAAAGTTGTATATTCTAAAGAAATCAACCTTATTCGTATCACTAGCCCTGTGTGTCCTATCACTTCCTTTTCATTAAAAAATTTTTCAAATTATTCTTTTTAAAATAAATTTTTTGAGTTCTTACCTTTCACGCAGAACTGATATTGGTACCGATCGAACTAAAACAATAAGATTGAACGAAGATCTACCAAAATTTTGACAGAACTTTTCCCAATTAGTACTTAACGTTTTCCTACTTGACACTTCTGTGCCACTAGAAGCAATGAAAGTTTCTCTGCTTAGAAACTTTTTGTTTTTTCATCTTAATTTTCGGCATTATTTTTATAAAGAGTTTGAAGAGAAATTAACTTAGGGATTGCCAAAAACAAAAAAATTTCCGTAGATAACGACCTCAATGTTGTCTTACAGGGGGGCTTCAAAGGTCTAAAACTCTAATTTGCCAGTCCACTAGAAGGCATTTTCGAAGAAAGGTCAAAGAATTTAATAGCATTGCTGTGGATTTTATTTAGAAAAATATATTTTTTTAAATTTCTCCAGTAAAATCTACACGGAGTCAATAAATAATTTTTTCAAAAAATATAACGGATTCACAATGAAAAAAAAAAAAAAAAATTCGCTAAAAAGTGAAAAATAATTTTTTTTTTAAATTTCTCCACCAATATCTAAGGCTAAAGACTGCAATTATTAAAGTCATTCCTTTAAAAAGCAAGATCTTGCTGGAGTAGTTTTAAAAGAACTATTTTGCTCTTTTTAGTGCATTTTTTATTGTTTTTTTTAAATCTGCTCTATTTCTTGAAAAAAGTAATTTCTTTACCATAATGCTTTTTCATTTTATTTTAATTCTCGTAGATTTTACTAGAGAAATTTAAAAAAAATTATATTTCACTTTCTAGAGCTTTTTTCTCTTTTTTTTTTTATCGAAACATTCTTATTACTTTTTGTTTTTATCATTAGCAACAACATTATTTTAAAACTAAAAGTTTTTATTTAAAGATAACTCAAAAACTGTTTCATAAATTCCAAAAAACATTTAATACGACCCCAAGGGATCATTCTCCATCATTTAGAAAAAAGTTCATCCAAATCGGTGTTTTAACTGCAAAGATATTCTGGAACAAACTTAAAAAAATATATTTATACATATATATGATCCAATAAAGGCGTCGGGAAGAAAGAAAACGACAAAAATCAACCAAAAAATAGTTAAAAACAGTAACATATAGCTAATTGTCGATGTCATAGGAATTTAGAACAAATTTTTATTAAAATGTGACAAACTATGAAAATGACTGAAAACCCCAGAAAAAACTGCCATCCTATACCCCTTCATTGTCCCACCTAATCACAAACAAATTTTACCTCGGCAAGCCACAACTGCCGTGTCTATTTAAAGTACCAATTTTCCCTCCCATCGTCATTCTCTTTCACTCTCGCACACTCTTTCTCTCTCTCTCACTCTCTCTATATCACACACACACACAAACTTTTACGACTACCCATCTTTGCTGACAGCTTAATTAATTTATAATTCACATTTATAATCACGAAGCGGATATAACTTTTTTTTCCATTTTTATCAATCAATAACTTTTATTTTACGACTAAAATTGAATAAAAAAAAAAGAATAAGAGTAAAAAATAATGTATCTCATTTAACAGTTAAATAAATTAATTCTCACCCAGTGGAAACAGTTTTTTCTTATGGTAGTTTTTTTTTTTTTAGTCATATATAATCATATTCTAAACTATCCATCTTTTTCCTGTTGGACGAATAAATTTATGATACGTTATCGTATTTATTACATCTTCCCATTCGTCATCCAGCAACTGGATTTTTTTGGGAAAGGTGCGAAATCTAAATCAAATATTAACGACTAGATACACTTTTTTTTATCAAAAATTTTGCTTCATTATTTTTTCTTCGTTTCTACAGCCAAAATACAAACACATTTCTCCAAATACTCGAATAAGTATTTACAACAAAGTAATTTGAAATAAATAAATAAATGTATCCATGTATAGCTGTATAGCTGTATCGTATTGGTGCTGGCTTCTTCACTTTTTATTTTATTTTATTTTATTAACTAATTAATTTATATTTATATTTACTTATTTCTAATATCTATGCGGAATACCTTGTCATGAAAAGATATTCTCACCAGAAGGTAATCAACAGATATTGCTTGTTCTGCCACTTCATATGTAAATCTAAGGGTAAGCCAAAACTTGGGAGAACACTGGCAATAAGGTAATATTTACGTAAGGTTGTGTGAACAGATCGGTGCATAATTTCTTGTTTTGATAAGAAACAGTGGACCAGTTCGTGTATGGAGTTGTGATGTCATCGTTATTGTTGAGATTGGTCACAGTTTGGTACTTGTACATTACTTGTATGTATGTGCAAGTAATTATGATCAAACGTAATTTGTGCAATGTGTTTAACATCATAAAGATGATTATTTTCCAGCCTTGCAGCAGTGACTGTCATTGAGGGGTTTGATGCCCGTTACCTCATGCGAGTAATGTTCCCACACATATAATTTGTATTCTATGATAATGTGTGAGGTAATAGTATACATTGAAGTGTAGATTAGTTTTTTTATTATTATAATATTAATTTTTTTTTATTTGTTCGTTTATTGTCGTGACACTCCGGGTTTAGGTTTCAAAAGAAATTAATTTACGAATGAAGAAAGCTGCTTATTTGGAGACAATCAGTGTGAGACAAAACAATAATAAAAAATTGTGTGATTTTTTTAGCTTCTTACACATTTTAAGATAGGTAATAGACTTGAAATAAAATTATCTAACGGATTAGTTTGACTTAATTTTCTGGTTCATAATTCAATAACCAAGTATATATGTGCCATCAAAAACACACCTTTGCACATTCCCACAAACACAAAAGCTGATTAAAATAAGAATAAATTATATTTAATTTTGGAGGAAAAAATATAAATATTATTACAATATCAATCTGTTGGTTAAATTACAATGAAACAGTTGGAATCCAAATTTATTGATACATATAATTAACTCCTATGCAAGAACAACAACAGCAACATACCAACATATTTTGCAATGGTTACACTCCATTCAAAGTTAATGTAATATAATCGTGATATTTTCTTTCAGAGTTTTCATGAGCTCTATGAGAGGCTGATCTAGGTTAAACTTTTTAGGGTGTTCTATTTGAAACAAGTGAGGCATAGTTTGTATACCATCAATATTTTAAATTGTCTAGTATAGTTTTCAATAGTTTTCAGGGGAATAATTCTGATGTTTGAACTTGCTGAATTTAGTACAGATTCTGAATTTAGTAAAAACTCCAAATTTAGTATAAAGTCTGAATCTAGAACATTGTTTGAATTTCATAAAAACTCTAGATTTAGCAGAGTCTGAATTTAGTACAATGTCTTAATTTAGTGCAAAGTCTAAATTTAGTACAAAGTCTGAATTTAGTATAAAGTCTGAATTTAGTGCAAAGTCTGAATTTAGTACAAAGTTTGAATTTGGTAAAAAGTATAAATTTAGTACAAGGTCTGAATTGAGTACAAAGTCAGAATTTTGGACAAAGTCTGAATTTAGTACAAAGTCTGAAATTAGTACAAAGTCTGAATTTAGTACAAAGTCTAGATTTAGTACAAAATCTGAATTTAGTACGAAGTGTGAACTTAGTACTAAGTCTGAATGTAGTACAAAGTCTGAATGTAGTAGAATGTCTGAATTTAATACATGGTCTGAATATAGTGCAAACTATCTAACATTAACTTGTGTAGTCTTCCCATCATACTTATACTCTTTTTCATTTTATACTTGTGGCAGTTTTTTTTTTCTTATGCTATTTTCGTATAACTTTCATACTTTCCATCACTCTTTTACAAGCTTAAATCAACAATATTTGAATACTGATTTATTTCCCATTTCAGTAGGGACTGATATATTGTTCCTTTGATCAATAAATACCTATTTTATTCAGTGTACCGTCTTATTCATTGATGTATCCTGAATATTCAGATAGGTATCTAGATTTACAGACGTCCAGAAAATATTAATAATTCTACCCCTTATTCACATTCGAATGTCTGCTATTTAGATGCTACATACCTTATGATATTGTATTAGGAATAACTCTTTCTTCAATATAAGTGTGAAACTTATAAAATGATGAATTTATTTGGAAAAGAGCTGACTATTTATTGTTCACTCGAGCTGAGTACTTGAAAATATCTTTATCTTATCATTAAAAATAAATTTATTCACAGAAAATCACTGTGGGGACTCAACGTTATGAGGCAAAGGGGCTTGGACCCCTTGACGACAGTCGCCGCCCTAAAGGGCAGGCAAATAATCGTCCTTGTGACGTTAAACACACTAAATACGTTTGATCGTAATTACCTGCAAGTACATGCAGGTAATGTACGAGTACCGAATTGTGACACAATGAAACAATGTCGCAATCCGTACATGAACCGGTCAGCCATCTCTTATCACAGTAGGGGATGATGCGACCTGGCCGCCCTCATAGACGTACGTATATTCTTACATACATGTCTTAGTGTGCGTGTAAATAAGCCGTATATAAACCACCCAAATTGGCTCTAAAATCGCCAGTGTTTGGTCTGGTTCTGGCTTACTAAGTACAAAGTGTCTGAACACGCTTAAATTCTGTTGAATTTCCTTCTGGTGAGAATATCTCTCACGACAAAGTATTCCACAATCACTGATGAAAAAATTATGATTACATAATTTCTGGCAACGTGAAATATTGAAAAAATCGCACAATTCTGTAATATGTTTTAAGCAAAATCCCATTGTGTGTTGATTGAATGTTGTTATTTCTCTTTGATGAAGGGAAAGGTGGTCTTGATGTAACGAATTATTTTCATTCACTGTAATTCATTACAATCAATCTTACACGCTGTGTAAATATCACCCTTCATCACATGTACCTATTAAGCTATTTTCACATGCTAAATTTCTTTTACCAAATAGGTAAAGTACTAATTCGGTGAATTTACCGAATGATCAAATGGAGAGCATTCACATGTTAAATTAACCTACGTATCACCCGTCCAGTGTATTTTGGATACCTTCTAGATTCATTAAATCGGTACTTCAGCCTAATAATTAAGTTAAAAAAAAAGTAACAAGTGAAAGTAGCTAGCACGCATGTATGTGGATATATTCTTAACGCCACTTGGGAATGTTACTATGTTCATCTCTCTCCCACAGTATCATTGACTCTGCTATGCAACTTCCTTGGCACGTGGCTACACTAAAGCCTGGTTCACACTTGACTGCTTTGTATCCTACTGGTCAACTACTTTGGATACTATTCTCTTAGCAGTTGAATTCACTACGCCACTTCAACCATTTAAAATCAACGTAAACTTGGCAGTTTGCCAGCAGAAATTTCATTGAGATTCGTATGGGACTATTCGACAATTAAATTTAACTTTAGATGCCTAAAATGGCATAGTGACTTCAACTGATAACAGAATAGTGCCCCAAGTAACTGGATAGTAGCTAGAAAATTAGCCAAGTGTGAATCGGGTTTAAGACACGAGCGGATATTCAAATATGCCCAAATATATTTATAAAAACAAAAACGAACATTCATATTTTAATGATGTTATATAAGAACTAGATACTTATCACATATCATCCTATTTTCTTTAGATCCACTCTAAATTACTTAAAAGTATTTATCTGCTTGCAAATTCGTCATTAATTTTGTTGGTCCAAATGTACTGGATGATAATTTTTTTTATAACCAACTAACGTAAAGGGACTCAATTTTATGAGTCTGCAATGTGTAATAATCAAATGTTACTCGAGGTCTATCAAAGGTTTACTATAATTTTTCAAATTGAGTTTCTAATCAATCATTTCATGTTGAAAGTTGCTGTCACACCCAAGTAGGACGATTTACACCCTTTATTTTTTTGCAAGGGAAGACTGACGGATGAAAGGCTTAAAGCCTCCTTCCAAGAAAATAAAATCGTTGGTGTACCCACTGATGAAAAATTACCACAGAAGTGGTCCACTTTCCGAACAAACTGCTCCAATAATCATTCACATATTGAAAACATTAATTAGGTACCTACCTACCTTATTTAGGTTTGAAAACATTTCAATTTTTCCAAGTATAGAGTGGACAGATCTTATAAACGTATTTTAGTGTTTAGACGAAACCATAAAATAAAAAAAATCGTGCATCGTCGGTCAAAACGAAAAGGAAAAATAGAAGATAATAATAATTATTTGTTAGCGTGAATTCTGGCAATGTATCAAAATGATTTCTGCCGGTGTAAAAAGCGGCCATGGAGTGTGGACCCCCCACTGAGGTGAATAAACCACCATATAGTTTTTCCTTTTTAGTTTTGATTTATTTGTGTATTTATGTTGATTAAAGAAGAAAAAAAAATAGAAGAAAAGAAGAAGAGAAGAAAAAAAAATAGAAGAAAAGAAGAAGAGAAGAAAAAAAAGATCTTGGTTGCTCTCTAAAGCCTATTTTACTAATTTGTGAGCGGCTAACTCCCTTTTAATTGATTTCGTTGAGTAAAGATGCACGGAGTTCGGTACTTTTCTCTCTTAGTTTTCGCCTCCTTTCCTCTCGCCGTATAAAACTTACTTTATATTTTCTCATTTTTTATAATTTAAAAATATTAATTTAACAAGGAGAAGAGCTATAAATAAAAGTGAGAAAAGAAGAAGCAGAAAAAAAAAAATGAAATAATTAATTGTTAAAATTTTCGAGTCCGCCCTATTATTACTGTCACTTTCGCCATAAAAATGTATAATTTCGATGAAATTCTAATGGCGTGAAAGTTGTGTAATTTTTGTCGGGTGTCACCACTTAATCACATTTTGCTGATTTGGCGTCGTTAATTAGGGAGATGTCTCGTGGAGGCCGAATCGTTTAATCCTCCCACCCACGACGTCGAAAAAATTTGACTTACTTGTTTCTTTTTCTGGCTCGGTGGCGAGAGATTTCTATGAAAATTTAAAAAATATGTTTCATCGATTCTGATAGGTGTCATAAGTTCGTCTCGTTTTCAACATTTTTATATAGTTCCTTTTAGCAAAAGTAAACGGATTTTGTAGAGAGGACTAAGCAACCTCCACCAAAAAAGTCATAAACATTTTTTACATAGAAATCTTATTGACCCATTTGTTTTCAATTTTTTAGTAAAAAAATGTTTGTGAAATGTTGAGAAAATGGCGAGGGCTCCGCCTAGTTTCATTTTTAATACTTCAGTTAAAAGTAATAGGGCTAAATACTGGTAACTCCAAGGGGCCTACAGGCCCACAGCCTTTCAAATAAAAAAAAAATCATCTTTAATCCATCAGGTGCTTGGGTTTAAATATTAAATTTTTATTTAAAAATCCACCTGACCTTCCTTTCCAGTATGTCTCACCCTACTGAAAAAAAAATTAAATTGAAAACCACCACTAACCTATATTTTATGAAAGGAAGAAACTACTACAAGGAAAATAATAAATTTTAATTTTAAATCGCCACCGACACTCATCCTCAGAATTTCACATTCAGCTCTTGAATCTGTCCACTCTCACCTCTTTGCTGATGGCCTGAAGCCTACTGCTGAGGCTTCATCACTGTTGTCGACATAAAATAACTTATACCTGTAATGGCCAAAAGAGGTTGTAATGTACCTAATTAGAACTACTTTCAGTGTTACACCATACACGAGATATTGAACACTGGACAAGCATTAATATCTCTATAATAATTAAAATATTCAATTTATCATCCACAACTATCGTGGACCTTAACATATTTAAGAGACTCAATAATATTTAAAACACAAGTTTGAATTAACACTTTTAATAAAATAATAAATTGTACGATAACAGTACATCAATTAATACATTGATATTATATAATAAATTTAACATATGGATTTACAACCCTTCAGACAAAACTGTCTATTCACTAGTAGCTCTGTAAGAGAGGTTCTAGGTACTAAGAAGTTACTGTCTAGGAACTGTGTCTTATTCCTTCAAATCGGGGGTTTATATACTTATTCGGGGTATGTAAGTGTACATATTGGATAGGCTAGGTGAAGTAGGGTATTGTTATTATAGGGTTGTGCTGACTCGCGATATACTCGAGGGACAGGCACAATTAGGTCATGAATATACAGACATTATATCTATATTCATAAAATCAAATACAGGTAATTTAGTGGTTGTTTATAAAGAGTTATAGAATGTTTTGTTGTTGATGAATACCTACATTTTTGGTATTCGAAAACGTGTAGACGAATATGTTCGTCATATCTAAAAATAGACGAAAATATACGTTACAATACCCTCTTAAAATTTTTCATATTTTTCCTTTTTTTTTTTTTTAATTCCAGTTTAATCGTTTTGATCATGATTATTGAATCCATACAATCCTAGTGTAAAACTACACAAACATTCAAACAGATCATGAAGTGAAAAATGAAAAAATATTTCAGGGGAGTTGTAAGATACGAGATTAGTGGTGTGGTTAAGGTGTTACAATTTTCGAAGACGAAAGAACCATTTATTCGCCAGAATCCAACAATGTTGAAAAAGATGGCACGTTTTTCATTATAGTGGGAGAAGCAAATTATAAGGATAATTAGTACATCTCGGTGGGGGGGGAACCAATATGTAATAATACGTGCAAATTTCTTAATAGAACCGCAATAAATAATTAACGAAAAGAAGATGTAATTTTAAAATTGAAACCTGAGAATTTCATGGTGAGTAAGCAGTATGCTGCGAAGTATACCACTTAATTTTCGATACGACCGGCCATTCTGTAATATGGAACGAGAAAATGGAAATGTCTTCAGGCAGCTGTATTTCCCTCTATTCCCTCTCCACCTAAAATCTTTGATCTCTCATCGCTTAAAAACTTGATAAAAACTTTTTTTTTAATTTTGTAATTTTCTCCCTCTGAAATTATCATCTGATTGAAAGCATAAAAACAGAATATAATAATACGAAAGTAGCATAACTGAACCATTCCACTGACTGCTGGTGCAAAGTATTTCAGCCAGCAGACAATTTAACAAATGCCGCCAATGTGACAAAACTTTTGCATGTCCGTATAAAATTGTTGATGCAAAACATTGTATTCGGTCTCTACTATCAGCTTGTTATATGGGTCTCTAATACAAAGGTGCACGTATTGTATAATACAGAAGAAGACAGCGAACACAAAACAAAGAAAACAAGAGACAGACTGACGTTCAGAGGTAAGAAGAGAAAAAAAAACAAACTGGGTAAAAAGTATAAAAGAACTCCACCTATCCGAAACCCAAGCGCATCTAAACCATATAGATATCCACAATTAAAACATGTATACTTACAAGGCTGCCGCCTACGTATAAAACAAATGTTTAAACACTGTAGGGTAACGTAGAATTGAGATACGAATAATCTTTTAAAATTTAATTAATAATGGTAATCAACATGAAACTCTGCTACCAATTTAATTTTGTTAACCGATAATATCGTGCAGACATTGACTAATAATATGTGAAAGGTAGAATCTTACAAAAATAGCAGGGGTCAGGTAAACAAGCAATGGAAACGCGTCTAAATGCAGACCACATTTAACGCTGAAAGAACGATTAAGCAAGATTTTTGTATGGAACAAAACTTATCGTTGGAAATTGTTCTGAAACACATTTTATGGCTAAATCCTGTCAGACCTGGGCCCAAAAAAATTTGTTTTTCTCTTATAAGCGTAAACAGGTTGGAATGGTGATGAGCAAGAGCAAGACCAACTCAGCGTTTTGTACCTCGGCCAGGGGCTGGATCCTCTACACTCTGTCGGCTCGTACACCCATTTAAAAAGATCACATGAACTATGAAGGTCTCTCAGACTTCCTTCTGAAGTAGGATCTAGTCTTTGACCATGTGCCTATATCCTGCAATTTTTACTTTGAAGAAGTCTTGAGTGTGACTCTCAAAACAGGGGGCCTCAAGAAGTATGGGGACACAGAGAGTGGCATCTCTCGTGCCCTAAGTGATTCAGTCTCTTCTCCAAGGTTTACAGGGTGAACCTCTTGATTATGACATCCCAGGGTGACATCCCAGCATAACGCCGACAGCGTGCTACTTTTTTTGACATCTCTCTGTCTTTAAGCTTAGGATCAGTCAAAAGTGTAAGGTTTGAGGGGCACCCTGTCATCTACTTGTTTTGTGTCATACATTGTTTTTGTTATCTATAATAAAATTTCTTCCGATGGTTTTACGATCTATGTTTCTCCTAACCTTGGAGAAATTTTGTTTATTGTTGTTACTAGTGATGCTAAGTTCGAAATTTTTTTTGATCCATAATTATTAATATTTTTCCACAAGTTGTTGCAGTTTGAAATTTTGAATTGCAGTTGAGAAATATAAGCAGTAAAAATTTAAAAAAAGGCGTTAGTTTCGCTGCTATAGACATGAAGGAATGATGGGTAAATGTAAAAATATCTGAACAACATAAACAAAAGCGTAACTTGTACGAGTTACTATTATAATTCTCCCCTACCATAGACCAAGCACTAAGATGTAAACTCATCAAAAGGAAAATGCGCAACAGGGACGGAGTTCAAGTGATAAGGGGAGACAGCTTAATCCCTCGGTATATTGTTAAGTTAGAATTTTCCCCTCATTAGTTAAATAGTTTTCAAATCTTAAAAGTTGATGACTTTTTTCTTCTTTTTTTTTTTGAGAAACTTCCACTATTTTTAGCTGTTGGAAATTTCAAAAATTTCAGTCAGCAATTTTTGTTTTTGTACTCCCCGTAAGCCTTTCACTACGTTATTGATATACACTGGATATTAAATTATAAAACTATACAACTACAGAAGTTATATTCACTTCACATTCCAACTTTTATTATGAAAACCAAATTCAACATAAAATATCTGCTAATAAAAATTTTTAATTCCTGTTTAAAATGGTCGACAAGGCATATAATACTTTCAAACATTTTTTCAGCTTTTTTTTGTTATAGATGTAGGTAGCGGTCGTGAAAATATCGACAATTGTAATGTACTTATTATCGATAATACTGAAAAAAATAACAATACCAGTTGTTACCCTGTAATGAGACATTTTTAAAATCATTAACCTTCGTTTTTTTGGCCCAGATCTAGAATAAACATTCTTAGTCTTGGTCTTGGTCTATGTTTTTCTTACAAAATTGTTTTGCCATTAGGCTAATGGTTAATGTAAACCAGTAGTGAAGAGGCATGGGAGATAATTCCTTAAAAGTGGGTGAACCCCATACCCAAAAAAAAATTAAAATAACTAGGTATTGATAAAAAAATGAAAAATACACTTCAATTTATTTTCATTTTAATAAATATTGACAGGGATTGGAGTTCAAAAAATGTTTCATCTCAGATTTTCCTGTGAAGTAAACATGCCACAATTCATATTTCTCCAAAATACTAAAGAAAAGCTGTTCAGATAAAAGGGTAAAGAAAGCTAAACAAGTAGGGTAAAGGCAGTAGTTAGAGACACTGCACAGGTTTGTGACACGTTTCACCTAGATATGTAAAAATTAAGGTTACTGCTGTAGTAATGTAAGTTATTCAGCATTTATTGTTTTGAGAACATCACATCCACGCATAAAATATTCATCATTCGGGTGTAAAAAAACATTAAATATACACTTTTTTGAGGAGCCAAAAATTATCACTGGTTCTAACTGCCTACCTCTTTTAATCATTTTCCAGAAAGTGATAAATTATAGTTCAGCAACTGATTTGAATGACTGATGAATTACTCTTATACAAAGAGCAACCCTGAGGGATGGATAAAAATGTGTATTTTATATGAAATGATAAATTTCCATTTATTATTTTGATTCAAACCTGACTAATGCCTGAAATTCGAAATTTTATTAGTTTCCAACACTTCTGTTGCAAACTTGTATAAAAACAAAAAGTAAATCTATTCAATTGTGACACCTGAGTTTTTAGCCATTCTTAGGCTTCTGTATTGTAGCTAGATATAAACCGTAATGTCTGTTACATTTTATATGAAATAAAACTTAATTATTTCCAATTAAAGCTTTTTATTTTATAAAGTGAAGTTGACGTATGTTTTTTCAACAAATGTGTCGCAAACTGAAACCATTAGTGTCATAAACTAAAGATTTTGATGCTACACTGTCTCAGTATTAAAAAATATTAAAATAATAAAATTTAGTTCAATACTATTCTTGAAATGGATAGTAATAGATAGATTTCCAATTCCAAAGAGCTATTAAATAATTATTTAATAAATTTGGTCTAGGTTATTTTGACTGGAATGTCACAACCAATGCAGTAACTGTTACCTACTATATCCAAACCATATTAGTGTCCCAAACTAAGTATTTTGATGTTTTTTGGTTTCATTGTCATCAGTTGTGAAAATAATGACATTTAATTCAATAAGTACGATAATTAAAATTAATTGTAGATAGATTTCTGAATATAAGGAGCCATGAAATAATGATGCAACTTTAAAGTTGCAATTTCTCTTAAAGTGTCACAAACTACTGCCTTTACCCTACCTATTGTAAAATCCATCAAGGATAAAGGTGTTGCGAATGCTGCACAGTTCGTTTATATTTTTTCTCAACTATTTGGACCAATTTTACCCATCTTTGTGTAAAAATAACTTCCGAAATGGGTGACAACATTTACGTATTAAACTCGTGAAAAACCGAAATATTTCGTCTGTTATGTGATAATACAGCTAATTCCTGTTAATTGAGAATTGCCTTATAAATTACACAATATTTCATCATGCTCCGTAAGTCTATAATATCAACTTTGGTCATTTATACACCTGTTTCCTGGACACAGAAATATTTCGTACAGGTTCAACCGACTCAGTGCAGCGTATTCCAGCATCAAAAAAACGTTTGAGAATATTGTTAGCCACCCACTTTCTGTTTTGTTCAAATTCCTTCGAGTGCGAAAACCGAATATTTGTCGAACGCTGAAGTTGAGAACATCGAACGCATTGTTGTTATTGTTGTTGTTTTTATTCCAGTACCTACTACAGGCCGTAGAAATAAAGTGCCTTTTATTTCGCCTCTGTTTCCGCACCATATCAGAGCAAATTCACAGACGTCGGCATGTAGAGTCCCACACTGTGTCAGCGTTTAGAGGAGCGACGTCGAAATTCGGCTTCCGAAACTTTAACGTTGATATATTAGATGCGATGAAGTTTTTTTCTTGTTTCCCACTTTTCAAAACAATGACGAACGTGAAAGAACTACGAACGAGTGAACGCGTCTACATTTTAAAGCCCTGCTGCAAATCACGAATGGTGGTTGCGTACATAGAACCATATATACGTACAACAGAGATGGAACGAGAGAGTGGAAAAGAGCACAAGAAAAATTAAGACGTCAAGCGGTGAATTTCCTGGAACTGAATCGTGAGCCATTAGATAGGAAGTACACTCGATCCAATATTCCATCTTTTTCATAACGCTAAAAAGTGTAGCCAGACTGCGGAGAGGTAATATACGAAAATTGAAAAATTAAATTCGTACATAAATATGTTATAAACTTGACTTGAATAATTAGTTTCCGTCGAAAAAATTGATGCGAAGGAGTGCAGAAGATATCGAGTAATTCTTTGCATCAATTTGGGCCGAAAAAAAAAAAAAAAGTCAATTATATCGTTCTTTTTAAGAAGATTTTTTTCAAAAGTCCACTTATTAAAATTTCCTTAGTATTCGAACACTAGGGTGGAAGTGGGTACCTACGTTTTTCGTTTGATAATCTTCTTAGCATTTTGGCACTACTTTCGAAAATTATTTTTTATGTACCGTCTTTTGCGCTAAATTCATTTCCAAGTATAATTTTTATCAGATAATTTCAAATTAAAAAAAAATATTTGAATCCATTTAAGGAAGAACCCTGTTGTTTTTGGTCCGGATCGGGTGCATAGACCGTCCGGTAGATCAGTTTATATACATTCTTTACTGAACAGTGTACAGGTAGAAATTTTTAGTCGATAGGCCTGAAATTTTGTATACGTACGTGCTTTAGGTCAAACACAGTATCTATCAATTTTGGTGCGAATAGGTCTTACGGTATGTCTGTTAGAGGCGATTTTGTTGTAGTTTTGGCAAATTAATGGCTCTAAAGGGGACAAGTTTCAAGCTATAGTCACAAAATTTAGTACAGATATTGATTCGGAGTATATCTAACATGATTCCAAATTTGGTTTCTATTGGTATTATGGTTCATTCCCTAAGGTTGTTGATCTCAATAAAAGTTGAAATTTTCTTTCAATGGTCACGAAAATTGGTACAAATATTACCTCTTATACAAGGTCCAGACCTACCAATTTTTATTTTTATTAGTCACTTTGTTCCTAACTTATTAGGTATTCAGTGTGATTTTCCCTCTTTTTTACTTTACTCATAATGGTCATGAAAAATTTATTTTCAAGGCTTCATCGAGAAAAACACTCGTTTTAACCTGAAAATAATCCGATCTTAGAAAAAGGTCAATTTTCCCTCACCCCCACCCGCTGCAGTACAGTAAATTTAAACACAGAGACTAAAATCTCCACTAATATTGTCATAACCAGCACGTAAACAACTGCACTAAACTTCATTTTGCACTGTGGGATTTTTTTTCTCATATAATTTTTTTTTTTTTTTTTTTAAATCCACAAATCTTTTCACTGCAGGAAAGAAAATCATCGAATTGTTTCCTAAAATTGTGCTCGTTAGAACTTGGAATAATTTTTAATTTCACAAAAAAAATAATGATTTCTGACACATTCGCAAAATATTTTGAAAACATAATACTTAATCAGTATATTTTATCGCATGCATCGTATTTGTGAAATATTGGTAATTTTTTGCAAAAAATACAAATATTTTATATATTACTTCATTAGAAGAATGTTGGTGATATAGATGATTTTTAAACAAAGAAAATCTACTTTTTCTTACGAAGCTTGCTGCGCAAATTTTTTTTTCTCTCTCTCTTTTAAAAATTAATAAATTAACGATTATTCGGATAATGCTGAATTAACAAAACGATCACGAGTAGCCTATGCAGATGTAACATAAATAATCATTCATTGCCTCCTCCCCCTCAGGAAATAAAGCCTGCATTAAGAAGAATTGGCACTGGCTAAATTCCATTAAGTTACTATATCTTAGAAATTATCTTCTTTCTAAAAATAAATTCCTATTTGTTTTTGCAAATTTTTGGTTCAAATTTTTTTATTTCTTCCCGACATTAGTTATTAGTTTGGGATTTTTTTCTTTTGCCCGCCCCAAAATGGTAGTTATTGATAGTTCCCATGATCTCCATCATGTGATTGAAAAATTTGGGTTATACCATATTTACTTTAAGACCGATATAATTTCATTAAGGCAGTCACCCGTATCAGCACATCTGAACGTAATCAATACTATACCACTGAAATTAATAATTTATAACTTTCTCAGCCGCGTAATTGTGAATTTTTTTTTTCTTTCCCCTTTGCCTAGAACCTGCATGTGGTGTCAAGTCTTTTTTAAGGTGAATTGGGTATAGGTAATCAGCGGCAAATGATGAATTACAGCGAGATAGCAATATACTGCTTAATAGCTCTCTATCTCTCTAAAACTTTCCTGTCACTTTAGAAAGTACGGTTCTCACTCCATTACCCCTAGACTTCGATTCTCACATAATATGAATAATGTTAGAATACCTATTATACCATATCACTTCAAGAACGACATGATGTCACACGAAGCCTGGTTGCAAAGGGAAAGGAAAAAACAATAACTCACAGTTATGTGACTGAGAAATTTATAAATTTTCAATTCAATAATGTATTGATTATTCTCAACTGCGTTGATATGTCCAACTGCCTTAATTACGTCTTGTTAATCTTACACTGAATAGGATAAATATAATAAAAAATAAATTATTGATCTATGTGGAATACCTTGTTATGAAGAGGATTCTCAACAAGGAGGTAGCCAACAGCTATTTGTGTGTTCTACCACCATGGTTAATGAGGTTACTGATTGACTATATAATTACTACCTATTGATAAAATCATACTCCACAAATAAAATAGAATAATGTAATATGAGTAATTCATGTTTTAAAATATCGATTGCTTTTATAACAATTTAGGATTTAGGAAAACGAAAAGTTGAAATCGATATCACACCTACAAATAAAAAGAATACATTAAAAATTTCACCATTTTTACGGAGTAAAGTATACCTACGTTCAATAAAAGTATATTTAACCGTGCAGGTAGTAACAATTATTTCGAAGTGTCGATTATTTTCATTAAAATTTATAATTTCAAATACAACCAGACGACAGACATACCATAATTTGCGTAAACAGCGAGTTTTTGTCACACTTAATATAGAAAATTAGTTTAGAATAGATTACGAAAATAAAAAATTCACCATTTTCGCATCGTTTTTATGGAGTGGGCAGAAAAAGGGCGGCCATGCAAGCCGCTTCGCAGACGCCGAACGCCGAATTACAGGCGGCTAACGCCGGAGAGGCTGCGATTGCAGCTGCTGGTGCTACTCCGAATGTGGCTCCGGCAGCCATGAAACAGGCCACGACAACTGCGGCACATCCCGCATAGCAAATACCCTGAGCGGCGGGTCCGGCCGATACGATGTTGTTACACAAAATCAATCCGATGATAATGGCGGCGATGATTTTCATCTTGATTGAGTATTCGTTAAAATCTTCGATAAAAAATGGAACACGAAAACGTTGCGGTATTGTAGGTAACTGGGAGGGTTTGCTGTTTGATATCGAAAGAAAATGGACGTAGCCACGTGTACCATACGACGCTTATGCAACGGCAATTAACTAAGTACTTACAGTGCAAACGGTACGTGAAGAACGACGAACGAACTATGGAACGCGATTTTAAAACTGCGCTGCAACGCAATTTTCGACTTTGATTTGCACTTTGAGTGATGAACGCTGACGATAAGATTTTATACGAATGACGATTGACTACCTTTGACTATATAGCTTATCGCCAGTTTTGAGAGTTTATATAGGGGATTTGGCACACCCACACAGACACACATATGTACATATAAATATGTTATTGCATCATCTAATTACATCGTTTCTTATTAGAAACTGATAAGAAATAATGTAAGATGTTTGCTACCATTCTGTGACATCATTGAAATCTTTATACATTGATTAGTCATGATACAAAAGTCATACTTTACCTGTATATATGCACAGGTAAGAATATACAAATGTAC
Organism: Ericerus pela; assembly: GCA_011428145.1. Lineage (NCBI taxonomy): Eukaryota > Metazoa > Arthropoda > Insecta > Hemiptera > Coccidae > Ericerus > Ericerus pela. The sequence goes on from WOFM01000429.1 coordinate 1,901,682, forward strand.
AAGTGTGTACTATTTTGTTTAACATCTATATAGACGAATAATAAGCCAGCCTTTTGGCAACGACTATCTTCGGGGTACAAACCCTTATACCTCATATGAGTTGCTGATCCCTACAACTTATATCCTCACTCATCATCCTAGACATACTAATGGCTATTACTTTCGTCCAATGGAACCTTTTATAGACTTCACTTGTTTTATCACTTTTGATTTTCACTTTCTCTCATATTTCTCTCATACATAGCCTCCAATATGACAGCCTTGTTCCTTTTTGTTCCTCTTCATGGGTAATAGTGAGTTATTTTATAATTTAATGTGGATTTTGTATTTTTTTCTATACTTATTACTTCTTAAATTATTTAAATTTGGTATTTTATTGATGAAAAAATGGATCCTGAAATCATGAATGCTATCTAGTTTTTACAGATAAACCTACCAAGGTTGACCAATACATCATCAATACCAAAATCTAATAGGAGGTAAATGAGAAGTTATTTTTGAAAAAATTTGGAATCATAATGAAACTGACGTATTATGCAATGCACGATTATTCAGCTAATTTCCTTTTCAAAAAAATGTGATTGTTCTTAGAGTGTTCTGTTAACCATTGCTACCTACACAGGTCCAAATAGAGAAACTGGGGGTTCTTGCTCCCCATATTTCCCAGAAGCTCATCATCCAGGATTTTTGGCAAAAAACATGTCATAATTGTGTATGTACAGTAGGAGATGACGCTGGAATTCTTGAGTCCTCTTCTAATTCTAAACCTTATTTGTGCCAATGGATACCTTCAAATTACTGGTAGTCTATCCCATAGATAGTTTCCCAGTATAAAGAAAAAATACAATATTTAAATTACAAATTATGAGCCACTCATCAATGCTCTAAAAGAGCTAACAATGGGATTCTCTCTTTATCCGTTTGGTAACTGTACCATTTGCTTTTTATTGATAACTGGTTCAGTGTTATGAAAGGTTTGATTTCAACCATTCCCTTCATTAATCCCATATTTCCAAATTGTAGGACTACAAGCTCAGAGATGTGAACCGATATCTTACATATTATTTGCCAGGTAAAAGCTCATAGCTATTTCACCCCCAGCAGCAACTGTAAAATATATCTTATATAGATATACAATGCGGTTAGTCCCCACACACTGCCCCTCTAAAGAGATTTAACATGAATTGAACAGTATGCGTTGTTAAATGCTGTGGGAGGCTGGATGTGAACATCACACTATCGGCATGTTACACACACAAATACATATATGGGTACAATATTCACTAAGTATAGAGCACCACCTATCAGCTACTTACATTAGGAAGGAGAGTTGCAAGTTTCACCATGCATCACTCTGGCATATATGTCCAGCACACATCAAGGGTCACCAACTATAGGACGGCTGGCCTGGGGATTCAGACTGGCATCCAACTTGTTGGTCAATCAAAAGCAGTGAACATTACCATACGGCTATTCCACTGCCGGTAGCAACTGTCGAATATATTTTACATGTAAAGGTACACAATTTGGGAGGGGGGGTTCCCTAGACAAGAAATAAAATAATTTATTATGTTAGGTACCGAGATTTGCCACTTCTTAATTTAATATCTAGGAACTGATAAAGCGCTTATTTTGATAAAATTCATTGGTCTACAAAATAAACATTTAGCCAAAAAAATATTTTCCTTGAATGTGATTGACCCAGGCATACTTTTTAAATTCAAGATGACAAGTCAATTTTCCAAGAAATTAACATTCTAATTTACTTACCTATCTTAGACATGAATGAATACTATTTTTCAATTTTTAAATTTTTCTACAGCTAGGGAGAAAAAAAAACAATTAATAGTAGGCTCATGTTTTTCAATTTTCGAGAGTGGACAATCAAGTCAAAACAAATGAAATCCATTTACAGTTAAACCTTAATATAACAAACCTCGATATAAAGAAATCCTTGATATAATTAAAAAAAATCTGGCCTTTGGAAAAACCTCAATACAACGAAAAAAAAATCCTCGATATAACGAAGTCAAAATACACAAATTATACCCTCTCACTGATCAAAAAAATAATTTTGTATCTACAAAGTACAGACTTATCTCTCTTCCATGTTTGAACATGAATCAGACGCATAATGCAGAGTGCTTATCTACAATTCTGTAGCCTAACTTGGCTGTTGGCAGTGTCTCTCGTGAATTCGTACATGTCATCTTTAAATTATGAGTGGTACAAGAAAAACGTTGACGTTTCGAGAAAAGCGCAAAATTACTCAATTAAACAAATGTTCTTGAAAAACTCAATTTAACAAATTTTTTTTTTGTAAAAACTCGTTATAACAAAATCCTCATTATAACAAAAACTCGATATAACGAATTATTTCCCTTGTCTCTTGCATTTCGTTATATCAAGGTTCTACTGTATATTCAAAATCGTGAAAACTCCAGAAGCTCCTCACCAAGAATTTTCTTCTACCGGTCTCTTAAATCTTCGGTGAATTATTCTCACTGAACAACAATCGCACTACATACCTACTTACTTACACATGTATTGTGACAAATCTCTGAGATTATGATATCTTGAAAGATGTTTTATCGCATCACCAACGAAAGTTCATCGAGGTGCGGAAATCCTGTTTGACTTTATTGTTTGAATAAAAATTTTGATTTCTACAGATATTCTCAAAATCTGTGGTAATTTAATTCAAACTATCCAAAAACTTGATTAATCGTAATCGGCAATTTTGTAGAATGGAAACCCATGAATTCTAACGATGCATCTATAACTCGCAGCCATTAGGAATCCAAAATTCTTTGTCACAAATGCAAAACCTTCTCACTCTAATTTAGCTCGAGTGATCGATGTCTTTTACCCAGTGATAAATGTACGTCAACTCTGGCCAACTGGCAAACGGTAGACGGCTTCAAGTTTTCTTAAACTGTACTTATTCCAGCCGCACGTAGACTACCTAACTGTAAGCCAATGGTACTAGGCTAAATTACCCATACAAATGCCTTCAAATCGCCTATAAATTTGCCATACCAACGAGCCCCATAAACCAAAAGCATACCTGATAGGTACCCAGTTGCAAGGATTTATCGGATTTTTCAAAACGATTACTATAGTTACCACTCTGAAAGGAATAAGATATTGGCGTAATTGCGAGCGATAAATCGTTTCGGAGTTTGGTTGTCGTTTCTGCACAGCAGCTGCGCACACTCAGACACATAATATACAAAATATTAATCCTTTTTTATTTTTTTTATTTTTTTTTATTTTTTTTTATTTTTTTTTTTTTTGCTGATAGAATTCTAAAAGCGTAACGTATTTGAAATATTTTTTACTTATTTTTTTATTTTCATTTTATACGACACTTTGCCATAACTATTTCTCGTAACAGATAGTCAACTCATCTTTGTTTGCTTAAAAACAGGCTGTTGGAGCAATATCTAGGCGATGAAAGAAAAACAAAATTCTTGCGTAGCGAAGCTCTGCTAAAAAAAGTAGGTCGTTCGTAAGAATTTAAAAAAAAAAAAGAAAGAAAACTGAGTAACAATATTGCGAATAGGCTTAAATCACTTTTACGCTTGCGAACTGGGTGTTAGAATTGACCTCACAATAGGGCTATGGGTGGGAAAGATGAAATTTTCCGTTTTATGAAAAAAGAAAACTTTCGAGTTGACCTATTTTTTTTTATGTATGTACATACCTATATAATATGTATGTATCGCTCAAAATTTGTGTTTATGATTTTGAGAAAACTACATAGATCTGAAATTTTCACGAAAGCTAGTCCTTATATGGGATCGGATCTGATAGGAGTTTTGTGTCCATAGGTTGAGCAGTTTCCGAGAAAACAGAAGTACCTACAAAAAATTACTAGAAAAGTGGTTTTTCCAAAATTTTAAGAAAACTACACCGAGAAAAGAGCTGAAATTTTCACAAAATATAGTTCTGGTATTGGGTCAAGTCTGATCGGAGTTTGGTGCTTACCGATGCAGCAGTTTCTGAGAAAAATTTGAAACAAAATATATTGCTGGAGAAAAGGAAGTCGTTTGTATTGCTTGAAGTATCGTTTTCGTATTTACGGCGCAAGGGTTACGAGCGTCTTTTTTGAATTGTGTTAATTTGGGTGATTGGTTTTGTTTCTGACTTTTTTTTGTTTTTTTCAATTACGAATGAAAATTTACAGACTGAATTTTTTGGCGAAGTATGATTTCACTAAGGTTTTTTTTATCATTGATCATTAAGTTTATGAGCGGACGGTTTTGATATTTTTGAACGTCGTCCTACCATTTATTGAAAGAAAAAATGAAGGTCTGTATTTTGCCAACTACATGTACAGGTACCGGCCTGTCAAATTAAAATACAAATCATTACATAAGTGACAAAAAATTCCAACTTTTCCATTCCAGGATTTAGGAAAAAAGGGACGTATTGTCCTCCGAGGGAAAATCAAAAATAATTCAAGTATCAATGCTCTAATTCAGACAAAAATCGACCAAATTTTTATTCTTATTATTTTACCCGAGAGGAAAAACGAATTTCATCAAATTCAACGAAGAATGATAAAGAGGCGTAATGAAGAACGTGAAATAAAGATTACGAAAATCAATTAGGCCTATAGCTCGAAAAACAATGGTTCAAACTAACTCAAAATTCCTCGAATTTTTATTCCTATTAAGTTTATTTCCGATGTTTGTCAATTGATTCATAAAAAAACGGAGTAAGAACGCTGACGATGGTTTCAAAAGAAAATCCAAATAACAATGGTGAAGAGTGGGGGACCTAATTTAAAATTTTTTGTTATTTTCTTTTCATTCTTGCACTCATGCTGACATGCTGAAGAAAAGAGCTACCAACTGCTGGCCACCATAATCTGGAACTACTATCCTTTTTTTGCCTTAAACTCTTTGCTCTTAAATTTGTCTTCGGGACACTTATGTTTTGGACACCATATCTTATACAATGGTTCTTCTTTCATATTTCAATTAAGAGCTTTTCTTTCTAAATTCTGTCTTTTCTTGAAGTTATTTGATATCATCGTAATCCTAGTTTGTGATTCTAGCCAATTAAAGTACGCTGGCTCGTCCTTTCTTCACGTGTAATTGGTGCGCGATAATTAAATTCTTTTCGAAATTTAAATAATATATATTTTTGGTTGGTTTGTTTGTTTGTACAATATAGATCCTCATGCACTCTTTGTATAAAGATATTATGTTCTTCAAAATGTGTAAACTTTTTCTTCCAATTCTTGCATTGTTTAAGTAATGAGTGTGAAATGAATCTGTGTATGCTCGATCCTCAAATAATTTGACTGCTCTGATCATGAAATACAAGGTATATCCTTACCAGAATTGCATTCTTCTGATTTTTTCTTTCGACTTTTTTGCAAATAGGGTATTAAAATTGACCTTACAAAAGGTTTAGGGGTAGTGATGATGAAAATTATCCTTTTCATGAAAAAAGAAAACGATTAGTACCATTTTTTCATTTTGACCTAATTTTTTATGTATATAAATATATATATATATATGTAGGTTTTGTTGACTCGGGGAATCGAACCTGGGACCTACATATTTGCCAAATAAAAACAGTGAACTTAACCGCACAGCCATCTCACCGCCAACTATAACTGGCGAAGGTATTTTGTATTAGACAAAGTATGGCGGTTCCCACACACTCCCCCCCTAGAGAGACTCAACACGAGTTGAACAACATTAGATGCTGTGGGAGGTTGGGCGGAGTCAGAAATGCCTCTTATACCTATACACACAGGCTTATACTACCAATACGGGTTCTATTTCCACTATGTAGGGCGCCATCTATGGGTGACTCAAGTTAGGAAGGAGAGTTGTGAGTTCCACCATGCACCATTAGGGTACGTGTGTGTCCAGCACACGTCAGGGTCACCAGATGTAGGTTTTGTCGGCTCGAGGAATCGAACCTGGGACCTACATATTCGCCAGCTAAAAACAGTGAACTTAACCGCATGGCCATCTCACCGCCAACTATAACTGGCGAAGGTATTTTGTATTAGACAAAGTATGGCAGTTCCCACAATATATATATATATATATATATATATATATATATATATATATATATATATATATGTAAGCTCTTTAGAAAATAATGAAGAATCATATAGACACATCTTTCATCTTTCCATACTTAAAATCCATCAATAGATGAATATAATACAAATCTAATATATATATGAGAGATCTCTGCAACTCACTATATCAGCGAGTGCGAAACACAGACAGAAACTGTGGTTATTTTAAGAATGTGAATACATATTCTTACATCCCCATTCTTTGAGGGGGAGCCGCACTAGGGAAAGAACTGAGCTGATCGTTTACTAATTAGCATTCCGTCTTCCTCAAGATCATCCCACTAGCTTGGCATGTATTGATGGATTTGTAAGCTCTTTAGAAAATAATGAAAAATCATATAGACACATCTTTCATCTTTCCATACTTAAAATCCATCAATAGATGAATATAATACAAATCTAATATATATATGAGAGATCTCTGCAACTCACTATATCAGCAAGTGCGAAACACAGACAGAAACTGTGGTTATTTTAAGAATGTGAATACATATTCTTACATATATATATATATATATATATATATATATATATGTATGTATGTGTATATGTGCGTATCGCCCAAAATTTAGTATTAACAGTTTTGAGAAAACTTTTGGGTGGATAGGGCTAAAATTTTCACGAGATATACTTCTTATATCAGAGCAGATCTGAAAGAAGTTTTTTTCCCATTGGTTAATTAGTTCTAGAAAAAAATGGAAAACAAAAAATTCCTGGAAAAATTTTTTTCCAGGATTCTGAGAAAATTATCAAGGGATTGGGCTGGAATTTTTACAATAGACTTTCCTTATGTTGGTACAAGCTTCTTATAACTTTGGTACTTATTAATTCAGTACTTTCTAAGAAAAGTAGAGAAGAAAAATTTCTGAAAAAAATTTTGTGTTCACAGTTTTGAGAAAACTACCAAGGAGTTAGGGCTGAAATTTTTATGAAAGATAGCTAGCTATTATATGGGAGCAGATCTGAAAGAAGTTTGGTGCTCATTGGTTCAATAGTTCTCGAGAAAACTAAAAACTAAAAATCTCTAGAAAAACAATTTTTACCTATAAAACATCGATAGATCAATATTTTTGTTAAAGATATCCATGACTGTCAATAGTTTTTTGTAATTTCTTAACCAAAAAACTAGCAATGTAATATCAATATATCAATCACTATCGATATAAATATCAAATTTATAGAGGTTGTGGATTGATACAGCAGAGTAATTGTATAAAAAGAATAAAGATGTATTCAAAGTAACATCTCAGAAGTGTGTGTAATTGCAGAAAAAGTGTAGTTCATGTACATGGTATGAAGAGTAATTAATAAACAAACATAAGTGGAGATGAATGAATGAGCAATGGAATGATGTTTTAGTGTAGCCGCGAGTAAAGGTACAAAAGTATTCTGAGAAAGATAGTGGTGTGTTCGCAGGAGTGTGAGGGGAGAAGGATTGATGGTCCCAACAAAATTATATCTATATAAATATTGAATAATATTGATATAAATATAGATTACTATCTATACTCTTTTGCAATTTTTTCAAGTTAACTCTGTGTTATTGATGAAAGAAATTCTAGAAACCTTGATCAAAAATTTTGGGAAAAAATTAATTAATAGACTATGTATATTTTTTCATCTACTCACTCATAACTCTGCATTCAAATTCATAATAGTCAAACAGAAATATTTATGTAGCCTATGACCAACGAAATTTTATTACCAAAAGTTTATTCGTTATGATTTTCAGAACCTACTCTTTTTAATGAAGGTTTTGATTTATCATATTTGTTTGCATTTTAGCCATTGAACTTTTTAGACTTGTGGAAGCACTGAATTGATGGTAGACAAAGGGAACCAACAGAACAAGAATGACTCATCATTTTCTATATTGAAATTCTCTCATTTCAATTATATGATGATGCAAAAGAAACAATTTTTGAAAAATCTCCAGAAGACTGTAGGAGTAGTATAAAAATTTTAGATACAAGGACTACTAACTTTACAAATAAAAAAAGACAAGTACATGCTGGTAGCACCAACCTGGGCAACCAAATGTTAACCACATTCACAAAATTTGGAAATTTCCTTTTTCCCACTAGGATCCATAGTTAAGAAGGAAAATTGGAAAATTTACCCTGACAAACCTCCGGAAGTTTTCCTTACTGAAGTCGTGGGCTCTCTGAAATTTGAGTTGCCTGTGTTGGAAAAGGGATTTTGTTACATGCCTGGGTAAGTAGATACCATAAATAATTTTGTCTTTATTGACCACTCAGTTTATTTTTAACCTGAAATGTAAAAATATGTTGCACTCTGCACAAGCTTCCACTCAAGACCAGTTTTATGGGGGATCGATAGTATAATCCCCCTAGTGTTAAAAAAAAAGGTCTCTGAGGATTAGACTATTCATAAGACGTTAAAGGCTCAGCCTCCTGATGACATTTGTCATTGTAAGATAATTAATTCTGTACACTGCATGTTAAACTCATTGTATGTTTATTTGTATTTACTTGCAAACTTATGCAAGTAGGTATTTTGCAACATCCGGACCATGACAAATTGTTAGTTCACATTCTAGATGATTTCACAATCTAGTTAATCAGTGCACATGCCGTATTTTATCCATTGCCATAACAACAATAAAATACGTCACAATTAGTCATCACACACATGTATGTATTCTTTACATAATTATGTGTCTTTGTGTGCATATAAAGAGCCCATATATCAGCCCACAAAATTGGGTACAAAATTGCCAGTGTTTGCCGAGATCTTGGCTCCCCCATACCTTGTATATGATATGTGGTTAACACGCAATAACTGCAAAAAAACCTTCTATTGTTGGAATATCTTCCACGACATAAGGTATTCCACAAGTTCAATTTAAAACTCTATTATATGGTTTTTTAAATTTCACTGCTATAAAATATATAAAAAAGTGTTAACCCTACCCAGAAAAATTCATGAATATTATAAAATGTGTTTCAATCCCCCCCCTCCAAGAAGAAATCCTAAAACAAGGCCTGCAGTTCCACCACAAAATCAATGTTAGTAGCCGTTGGTTTTTTTTTTCTTGTTGAAACCCGCTAAAAAGAGGAAATATATGAAAAAATAGAGTACCTGTGAAAGAAATAGAGAAAATGAACGTACTACGTTCATATATGTAGAAAGGATAGCACCAGAGGTCTTTGGACATGATCGGGTGTAACAGCGGTGGTTAATGCGTTTGTAAATGAAAATTATTTAACGGGTGGCCACGGACGTTTAACATTAAGCTTTGGACCAATTCCAGCCACCAAGCAGCACATATATCTGACAGTATCAACCGTAATTATATCAAAAAAAAAAAAAAAAAAAAAAAAAAAAAAGAGGTTTCAGACAAGCAAAGTTTGAGCATACATGTATTCCAGTCCCAACTATACCCGGCTACTGCTGCAGCTACTTATAATCGTATAATATGTTCGGTTATATTCCGCCATTCTCGACCATAATTAAGGCTTTGCAAGGGCGTTGAGATAACCACAGCCACCGCTGCCGCTGGTCGGTTTTATAGGTAATTTCCCTATATCGTATTTTATTTATTATAATTTAATAAAAAATAAAAGTCAACCTAAACGTTAATATTCGAATTGTCGGATTTATCGGTAACCGAGCTACCTATTTCTACTCATTTCCTCCCACCTCCTCCCTGCTCACCTTCTTGCTCTTTGCAATAATATTCTAAACTCGTCGGTGGTTTCTCAGTCTGTCTTTGTGACCGTTGGTTGTCGCCGTTTCTTTTTGCTGCTGTTTTCTTGGTAACTTACCGCATAATCATAACGAAAGAACGACCATCAAGTGTGAATTATAGGAATTCGATCATAGACTTTAAAAGCAGTGGTGTTCCAGAAGAGTTACGTTCATAATAATCCTGCAACGAACTTACAATATGTTATGTAGGTACCTATGCAACTGTAAGCTGTATGTATACGTTTACCTCTGTCCGTAAGCTCTGATCATTTTGCTGTACCGTATACCATCTTAACCGGTTCGTTTGTTTGTTTGTAATTAACGGTGGGAGGGAGGGCGAAAATAATTGCATGGTGTTTGGTTTTCGTTGCCAATTCAATGTCGCCGCAAAGGTAAGGAATACCTGTGGAAAAGGTTATTTAATATTTTGCATCCGGAATCCAGAAACAGCAAGTAGGAAGTTCATCGCGAAAGATCAAAAGTAGCAGTACGACGTTGTCAGTGTTTTTAGGAAAGGAAGTAGCAGGGGTTGAATGAAGAAGGAGGCCTAACTATACTGGCGATACTATTTTTCAAAACTCCGTCAACGTTCACTTCCACCGTCAAATTATTCGGGGGCTCTTCGAGGGGAGGCATGTGGAAAGTGTCTCACCCTTGGTTCGATCTCAGTTTGAAAAATCATGATGTACTTGTACTAATTTATGACCTTTTTTTTTTGCTTCTTAATTTTTCCATTTTTCAAAAACTGGAAATTTTGTTATAAAAAAGTTGGCTAAATTAGGAGTTTTACCTATTTTAGCTAAACTACTCGGAAGAGCCGCTGCAGTTATTTTATATGATGGAGTGTAGATAGGTAGAAAAACTACGATCAACCACAGACATTTCCATTGTTCGCAAAGAATCTTTTACTATAACCCAAACGTCATCACTCGAATGTGTAAGCAGATGGATATACCATAATTTTCAATGCTCAAAAGCCTCCTCGAAAATAACAACTTTTATAAATTTTCAAAACAATAATTTTCAACTTAATGATGGATTTATGAACAAGACTGCAAAATGTATCAGTTCGGTCTCTTTTCAAAGGTGTACGAGTATGAATGAAAGAACGAATTTACCCAGAGCTATCAAAAATAATTACATGTTCTTATGTAGCGCAATGAACATTAGTAAGAACGAAGACCATGGCAGTCTTAGTCTTGATCACGATCTCATACTCAAAATCGTGATCCTGGTCTATCACAGTCATGTCTTAGTTCTAGTCTCGGTCTTATTTACATGATTTTTGCTCTCAATAATGTCAAAAGAATGGGTTGTGTTAAGCTGCGAAAATTGACCACAGTTGATCAAATAATTACTAAAATATACGATAGGTATTACCTTTTGTTGGTAGATTTAGCAAAATCTACTTATTGTTGAAATCAACGTGGCATGACTTCGAAAATATTTCATTGTGCCTACTTTTTCCAATTACGGTCACCAGGTACAAAAAATACTTTCCGTTCAAAAATTTACTCACATACCAATAGGCTGTATGTATAAGGCTATAAAGTTGTAGGTACGTATCCATGAGACACCGCAAACTTTTGTGGACAAACTTCAGGGCGTATTTTTCAACAGATCAGAACGAAATATTGTATGCCTACACTCTGGGTTCGTATACAAATTAACTAATTTCGAAGGAACGTATATTAAATCATCTTCTTAGTTTCATACTGCCACTGAAACGGTTTGAAGTTTTCTTTATAAATTCAAAATTTTGGAATAATATGAACGCAACTAGCAATACACATAATTCGAAACTTTGTCCATTCCGTGCGAAATCTACCTTTCCAAAAAATTTTCTTCCTATTATACAGGAAATAAGATTTTTTAATTCCAGAGATTTTCTTTTTCATTAAAAAAATTTTTTTTTTAAAGCAGTCACGAACTCTGGCTTTCTAGTAAAAATCGTTAAATCGTTTGTTGTTTTTTTACACTTTTGAACTTGTGTTCTTCTTTAGAGCATAAATTCAAGCATAATATTTTTAATTAGGTGTTCATTAGAAAATCTATTTATTACGCTTGGTACGGTATTAACCCCAAGAGTTGGGGATCGATACGGTTTTCGTTTCATGACTTCAGGAAAATTTTGGCACTAATAACTCAAATTCATATATGTATGTATGTATATATGTATGTATGTATGTACTTATATACGTATGCACGTATGTACGTATGTATGTATGTATGTACGTATGTACGTATGTATGAATGTATGTGGGTAATTGCGTTCTGAAGAACTAGATCAACAAAATAGCTGAATATTACAGGATAGGTGTTTTTTAAGTGTGAGAAAATGATCTAGATAGATTCCAAGATTGAGAAAATTCGTTAAACAAAAGATACGAGCATTTCAATCTATCCATCAGCAGAAATGATAACAGCTAATGATGAAATTTTCAATTTTATAACTAACTCCAAAAATAACAGATAGGAACGATTTTATTAGTGAATTTTGTTAGGCCTAAACTGCGTATGATTATTAAGATTTATGACTAATGAAGTAATGAGTTTAATGATATTGCGATCTTAATTCTCGAGTTATATATTATAAATATTTTGCTGAAATTTCCCAGTTTGATTTAAATTTACAAAATTTTTTCCATTTTTTACATCCGACCAAAGCTCGGCGAACCAGGTGCTCTCCTATAAAGTAACGTATTCGCTGAAACATTTTCTACGCATTCTCTTATTCTCTTTCTACCTAACGTTTTAATCAGTTTGTTGGATTAAAACATGACAAATCGCGAAAAAGTGCGCCTTACTTTCAGACAATATTCATACCTTGAAATCTATTTCCTCGACGATAACCACAACGCACCTCCTAACAATATGTAATATTTCACAAATATATAAAATTAAGTCTCCTCATTAATTACTTCTTAGCTGTCCGAAGATACTGACTAAAGAAGTCGGTTCGAGAAGACATTTTGTGACAAAATGTAGAAACATGTTATAGCTTACAGCTTGACACGAATAAATAAAAAAAAAACAAAAAAAAAAACAGCCAACAACGCGTGCGACATTCTCATTGCTCGAGAATGTTGAAAATTACTCGAAATAAATAATAATTTAATATACAATATAATGGATGAAGTTTTTCTCGAGTTTTTATAACATAGAGTGACGCATACTATAAACGTAGCTAAGTAAATACGTATAAGTGTGTGCACACACATTAAGGACACCATATCGTATGTATGTGCACTTTTATATAGTCTAACCATCTAGCGCTAAAACTATTTGTTTTTAACCATGCCACAAGTTGTCAGATTTTGTGATGTGTTATCTAGTCATTTAATTAATGGTTTGAAAACGCACCGGATAAATTTAAATAGCACGACATTTTTAAAACGCAGTCGTTCTCAACGTGCGTTATACTTTTTTTTTTTTTTCCAAAACCAAAGAAATGTGGTATATATCTTAAGGCTGGTGCTTGGGTTTTCTGTGTATATATATTGGTACCTTGTAAGCGATGAGACAGTTTCCGCATTAATATATACAATAAAATGTACTTTAGAAGTCGGTTCGTCTATATTTATCACAAAACGAAAAATAAATCAATACAGATTTAATCGTTTTAATCACCATGTCCCTGATAAACGTGTGAAGATACGCACCTTTAATAGGACCCACATGAACAATGGCGCTATGGCCTATATCATACTATAATATTATAAAATAGGTGTCTTCGAAAAACGAAAACTGGATCATTTGCAGAACCACTATTTATGTAGATATTATACATGAAAACTGCATCTTCAGGTCGGTGCACAGAAATAGATTCAAACCTCCCACATTTTTAATTCAACGCCAAAGTGATAAATGCTGTAACATAAACTCGTCACCAGGTCTGATCTGCTGTAACAATTTTATATTAATGCATACGCAGTGGTACATAAATATATAGGCTACGTTGTTTTGTTTTTTTTTCCTTGTGCATCCTTTGCAGCCTATACATATTGTATGTATATAGGTATAATACTGTATAGGTATATAATATGTGATACGACTTCGACAAATATCGCGTAGCCTAACCCTATATCACTAACACCTCACCAATTATAATGTCTACATTTATTTTTAACGTTGATAACCATCTCAACACGACTCTAATGTTCATAAATTTTATTTCACAGCTTGGTTATGATATGCGGGTGAAAAAAAAAATGGAAGAAAGCTGTGGTGATGCGGTGAAAGGGAGCGACATGCAGGAGGGAAAGTAAAGGAGTATACTGTAGTAAAGAGAAAGAGAAAACCTAAGAAGCCGATGAATAATAGCAACCGGTTTTTCTATTGGTTTTTTCAAAGTACCCATAGACGTACGTGTGTTATTATTGTTGACGCAGGCAAATGCGTTTGTGTGTTTTTTCGGGTAAAAATAAATTAAAAAACTATAAAATACAAATTATAGGAAAATGAGGAGTGTTACTCCTCTATTGAGGTACGCGTATTTCGAAAAGCTGCAGTGTAGCTGTCTGATTGCTTTTGAGAAGAAAATAGAAATATTGACAGAAAATTTCGTGGTTTGTTTGGGAAAGTGAACTGACGAATATGAAATATCACTGTGGGGTGGAAGGGAGGATGAGATATTTTTTATTCGTTGTGTTTAGCGTTGATCACAAAATTTTATGATAACTTATGCAGATTGCAGATCGAAAAAACACATTAGTTACACCAACCTACCCCGGTAGGGATATTCCATAAATATTCAAGTAAAACTTGGCATAAAGTCATATAACATTCCTGCATTTGTGGAATCGCCTTCCTTGTGTAGGTTGGTGTAAGTTGGTGTAGTCCTATCAAACAGAGCTATTTATGCACGAACATTTTTCATTCCTAGTTGTTATCACTTACTGCTGACAAATGGACTGTGATCAGAGACATATAGCTAAAGAGATGTCCAACTTTCTATATGTATGGTACTAAAACATGACAAAGATCTTCAATCATCATCATCATCATCATCATCATCATCATCATCATCATCATCATCATCATCATCATCATCATCATCATCATCATCATCATCATCATCATCATCATCATCATCATCATCATCAACAATGAAAATTCAATTTCATTTAAAATTCTACTTAGCCAAAGCTGCGCCTGTTTTGTAGTGAAAACAGACATCTCTGTACCAATACGCACACATTATCAAGCTACAACACATACGCAGTAAACGAAGTTGTGAAATCATTTTTGACTATGATGATGGTTGAGATGTTTGTCACATTTTTGATCACCTGTTGGAGATCTCTTTAGCTATATGTCTCTGATTGTGATGCTCATATTTATGTTCAACAAATTTTATCAAGCTTGAGACTTGTTTAAATTGTTTTTTTTTTTTTTTGTACCCAAACACCCTAATCCGTGAATTTTGGTAAAATTGGCCATCTAATCATTCACAAAGCATTTACATACATAAAAACACGCACATACATATATATATACATATATACATACAATTATTCCTCTTATTATAGTATAGGATAAATAATGATAAAATAATATCAGGACCAGAGGTGGATCGAGAAAAGTCATTTTGGGGAGTTCGATTTTTTTTTTTTTTTTGCTCTTCAACTAATTTTTTTACTTCTTCATTTTATTCTGGCATTGGGGGAAATTCCTCCATTTTCCCCGTGGATCTGTCACTGAATTGGACTTACTTTCAGCCCATTAAAATGTAGTTTGAAACTGAATGCCTAATTAATAATTACCAAAGGTTTTATGTTTGAAATATGTTGGGGATAAGCTCCTCAATAAGTGACAAAAATATTCTACCCCATACTATGTGCTTCCCACTTGGAGCTGGCTACGACGTGAGATTATTTTTAATTTTTCCAGTTTCCTCGATAGCTATTAAACAATCTACAATAAATTTCAATGTAGATACTTAAATGTAAAATTTAGGTCCATAATTATGATGTCGTCACCCCCATTCCTGCCCCAACCAGCGCAGCCCTCAAGCTCCTAGCCTACTCCCTGCCAATCACCATAACGCCTCTCAAACTCCTCACCATGCCCCTAAATTTTTCAAGAAGGTACATAATTATAACGTCATCGCTCCCTCCGTAACGATCCTCTCCGTAACGAAAATCGGATAGAAGAATTTCGGATCGATCCTAAGCCATACGGCATATTCATGTAGATAATTTACATAAAATTTGAGACAAAAAGTTATCAATTCATTTTTTTCGTAACTCACTATCATAGGCGCTAAAATAGGCTACGGGGTGATAAAAAAGTCTTGCATTATTTTCTGACTGAGAATCTGAAAATAAGTGCCCATGAAAATAATTAGAATTCCAAAATTTTCCATCAATATATTGTAGTCTATACATCATATAACAGCCCTATACATACATGGCGTTTCAAATAGTGGAAGCAAGCCATAAGTTAAGAAAAATCTGGCGAAAATCGTAATTTTTTTGTCATTATTTTTCTAGTGGTTCATTTCCATTCCATTATTGGGACCACCATGTATTTACAAGCATGAAACATGATGTTTTAGACTATAGGTATATTAATGAAGGATGTCAATAGGCTAATTTCGTTAGCCTTCTTTTGTCTATATTCATTTTCCGCTTCCCTGTAGGAAAATAATGCAAATTATTACAATTTCAGAAACGAAATAATAGATATTTGTGATACAAGTGTGTAAAGTAGGTGATTTTGTTATGAATGTGATTTTTACGAGTCATGCATATTACGAGTAGAAATCATCCACTTCGCGCGAGTGTCACACACAATTTTTTATAACAACAACCAAAAACAAAATTTCACGGGGAAAAAATATTTTTTAAATGGTATCTCAACAATACAAAAGGTGACTAATTTTCCATCAATTCTGGTTTTTTTGTTCGTTTATTTTAAAGTATAGTATATATGAAAGAATAAAAAATTTGATAAATAATGTAGGTTCTAGTAAATCTTCTTTTCTTTCTAGAAGTAATAATTCCAGTTTTATAGCTTAAATAGAGGGTGTGTAATTATGGATTTAAAAAATGGCTGAATTTGTATTAATTTGAGTTTTTTTCTAAAGATAATTAAAAATTTATATATGGAAAGCAGATTTAAGTAAATTTTCCACTCTTTCCAGCAATACCAACTACAGACATCTAACTTAAATAGCAGCTGAGGAATCATTTAGCGAAATAAGAGAGGTTTCTTACAGAATTGATATGTTGTGTTGAACTGAATTGGCGACTCGACAGTTTTACCCAACTTTAAGAATTTTATAATGTTAGATAAAACACAATGCGCATGCGCAACCAAGCCGGTGATTTAATAATGTAATCAGGTCCCAAGGTGCGCATGCGCGAAGTTTTATATGTTTCTATCGGTACTTTTCATGAAGAAGATCTTCCTCTTTTAATTGGTAGCTCCTATTTTAGGGAAAGTTGAACCAATAAATAAAACAATTTATTTGAAGAAACTCTCAGTTTTGCACTTTATTCGTTTAATACAAAATTTATCGAATGTTTTCTGAGGTGCTTATTCAGATTTTTTAATTTTCTTGACACATTAAAGAACACTTTTCTCGAAAATTAACTACAAACGTAATTTTGTTCCTTATAATAATACGTGTTTTAGGTCTAATGTAGGTACCTACCCTCTAGATCCGTCGTTGAATACGTACGACGAAAAAGGACATTTGAAGGAGCCACAGATCATAAGTATCTACACATGGAGTAATCATACCCATATACCTGCACAGTCTATTTCAGTCACAGCCACCATCAATTGATGACCACCGTATTCCCCAAAAATGTACTAACTGTTTATTCAAAAGTTCGCTGAAGATTCAAAAAATGTTTTTTCAATTTTCGCTCCTTAATTTTTGTTCACTCCTTAATTGAATTGAATTTTATTTTTTTATGTATTTTTATTTCTTAATTTTTGCCCATTTCCTTTTTACCTGACTACAAAAAGGGAGGTTGTTGTTCACTTATGATGTTCACATTTATTAATAGATGACTAACTATAGAGAATGATTGGAGTGATTTTTATGACGAATACAATATTATTCAAATAAATAAACTAATTTTATTAATATTGAATTTTCCAAGATTTTTCGTTGAAATGTGTTACCCTGTTGAACTTCCGTAATAAGGGATTATAAAGTAAGAAATGACTGTAGCCTTTTCAATATTATGGATAACTTTGTGGACAAACAAACGAAATAAAAGCATAAAGTACAAAGCAGTATTCAAAGTCTTCAAGTTTTTCTTCACAAAACTTTTTAAAGAACATTTGACTTTACACTGGACATACAAAATAAAATAGGAGACTTTCAGGAATAAAATGAGACCAAAAATAATAATTTTGAGCCCTCAGAAGCCGACATGATAAAAAAGAAGAAAAAGCTTGTCTTAATTTCACTGTTGTCCATATAGTTGAATCGAGCTTTTTCCAAGGTGCACTGTGTTGTAATGTCAGAAGTAAAATTCCTCATTTCTAATCAAAGAATTACCATTATACCCGAAATTACTGTTGACTATGAAGTTGTAGGTATTCATTTGACTAAATTTGACAATAGAATGAATTTTATAATTTTGTATTCCCCTCAAACTTATTCACATATAGTAGGAAATTATTAATTTAGTAGTTTTTAATTTCATTTAATTTTTAGCAGTCGGACTTAATTTTTTACTAAAAAATATTTTCATTTATATTTTACGCTTTTATTTAACTCACTACAGTTCTTCGTTCACCTCTTCATTCAGTGAATGTGAATTGAGACTTTATATAGGATGACTGAATTGAGAACAAATGTATAGTTCTGAGGAAAACCACCACCTTTGTTTTTTTAGTACCTACTGCAATTGTTATATTAGTGTTGTGGAATATTAATAAAGCCTATTGATAGGTATTTCCTTAAACTATTGTTGAGACCACCAATCCTTCTTTCTTGCTCCTACAAACACACGACTACATTAATGTATATTTTACATCGCTGTTTGTGGCTACACTGTATTACCATCTCCGCCACTCACTCATTTACCTCCGTACATCTTCGTTTACCTCACTCAGCTTGTACTCAAATTTATATTATGTAACTGATGTAAAATACACACGCTTCTAGGACTCTACTTCGATCAATATTTTATTTTATGTTACTAATTTGTGTCTTCGCCAGTCCTCATCCTCTATAACTATCGTTAGATTATTGATACTTCCTTTAACCAATAGCTATCGATATTATCAATAGTTTTCACTGAACCATCGATAGCATTTTTTGGGTCTGCTCCTTTTTTATCTCCCTGTTTTTGTCATTTTTTCACTTTTTTTCTCTATTTCCTTGATTTATTCACTTATTTTTTCCAGTTTTATTGCCCCTAGTGCAAATACAGCATTTCATACCCTTGTTGCAAAAAATATTGTAGGTATATGTAAGTAGTAATTCCCAACAAGTGTGATTTTTGCAAACATAAGCCACAGACAAGTGTGCTAATTGCACCAGTTGGTAATGGTTCACTACAACTAAGTAGCGTAGTATACTACCAGGTTTAGCCAAATTTTCCCAGGTGTAGCATGTGGCTACACCCGCTACATATAAGTTGCCTCCACTGGAACCATTGACTTAATACAAAACTGTTTACACCTGAGAAGTTGACTAGCCTGTGGAAGTTTTAATCACTTTGGTGGGTACTTACTGCCAAAGCTAACTTCACTTATCAAGCCATGAAGTAGAATAAAAATCAATTCCTCCACACTGTTTCCAGCTTCACTTTTTTAACCCATATTCAGGCACTACTTAAGAAAAAATAACAAAAAAGTTCAGAAATTTATGACAAACTGTAGGTAAATTTTTGGAAATAAGGAACTGGAAAATCAACTTAAATAAATTCTAGTTTTTTCAAAAATTGGTGCCTCAAATATTAATTTACAACATTCCGATTTTCACTTCAACGATTTATAAATGAAGTTTGCTTGGCTAACAGCTACTGCAAATGAGTAGCTTCATCACGTATCACACCTAGATATGTTAATTGTTTGGAGTATATCAAAATTTGACTTTATGCATTTCATTTTCCAATACTTTATTGTTTCATCTTTGCCTTCTTGTACATACAAATTATGGTGCTTAGTTGATGGAGAAATTTAAGCTTCACAACTCACTTATAGTGATACAATTATCGTATATCGTTATCTATCGATATTCATTTTGAGACATCAAAAAACCCACTGTCTTAACACATTATCATACATCAAAAGACACCAAACATTATTTATATTTATAAGCATTAGGGAATGGCTCATGAACTTTGAGATTGTTAATTGCAAGACTTACCAAATAAATAAACTCAATTGCAACATTACATTAGCAATACCTGTTCTATGTAAGTCAGGGATATTCAACTCAACTATCTGTAAATTATATACAAAATAGTAATACCTATGTAGATTTCAACATAAAACTCTGTTTCTCCTTTGTTGTCTCCCTTCCCTGGACTGTTCATGTCTCTCATTTCTTCTCGGTGAATAGTCAATCTCATTTTTTATCTCTTATTATACAAATAACCGTTTTCCATGAACATTAGTGTTCACAGATTATACAATTTGGTTCAACATTCTAAATCATTGTGTCTCTCAGTTTGGAAACTAAGTTCATCGCTATAAAATTAAATAAAAACACCATAATAGTGGAAACATTGTACTCTATTTTTCAATCGGAGATTCTCAATATTCTCAACGACTCGTCAATAACTGGGATTGTTGGTTTACCATTTGTATAGACAATTTGTTAAGGAAAACCATGTAATAAATGATCTGAGATGCACGACTCGATGATGTTTCTTTCTAAATTCAACAATTATAAGTTACCTTTCTTACACTATCATTCTTGTGATAATGAGTCAGCCTAATTCTCTCTCTCAATTATAAAAACATTAACCTGTTCAATTGAAGGTCACTTGATTTGTACTGGTAGGCTGGTAATGTATGCTGTTGCTGCTGACTTGTTTTCCCCTTGACTTACAAGTCTTTGAATTATAAATTAGACTCATATAATATCTTGAATGTCTCCATATTACTTGGGATGTTGGGTTTTCAGACTTCACAGTTATCAAAAATATCAGATAATATGATTTTTCCAATAATCTGATAATATGAAATATCTATCGATATTCTCATTAGAGAAACTATATTATTTTGATATTTTATTGATTTGTATTGTTTTTTATTTTTTGTTCTTAAAACTCGATTAATGCATAAAAAAATTACTTTTCTTTGTTTTTCCTATTTCCCGACTTTTGCAAGCCTAATGAATTATAACAAACAACAATTTTTCTTTTGTTTGTGTCTTGGTGGCCGACTTTATGGTACTTTGATACAGATGCATTGCAACAGAATACATTAGGAAACTGAATTGCCACTGATGGCATTGATAGTTGAATATAAAGTTTAATTTTATCTTGATATAGTTCAAAACGCATTACCGCACGTTAGAGTCTATAATAACATAATTCACTGTGAGAATGCTCTAGGTACAGCTTCAAGCCTGGTACGATCAGTAATTGTTTTTATATTATATTTTATTTTATCTTTTTTTTATTTTTGATTCGTGAATTTCAATAATTTTGATAAACGTGTAGTGAAAAACTAAAAATTAAGTGAAAGATATGAATAATCTGTGGGTTATTAAAAATTTGAGACTTGTTTTCATTAAAATAAATTGAACTGATTAAAAAATTAAAATTATCAAAAATATCGATATTCTCTATCGATATTTGAAAGTAAAATATTCATATTTTTGGAATATGGTGATCACGATGATATTATCATATCGATATTGATTTTCTCAGTATCTAGCATCACTACTCACTTACAGTGAGCCAGAGGAGTTCAGCTTTTTGGTTAACAATTAGTCCACTAATAGAAGAAAGCTGAAGAATTTCTGTCTAAATGAACCTAATTCAGGCCCAGACCTGGATTATGGAACGCCAGACAACTCTCAGCGTTGCTATTGTCTAAACTTTCCAAATGTAGGTGTACCACTTTACTCCTTTAAAAACTGACAGGTGCAAGTGGAGAGAGCAGGGAATGCATACATATTATAAATTGTACAGTACCGGTTTATCTGCGAGTTTCTAACACCATATGTATAAAAATTAAGCCAATCATAGTAATTCATATCCGTTGATTGGAGGGCTATTCTAGTAACAAAGCTGGCCTACTTTATTATGTATTTACCGAGATTTCGTTTCTAAAATCAAATACATATATTTAATTATTTTCATCAGATAACTCTCAAAATAGAATAAGCAATGAAAACAAACACAAAAATCGAATTTTCATTTTGAAAACATAGAAAGTTCGTATTTTCTTACACCAGGAAAAAATGAGTAGGTAATAAAGCCGTTCATGCAAATTATAATTTTATGGAAATTTCTGATTAGATATGCATACTTGTAAAATTTGCATCAACATATCAACAGTCTCCGAATTAATAGCGAAATATTGAAAATTGCGAGCTTAGGTAAGTTAAAATTTTCATTTTTGTGTAGGTTTTCAAAGAAAATCTACTCATTAAAATTGATTTATAACCACGCAAGACAATTCATTATGAATATTAGATTTTCTTGGTCAAGAAATCATACATTTCCCAGCGTGGCTTACTGCATTAGGGTTTTTTTTTTCTTCTTTTCTTGCAAGTTTCTCAATTACTTCAGCAATGGTTCAGCTGAAATGTAGTGTACATGTGGTATCGAATTCGAATACGTTGAAACCTAAGATTACACAGGTAGGCACTTCGAACTTGAATAAATTTGAACAGAGCCTTGAGATCTTGTATAGAGTAACTATATTAAGTAGTACATATTTGAAAACTAAAAAATTTTATACCAGTAAAATCACAAAACCTTATCGTCTCAAGCACGTACCCAACAACTATCCCCAAAAAAGCGAAGAAAAAATTTTCAAAATCGCTCCACTTCGAGTACAACAACAGAAAAAAATGCTCCGATCTATTTAATTCTACAATGCAAGCGATGGGCCTGGAAAAGAACTTACCATCCTAATAATAAGAAAAAATAATAATAATCATAATGGTGTTCGCCATCTGGCATAACCGCATAATATAATATTAACCATTTCCTGTGTGAAATTAAAGACGTACCGTAATAAAATATTATGATTTATTTTAGCAATGCACCAGTTCAGGTGAACTGGCTGTTTGTTGCAAACCCGCATATCAGACGCCTGGTTCCAAAATAATTTTATGACTTTCTACGGTCGATTATTACCGTCGCATGGCAGCAATGACGATAAACCAAAAAAATATACAGGCTATACGTAAATATATGCTATATATTATGATGTAAGTATAGGTATATCAAGAAATAAATTTAAAAAAATTCACGACCATACACATATTATAATGTACCCAGATATAAGTATAAGCCTTTCTACATGAATTAAAGACGAATAATAATCGTATTTGTTATCAAAAAATGCAAAACAATTTCAAAATAAATGTGATGCGTAATCAAATTATTAATATTCGCATTAAGAAATTATAGGCTACCACCTATAAATTTCACTAATCAACTGGCATCATTGCTGTGTGGATTGAGAAGATACGACTCATTTTGAAGAATTACGTTTACAATTAAAAAAGTTATTATAAGTTGCAAAATATAAAAGAGGATTAAACAAAAACTCTGGCGCAGAAATATTTCGCTAAAAAATCCAGTTTGCTAATGTTTATCCATAATTGAAAAAGAAAAACCAAAATTCCAAAAAATTGAAAAAATTGAAAAAAAAAAATCGATAGTAATCGTCGTTTGTATTGATAGTTAGTTTTAGGTAAAACAATTTCGAAAAACTATCCATAATTATAAATATCTTTAATTAAAATATCGATCTATCGATGGTTTGTTGCTGAAAAGTGATATTCCATGACTTTGTAGTTTTCTAGTTTTCTCGAAAACTACTGAACCGATAGGCACCAAATTCCTATCAAATCTGGTACCATATCAGGAACACCTTTCGTGAAAATTTTAGCCCTATCCCTCTCGTAGTTTTCTCAAAATAGTGAACATAAAATTTTTTCAAACAATGTTTCTTCTCCAGTTTTATCAGAAACTACCAAATTAATAGACATCGAACTTCTATTAGATCTGCACCTTTATAAAGATAATCTATCGCTAAAGTTTCAATTCCATCACTTCTGTCGTTTTCTCAGAATCCTGGAAAAACGACTTTCTCAACAATTTTTTGTTTTTCAGTTTTCTCAGAAACTACCAAACCGATGAGCATTAAACTTCTTTAAAATCTGCTCCCATATAATAACTATTTTTCGTGAAAATTTTAACTCTTTTTGTTTGATAGTTTTCTCGAAACTGTGAACATAAAATTTTTTCCAGCAATTTTTCTTCTCCAGTTTTCTCGGAAACTGCTGAACTAATAAGCACTAAACTTCTATCAGATTTGTATCTATATAAGGAAAATTTATCTTAAAATTTCAGCCCGATTCCATCGGTCATTTCTTCAGAATTCCGAAAAAACGAATTTTACAGGAATTTTTTTTTTTCCAGTTTTCTCAGAAACTAACTAAGCGATGGGTAACAAACACCTTTCAGACTTGCACCAATATGAGAACTATTTGTAGTGAAAATTTCAACTCTTTACATTCAGTAGTTTTTTCAAAACCGTGAACACAAAATTTTGGGCGATACATATTTATATATATATATATATATATATACACTATATTATTATACATATTATACCCACATGAAATAAAATTAGGCCAAAATGAAAAAATAACACTAATCGTTTTCTGTTCTCGTGAAACGAATAATTTGCAGCATCCCCACCTCTAACCCTTTTGTGAGGTCAATTTTAATACTCCGTTTGTAAGCAAAAATGAGTAAAAATGAAAAACTAAAGTTGAGAATGTTTTTGATGCTGGTTTTAAACGGTTCACAATTTTACATAAGTACTAAACGGTTTGGTCACTAATGTACAGTAGCGCATCTGACAGACTGCAAAAAATATCAGTCGTAATATAGAAAAGGTTGTAAATTTCACAAAAAAAAAGAAAAAAATTTTCCTTTTCATATTTTTAAATTTTTTTTGTGAGTTCCCTCCATCGTCTTGTGGCCATCGACATCATTAATGACGCGCATAGTAATAACGAGACGAAATCATGTGGGACGTGAGCCAGGTGGAACAGATCGTAGGTGGACTTTTTTCTCTGTCTTTGGCATCTCCTTTCTTTCACTTCTCTACATTGCGTCCAGAGCCAAAGAATATTATTGTAATTTGCGAGAATGTACCCGTATTTTGCACCTTGAAATTGACGGACACTGTGAACTACAGACTGCATATTGCGCACCCTGTATGGTGTTGTATTCGGTTGGTCGCCAATAACTGATGATAATATTCTGCCACAGGTACAGCTACACCATCAATAATGCGAGATGCGTACATTCTAGAACCCTGCTCGATAATGCTTTGGAATCTCTCAGTTCCAAGGGTACAAAAGTTTATTGGCTCAATCAATTTTAATTCGATACTTAGTCGTGTTGAAATTCAGGACTAATTCACTGCTGCGTACACTTGCCCCTACGGATAAGCAAAAGCGATCTTTGCATCACACGGATGTGGTATCTGAATCGAGGTATCGAAATGCAAAATAAATTACTCGGAATTCATCATATTATATTTTCCATCCGCTAGAACAACGACCGAAAAGATTTAACCAAAATTAAAATTTGAAATAGGTAACCAAAAAATAATTTTGAACTCGGATAAGCCAGTTATCCTCTGCACCTACTCGATTGGTCCCAAAAAAACCAAGTTCAAAAAACACCAATTTGCTACGGCTAAGCTTATTTCAGGCAAATTGGTGAGTCTACTCATAGCTGATGGAGAAAATATTAGTTCATTGGATACCAAGAATATTCTCCAGATGTTGATTACTTGAATAAGACAAATAAAAACTTCAAACATACTCGGCGAAGTATGTAATTCGAACTGAATGTAGAATAGAAAAACGTAACATAATGAGAAGCATGAATAGCTGAATGAGCATGAAAAGACTAGATAAGATAGCAAACAAGTTATTACTGCATGAGTGTGAATAATATTACGATACGAATACTAAAGACTGGAGTGCATACAACACCAGATCATAAACTATTGTAGTTATAGTTTAAAGTTTAAGAATTCAGAAAAGCCTATAGTTATAAAATTATGATCTAGAATATCGAAAAATGAATTATGCGGATGAATAACATTGGTTTTCATATCAGGTATCCTAAAAGTAAAATATCTGTTTCAGCATAGGCCTAGGCCAGCTCCAATAGTTTGCCAGTCAAAAAACTGTAAGATTAAGTCAAAAAACAAATAAAACGAATTCTCCATACTTGACTGTTATGATATGTTGTGCGGGTAGTATCGCAGAAATTTTGGGCAGAGTGAAGCCAATTTTAGGTACAGGGTACCTTCCACTTTTAACCTATCTATAGGAACAAGATGCGTTTTCTTCCTACGCAAATAGGAACCCCTACAGATATCGAAGACACCCTTTTTATTACACCTGCCATTTTATAGCCTACCTTGATTTACCCTATTTATTTTCTGGTAAAAGCAATAAAACGTCTATTTTATGACCAATCAGTATTGACATGTACACAATTTTGACTATTTTAAGGTGATCAGAACACACGCCATTTTTTGTGTTTGCTTATACTATGAATATACTCCAATATGGGCCAACACTGAAAAACAATGTACAAAAACACTTACACGAAATTGATAGGCCCAAATATCGAGTTACTATCCTCGAAATGCTTTGTGATGCAAAGACATAAAATATTAAATAACAATACTTTTGGAAACACTGGAGATCTAGGTACCAGATAGTAATCAATATTCATCTTATTCACCCTTGTAGCTGATATTAAAATTTGGAGAAATTCTTGCATTAAATTAAGGGTTTGACAGTCTCTTTTACTCCCTCTGGGAACATACCGTACTTTGCCTGGTCAAACTCGTGTATTTGCACCAACCTGGTAAACTCATTTTTCCACCAAAATCACTTTTGGATAGGACTTCTTAGAGAGTACATCTCTCCAGTCAAAGCATCCAACCTTTGGATAAATCTTCTTAAAGATCATATCTCTTTAATAGAAAAACATCTTTTATTTCTTTTGCCTAAGCTCCTAGTACCAGACTTAGAATAATTTTGTATATTTTTCTTACTTTGATATTTGAGTTTAACATTGAAATAATATTATTATTTGTTTTTGGGCTGAGTTATAGTCCGTTTAAGTGAATTAAGTAAATTTAAAGTCAATTTTGTGAATTTTATTTTTTTAACAAAAAATAAAATTCTACGTTTTGAAATAAATTTGATCTTCTAATTTATTATCAAAACAAATTCTCTTGGCTGAGATCAATCTCGGATCTACTTTGATCGAACTCTACCCAAGGCAAGAACCCATTGTTCGAGGTCCATAACACCAAGCTCAAATTTTTTTGCACAATGGATGAGGAAAACATAACCAAATCATTGGATACTACTTGCATGCTAAGTTAAATTGTCTGCTGTATACGCTGGAGTCTTCCGATCAAGTTACATTGAAAGTCCAAATTTTGTTGCTTAACCCAAGGGCATAATAATAACCCACAGGTAAAGGATCAATAAGTACCACATCAGTGTATCTTTATCTCTTACCTACTGGAAACCACGCACCATTCATCTGATAATGGAAATTACGTACCTATTTCCATTGTAGATAATTACTTTTAGGTATAAAGGATGGCTTTCCACAACGTCTTAATGTATCTTTAACACATTAATACCATTTTCTTTTTTAATAAGTGTATCTTCTGAAAATGTGCGTGTATATAGTGGTTGATACTGTGACGAAATCTAATATTTTTATCCATAAAGACTGTATTGACTTGTTATACCAGGCAAGATATTTGGAAATAATTTGGTATGGTCATAATCTTATTTTAGGCTGAGATTTCATGCACAAACTGGGACTCATTATATTCTACAGACATAAAGTACATAAGTTATTTTATGATGCCAGTGTAATTCTTGAAATCTGTTTGGTGGATTGAGGTGAAATGCAATTAACTGTATATAAATTTAACGTATCTTTGCCCTCATTATGCTTGGGTATTTAATGGATAAATAGTCAACATTTATATATGTGTGAGGACATCACTCATATGAGGTATTAGGGGCTCGTACCCCTCAACGACAGTCGCCACCCATAGGCTGGCAATAATTGTCTACATGACGTAAAACATAAACACACTGGTGCGTTTGTATGTTTGTACCTGTACGTACGTACAGGTAAGATACATTGCACGGACTGTGATCAATTACCTGATAATGATCTCGGTGATGTCACGGCCCAGTACCAAATGCGCCATGACATTTCTTATCACCTCAACGGAGACAAGAAACGACGTAACGTATGACATAATTATGTACATATACGTATGTATGTGTGTCTGTGTGCATGTGCCAAATTTGGTATATAAACTCTCGAAACTGGCTACAAAATTGCCAGTGTTTGCCAGGACAAAGTGGCAGAACATGCAAACTCTGTTGAAGACCTTCTTGTGTGAATATCTCTCACAACAAGGTATTCCACATATGTTATTTGAGATTGGGCAACCAAAGACTTCGAAAATCCACACAAAACTGAAAAATTCAAATCTAAGAGCTGTAGGCCCAATATAACTCAGATAGCCTGAATTTTTTCAGTGCACATAAGTCTTTCTTGCCGATAGATGTGGACTAGGTACATGAAAAAATATTTCAATTATCTTATCCGCACAAGTCATGATAAGAATTTACATACATATAACACATAGATACGTATTAATCAGAGGTACCAGGGTAGAAAATAGATTCGCACAAATGAATAATATTTTTCTGTAGATACTTGACTATTGCGTAAACTTGTGACAAAAATTTAAAAAATTCAAAATAAAGTCAACATTTATCTCAAATTCCTCAAAGAGACGTACTTTTTTCCTAAAAATTTATCGCTTCTTCGATTATTTCTGTACCTATAAAAAATTCCGTTGCCCCTTCAACCGAATTTGTTAATTTTATTACACAAATTTTACTCAGTTTGTCGTTATCCTTTCGAATCGTTCACAAATCATTGTCGTTCAGATTACTCGAAACTCAATTAAAAAGTGTTTTAAATGGCTTCAACTATATATAACGCAGCAGAGCATCGTATAATGTAGCAAATTCGTAAAACCTCCCAACACTTTGTGGTTAGGTATAGGCTAACAAAGCACTCATTTAGCAGCTATGCTACCTACAGAACCTAAAGAAGAACGTCGTGGAGCAAGAAGGTCGTTATTTGGCACAAAGAAGAGAGAGCATTTAATGAATGTTTCAAGTTTGCTTCATTTTGGTGCCTTAATTACGTTGAAAATCTGTTTCAGAAATGTCTCGAGTGAAAAAGTGGAAAAGAAACGAGGATTTCTCCGCAACATGGTGTAAGCCTGCCGCTCTATCCTTTCGAAAAATGCGATCGTAAATCTGAATAATTAAAATACGAGGCTAAGTAAAAGTGCTCAACTTTAGGACGAAAAAAAGAAAAGAAATACGCTAGTGGTAGAGAGAGACAAAGAGATGCTATAAGAATAAAAGAGAAAACTATATAAGAATAAAAATCTTGATATTAAGACAACAGGCAAAGTTCAAAAACAGTAGACCTTCGTAGATTTGTATGTGCTGCGGTAAGATGAAAGTTTTTTTTTTTTAATTTTTTTTTTTTTTTCAACATAGGTACTTAGTTACCTGCTTTTCATATCGTGTTTTTTGTTACCTATTTTTTTTTTTTGTTTTTTTTAGTCATGAATTCGTATGACAGGCTGTACAATATTAAGATTTTAAGTAGTTATAAGAGCAAAAGAAAACCCGCATGCTGACGACGACGATATACGATTCGCCATTTTATTTTTTACGTGATTGTTGGCGCACACGTGTCTGAAATCCAGATCTGCTAAAGATTGGGTCGAATCAACAGATAGAAATAATCGCTCGGTGCCAGCAGATACAGGCTTTCGGTACTTTATAGATTTAATCGTAAGATAGAGTTTTAGTCCGGATTCTGGGTACTTTTGAGGGTGGAAAACTAAGCAGTGATGGCCTTTGTTCTGCGTAAAGAAAACTTTTCGTGAAAGCTATGCGAACAAAACATTGCACTGTGAAATAATCAAAGATCGGACGAACATTGGATTGTAAGAGCATTCATCATCATCATCATCATCATCATCATCATCATCATTATTATTATTATTATTATTATTATTATTATTATTATTATTATTATTATTATGATTATTATTATTGTGGGGATTATTCTTTACTCGTATGAGGTTACAGGCTCGGCCTATCGACGACAGTTGTCACCCTTGGTGACAAATAATTGTTCATTACACGTTAAACAAAAATGTATATTTGTTTGTTTGTACTTGTTTATCTTTGCAAGTAGATAAGTTACAAATCTTGATCCGTGATGAATCGAGAAATAACAATCTCCGCAATGTCATGAACTGATATAGAGAGACATTCTCCGTACTTTACCGTTGCCATAGCAACTGTAAAGTACTATGAATTATCTACACGTTAGCCTAAGTAATTAGTACTTAGGTGTGTATGTGTGCGTGTAGGGAGCCGGGTATATAAGACCAGAAAATCTTAGGCTAAAGCACCAGTATTTGCCGAGGTCTTGGCTCCCTCATACCTTTTTGGTATTTTGGCTATAAACATGCAAATTGTTCTGTTGAACACCTTCTATTGTTGGTATACTTTCCACAACGTAAGGTATTCCACAATTATTATTATTATTATTATTATTATTATTATTTTTATTATTATTATTATTATTATTATTATTATTATTATTATTATTATTAATATTTTTATTATTATTATTATTATTATTATTATTATTATTATCATCATCATTATCATCATCAGTTTAGTAATTTTGAATTTTTCATTGAAAAAGAAACGCCTACATTTGTTTCTATAATCCTTCGTCTTTGCCAATTCCGGTTCAATTTCCATATATACTTATCATATTTTGATCCATAGTCTACATTTTTATTAAGTCCACTAGTGGATATACTCAGATTACCCTGCACCTTTTCTCTTCTAACACGAATCACCCTCCTAATAATTGTACCAAATCAATGCCATTGAATGCTAATTTATTTTCTTTGGCGCAAAATATTGCATTTGTTCTTCTTTCATTGGTGCATCTACATAAAAACATTTTCTGAAGGACTCACAACTAATCACTTTTTTTTCTTGAATGACAGGATAGTCATGTGAGTCACATCTGTGATTTGAGAATTTAATATAAGATTATAATCATAGTTCCTCGATTGTGATGAATATCAAGTAGAAGGGACCCAAAAGCAACAAACCCAAATTCTTAGGTTATAAATGAATGTGCACGATTTGGTTGCGAGTGCATTTAACAGGCTTGTCAGACAATATTCATTACTCAGACACTGAATTTCCAAATATAATAAATTTGTTGCAAAGATACTTGGTGGTGAAGTATTCCTGGGGAGTTTGTAGAACTGCAACCTCCCTAAAGTACAAAAAATCAGAAAAAACAATTATTTAATGTATGTGGCAGTATTAAGTTTGAATTATTATATTTTGATTTTCCACCCTTATGAACACCTGTTTAATCATCATTTATAATTAAGTAGATTTTCTTTAGAAAATATGCTCATTAAACTTGGTTTTGTATTAGCCCTCAGGTTTGGGGGTGGGTACGTTTTTCATTTTGTGAAATCAGGAAAATTTTGGCACTAATAACTCAAATTAATATATACATATACATATTCTGTTTTCCCATTTTCATGATACAGATCGCAATTTTTGTCCCATAATCATAAAATTTTATATGAACGATTGTACTAAACCAAGGGTCAAACCTGTTAATTTTTGTGCGGATTGGCCAGGTGGTACTTCTTTTTATGCCTAAACTGTTTGGCCATGCATGATAAAAAAAAATCTTGTGTTTCTCATTTTTGTTTTTTCTGACGCATGCACATCCAATTTAGAGGAATAATTGTGTTCAAATAATTTCATTGAAATTAATTTGTCATATGAATTTCCGACCTTGTACCTTTATTATTGTACAGTAGCGCCCTCTGATCGTGTATTTTATTATTAGATATATATATATATATATATATATAGTACATACGTTTTATCATTTAACTACTACCATTACATCTTATTCTTCTTCTCTAGTCTTTACGTATGCTCATTTATACTTTGCAATTTACTATTCAAAATATAGTGTTTATAAATAGGGTACTGGACATAATTTTCAGTAAACATATTTTCAAATTCTTTAAAAAAAATAAAAAATATCAATGAAAACCGCATTAAAATTAGTTAGATAGAATGGGAGAAAATGAATGGTAAAGTTGAGTTGTCAAAAAACATTGTGATATTTTTTGGGCAGTGGGTGTGATGTCATAGAATTGACACATCAGCAAACTTTTCACCCTTTTACAGGTTTCTCATTCATTCATTACTCACTCTCCTGTGTTTGTACATTGGTTTAGTTAAGCTAATCAATTTAGAAAGTTCATGGTGACTGTGAGGGAGGGGATGAAAGGATGTGCACTTGCACCTCCCCATTTCCTTATTTATAGACAAATTCAAAACATTGAAAAACAATAAAAACTAAAAAAATCAAAAACCAATTACTCCTTATTTGTTTTTATATTAGAGCACAGCCTTGGAAAAAATTTTTGGTGGTGCCTGGGGAGTTATTTACTTTGAGGGCTGAGTTCATATTTGCAACCCATTTTTAGATTTAACCCTTCATTCAGACCCCTGTAGCCCAAGAAATGGAATTAAGATAATATTCCTGGATGTTATTGAGTGATACATCAATAATATTATTTTTTGAGGCTCTGAGTTTACATTTATAACCCATTTTTAGATTGAACCCCTCCTTGGCCCCCTGTGACCCCAAATAGGGGGTTAAGATAATATTCTTTGATATTATTGAGTGATATATCATTAATAATATTTTTTGAGGTGCTGAGTTTAGATTAGCAATCCATTTTTTGATCAAACCCCTTATTGAACCCCCTGTCACCCTAAACAGGAGGTTGAGATACTACGCTTAAATATTATTGAGTGATACATCATTAATAATATTTTTTGAGGCTCTGAGTTTAGATTTGCAATCTATTTTTAGATTGAACCACTTTTTTTCTTCCTGTGACCAAAAAAGGGATTGCAATTATATCTTTACTTATTATTGAGTGATTTATTAGGTATTGGATGCCCATGTTTTTTAAGACCAACAAAAAATAACAAAATTCAGTAAAACCAGTTGCCCAGCTTACTTGTAAGAAAAATAAGATTTTTGTATTAGTACTCAGAAACTTGTAAAACATTATAAACAATATGTTACACAATAAAATGTGAAAAGTCAAAATTAGCTAATTATATCTGAACCACTGAATCACATTATAAGGAGTTTAATGAAGAAATACATGTCAAAATTAAACTTCAAGTATAAAAATATTACCAACAATGTATCACACAATATAATTGGGAAATTCAAAATTAGCCCCTTTCAGAGCCCCTGTGGGATCACATAATGGGTAAAATTAAGAAATAAAATCAAATTCAAAATCAGCAACCAAAAAACTATTACCAATGATGTATTATACTACAAAATATGAAAAGTCAAAATTTCCCCTCATTTTAAGCCTTGGGGGTTAAAAATGAATCAAATGAATAAAATAATGTCAAATTTGAACTTGGTGCCTTAAGAAACATTACAAATGATGTATTACATAATAATGGGTCAAAAAATTGATCAAATTAAAAAATTATAGACAAATTTGAACTCAGCACCTCAAGAAACATTAGAAATGATGTATTATATACTAAAATGTAAAAAAAACAAAATGGGGCCCTTTTTTGAGTCCCTTTGGGTCAAAATATTGATCAAATTAAAAAACTTAAAGTCCAATTTGAACTCAGTACCTCAAAAAATATTTTTTTAAGGCATAAACAAACAATATTATACCACCTTTGTGTTGAGTTGGATAATTTCAGTGTATATATGTTGAAAGTTCCAAGAAAATGAATTTTTGACCCATATCTGCTGCCCCTTTCTAATTTATAGGATTTCAAAAAAAAAAATTAGATGTGATACTCAAGCACCGTCTACAAATTTTCAACCTTCTACCTCAATGGGAAGTACAAAAAATAAATACAGATAGAAACCCAAACTTATTGAATCTTATTTACTTAGGTGATAATTTAGACTTTGAGCTTTCTGTGCCAAAAGTTTTCTTGGGTTCTGAAATGAAATGTGCGCCCACCCTTGCTTCAAAGTCATTTTTTAAAGTCAATTTTGTTCAGTAAATTTTCACCGAAAACCTACTTAAAAATGAAGTATTAATGAGATGTATTGAAACCAGCAACCTCTGATAATGCAAAATACAAAAACGTCAATTCTATGACATCACAACAACAGGGTGTGCATCGAGGTACCGTTTTTGGTGCAGCGCAACGTTGACATGTTATATCTTCCTTTCTATTTAAAATTTTTCAAAAAAAATTTCAGAACCTTTATTCACAGGCTTTAGACTATCTCTCCCATTAATTTCAAGTAATTCTGAGAGTCACGTCCGGTACCCTATTGCATTACCTCTTTAACATTATTAATTACAATTATAATGATCATTATCTGATAATGATGAAAATGTAAAAATGATTTAAGTATTTTTCTTTCATTCAGCCCTTAAGTGCCCTTAGCACTGTATTTTCCAACTAATTTGGAGAGTTTTTTGAACAAACACCAGGCTGAAATAGAAAACAAATCTCAATCAAGTAAATTTGTAAACTTAAACAATGTGTTTTGCATACTGGGGGTTCCATTATTAATACACTTTAGCAATTTACAACACTCTCCGCAAAAATTGTTGTAAACTGAGTATTGTAAATATTTATGTACTAATATGCAACACTTGTATTTCAGTAAATTAAAATGTTCATTTGCATCTCCATTTGTTTGATATAAATTCTAGGAATACTCACCATCTTGAAAAAAAAAATTTCATCATGAAATCTCCTACTGAAATTATTGTCTCTAACGGGTACTTTGAATTCTAATAGAAAAATCAACACAACTGAAAAATCTACAATAAAATACTCAATTCTCATTTATTATCAGTTCCCCATCGCAGATAAAAAGTATAAGTGAATTTTTTAGATTCCATATCAACCTCTCATTCCAATGAAAAAAGCAGAGATGAATTTCAGCAGAATGGAGCCTTATTTTTACCAGTTGAATAAAGCCAAAAAGCTTTGTGTTGCAGACTGGTGTGGCGTCGCAAACTGGTGCACTCACCCGACAACTTGACAGTTTTTCCCATTTTCACTTCTTGTCTCGATTCGTGAAGTTAGCACTATAATTGATTGTATTTGAAACTTACTAATAAAATATATCAGTAGTACTTTCGTTACTATGTGCGTATTCAGTAATTAGATTATAAGATTATTCTTAACTAGTAGATAGTAGGAGAGAAAATTTTGCGCCATCGATGAGTGTAGGAGAGCGAAGGTACATTTGAGAGTAACCCTTCAAGCAAGTGAGACCGAATTAAACCTTGTTTGATGTGCGTCCATAAAGATAATGATGATGCATTGTGACCTAAGATATGATTAAAAGATAAACGAGTTGGTGAATGAGTACGGAAGACAACATACTTCCTGTTCCCCGACATACACATTCGCAGCTTTGAAAAAAGAAAGCCGTTATCAGTTCGATTGATAAATGTACGTCATATAACTTAGGCCTGTTTTTTTTTTTTTTTTTTTTTTAACATGGATATGTTTTTGGACTGAGGGTCAGTAGAAAATTTGCGTAAGCCACATTTTAATGTGACGCGATGACGTCATCGCGCACTATTACTCTTAAATCGTGCTGTTTTCCACCTTTTTTAACATTAATATGTTTTTCTTCCTGATGGCCACTCTAGCGAGAGAAAATTACAGAGGGCACCTTGAATGGTTGATGACGTCATAATTATGGATTGAGAATTGAGGGTCGTACGGGAGATGATCAGTGGTGGGCGAGGGGCAAAAAGGATTTCTGCTAGTGGTTATTTTGGCGAGGGCCAGTGTTTTTTTTTTTTTTTTTTTGTTCGTTTCGGCATTATTTTTTACTCTGGACACCGATTTGGATGAAATTTTTATTCAACAACGGATAATGGGTCCATATCTTTTTTTGCAGAATCGATAAGATAGTTTTTGAATTATCTTTAAAAAAAACTTTTTGTTTTGAAGAAAATTTGTCGATAACGCCAATATATTATACATATCTAAATAATTAATTACCAAGTTAAATAAACTGAAAAAAAAAAAAAAAAAAAAAAAGTAAGAAATAAAATAGCTTTGTTGAAATTTTCCCAGTAAAGTCTACTGAAATTATAAAAAAACGAAAAACCATTATACTAATTTATTAAACAGTTTTTTTCATTTTAATATGGTACTTATCAACTTAAAATAAAAAAAGTGCGAAAAATATAAAAATAACCCTTTTTAAACTTTCTCACGCAAGATATTATAGGAACTGCAATTATTATAAAATCAGCGCTAATTAAAAAGTTTTGGCATAAAATTACGATGTTAGTTATAGCCGACATGATAAAGAAAGAGAAGGCCGACTTCAGTAATTCCAGTTTCTAGATCTTACTAGAGAAATTTTAAAATGCAGCATATTTTTATTCCTATTTATTTTTGTTTTTGTTTTTTTTAATTATGTTCGAGTATGTGATTGAAACATTCATGCTGGCAGACGATTAACCATCGGATCCCGACTATCCCCCTCTCACACTTCGACATCAAGGAATATTATCTTCGCTTTGGGCAAGATGGGCACGTAATCAAAATCAATTTAAAAAAAAAATAATAATAATAATAATAATAATAATAATAATAATAATAATAATAATAATGATAATGATAATAATAATAATAATAATAATAATAATAGTAATAGTAATAATAATATTATTAATAATAATAATAATGATAATAATAACAACAACAACAATAACAATAACAATAATAATAATAATAATAATAATAATAACAACAGCAACAACAATAAAACAAAAAATACCTACTAAGAGAATTGTTGAAATTAGATCAAATAAAGTAGCCCAAAAACTGCTTCCAGTGGAAAAACGAAAGAGAATTTTCACAATAAAGAATAAGGAACGAGGAAGAAACGTTTTTGTGTATAATTGTTATCACAAACTATTTTGCAATTTGTCCGTGCAGAAACGCGAAGAATAATTAAATTTTCCGCCTTTACTTTTCTTCGTAAACAAATTACATTTTGGATAAAAGTTTAATATCAAAGGGATTGCGATGTTTGTTTAAAGCGTTAACATACCATTTGAATATAACCGTCGCTCTTAGACGAACAACAATGTTATTTATCTTTCAAGTTGGCCCTGAAACTGTTTTTTGTGCATCCATTCTCTTTCGTAATTAGCGGAGGCTTTATTTTTGAGTGTATATTTTCCCAAACTGTGTATAGCTATACTCCCTACAACTTTCTAAACAGTGTGGAAGCGTGTTCGTAATTTTGGTTGTTTGATGAGGACTTCGTTTTTCTTTTCACACCAATTATTTAGGTACGTTTTATAAATTAAATTTGGGTCGAAATATGATCGAAGTGCTTTGGCTGGGTGATACAACGATTCAGATACTGTGTCACGTGGTCCAAAGGTTGAAATTTGAGAAATTAAAAAATTAAAAAAATTAAATCTGTGGGCAAAACAATGACTAATTAACTGGAGAGAGGAAGCTATGAGGCTAGAATGGTGTACAAAAGTCTTTTAAAAGAGTACAAACTGTCGCAAGGGGAGAATCAAAAATAGGAGTCATACAATTCCGTGAAAATTAAAAATTTACTCATAAATATCACAGTTTATCCTTATTCATCAACTAGTGGTTTAATTCAAAACGTGACGTCAGTTACGAAAATTAAATCAATGAAAATTGTATCTCCACTTTGTAAAAAAAAGTCACTTCAGGCCAACCTGATAAGAGAATTATCCTTATATTATGATAAACTCAACAAAGCCTCGTAAAGTTGTAAGATAATTGCTCGGAAATCACTATTAAAGAAAAATTGCTCTTAATTTTTTCTCTTAAAAATGAAAAAGCTCAATCGCAGCTAGCCCCGCTAGAAAAAGTAGATTTTCGAGAAAAAAAAATTATGAATTTTGATGGTCACATTAATTGTTTTTAAGTTCATATACGTGAATAGTATGTTATGACTGTATGAAATTTATTAGTTACTGATAAAATATTAGACATTTGAAATTTAAAAGCATTATTTCTTGAAAAAAATAAAAATTATTTAACATGAAAAAAAATGGTAAATAATCATATAATTTAAACTAAGATCAAAAAAATACAATAAAATTATAATATAATAAAAAAGAAAACATGTTTGTGAAAAAGAAAATTTACGGAAATTAAGAAAAAAAGAGAAAAAAGAAGCTGTACTGGAAGTACCGTCCAATCTACCTGGACCAAAACTGGTAACATGCTACAATAAATTCTTGTAAAGATTTGTTTCAAATTTCGTACATATTGTTCCAAAATTACACATTTTATGACCAATATGGAAACAAAAATTGCGATACCGGATGTACCGTCCAGCCGATCCGCACCAAAATTGATTTCTTACTACAATAAAATATAATAAATATTTACTCGGAATATTGATGTAAAATTGAGCATTTTATAACTAAAATAAAAACAAAAATGGTGGTACCGGCCCATCCCGACCATATTTTCAATAGGTCTGGTCCTTGGCTTAGTACAATTGTTCGTACCAAATTTTGCTATTATGGGACAAAAATTACGACCAGTACTGTGGAAACAGAAAAACTGAATTTATTGTAGTTATATAGTATGTTGGGAGCAAAAACCAAATTCGCTCAATGAGGGAAAAAAATGCTCAGAATTTTTTTCGCCATTTAAAAAATGGTCAGAAGGTGAAAATTCGTGTTCTGGCTGTTTTTAAATGCTCGGAATGCATTCTGCACTATAGGTTAATACCACAATACAAACTAAATGCACAGAATGCGTTGTGGAAATTTCTCAATTCCACAATTCATTCTGTGTATGACTTTTATGGCAAAACGCAAATTCGTTTTGTGGCATTTGATCAAAATGAACAAAACGTATTGTGGAAGTTTCTCAATTCTACAATGTGTTCTGTGCATGACTTTTATCGCCACATCGTGAAATTGCATTGTGGCGATAAAAGTAGAGCTCCATTCATAATAAAAAAAAATAAAAGCTCTGTTCACTATACAAAAAATAACGCTTAAAATGATAAAAATGGGATGCTATTCTTCAAAAAAACAGGACCTAATGACTTGAATGATATAAGGGTTAACGAAATACCATCCCACTTTTAACGTTTCAAGCATTTTTTTTGTATTGTGAACAAGGCGTAGCATCTAAAATGTAAAGAGGTGCTTTCACAATGCAAGATTTTACAATCCACTGATAAAAATGTGATCCGATGTCACAAAAAAATAGGTGTAATGACTTGAACAACGTGAATGTTAATGGAATAGCACTTCATTTTTATCAGTAGACTATAAAAACATGTGTCATCAAAGCGCCTCTCTACATTTTAAGCATTATTGTTTGTATTGTGAACAGAGCTTAAATTCATTCTGTTTCTTTTTACAGAATACCACAACGTCAGTTTGTGTTGCAGCATTAAAAGTCACCCACAGAACACATTGTGGAATTGAGAAACTTCCACAAGGCGTTATATCCATTTAGACTAATACAACAATACAATATTTACATTTTGGTATTAACCTATAGCTCAAAACGCATTCTGACCATTTAAAGACAGCCAAAACACAAATTTTTGCTTTCTGGTAATTTTTAAATGACAGAACGCATTCTGAGCACTTTTTAAATGATACAAAGCATTCTAAGCATTTTCTTCACTCACTGAGAGAATTCGGTTTCTGCCCCAAACATACATGAATTTGAGTTATTGGTGCCAAAATTTTCTTCAGCTTGTGAAACGAAGAACGTACCCACCCCCAACCCTGTGGGCTAATACCGAATCAAGCGTAATAAGTAAATTTTCTAAACAAAACCTACTTAAAAAGGAATAAGTAATCATACTCTCCATAGAAAGTATGCGTTCGAACCAAGTACCAACCAGAACTGAGCTAATTCAATAAACTTACAAAAATTCATTGTACTGAAAAAGACTAGGCCTATTTACTGAAAAATTGGAGAAAAATTGAGTCTTCATCTTTAGTTAGATAAATGAGGAGAAGAATTTGAATATTAATGTATTATATGAAAATTTTGGACCAAAAATTAGTTGAATTAATAGTACCTAACAGAAATTCATCTTCTGATTTTCCATACTTTAATATATAGAGAACGAAAAATATAATAGAAAAAATATTCAGAAAAAATTATGAATGTATTCATATAAAGAAATTGGAACAGTAATTCGTCAATTGGGTGCTTAGCCTCTTTCAACATCCCAAATAAATAAATTCGAACCCGTAGAGTGTTTATCGTTAACCAAATTATTTAGCTGAAGAAAAAAAAGGGTCGATGACATTATTTTTCGATTTTCTTCTACTCAGAATATTGGTTTCGTAAATTACCTATACTAAATAACTATTTTTTTCGAGGAAAATCAACATTTTAAGTACCTACCTACTTAGGTACATTTAATTGGAC
Organism: Ericerus pela; assembly: GCA_011428145.1. Lineage (NCBI taxonomy): Eukaryota > Metazoa > Arthropoda > Insecta > Hemiptera > Coccidae > Ericerus > Ericerus pela. The sequence goes on from WOFM01000429.1 coordinate 1,942,376, forward strand.
AGAATTTTGAATTTATTCCAATATTTACGACTTACATAATATTTTATATATTACACGATACAAAACCAAAAAATCCAAAAAAAATTATAGGGTCAGTTGACGAGAGTAAAAATGTAGAGAAAAAAAAAGTGGACTTACACGCGATGTCTTTTGCACCATGGTAAGTAGTATACCCATTTAGGTACCAATGTGTTGGACGTTGAATAAGACATTAGGTATGTGTATAATGATTGACCACGAAATTGCGTGCTCCACGAATGGTTCATTGAGCCCATTTTTTCCACATCTTTTTTACTCGTTAAATCGTACGCTGAATAAGAACAGGTGGGTAAACTTGCCAAAAAACGAAGTAAAAATTGGATAGGTAGGTAAGTACCTCTTTTTTATAATATAAATTTGGTACAATAAAATAACGACACCTTAATTCTCAATTCTGGTTATGTCAGCTATGTGTGATAATTGCACGATAGGTACAAAAATTCTAAACTGTTGAATTTGTAGTTCTCTTACTTTTTTCATTATTGTTTCAGCAAAAGAAGGTAGGCTACCTAAAGCTTTAAAAATTGTAAAATCTAATTAATATTAAAAAAAAAAAAAAAAAAAAAAATTGGAATATGTGTAACGGCCAAAAGAGGTGGTAATGTACCTATTTAAGACCACTTTCGGGAGTACACCATACACGAAATATCACGTACTTTAAAAGCAGTAATACTTCTAAAATAATTTCAAGTTTATTATCCACGTACTATTGTGGACCTTAACATTACTTTGAGACTCAATAATATTTCAACACAAGAGTGATTTTACACATTTAATAAAATATTAATCTGTACAACACAGTACATATTTCTACGTTAATATTAATACATATTAGATCACAATTCAACAAGCAAGACTATCTGTTCACTAGAGACTTCTACAAGAGAGGTTCCAGGTACTTAGAAGTAGCTGTTGAAGAACTGAACTGGACTGAACACCTATACAACTGAATCGAGGGATTATATACTCATTCAGGGTATGAAAACGTACGTGTCGGATAGGTAAAGTGAGGTAGGGTGTTGTTATTATAGGGTTGTGCTGACTCGTCGAGTACTCGAGGGACAGGTACAACTAGGTCATAAATATACAGAAAGTATATCTATCTACATAAAATTAAATACGGGTAATTTGGTGGTTGTTTACAAAGAGTTATCGGATGATAATTGTTGATAAATATCTACGTTTTTGGTATTTGAAAATGAGTGAACGAATATGTTCGTCATTACTAAAAATAGACGAAAATATACGTTACAATATGTATCTATATTATAAATTGAATTTGCATTTTTTTATCGTAGCGTCACGCCTCTCTTAAAATTTTTATCTCATGTAGACGCCTATCCTTAGATGATTCGTGCGAAGTTTTGTTTCAAAATCTCTCTTCTGGGAACTGTAATTAAGTTTAAAAGTCTAAGTTCCAAATGTATTTTTTTCAAAGTTAGTTTTTAATTTTACTCAATGGTTTTTAAGTCGGTGTCAGTTCTGAGACGTAAAAACTCTTAAAACTGAGAACTTTAGTTGAATTCGAAAGTTTTCATGAAGAGTTTTAGTTCTGGATCTGTTATGTTTGAAAGTTAGTTCTCAGTTTTACTTCACTGTTTTAGCGTCAGTTCTGAGAAGTGAAAACTCATAACTTCAAAGTTGAAATTCCAAATTTTACCAAATCGAACAGCTAG